>JAQISU010000055.1:24347500-25010000 GCA_029339505.1 Unio delphinus
TGCCGATATTTAAAATAACAGACATGGGACTGACTGGCACTAAATCCTTTAAGAAATTCACATTCGTTATAGTACGTCGAACATCATCGTATGCTTTACAAACATGTATCGCTCTGATTAACGCCATTCTATCACTCAATGTTGCAAATATATTAATAAAATTTAAATTTCGCTAGACGGTCATTTGGGCATGCTCTACCCATCCGTAACCAACTAATGGAATGATTTTATGCAGCACTGTCAGGTACCAATATGGAATAATGATATATTTGGGAGAATTATTTCTCATAAAAATATTCTTCGCACAGAATTATAGGCAATGTAAAAAAAAGTGCTAACTCAACCACTTTCCTTTGGGTTTTGTATGTAAACAAAGGTATATATGAAACAGTTTCAGATTCATGATGTGTACGTGTTATTGATCTTGTGCCTCTCTGCTTACTCTATCTAGATCTGTTGCTGTTTATTCTAATAGGGTTGTTTCACGCCAAAAGATTGTTTTGGTTGACAACCCAAGTGCATATATAGCTTCACTTTTCTATTTATTAGTTAGTGCTCTTTTTAAAGCGTTCTAGCAATATATACATGCACGTATAATGAAGGCTTTTGTGAAAAGCCATTGGTATTTTCTCAGAACAAATAAAACCACAAACACACACGAACGCAGGCGCGCGCGGGCAAGCACAACTCCAAAAATGCAGATGTTTTAAATCTAAGGTGAATATTATGCCATAATAACATATTTAGTAGTCGGGGCCCCGAGTGGCCGAGTGGTCTAAAGCGCTGTCCGTTACGGACCACTGTCATCTCACCTGTCTGCGTGAGTTCGAGTCTAAGATTCGGCAAATGTAGTTATGTGAGAAAGCTTGCCAGTAGCTTCTCGTGGGTCGATGGTTCTCTCCGGGGTTTGTCCGGTTTCTTCCTCCACCATTAATACTGTTCGCCATATATTGTGCTGAAAAATGGCGTTAAACCATAAAAAAACAAAACAAAACAAAACATATTTAGTAAAGGTCGAGGATTGTATCGTGATAATTGCATAATTGAAACAACCAGAGAGAACACAAGAAATAGCAACAATACTAATGTACCAAATCATGATCAATTGGCGAATGTTATGTTCATTTCATACACTGAAATGACAATTCTACATTTTAATCGATTGAAGGAAATGTTGCTGTCACCAGAAACTTGTGGCCATGCTTCGACTTCACACGCAAACAAAATCTATTACGTCTACTGCAGAAACATATAAACCCTTGATGCGTCTTCGTTTCATACATATTGATGCACTTTCAGAATAAATGCAATTTGTTATGGCGCATTGTAATTTTGCATTGCAGTCGTACAATGGCTGTATTATGTCATTCCTTCTTGACGAACCCTCTGCAGGTTAGGGGTTGTAGAATTCGCCCGACGTGCCTCGCCACGTGTCGTAAAAGGCGACTAAGTAGAGCCGATCTGTTTGCCGTGGGTTGCGACCCGTGTCGGAGAAGGAAAGGATCCTGGTTGTTGAGCGGAGGCTTTTCCGATGCAATGCACTGCTTTGACCTCTACTTATCTTAGACGGGTGGTCGAGATGGGCCCGGTCTCGACAAATCAGCTGGTCACGCCGAGCCCTAGGAGGTCTGTATTTACCAAGATCACCTTCTATATCTTTCTTGTATCTCTCTTGATACTACAGTTGCCTCTTCATTCTATCATTTTAACTTTCATTTTCCCAAGTTCTAGAAGACTTCCTAGAAGGCGGTAGCTTAACGAGTCAATCGGGAGGTAATTTTACCGACCCATGAAGGAAACTTCACGGGTTAATCCTCGGTAATTTTGTCTACTGCGTATATCATCTGTGTATCCATGGCACTTGAAAAGTGTCCCCTTGTTGGGCTCCATGGTGGGCGGGGAGCACGGGTGCTGAAGGTTTAATACAAAATCATTGAAAATTCAAAACAAAATCAAAATAAACGAACGAAACCACTATCCGACTCTGATGAAGAACGATGTGGTGTGGAGTCATTTCCACACTAAATGGTAATACAGTCCACAGATGCTGAAAAACCAATTGCTGCACCATCTCCTTTTGTAATTGAGAAAACTTTAATGGGGTTGATCGGCAAACCAAAAGGTGTAAAAAATTAAAATCTGACGGTCTTCTCGTTGAATGTGAGTGAAGGGGTCGATCAGAAAATCTTAGACATTCCAGTGACCTCATTCGCTCACACCTCCTTGAACACGTGCAAAGGTGTGATGCGGTGTCGTGACTTAGCTGGAGTCAACAACGCAGATATGATCGAAGGGATGAGACATGGCGTCACTGCAGTGCGTAGAATACGTATTTAACGTAATAATAAGGAGGACACATTTGTACACACCTTTAATAAACCAACATTGCCCAAAGTGATCAAGGTTGGATGTTTGCAAGTAAATTTTGAGGTCTACATATCAAACCTCCTTCGATGCTATAAGTGTCAAAAATACGGCCATCACGAGGACCGATGTAGGTATGTGGCCGATACGGAGACCACTCTCATAAGGAAGCTGACTGTAGAGCAACTTCGCATTGTGTCAATTGTGGCAAGGAACATCACTCCAATTCTAAGGATTGTGATATTTGGAAACAGGAGAAGGAAATTCAGAGGTTAAAGTTTACCGCTAACATTCCCTACCCAGAGGCCAGAAAACTGGTCCAAGGAAAAATGTCCTTTCCTGACCCATCCTTCTCCACAGTCGTAAAACACAATCCGAAAGTCACGAAGAACGCAAAAACAGACGGATCAGCCAGATTTAACAGCATGTACCAATACCCCTCATTACCAACCAACCAAAAGCACAGCATCAACTCAGACAATATTTAATAACAATCCACTACCAAAAGCTCCAAGAAATAAGCACAAACCACAAACAAATAAGCAGCAAAATGGGTCAGATGACCCCATTCAACTTTACAATATGCTTGGAGACCTTGAGAGCATGGATTCAGAAGAAATAGCTCAATGTACTAAAGGTTCCTCCAAACCAAGTAAAACCAAATATACTCATATAATTCCTCCAGTCAAATAACAACACATTTTCTCCGCGAATAGTCTAATCTAGCTCCAGAATCTCCAGCATAATTTTATAATGAAGAACACCATCATATAATGGAACTGTCGAGGACTTAAAGCTAACTACAATATTCTTCTGCTTTTAAATGAACACGAACCTGCTGTACTATGTTTACAGGAAACATTCCTGAAAGACAGATAAAATTACATTTAAAAACTTTTCCTCGTTCAACACGTACTTTCCAAACGCTGACAGGGCCTCAGGAGGAGTCTCTATTGCTGTGAACAATAGAGCCCATCAGTCATTCCTTTACAAATTTACAAGGTATTGCTGTAAGCCTTACTTTACATCGAGTGATTACATTTTACTCTATTTACTTACCACCAAACACCAAACTAGTACCAAATGAATTAGACAATCTTGTTCTACAACTTCTCGCGCCCTTTGTTTTACTCGGGGATTTTAATGCCCATAACATTCTATGGGGATCGAATCACATAAACGACAGAGGCCATAAGATAAAAGATTTAGTTTCTAGACGCGATCTGTGTCTATATAATACTAACTCACATACATATTTACATCCAGGAACGGGTACGTACACGTGCTGTTAAGTATATTTAATAAAATTCATTTATATTTATTTTCATTGTCTGTTTGTTAGATTTAAATTTGGCATTTTAAGTTTGAAGATTTATTCATTGAAGGTGAGGGGGGGGGGGGGTGACCTGTACTTTACAGAGTAAACACCATGTGTTGACCCCATTTCTGACCTGGCTTCAGAGTTGTAAACAAGCTTTTAAAATCATTGGTTGGTTCCAAGGACATTATACAGCTTTGTATAAACATCTATTTTAGTTGGGTCATAAGGTGTATAGTGTGTACGTGCTTCTTCGAACGTAAATTATTTCTAAGAGTTTCTAGAAGATCATGTGACCCTTCATTGTTTACGTGAAAACAGCTATATAAATTATGTTTTGGAGCGAGCTATTCAGTAGAAGAATTTGGGCTTTACGTTTTAAGATTTTTAAGTTACCTTGTACTGGAAGTGATGTCAATTCGTTTGGATGAAGAGGAATTATTTTGTTATATCTGGAAAAGAATTTTGTTCGTAGATTTTTATTAACAAGAACTGACTTCATCAAGTGACATAGTCTTCCATCTTGGATACTTCGCTCGAATTCGAACTTGGAATTATTTGGACATTTTATTACCATGACTTTTGCAATTTCTATAGTGGATACTATTTTGAATTATTTTTGGATTAATTTTGGAATTCGTAAAACCGTAATGTTATTTTTTCTTTTCTGGAAAATATTTGTGCTCAATAAATGTTTATTAAGTTTTTACAGGCTTATTATTTTCACTCTGTTACTGTTTATTCGAGCCTAAGCACGTAAAAGTGCATAGATTTGACATTTTGCTCTCCTTCACTTCGTTTGGACTATGAATGGAAGGTCGCTGATGACCTTCACAGCAGTGATCATTTTCCATTGACTTTTGAAAATAACTCTAAAATTGATGACGCAATTCCACAAAGGAATATAAAGAAGGCCTATTGGGCTTAATTTGAAACCCTGTGTAAAACTAGACTAAATAATGATACAATGTTCAACGCTGTTAATCCTATACAGAAATAATTTCAATTGCAGATGAATCTCTTCCTAAGTCCTCACCGTACAGTAAAAAACCGCGAAAACCTTGGATAACCAAGGAATGCAAAATAGCCATTAGACAAATATCGTATTGCGCGGGCTAAAACACGACGCACAATCAAAGAGTGTAAACGTGCATCCTGGAAGAAAAATTTCTTTTTTAAACTCGTTCCTCAATGAAACAAGTTTGGGATACTATTAAAAAAATAAATGGAAAGAGGAAACTCACTTCTATTCGACACCTGAAAACAAACAATAACAATTTTAATTCGAAACGTGACATAGCAAATATTCTTGCCCATAGTTTCTCAAAAAACTAGTCATCATCTAATTATTCAGACACCTTTCGAAGATTAAAATTTCAAAAAGAAAAGTCACGTTTAAAATTGAAATCGAACAACTCGGAAACCTATAACCAGCTGTTTTCTTTTTTGGAGCTTAGGGAGGCTTTAGATAAGGCCCATGATACATACGATGGGCCTGACGAAGTACATTACCAGTTTTAGAAACGCCTCCCAGAATCTTCTGACATTACTTCTGAAAATCTTTAATGATTTATGGATTGCTGATAATGTAACTAAGAGATGGAAAGAAGCAACAGTAATACCAATTCACAAACCAGGTAAAGACATTGAAGATCCTAACAGCTATCGACCCACTGCACTGACAAGCTGTGTATGCAAAACAATGGAACGAATGATTAATTTTCGGTTTGTATGGTACTTGGAAAGTAACAATTTAATATCTATTTTCCAAAGTGGCTTCCGTTCTGGTTGTAGTACAAACGATCATCTGGTTCGACTGAAACATTTATTCGCGATGCATTTATCAAGAAGGAACATTTAGTAGCAGTCTTCATTGATTTAGAAAAGGCCTATGAAACAACATGGGAATACGGGATACTAAATGACCTGCATAATCTGGATCTAAAAGGCCGACTGCCATCTTTCAAATAAAATTCTCTCTGGCATAAGAACATCAAACAGCCTTGATAATATCAAAATTAATCTCACTACAGTTTAGAAACGTTTGTCTCGAAAACACCATCTTGGCTCCTTATGCAACCCAAAGTGATTTTTAAGTTACACGATGGGAAAAAATCAGACAAACCCTAACATCTTCCAGAACACTTACCATGAACTTCTAAACGATTTTACAAATTACACTAAATTCTATACTGATGGATCAAAAGTTGATGTAAAGGCTGCTGCAGCCCTCGTTAGTGGGAAAGACATAGCAAAACGATGCGTCCATATTTTCAGCGGAAATCAGAGCAATAGACCTTGCTCTGAAATTTATCAAACAGAAACGTGTCTTAAATAGCATTATCTTCTGGGAATCTTTATCAGGGCTTCAGTCGCTACACATTAGAAAACTGGATAATCCATTATTAGTCCATCTCCTTGTCAAAAACACGAGCTTAGTACCTCGTACAATAGTGTACAGTTGGTTACCTAGCCATATTGGTATTAGAGGTAATGAAGAAGCAGACCGTGCTGCTAAGATGGCTCTATCCCAAGAACCATCGGATTTTAAATTACCGTTTACTGATTTTAAACCTTGTATCTAAAGGTACCTACGTCAGAAGTGGCAGACGTCATGGGATAATGCAATGAACAACACACTTCATGATATCAAACCAACCCTGGGTGAATGAACTCCTTCCTACAGAACTATCCGTAGGTAGGAGACTGTCGTTGAAAGAATCAGAATCGGTCATTCATACATAACCCAAGTCCACATACTAAAAGGTGAAGATCCACCAGAGTGCGTCTCTTGCAATGAACTAATCACTGTTAAACACTTTATGACCGAGTATTCCGACCTGCAAGCAATACGTGACAAGTACTGTAATGTAAATGACATGAAGGAACTTTTTGATACTATATCTATCACTTGTATTTTAGATTTCCTGAAGGAATGAATGAATAGTTGGATTTAAAGTGAAACCGGCCACTAGAGTCATATGTTCATTATTTTGCACTGCCATTTATTTACATGGCAATGACTGAATTTATCCAGGAAGATGGAATGGTGTCACATCTTCCTGGCGTTTATGCGCACAGAGTGCGCTATTTAATTTGTTCGTCATATCATACCCCTAAAAAGGGGCTAATGATGTGAATGTTAGACCTGGGTGAGTGGGAATAGACCCATCACGCACTCGGGAAGTAAATCATTTTTTTTTAAACTTTAATTTGTATGTTGTCACCTAGTTCATTTTTATCTAATGCAAATACCGCCCATTATTTTTCAACATCTTTTCATAAATATACACCATTTATATCTCCCGTTGATTGGGAAGCTTCATATTTTACTGTGGCCAACAACTTATCATTTTATATTGAACTATTTGTTTTTTTATATCGCTGGTCGATATTAAACCTTTAGTATTTTTAACCATGTTTAAATACAACCTATTGTATGGCGCTAAATAGCCTAAAAGGGCTGGTGTGCCCTTAAAAATCAATCAATAAATCACTGCCGTTGATTGGGAAGCTTCATATTTTACTGTTGCCAACATTTTTTCATTATATGTTGAACTGTGTGGGGTTTTGTATCCCTGGTCAATATTAAACCTTTCATTATATTATTTTTTTTACACGTGTATAATTACAATCTATTGGTATGGCGCTATATAGCCTAAAAGTGCTGCTTTGCCGTTAAAAATCTATTAATGAATGAATAAATGAACCTTCTTGACGATAAGGTGCTGTTTAATTATTCAATAAGTTAATATACTCTTTCTGTGCTTCTTAAGCTAATTCTCCATTAACGGCAGTACGTTCATTACAATAATAAGGTTCTTATTGTATTAAAGGTAATATATTTATGTGTGAATATATCCTGATAGATACAAATGCTATTTTTCTTCTTGATCTTTTCTTCCACAGACGTATTGTACTAGTAAAGATGTGGACGAAGTATATAGCGGTGATGCTCATCGCCATCGGTGAGTAGTAATTTTCAAATATATATGGAAAACCTGAACAACGATGGTAAATAGTATAGTGTTCTACAGCATATATGTTTGTCTTTTATATACTCAGTTATATCCAGCCGTATATATCATATGTATTAATGTTATAATAAAATGAATGTAAAATCCATTGAATATCTAGTTAATTTGTTTGACATCTTTGACTACTTATGACGTGCTTATTTTGTATGTGTTTAAGGGAACAAATTCAGTGACATATGGCTGGCCAATACCCACTGTTTCGACAGCTGAAAATGAAAATGCTATACAACCAACAGATGCACCATTAATCCTATCCATTAAACAAGAATCAACAGTGGCATCAACATACGTAACAATTGATTCTACCAGATATAACGATTCAAGAGATATCAGAGGCAACACCACCTGCAACAATAAATGAAGTAGAGGGCGATGGTGAGGTTTACCCATATGCAAATGATATTGTGGAGGTAGACGAGGTGCAGGCAGCAGATGCAACAACGAACCCGTTATCGGAGATAACATCAACAGTGTCACCATCATCTGGAACAAGTAATGTCGATGGAGACTGATATTCTGATGAAAATGATGAGGTAGAGGCAGTGCAGGCAACATGTACACCGTTCAGCCTGCCTATAATAACTAATATTGATGGTGATAGTGATTATGAGGGAAATGAAGAGGTAGAAGAGCAGGCAACATGTATGCCAATGAGATTGTCCGATGATGGCGCATCAACAGTGGCAACAGCATCCGTAACAACTGATGCTGACAGTGATTCTGACGAAGTTGAAAAGGGAGAAGCAGTGCAGGTAACATATTCAACAATGCGCCCTTTATCGGATATAATGTCAATAAAGGCATCACCAACTCTAACAACCGACGCAAATGGTGAGGTAGTCAGTACAGGCAACAGATGCATCAATGAAACCGTCCTCTGAGATAGCATCAACAGTGATACCACCACTCGTAACATCTGATATTGATGTAGACAGTGATGTTGATGAAAAAGAAAAGCAGAGTCAGTGCAGGCGACAGAGGCAAAAATGAACACATCTGAGATAGCATCAACAGTAGTATCACCATCTGTAACAACATATGTTGATGAAGATAGCAGTTCTGATGGAAATGATGATGTAGAGGCAGCGAAGGCAACAGATGTGACAACGATCTCGTCAGACGAGGAAGCATCAACAGTGGCATCACCATCAGTAACAATGGATGTTGACAGATAGCATTTCAGACGGAAATGAAGAGGTATATGCAGTGCAGGCAACAGATGAACAATTGATTCCGTCATGCGATAGCATCAACAGTGGCTTCACCATCGGTAATAAATGATATTGATAAAGATAACAATTCTAATGGAAATAAAGATGTAGAGGCAGAGAAGGCAACGGATGTACCAATGACCCCGTCATCTGAGATAGCATCAACAATGGCATCACCATCTATAACATCTGCTGTTGATGTAGACAAAAGATGAAAAAGAAAAGGAAGAAGCAGCGCCTGCGACAGATGTGCCTGTGGAAGCAATTGAGTCGGCATCAGCCGTGTCATGACCATCTGTGACATAAGATGTTGATGAAGATGTAGAGGAAGTGATGGCAACAGATGTGCCAATGAGCTCTTCCGATGATGGATCATCAACAGTGGCTTCACCATCATCAACAACGAACGCTGACAGATATCGATTCTGATGGAAATGAAGAGATATAAGCAGTGCAGGCAACAGATGAATCATTGATCTTGTCATCTGAGATAGCATCAACAATCGCATCACCATCTATAACATCTGATGTTGATGTAGACGGAGAAGATGAAAAAGAAAAGGAAGAGGCAGAGCCTGACACAGAGCGCCTGTGGTAGCAACTGAGTCGGCATCAGCCGTGTCATCACCATCTGTGACACAAGATGTTAATGAAGATGTAGAGGAAGTGATGGAAACAGATGTGCCAATGAGCTCGTCCAATGATGGATCATCAACAGTGGTTTCACCATCAGTAACAACAAACGCTGACAGAGATATAGACTCTGATTGAATTGAAAAGATAGAAGCAGTGCAGGCAACGGATGAACCGTTGATCCCGTCATCAGAGATAGCATCAACAACGGCATCAACATCTATAAAATCTGATGTCGATGTAGACTGATATGATGACCAAAAAGAAAAGGAAGATGGGCAAAGCCGGCGACAGATTAGCCTGTGGAAGCAATGGAGACGGCAACAGCCGCGGCATCACCAAGAGCGACACAGGATGTTGATGAAGATGTAGAGAAAGTGTTGTGCCAATGAGCTCGTCCAATGATGGATCATCAACAGTGGCTTCACCATCAGTAACATTAAACGCTGACAGAGATATCGATTCTGATGGAAATAGAGATAGAAGCAGTGCAGGCAACAGATGAATCATTGATCTCGTCATCTGAGATAGCATCAACAATGGCATCACCATCTATAACATCTGCTGTTGATGTAGACTGAGATGAAAACGAAAAGGAAGAGACAAAGCCTGCGACACATGCGCCTGTGGAAGCAATTGAGACAGCATCAGCGGTGGCATCACCATCTGTGACAAGATGTTGATGACGATGTAAAGTAAGTGATGGCAACAGATGTGCCAATGAGCTCGTCCAATGATGGATCATCAACAGTGGCTTCAACATCAGTAACAACGAACACTGACAGAGATGTCGACTTAGATGGAAATTAAAAGATGTAAGCAGTGCATGCAACATATGAACCATTGATCCCGTTAACAGAGATAGCATCAACAACGGCATCACCATCTATAACATCTGATGTCGATGTAGACTGATATGATGACCAAAAAGAACAGGAAGAGGCAAAGCCGGCGACAGATTTGCCTGCGGAAGCAATGGAGACAGCAACATCGATCCGTGGCATCACCAAGTGTGACCCATGATGTTGATGAAGATGTAGAGGAAGTGATGGCAACATATGTGCCAATGATTTCGTCCAATGATGGATCATCAACAGTGGCTTCACCATCAGTAACAACGAACGCTGACAGAGATATCAATTCTGATGAAAATAAAGAGATAGAAGCAGTGCAGGCAACATATTAACCATTGATCCCATCATCTGAGATAGCATCAACAATGGAATCACTATCTATAACATCTAATGTTGATGTAGAAGATGACTATAAAGGAAAGGAAGAGACTAAGCCGGCGACAGATGCGCCTGTGGAAGCAATTGAGACAGCATCAGCTGTGGCATCACCAAGAGTGATACAAGATGTTGATGATGTAGAAGTGATGGCAACAGATGTGCCAATTAGCTCATTCTCACGCTCATTCTCACATTGAAAATAAACCAAAAATATTATATCTATTTAGTATACAGATTTCAAGAAACCTCATTTTCAAATAATAGTATGCACCGTAAGATATTCACATAATGTTACGTATAGACTAGGATTTAAGATTCAAACAATCTCAAGTTTCGGAATACGTTTCAAAGGTTTTGCGCTGTAAGCGAGATTCACAAATCTCCTGGAATACTAAGATTCAAAA
Source organism: Unio delphinus (assembly GCA_029339505.1). Classification (NCBI taxonomy): domain Eukaryota; kingdom Metazoa; phylum Mollusca; class Bivalvia; order Unionida; family Unionidae; genus Unio; species Unio delphinus. Next base: position 24,358,700 of record JAQISU010000055.1, read on the forward strand.
TAATCTCATTAAATAAACGTGTACCAATATAAACAATTGGAACAAACATGTGCTTATTTACCTTTGTACAGTCGCACGATTCATACACCGATAAACCCCACAATTTCACCACATCCCTCGGGTTAGCCCACTCTTGTATCGGCCGCTCGCACCCTTCATTGATCCATCTTATGTACAATCATACGTATACACGTACAGACAGCATACAGCACCGTTTTATTAGCTACGTCTACAGTCGTGGATCTACCACATGTAAAGACATATGTACATATATATATATAGACCTCTAGATTGCTTTACTCGTCAGCTAACTCGTCAAACGTGTGTGACTTATTACACTCTTCAAATTCGTTACACTTGTTAGACTCGTTAGCCTTATGGCTATATAATACAATGGAGATATAATATATAATACACTCCTCGGCAAGATCCTTAGCGACCAGTAAGTCGGTAATACACTTATCTTGCTTAAATTCACAGGACAGTGAGAATATTCAGGGTACAATACCCGTGCATATCATGATTATAATATCCCTCGCCGCAAGTAATTTCTGGCCAGATATTTCTTTTGGTTCCTTTACTTACCGGGATAAACACTTGTTTACCCTAGATAACGTTGTACGCATGCCCAACTAAAAAATTGTCAAACATTTCTCAGGCATAATAAGTTATTTGTTTTCCCTTATTCTGTGACAATACTCACATATTTAGTAAAGGTCGAGGATTGTGTCGTCATAATGGCAGAATCGAAACACCCAGTGAGAACAAAAGAAATAGTAACAATACTAATGTACCAAATCATGACCAATTGGGGAATTTTATATTCATTTCATACACTGAAAAGACAGTTCTACATTTTTAATAGATTGAAGGAAATGTTACTGTCACCAGAAATTAATGACAATGCTTCAACTTAACTAGCAAAGAAAGGTTTAAATTGGTTTACGGTATTTTAAAATCAGGTGGTTCTTGAGATAGGGCCATTTTAGCAGAACGAACTGCGTTTTCATTACCTTTAGTACTAATATGGCGAGGTAACCAACACTATACTATATTGTGGGAGGTACTATGCTCAGTGTTTTTGACGAGGATATGGATTAATAATGGGTTCTTCAGGTTTCTATTGTGCAGTGACTGAAACACTGATAGTGAGTCAGACAAGATAAAACTGTTTAAAATACGTTTGTTTGCGACATATTTCAGAGCAATTTCTATTGTTCTAACTTCGGGTGAAAAAAAAAAATTATGTACCATTTGGAAAACGAACCTCTGTTGTGTTTGCCACTAATGAAGGAAGCATAAGCCTTTTCCTCATCCTTTGATGTGTCAGTATAAATCTAGCGAAGTTCTTAAATTTGTTGAGAACTTCATGTTAAGAGGAAGATTGAATGGTTTGCCTCTGATGCCTTTTCCATCGTGTAAAGAGTGCAAAGTACGTTTGGTTGTTTCATCATTTTAAGAAGGTGTTTGGGAGACAATTTCCGAATTGCAGAAAGATCCAAGTTTTTGTACTGTCAAGGCTGAATGTTATTCTAATGCCAAATGAAGGTATGGCTTTAAGGTTATGTTCGTATTGGGTGTTGTGTTTTGTTTGGAAAATAACTAAAAATGCTTGGTTCATAGGGTTATATCTTGATTTGAGACCGTACTGTGCAGAAAGCATTTCTCTACGATGTGATTAAGGGTGATTCGTTCGCTTCAAAGAGAAATCTTTTATATGGAGATGTATTAAATGCTCATAGGGCAAGTTTTCTTACGCGATAAGGAATTCGGTCAAGCTTCTTAAAATAGGACTTCTAAGCTGAACCGTAAACAATGCAACCATAGTCTAGTTTGAAGCGGATGAGCGTTCGAGATAAATTAAGAATGACTTTTCTATCAGCAACTCGATGCGCGCTACTACTTTAAGTAGATCTAGAGATTTCAAGCATTTAGCTTTCAAGTTTATGATGTGTGGAATAAATACCATCTTTCTTTCGAAGATAATACCTGTAACAAAATTGTTACCGAGTGGATGGTGGATTAAATGAACAACAAACAATGTGAAAGATGATATAAATTTATGAAATAAATTATTAATGAAAAATAATGATGTATCAACACAATATCTCATGCGTTCAACTCACAATCACACTTCACAACCATTCACAATTTAAAAATAAATTAAATAGTAATACAAAATAAACAGATCCAAGGAATCTCCTGGACTAAACACAGATGTTTCAAACAAAATGGAACCTTTAAAAAAAGTTATATTATCGCACGTATAAATTGCGATAACAAATACAAACATCAAATTACATTATCGCACGTATGGATTGCGACAACAAGTACTAACATCTACATGTATTAAATCAAGTTATTAACTGTTATCGAGACTCATGTAATCCCTTGGAATCCTACAGATTCAATGTAACCACGTGTAAATATAACAATGTATTCAAATATTACAACAATTGAAACACATGCGTCTCGACCCTCTACAACCGTACGATTCACCAACTGTTGAATCGCCGCACAGCTTCTCCGAATACCTAGGGTTGGCCCAACACTTTTATCGGCCGCTTGCCCTTCACGGATCCACTACAGTTATACGTACAGACAGCATACAGCATCTACTAGAACCACCGGTCCCAAACACTTCGATACGACCCCGGACGTTTACATCTTTAGACGGCTCCGACACTCGGACATTTAGACTTTTAGATTTCTGGATATTTACACATCTCGACAGACGTAGATAGACAGACAATCCGACAGACGGTCAGATATCTCAATTTGCTCGCACAATAAAACAGCATAATCACGGCACAATCAATCACATGCAGCTACAATAAAGAAACCAAACTAATAATAGTTGTTTCTAAAACAATCTAAAACTTCGATTACGCTATTGCATTTAAAGTCTAATAGTGACTAGTAATTCCAAATATTCAACGGTTTCAATATGCATTGTAATAAAGGCATCATTACATGAAATGATAAACTGAATCAAATTCACAATAAAACGAAATATAAATTTAACACTCACCCCTTTGGCTGAAGAAAGAATGACGAGTTATCTCTCCTTTGACAAGATACTTTTGACTCGTAATCTTTTAGAAATATTCTGTCTTATATGTCCTCAAATAGGTGAGCAGAATTCAAGGCTAAATTCCCGTGCATCCCGTGATTATAATGTTCCTGGCTTCAAGTGATTTGTAGTCAGGCACATGCAAATCGCTACACGTCGCTTACCTTGAAAAACGTATTCACCCCAGGTAACGCATGTACGCCGAAACAAAAAAAAATGGTGAAATTAGTTTGTATTTCAAGAAGAAATAAATTCAATTTTTGCCTAATTATGTGACAATACCCACAAACTTTGTTTCCTCAACAACTGGAATAGGTATTCTGTCCATCTTGAGTTTAGGGTCATCATGTCTTCGCAACTGACAGAAATGCATATATAGTGTTTGCTTTCGAGAATTTTAAACAGTTTGTACTGGCCCAATGTTGAAACTTGTTGATGCTGTGTTGTAGGTTTTCGATTGTATGCATCTGCTTTGATCGATAACATAATAGAAAATCGACAAGTATTGATTAACCCACACCGGGAGCCAAACATCTGGTGATGCTATTGATTTTGATATTAAAACACGTCACCCATAAAATACCCCATGGGGCACACCCATCTCTTGCTAGTGTATACGAGAGGGTAAAGCCCACCCGTACTTTGAATTCTCTGAGAGAACGTTTGATATGAAAGAGGGCAGACGTTCTTTTCGACCCAAATCATTCATTTATTTTGATTGATGCTTCAAGAATAAATGTTTCCAGTCTAACCATGATCGCAGGTACTACGGCCATACCAATAGCCACTTTGGAAAGGAGATATTACATTATTAGTTTCTATGTACCACTCAAGCCAAGAATTTATCATTCTTCCATCGTCCTGCACACGCAGCATGTCAGTGAAATGAGACGATATTTGTTAGAATCTCCGTCATGTTTATCAGATTTGGGAACTGGTATAACTGCTGCTTCTTTCTAAATATTAGGTAATTTACCAGTAATTCATATATCATTTAAGGTTTTCAATAGAGATGTTTATGATGATTCTGGAAGGTGTTTGAAGAACTGGTAATGGTTTCGTCAGGGCCAGCGGATGTATCATGGACCTTGTCAAAACCCTACATAATCTCCAAAGGGGAATTTTAAACGTGACTTTTCTTTAAATCTTCGAAAGGGCTTTGATTGTTTTTTTAAAGGCGCACCATGCACATTTAAACTTTTTAGTTATATGTAAAAAGGTTTTAAAATGGTATTAGGTTTAATATCGACCTGGGAAATCAAAAACCAGATAGTTGAAAATAAAACGGTAAGATTTTAACAGTAATTTGCTATGTCATAGCCGCAGAAAACATGGACTGAAATGGAAGAACCATTGCAGACAAACCCAAACACAACAGTTATTATAGCTGATACTACCGAGATCCTGCCAACAGCATTCAAAAGATACATGGTCCATAACTTGAGAATCATATCAAGATATAGTCAGTTATCTACACTCACGCCCCACCAATAACACCTAACAACTAGCATATCAACCGTTTATATGAAGGTACGGTTGCTTAGCAACTTTGGAAAAGACTCAAAACCATGAACCAGGAGATTTGTTTGTTTGTTTGTTTGATTAGGATTTTTAACGTAGCTTTAACAATTTTTCAGTCATATCGCTACGATGTCTGCAGTGAGGCAGTTTATAGTGATGTCTAGCACTGAGACATCATGCCGCAGACATGTAGCATGATGTCTCACCCAGTCACATTATCCTGACACCAGGCCGACCAGTCCTAACACTAACCTCTTAATGCTGAGCGTCAAGCGAGGCAGCTGTTAGTACCATTTTTGTAAGTCTTTGGTATGACTCGGCCGGGGATCGAACCGACGACCTCCCGCTTCCGGGGCGGACGCTCTAACCACTAGGCTACCGGAGTGAACCAGGAGAAACTTCAAACATATGCACAACCAAAAGTCGCTATTGCGACTATATCTTTGAATAAACAAAACCGAGACCTAATCTATCTATTGAAAGATTGTGAAGCAACACTAAAATCCACCGAAATCCAACAAACAATACTGGAAACGTTTCGAAAAGTTTACCAAGAAAAAGACCGCATCATTAGTTATATATTAGTGATATGTATTTTCACATAAAAAATGTTTCAAGAGCTAACAATGCACTGTGCAATAATGCAACCAGCAATCACCAAACTTACCAAAATAGATATTTGCTTTCGCCACCAAAATGAAAACGCATCACAATGTACATAAAAGATGTATATTGCGGACGCGAGGTTATTCGGATCTTACCGGTCTGTCAATGGTGAAATCCTAGGTTATCCAAATGCAATTTGTTACAAACTGAACAAACGTTTGTCGAGCTGTTTTGAAAATTGAACAATTCTTGAATACAACTGGCTTAAGTCGGAAATTAAAAGTCTCGACGTGAACAAACTATAATGGTTTGAACTACCGAGGGGTGCGGACTGGCGTCTTTCCTTGTATATTACAGGTTAGTCCCTGATTCATGGACGGATACTCCTAATTTGCTTGTAACGAGCCCCTGTGTCTCACACTACTACATAGAGGCCCACAATCAACGCCCTCTGTCCCGCCTGGTTTATGCTGCTAAACTCGTAACAGCAACACACGGGTTTGAGGCGTATCTCAAATAACCATAAGAATAACTGGATTGCCGCAAAATGCACGAAAAAAAAGAGACATTGCTTGCAAGCCGTCCTGACAGACCTTTTAAGGATTAGTACGAACCAAATGCCTCATTTTCAAGGGTTCCAGTTTGGTTGGAAACCCGAATTTAAGCTGGATGGAAACTAATTTAACACTTTAAATACCGTTAAATTTTGTACTTTTTTCTAATAATGAAGAACAAGATTGAGTCGCTTTATCTCGTTTTTTTTAGATTGTTCTAGAAACGATATGTATGCCAAGTACACTAAATTCACAATTATATATAGGAACATTTTAAACATTGATATGCATGGCTCTTTTTAAGAATATGGCTCACACAGATTTAACAGAAAATAACCCGATTTAGTTGCTGGGCATGGTTGATCACAGTAATCCTATTCGTTTCAGCATTTTTGTCGACGTTTGGAGTCTGTTGCCGGCCCCTTTCAATCCATGCCTTGACTGAAACAAGCAAAACCAAGTGTGCGGGCTCATTCCTACTAGTCTATCATACAGCTGTTCTGAAGCCGTGTACGCACATATCCAGTGTGACGTCATAAGCATAGTGTCCAATCATACCAGACGTTTCATATATCAATATGGATAAAGAATCGTGAAGAGTATGTGCTGGTGCAATTCCTAGTCATTTTGTATTTAAGTCTCATGGGATTATTATCCTGAAGTACTACTCAATTAATTAGCATACGGTGTACGCATGAACGCTCACGGTAATGTAGCTGGAATATCCACCCGTACGACTAATTAAGTACCACATAGTGGAATAAACCCATCGCACATTCACATCTGGGTGCAAACGACGTTACTCGTTAATCAAAGTTTAGTCAGTAAGTAGTGCAAGGAGTCAGCATGTAGAACTGAAAGCATCAGGATTCAATTAAATGTGGAAAAAGGAACCTCTCACTTGTGACTAATTCCCTTGATCGCAGCTACGTCAACATTGGCGCTACTTGAGGAGCATTAGGAGTTGTTGGACACCGGCCTGCCTTCTACCTTCATGACATACTGTAAAGCTTATATCAGAAATTGAATTCTTTAGAAATAATTGGTCAGTCATGTTAAAAGAAGCAATAATTTGAATCTCATCCAGATACTCATTCTAATCTACGTTTACAAAAGACTGAATCTGACGGACAGATTTATCTTCCGCAAGAGTTATTTAATGGTACATGCTGATTGAAGCTAAGCCGTTGAAATTGTGTTTAATCTTGAACTGTTTTTTCCACTGTTATCATTTATCCTTTACCTCATCGTACTATTTACTAATTACTATTATTTTATTAACTCTAGAAATCAGTAAAGTCTATTGTAATTTAATTTGTGTCTGAGATAAAATGTCGGTTAAATTGTATCGAGTGATTATGTATGCATGGCCCATTTCAATGGCTAAGTATCAACGGGTGTATATGATGTATACCTTTGTTAGCGTACCATGGGCCCGGTCTTCAATACATCAATGTTCCAACATGGCCTAATGTTTCTGCCTAATTAAACTTTGATCTCTTATGATTAGCTGGACTGTTGTGATGGGAGTGCCATCACAAACCCGCTCAACAATGATGTTCTTATTAGCATTCAAAGAATAATAATACAAGGTTAGGAACAATTTCCTTATTGTCGCAATAACATTACTTATGAAGCACGTTATTGACGTGGATGCGTGACTTCATTCTGACAAGTTATATAGAAACATTAACGGACCTTTTCAGTTCGAACACATACATTGAACATACTATGTCTGTCATTCAATCTTAAAATGTCTAACTCCTAAATCCACAATTGTTATTCAAACATCATTGTAAAGGAAGTTTGATTATTTATTTATGACATGATGATAAGAAAAGACAAAGTCATATGATGTTGCACACAATTCAAAATCTTTCAAGACCTGCAGTCTGTCATTGCAGTCAATCATAACGCACTACGTAAACAATGCAATGCGTTTTCTTTGAAAGTAGTCGTGTTTCTAAATCAGTAATTACATTTCAAGTTTTGCAAACAAAATTTGTTTTATTAAACAGTAAGTCGAGAAGAAAAAGAATAGTCTAGCTAGACACCCCAAGCACAAAAACGCCAGGGCTTACGGCAAGATGAATACAAAAGCAGACTTGGATGGCAAGTATTTTGAATGGAACGTTTTGAAAAATTATCACTTAGGAACATTGCTTGTGTTCGCACGGTGAGCATCTCATGGTGTCAAAAGTGACCTTTCAGATTTCTGGTCAAGCGAATAATTATTCTAACGCTTGGCTATCTAAACATATAGACGTTTTATACCTCACTTGTGTATTTGATGTTTCATGATTGTTTTTAAACTAGGCAGGTGAATGTGGCATTAAATGGACGCATAATCTGTCATTTGCCTCCTTACGTGATATTATCCCTTCATCTTGATTATTATCATTGCTTACTGGCTCTTCCTTCTTCCTTTCGGTGTGGAAACGTTTGATCGTCGTGATGCAAAGAAATAGAGACAGGAAGTCAGCATATAAGTGTGAAGTTTATAGCTATATATCAAGAGGAAAAGGGCAAGAACGAGGAGAACGAAGCTAATGTTGTGGTACAAAATAAAAACGAACAACCGAAACAATATTACGTAGTCAAGTGTCTAAATCAGTGTTGCTCTATCATCAACGAAACCACAAGAAATCTTTTTAGCACAGATTTTGCTTTTGGATGAGTGATATCTAATGAATATCTGCACTTTATTGCCCCCATCCCCCCCTCCCAAAAAAAAAAAGATTCAGTACGTTGATGCCGGCGTTACTAGTTCATTCCTTTAGAAGTAAAAATCTCGAACGTTATTACGAATGGTAATATAATGATGCTTACAACACAATTTATTCACGACTCCAGAAACAAATGTATTATGTTAGAGTGCACAATGTCACATGATGAAGCCTGATTGGGACTGGATTAGTGAAGACACCGAAAGCAACTACGTTAATAAGATGTTTAATTATAAACGCAATTTAAATATAAACAAATCTAGACACCATTATAAACAACAGTAAACAACAGTAAAGAAAAATTAAGTTCCTAATATGGTACTATCAACAACAACTAACTCAGCGAAGAAAACTCAGAGGATGATTTTAACGAAAGAGATTTAAAACTATCGTGAATAACGTTTTATCACCCGATCGACAAGTACAAGTATATGTATGAATTTACAAATATATAGCTCGTATAACGAGCCTTAGATGTAATTGCCTGAATTTTTTTTTATATCCTTCATATAACGAATTAACAAGGTAAAGGCATGTAAGTTCTGATTTTATCGTTCATGTAACGATTTAGCAATGTAAATATGAAATTATGAATTTATGAAATTATCGTTCAAAAAACATTTGAACGTTTAGCAATGTAAGGTGAAATTATGAATTGATGAATTTATAGTTAAAATAACGATTTTGATATGTAAATGTGAAATGTTTGCTTAGATGGCAATAGCAATAATATGGAACACGTATTTTATAACTATCGTGGCGCCCATTTGACGTCCAAGATGTATCTCTGGTTCCATTCGCTCTAGTCAATGGTCAAGGAGTCGCTACGTATGGGCCGCTCCTCCCTGTCAGTTTAAAGGATCCCTCGAGAGCCCTTATAATCAACACAGATCCGCTGGTCGCGAAGCCTTGGACCCTTGCATCGAGAAAATCAGTACTCTTCCGAACCAACGTCACAACACACAGCGTATGCGTCACAAGCAACCACGAGTTATGCGACTTCATATCACCCAACCATATATATATATATATATGGCAGCATACACAAGGCACCACACACAGGAACAGCTAATATAAAACAGCTAAACCGTGTAATACAAGTGCTTCTACATTCATATATTTTGTGCATGCGCGCACATGAATTAGTAACCATTTGATTAAACATTCAATGCATGCAGCGTATAAATACATTCGATTTGTCTGTTCGGTTACAACAATTAGCAATCTCGAAGCAGAATATGGTATTTCTAATATAATGGCGCTGTATAACCTAGGTATTTGCTCTATAGAAATTAGAATAAATACTAAAACATCTGATATATGAAACAATTGTCATATAAAACGAATAGCGATAAGAATACAATCTTAAATCTATTTTACTTCTTTAGCTGAAGGTTTTACATCTGTAAAGGGAAGAGATTTCTGACAAGACTGGCTGTAATGAGATGTTTACAGTGAAGTTTATCTATAATATACACTAGCTGTGACCGATATGCGCAGCTAGGTACTTACATGCAGCATGATCTGAGTTGCGCTCAGTATTTCGAAATAACTCGACGATAATTAATAAACCACCCTCGGTGACGCTGTAAATGGCAGCGAAACCCGAGATCATTATTGACCACATATACCTATTGATACTAGTCATACACAATTCCGTGAAACACAACACATAAACATTCTTTATAAGTACAACATATATAAGCATTCTTGATATGTACAAGACACGTATGCATTCTTTACGTGTTCATTGGATGGAATAAATCTTGTATCGGACACAATATTTACCTTTATTTAAATGGGACAATATTTGAATAAGCAGTTGCAAATAAATGACATATTCCACTGGAGATACCCGTTGTTTGAAGTCAATTGTCTGTGTACATTACATACTTAAGCATTGACCTTTTCTATTATAGCATGGTTTATTGTGTGGGTTTCCAAATTGTTCTCGTGGCATTTTGTATAGAAAAAAATCTTTCCAGTTATCTTCCCATACATATATTAAAATGTTTTAGTCTTAAAGTAAATAACAGGTAAACAGAAAACCAGGAAGGGTTGTAAAACTAAACAAATGTTTTCTCTCAAGAATACAAAGTGAGATTTTTAAAAGAAATCACAGTAATGCTAAATAAATATAAAATTGTCCTATATGATTTATCATTAGTCCAAATGTAGAAAGTTCCAACCGAATGATATTATTATTCCATATAAGTGTCAATATAAAATTGTTGATATGCCTTTAGTCTCCAATTTAATAAGGTCCAGTGACCAGTTGTGTTGTGATATGCTAAAGATCGTTTGATGTATCACAATAATATAGTCCAAACATGATTTTGCATGAATTCACTATACTTCCAAATTAGGTTTCTAGTCCAAGAGTATTATTGATGAGCACTGTGGATTTCTAGTAAATAACAACTTGAATAAATTAATATGCCAAAACAAAATAATGAAAATATCCATATAATGGTTCTGCTAAATATAATAAGAATGAGAATTTTTTTTAAGTAAACAGGATTAAATAGGGAACTAAGACACAAACATGGAGCAAAGATAATGCCAAGTCTCATTTCTAGAACATTCTAAGTTGTCATTGAGATATGGTTTACTGCTTTGATTACAACATGGGAAACATCAGCCATCATTTCCGTGGCAAATTCTAGTGTTGAAGACACAGACTATGGGAAACATGTACAAATTAATAATGATCTGAATACTTTACCTACAATAAAAAATATTAGTTATATTTATGTTGTTTAGAAGATTAATGTTAATGGTCAAGAACACAAATAAATTGTTTTTGAACAAGATCGATTACTATGTACAATAATGATAATAACATATAATCATGGATAAATAACTAACAAGTGCTACAAATTAGATATACGTATTAATATTTCTTTTTTTATTTTATCCAAATTTAAAAATCATTAAAAAAACCTTAAAAGACAGAGAATAAATGCCATTCTAAAGGATTAATCGTTCAAATGTTGAAAAATACCCCCGTTATTAGGATGGAATGTGAACATGCTTTGTGCAAATATATCATATAATTAAACAAAAACAAATTTCAGGGATTCAGAAGTCATAGTGGCACATGTATAGGTTATGTTTGATATGAACAGATTCAGTCGTCAGACTTTCCTACTAATGTTGCCAAGACACGAGAAGAACTTATAAGTTAATGAACAGATTAATGAACAGATGTAACTGGAATGTTTCATTTAGCTTGGTATTTGATTCAACCGAATTTAGCTGTTAACAACATTTTAATCTAGGATATGTGTATTAACTGAAAAGATCAAAAGGACAAAGAACAAATGACAAAATATCGCCTTAAGTACCCGTTCTTTTCTTGTATGCAAAACAAAAATTTAAGATTTTATCGGGTATTGGATATCGCCAAAGCGTCCAACATCTACGAAAACAAATGATAGTGACGATGAAACTAACAGTTTAGTCTACGCCAACAAATAAAGACATCTACTTTATTCGTAATATGGTTTACATATTCTTATGAAAAAATAAATATATGGGCTACATTCCATTCCAAATGTATTAGTTTGGATTACAAATAAAGACATCTAATTAACTGAATCAATAAAACGTAAATTGTCATATCATTTACTGATTACTAAAGCCTCTCAAGTGAATAAATGAACATCTACTACGCAACTTCATTATCTAAAAGCATATTTCTATAGTTGCAAGAAAGGATGTTCAAGGCAGTAAATAAATACGCGAAGGTCAATTGACAAATTTTCTTCATTATTCATATTATCTTCCCCACCAAAACGTTTGTCATTAATTTGTTGTACCGTGTTCCTCCTCAATTCTCAATCTGTTTCTATTGCACTGTAATCTTGAAGTTTTGCTAAAATCGCGATTGCTTTACAGGAAAGTTTCTTCCGAACGAGATCCAAAGAGACGTTGACATATTTCTAACTTTGAGATTTTCAAATAATTTTTCATTTAATTTTCAAGCTGACTGTCTTCGATGAACTTTATTTCTTATTGAAAAAATAATGAATATGTATAGTAATTTGTGTCTCAAACATTTATGCAATTATGTATATAAATTGTCTTCTAATGTCAGCACTGTGAGAAAGCATAACTTCAAAGTGTTGGAATTTCAAGTTTATTTCGCCTTCTTTTCTGTTATTTGAGAAAGATAAAGACGCCGGCTACTGTAATACAAAATAGCACAATAACGAGAGCTTTGTTCGCTTGTTGTGATATAACATCTGCATCGAAGCACAACAAATCTGTGACCGATAAACTCTTGAAATCCCGTCCTAATAACCAAGCAGGGGAAGAGCATCTGCAAATTAAGAAATATTCAATATTAAAATGTCCATGCAAGAAATATGACGCAGGCGTAAATCCGAGGATATCGAAAACAAGGTTGATATTTGCATTATTTTATTGAAGAAAGCATTGATTTGTCTATAGAGCTGAAACACTGAGTTTTTTCAATCAACATTTAAAATATATTGTCCCAATTTAAGGACAGCTACCAACTTGATACTCAGTTAAACACGTTTTGAATAATAAATGAAAGTTGCACTTTAACAAGGTAGAGTCAAATTGAGATTTACCTGATTAAAGACAGCATTACAGACAGATAACTAGAGTACAATGTCTGGTACATGAACGAAATAGGTCTCTTGATTTATGAAGATATAAGGTGTATATAGTTAAATGCACTAACTATAAAGTAAAACATTGGTCTAGTAACATGGATATGTAATTAGTTTTTCGAGTGGATCCGAAATAACTTCACATAGAAAAACGAGAATTGGAAAATGCGAAACATTTCCAAGGTGTTGTGTTACATATATATATATATATATATATATATATATATATATATATATATATATATATATATATATATATATATATATATATATATATATATATATATATCTATATATATATATATATATATATATATATATATATATATATATATATATATATATATATATATATATATATATATATATTGGTCCACATGGATAACATGTTGTAAGAAAACAAGGACAGGCGAGATCGAATGCAAACGAGTATAATGCGTACCTTAACGTATGCATAGTGTTGTTCTGTAACAAGACGTGCTTTTAATTAACTATCCAAAATATCAGGTAGATGGTATCACTATGGAGTGTTTAAAGTAATAATTTATGTTTACAAATCTCAAATTTTCCTGGTCGACCTATTACTTAAATTCGGCAGCATTGATAAGCATTATATTGTCAAGTTATTGATTGTTATCCAATCCAGTGACAATATTGGCCACTCCAGTGATAATGTGAAATATGTACTTGCATAAATGATATTCGATTCCTGCGGTGTCATGTAAAATTTAATTGAGATAAAGGATCTCAAAATGTGAAATAATTATGTCTGCAAGTCACTCACTTTTTTACTTCCTAATTCTCAAGTGACTTTGGATGTAAAACGTGCTTGCCTCATTTGGGATATCTTAGGTATTTTCATTCGCATGTTAGATGAAGTCTCGTTCTACAAAACTCATATTTGGCTCATGGTACCTTTGCCATACAATAGCCAGAAAAAAATGTTTCCCTGTTATAGATAGAGGGAAAGATTCTGCAAATGTGAAAATAGTCATATTTTCTGAAACATTTGTACAAACATATTTAATGCGATCATTGCAACTAAAATATTATAAACTTTTATGGATATAATTTAACACCCCTGCTGCTGCAGGCAATGTTTCTGAATGAACGAACAGAAAGAAACAGTTCTAACATTGGGACGGTAAATATACATTTTTACTGATACATATTTTAAAATATCTCGTTAAATTGCAACTGAACGATGACCATAATGATAACTCAAAATTCGACGCTTGACACGAACGGCAAATGTAGGCGTTGTTTACTTACGTCATCAGAGTGCACGGGTATTGACGGTATTGAACTCAATAGGAAAGCTTTATCTCAGCCAAAATTAGTTATTAATTGAATCTTGACGCTATGAAAAAGAAGTTTCAAATTCGAAAACAATAATTTTATGTCGTTTCTTGTACTGCAAAACATTATCACAACAATATTAGGCGCACACATCTGCTGCATTGTAACATTGTACATTGTACATTGTAACATTTTAACCATGTACCTTCTTGAAATGAGCTTACCAATGAAAGAGGGAGACGGCTACTAAAGTTCGCAAGCTACAACAACTTGGTACTAGCCAACACCCTGGGCCAACATAAAGCTTCACGATGCTGGACATGACACACACCAAATGGAACCAATCATAACTAAATCGGCAACATACTGGGTCAAAACAGGTACTGATCTGGCAACAATAGAACAAAAACAAGAACGTCCCCTGGTGCTGATGTTGAGAGTGATTACGACCTCGTCATTATGAACGTCCGAGTGAGGTGGAAGAGCATTAACAAGCCAAAGAACATCAGGCTCAAATTCAACCTTGAACAAGTGAAGGACCCTAACATCTGCAAGTCATAACAAGCCACAATTGTAGGAAAATTTGCACCACTCCTTGTGATGGATGTTGATGTTAAATTGATGACAGACACTTTCAACACAGTCATGACAACAGCTGCCAAGGACATCATTGGCTTCCATCGCCCAAAGTAGAAACCCTGGGTTGCAGAAGAGATTCTGAATTTGTGTGATGCCCGAAGAGACCTCAAAAACACCAGACACACAACAGGAGCGGTGGAGTATCGATAAATAAACTAGAGTATCAGACAAAAACGTAAGGAAAGCAAAAGAATACTGGATTGTACAAACATCCACTGAAACAGAGAGCAGTCAAATAAAAAATAAGAGCAGAAAGACATTCCAAACTGTGAAAGACCTCACCAAATAGAAGAAACCAAGAGTCAGTACCATTCAAGACGAAATGAAAAGTAGACGCAAATGAAATTGCAGAAAGATGGACCGATTATTATAAAGAACTCTACAACCATCCGTCAACAGGAGACCCAGAGGTGATTGAAGTTCTAAACTCCACAAATGATGATTTCACCATTCTCAAAGAAAAGGTGTAGTCAGCAATTAAAGCACTGAAGAATGGGAAGGCAGCTGGAGTAGACAACATCCAAGCTAAACTTATCAAGAAGGGTGGGGAATGAGTGATAGAGCTCCTAACAAAAATCTGCAACAAGATCTGGCAGAGAAGCTAATGGCCAAGAAAGTGGACCCAGTCACTGATTATAACACTCCCCTAAAAAGGCAATCTCCAGCTGTGCCAAAATTACAGAACTATGTTTCATCAGCCATGCCAGTAAGATGATGATGAAAATAATCTTGAACAGACTGAACCCACGAGCAGAAGAAATAATAGCTGAAGAACAGGCAGGGTTCCGGAGTGGCAGAAGCACAACAGAACAAAGATTTAATCGTAGAGTTCGGTGTGAAAAGTACTCACAACATCAAACAGACATATATCATGTGGTCATATATTTTAAAAAGACTTTAGGCAGAGTGTGGCATGAGGCATTGAGGGCAACAATGAAGAAGTGCAACATGGGTCAAAAGTTGACCAACACCACCAAGCAGCTGTACTCCAAAGCTACGAGTGCAGTAATTGCTCGAGGTTTTGTGGGCGACTGGTTCAAGACTACAGTTGGAGTACGACAAGGCTGTCTCCTGTCACCCACACTTTTCAACATCTTCTTAGAGCGCATCATGAGCGAAGCTCTGGAAAACCACTGTGGGACAATCAGCACTGGAGGATGTAACATCACCAACCTCCGCTTTCCAGACGACATTGATGGGGTGGCAGGCAGTGAAGATGAGCTTGCCACATTAGCGAAGAACCGGGATGAAACATCGTCCAGATGTGACATGGAGATAATTGCCGAGAAGACAAAGCTGATGACAAATAGTGGTAGACAAATTTCAGCCAAGATTAAAGTCAGAGGACAGGAACTGGAAACAGTGGGCCAATTCAAATATCTTGGTTCCATAATCACAGAAGAGGGATCAAGAACAAAAAATTGTGTCACGAGCAGCAAAAACACTTGCAGCTATGTCAAAGTTAATACCCATCTGGAGAGACAAGGGTATATGTCTGAAAACTAAATTCAGACTATTGAGAGCACTAGTCATCTCAATCTTTCTATATTCTTCTGAGACCTGGACCATAATAGCATAATTACAACGAAGAATCCAGGCACTTGAAATGTGATGCTACTGAATCATCCTTGGCATCTCTTACATGGACAACATCACAAATGAAGAAGTGCGTAACACCATCAGGAACAAAGTAGGCCATTATGAAGAGCTCCTCACCACTGTCAAAACGAGAAAGCTGAAATGGTATGGCCATGTCACTAGAGCCAACAGTCTATCCACAACGGTACTGCTGGGTAGTGTCCAAGGTGGTAGAAGGAGAGGTAGACAGAGGAAACGGTTTGCAGAGACACAGGCGTTGGCACATGATCAAAACAAGTGGAGGGAACTGGTCAGATGTTCAGCAGCACAGTGCCTCAACGACCACACTAGGTCAAGAGACTGATGATAATGATGATGACATTCAGGTTCATCTGAGAACATAACGCGCTTTGCTTTCTGATTGGTCGAGCTTTAGACCTCATGGTATAAACATCTACGATAACATCCATAATGTTGGAGCAATTGCGATGTAAGTATTGCAAAACGATAACCCCATTGTCTGCAGCATATTTACAAGTGTGTTATAATGATGATAGCAGTATGGTGCTTGAGAAAAGGTTCGGAATGGATTCGCATTCTTAATTATCCATATTATGGATGTAGCTAAAGCAATCAGCAACACGGAATTTGCGACAGTAAAAACATCACCAACGTCCTCTCACCCAAAAATAAATATGAATGTTATCATACAAGTTATTCCGTTACAATTCAGCAATGAATAATTCTAAATTACTACTGTAATACTTACACAATCATGGACTTTGTCTCTTGTATGGAATTATTCAGAAGCCAAATCATGTGACAATCACAAATAATCGGATTGTTTCTCAGGTCTACGTAATCCACCTTTTCCATGTCCTGTGGCAGGCTAAAGTTAGTCAGTGACGTGAGTCTATTGTAGCGGACAGAAACCGTCTTGAATGGATTCGCAAACAAGGGCAGAACATATCGCAGCGTCAGGCGATTTATGTAGTTGTAGTCTAATATAATGTTTCTAAGGTCTTGGAAGATTGGCAGTTTATCTATCTTTGTTAAATTGTTATGGCTTAGATCCCATGTCCCGAAATATCCATCAATGTAAAAACTATCTGGAAATGTGTGTGGTATGTTGTTCCAACTTAGGTCGAGATACGTGAGGTTACTGAAATCAAATGCAGCAGAACCGATTGAGTCTATTTCGCAGTGAGAAAGATTGATCCTTTGAAGTGCTGGCATTTGAAGCAGAGTAAACGCTTGTGGTTCAATTACCTTTATTGGATTATGATTCAAGAATAAGGCTTGAATCGTGGATAGGTTAGTGAACAAATATCCACTTATTACTGATCCTTGTAACATGTTATGGGATAAATCCAGACTTTCGATACTCTGAAGTTGAGAGAAAGAAAAGTATTCGATTTGCGAGATACTATTATGATGCAAAAGGAGCGTTGTGATGTTTCGGTATGCCGTTTTCCTGAAATCCAACACTGAAATGTTAGTTATTTTATTGTAGGAAAAGTCAATTGTATAGATACCACTTGGAATTGTCAGATCTCTTGGAATATTGGTTAAGTGAATCGCAGAACAGTTCAAAACATCTCCTTCAACTTTACACATGTCTGCAGGTCCTATAACATTCCTTCTATGCAGAACAAACACAACGACTAAGAAGCGAAGCGTGCACATTTCCAAATAGGATACAGATATATGTCGAATAACGGATAAGAAATAATGCTAGCTTTCGCTGAAAAAGTGTGGTCGCAGATAAGAATGTACTTCTGAAATAAAACAAAATAAAAATCTAAGATAAGCATGGTTTTTTCACGTATTGGTCTGCATTTCAAGCTAGCTGATTAACACAGCATACCGGTCAGCATGATGTCCAATATACAGTTGAGAAATAACTTTCATAAATAGATTTATATGTAAGGGAGTCAAGAAGCAAGCAATACACAAGTTAACATTACATTGCCAGGAGTATTTGATAATAGGATTCTTGATAAAAATTATATACATGTAATTTACCGCTTCTAAGTAAAGCTCATTGAATGATATTCAGCATTTAACATCTTACTTGTAGAGTGCCTTAGGTTTCTTATAAACAATGCCTACCTGAGGGTTTATATGCATACTGAATCTTCAACATATAACCGGTACCGTATGGAGTTGACTGTTTTGTATACCAGCATTCACACTTTCAATCTATCATTTGTCAAGGACGACAAAAACAACAACACACAAACAAGCACAACGTAGCAGAATTTAACTTAAAAAGAGACAGCACATAGTAACACTTTGACTGATCTAGTATTACAACTATATCGGATATCATGGTTTGTTTTTCAAATGTTCTAATTAATTCGTGATGATATGAACTTACCGTTTAAAATACGTTGCCGATGTACGACATCTACAATTCAGCATATCTCAAAAACACCTGTTATACGACATTTAACTGGTCTAAGAGTTAAATATCTTGTTCAGTCTAGATGCATGAGATTGTAAAGGCAAGAGTTATATTAGCTATACCTAGTTTGTTCGACGATGAGGCCATCATGAATAATCCCACTTACAAATCACAACGACATGTCTAAGCTATCGGTTATATCTTTGCCCTATGATCCATACCTTCAACATTTGCCGTAGCAATACCGTGTGTGTAAATAAAAAAAAGTTATTTGCATATTAGTTATCATATGGTAGCATGTATACAGATATCACAAATCGTGATATAGACGTCAATATACAAATGTATTATCATAATGCAAGATATGAAGGGTTATCTTTCGTAAATCAATATAAAATACTTTTATGTTCCTATGATTTTATTTTATGATTTGTTTTTTAATTTAATTATTTGCTTGTTTGTTTGGAATCTTAATATTCTATTCCATGCAACTGTAAAGTTTTCCATTATAGAGTTCAGAGTTCTTTTTAAATAAACACGTGAAAAGCTAAAGTTTAAACATTGTATTTAAAGTTGACCTGGTTCCTATCCTGATTCCGAACTAGTCAACAATTTTTTGTTTGTTTACTTAGTTTGGTCATACTCAAGTTCATACTGGGTGTACGTGATATTAAACAAGTGAATAATTTGACGAGGTTCTGGAACATGATCACGTGACCCTACACGGGCATTTGTGTTTTTGACGCAGTAGCTATGCTATGATAATAACTTCTCAGTCTGGAATTAAAAAACTTGTCGTCAAGTCGTTTTCTTGTCTTATGTTTAGGTGAGTTTATTTTTATTAGTTCGTCGGATTATTTGGATTTTAAAAGATGAATTCGTTTCTCTAGAAATGTGTGAGTACTTATACATAAATCTTGAACTAGACAGTTTGTCCTCCGCCTCCCAAAAAAAAATCGGATGTCAAACACTGGAGTGTTATTTGCTGTGTTTCTACAAGGTACTGTCGATACAACACTATACAGACTACAGCATACGTCATTGTCTTCCATCTTATATTTTTGTCGGGACTCTTACTTGAATTCATTAAAGTATTTCATTACAAGGGCTTTTAAAATTTAATTCGTGTATTATTGTTGGATTTTGTTTGAATTGATTTTTAAAACCTCGAGTTATTTTTATTTCTTCATTTTTACATCTTTTCCCCAGAGGATATTAATTCGTTACTTTTATTCATACAATTTTCTTTCAAAAGAAGATTGATGAAGAATGATTTAATCCCCGCATAATACATTATATTTAGTGGAGCCATCTGTATATGATCGGAGATGATACTATGTTCTTAAAGATTTTAATGAGAACGCAAAATGATTAAATGAAAAAGATGAAGTTATTATTAATTTACAAACGATGTTGATAAAGAGCCGAGTGTTGATACACTTGATGGAATTATTAATATATTGTAGTATATGATGATGCAATGCTGAACAAATAATCAAAACCAGCAGGAACATTTAGAAATTTATGTTACACAGAGATATACACAGATTCCAAAAGTGATAACTCTAATATTTTAGCTGTATTTAGTGGAGGTGATACAGTCACACTTACAAATATTCATTATACATGGCGTTCAGGA
The DNA here is from genome assembly GCA_029339505.1 of Unio delphinus. Classification (NCBI taxonomy): domain Eukaryota; kingdom Metazoa; phylum Mollusca; class Bivalvia; order Unionida; family Unionidae; genus Unio; species Unio delphinus. The sequence goes on from JAQISU010000055.1 coordinate 24,379,385, forward strand.
GATATTGATATAATAATGTTTAAAAACGTATTTTCCAGTGCGCAAGTAATCCGAATATTGGATTAATTACCACAAGAACAAACAAATATAACAATGAAAAATACAAAAAAATTACTTTACTTTAGTCGTTGTGTACTGATTATGAATGTCCTCAGTTTTATCATCATTCATCTGCAGCTTGTTACATTTCATCCATGATTAACATCACAAATACACTTCTCTACACCTTGGATGTTAGCATCAGATTTAGTTGGGTGGCTAGATGTTTATATTTGGCTGTCATGGTAAGACCCTGGATGAACATCTCTGACACACCTATGACACTTTAGAGCGGCTGAGTCTACAGAATGAAGACAACAGGTCCAAAACAGACCCCTGGGAAACACCACAACATAGATCAACTGGGCGAGAGTGTCTTCCATTTGCTGATACAATTTGTGTCATGTCAGCCAAGTGGAACTTGAGTTACAGTAAGGCTGCATCATGAATACCAAATACAGGCTGGAGACGACGAAGTCCATTGTGTTTAATGCTGTAGACAAATCAAGGAGGGTGAGGACCATAATCTTTACGCAATCCAAAGCAGAATGTCTTTAACTGCCTTTACAAAAGTACTGTACTGTGTCAAGGGCAATATGCAGACTGTAGATTGCTATAATAGCTGTTTTAATTCAGATGAAATACAAGTTGGGCTAGAAAAACATTTCTAAGATCTTTAATATGAATGGGACATTAAAAACTGGGCGCTAGTTCTTTAAATCGTTATGGTCGAGTGTTTTCTTCTTCAGCAGAAGCTTTACAATGGCAGTTTTAGAAAAGGATGGGAATTCCCCAGATGAAAGTGAGGCATTAATAACATCAATTACTGAAGTCAATACTGGGTATATGTAAGCAAGAATCAGTGATGTTGGAAATGGATCAAGTTCACATGACTTTGGTGGACTCTTCATCACGATTGTAGGAACGAAATCCATAGAGACAAGTTAAAATGCTACTAAAAGTTACTGCTGAAATTCTGTATCGCAACTGTCTCGTGACGATGAGTCAATTGAAACTGTGTTGTCAAGCTTATCGTTCATGGTTTGTACTTTATCACGCAAGAAATTTGCAAACAGGTCCGTAAGGTCGACTGGAGAGAAGTTAGTTGGAAGTGGTGTACATTTGTTCCTTGACATTAGCTTATTAGTCATCATGAAGCGCTAAAGAGATAAACACCTTGAATTAAAATAATAACTGAATCAGTCTAGATAAACACTGAGTCTTGATAAACATTATTAATCTATAAAATCTGTATGAATCCAGATAAACACTGGATGAGTCTAGATAAACACCTTGAGTCTAGATTAACTATCTCTGAGTCTAGATAATAGCTGAGTCTTGATATACACTTTGAGTCCTGGAAAACACTTTTTGAGTCTAGATAAACAGTGGTGAGTCTAGATAAATACTGTATGAGTCTAGATAAACACAGAGTCTAGATATACAATTTGAGTCTGGAACAACAATTTTGAGTCTAGAAAAACACTGGTGAGTCTAGATAAACACTGTATGAGTCTAGATAAAACACTTTGAGTCTAGGTATCCATTTTGAGTCTAGCCAAACAATGCATGAGTCTAGATACATACAGGCTGAGTCTAGATAAACACTGAAAAAGTCGGGATAAACTCTGTGAGTCTAGATAAACACTGAATCTAGATACACACTGTATATAAGTTATTACTCATTAAGATAAATTTATTGCGGTTCTTTCTCCACAATAAATACAGACCGCCATTTATAGCCAATCGTGTCCTGAGAAATGTCTTTAAACCCAAAGCAAAATCAAAATCATAAACTAAATGCGGTCGCAGTCCTCCTTCCCCATCCGCATATATATCCATCAATGCCCACCCCGTGTATTTGCTTCCTAAACTTTCTTCACGCACTTATATACAATTTCAGTGCATACAATCTTTTTTTTAAACGTTTTTATCTAACGATGTAAGATCTGGTCCGATGAAAATCCCTTGGATGAAAAAGCACAACAACAACTATCCATTGTTAATACACTTTGCATAGCTGCTTAGTTCTAACTGAAGTCAAGATGCGTTGAATCATACACAGAAGAAAACATTTAATTTTCCGAAGCACAAGTATATCAAATGATGTAGAGATTTGGACTGAACTTTATTCTATGATCATTCATACAAAATACAAAGAGTATATATCACGATAAATAGATTGGAGATTATATTCTTATAGAGATGTATATCCCATGACAAAAACCCCTCATAGAAATGAAACAGGAAACTAACAAAGAGCATTTGTTCAAACACTTAGGACATATGCTCGGTTTATTATCCCATCTTAAGTCTAGAAAGATTGAAATAAACAAATCAAACACAGATATAAAGTGAGGTTGCTATTTGTTCTTCAACTTTCGTCAATGGTTATTCATAACGAAAGCAGAATTGTTTGTGATTTGAACAAAGGTTTGAAAAAGACACGACTAGCCCCACCTCTGAATAGTACGGCGTAAGTCAAATGATGACGTATGATGAAGAAAGCGTGCAAAGTCATATAATAAGCCAAACATGTTACTCTAGCATATATGCCTAAAGAGCTGTACTCAAATAGTTTTTGATTTATTATCGGTAATGGAAAGAATGCCAAAAACGCACAAGGAATCGTTCTTTCTTGGAATATTACCAAAATCGGTTACTGAAACAAACATGATGGGATTTCAGAGATTGCATTATTGCAGAAATTTGTAAAGATATATTCGTTGGCATATTATGGAGAGAAATTAAAAGCAGAGGCATTACAAGTCAGAGGAGATCATATTGGAGTGGGGTATGGAGAAGGGATCTGTTGGAAAATGATTATATGGGGTAGGGAAAACCCCACTATCCAGTCATTTTCAAGATACGACACTCTGGGCGCGTGAAGTTAAAATTGAAAATGACCAGAGCATCAGCCTTGGACGATACTCGCATGTCCTGCGGGAATTCATTGTGAACAAGACCACAAATTATTAAAGAAGGTGTCACGGAAATGTGTATGACTTATATCCATATGTATATGCGGTTACAAATGAACTCTGGTTTCACTGCCGCGTACAGCGTCACCGAGGGTGATTTACTAATTAAGTAATTATCGGCTCTAGTTATTTTCAAATACTGAGCGCGACTCAGATCATGCTACATGTGCAGATTGTCTGCAGTTTAAAAATTTAAGTACGTAGCTGCGCATTTCGGTGACACCTAGTGTATATTATAGAGCAAATTTTCTGTATACATAACATTACAGCCAGTCTTGTCAAAAAGCTCTTCCCTTCTTCTGAAGTAAAACCCTTCAGCTAAAGAGGTAAAATAGATTTAAGATTGTATTCTTATCGCTATTCATTTTATATGACATAATTGTTTCATATATCAGATGCTTTAGTATTTATTCTAAATTATGCAGAGTAATTACCTAGGTTATACAGCGCCATGATATTAGGAATACTATAGTCTGCTTGAAGAATGCTATTTGTTGTAACCGAACAGACAAATTGAATTTAATTATACGCTGCATGCGTTGATCATTTAATGTAAATGGGTAATTAATTCATGTGCGCGCAAGCGCAGCATATATATGAATGTAGAAGTACTTTACCGTGTCATATGTATTACACGGTTTAGTTGTTTTAATTTTAGCTGCCCGTAAGTGGTGCCGTGTGTAGTGCCTTGTGTATGCTGCCCCTGTGTATGCTGCCTTATATATCTATATCTATATCTATGGTTGGGTCATGTGAAGTCACAGAACTCTGTGTGGTTTCTTGTGACATATACGCTGTGTCTGGTGACGTTGGTTCGGAAGAGTGTACTGGTGTTCTCGATGCGAGGGATCAAGGCTTCGCGACCATCTGGTCTGTGCTGAATGTGAGGGCTCTCGAGGGATCCTTCAGACAGGGAGGAGTGAAACATGCGTGGCGACTCCTTGACCATTCACCAGAACTGAATATAAATATTGGACGTCAAATGGGCGCCACGATAGTTATAAAATACGTGTTCCATATTATTGCTATTGCCATCTGAGCAAAAATCATAACTTACTTGCCTTTGCCTTGTTAAGTCGTTATATGAACGATATAACCAAAATTACGGGCATTTACATCTCAGTCTCGTTATACGAGCGATATATATTTGTAAATTCGTACATAAACTTGTATTTGTTGATTGTGTGATAAGACGTTATTCACGTTAGTTTTAAATCCCTTTCGTTAAAATCATCCTTTGAGTTTTCTTCGCTGAGTTACTTGTTGCTGAGTGTTCCATGTTAGGAACTTTATGATTTTCCGTATCTTTCGTTTATACTGGTGTCAGATTTGTTTAAATTTAAATTGCGTTTATAAATTAACATCTTATTAAGACAGTTGTTTTCGGTGTCTTCATTAATCCAGTCCCAACCCGGCTTCATCCTGTGACAGAAGGATAGTATGGTGGTTATGCGAAACGAAAATGGTCACGTCACATGAAGTATCCCATGAAGCATATTTGAGATCTTCCATCACATCTCGTACACGTAAAACATTAAACGAAATAGTTTGTACGTGCTCAAAATAGGATTGTAGAGGTTAAAAGCTTAACAAAATAAAACAGGAGATACAGCGTTAACTTTAAAGATAATCATAATAATTAAAGAAGATTACCATAAAGGAAAGGAAGATAAATCTTACTAACATATTAAATAAAGTGCAGATATCTCGTCATACAAAAACAAAACAATGATGTAAAAATATCTCTTACAATTTAAGAGAAAAAGTCAATAATTGGTACTAAGAATGCATATATTTTATCTGCTATTAAAATGCAATCGTGTTGACACATAATGTTGATGAAACATACTAAAATGAAGATTAATACAAATGCAAAGTTTAAAATAAAATTTTATGGGGGCACACGAATTATGTTGTATGTTTTTGAGAGAGTGACGTGTGTAAGATTAAGTTTTTTGTATATGCAGCATGCACAAGAGAGTGATTCTTTAATTCTTTAATTTTTAAACTATTCAGTACGTTTTGAGACTTTGGTTAATTGCTTAAAAATATTCCGCTTTATGGGGATGCTTTTGCTACAGACTTGTATAAAACAATATTGTCATTAAATTATAATACTTTTATTTTTTTAAAAATATTTATGATCAGTATTTTTGTCATTAGTTTTAATCAGAGTTACGTCCAATTTTTGAAATCTCATTCTTGTGTTAGTCCGTCATTACTTTTGTGTTCTTGTTGAAATAGCTGTTAGATACGTAAGAGCTAGATGCCATTCAGTTTTAATATTTGTCTTTAAAAAGATTAGTTTGCCATTTTTAAGTTTTTGTTTTGTAGAAGAAGTTATGCAAAGTAATGAGTTAACCACAGATTATAAAGGTAACCTACCTCTTCTTCATTAAAAAAAAAATGATAGTACCAGTTATCTTTAAATCTCTCTTTAATGAGAAAGGGCAAACATGTATAAGTTGGGATCCCAACTAAGCGTGATGGATAATGATGAGAGGCATGATCTCATTTGGCATCACCATGTTATCGTCCCTCAGCTGCCTACCGCCTACGCTCCCAACGGTTCACGCTATTGACGTTTCGTATATAAATTCCTGTAGGACCCCAGAGTGTCATCCAAAGTTTTCCAGATTAATAGTTTCTAACTATAAATTCAAGTTGGCTCTCAGAGTACTATCTTCTCAAACACGGCCATCATTTCAATGGAAAGTAAAAAAAAACTTCAGAACCGCTTCAGACAACGTGGGCCTATAATACATGAATCAAAATGTATTATGTATAATCATTATTTTCAACAGAGATGGTATTAGTATAATGTAACGAGCCATCTAATTACGTGGAAGTTGTATATTCACTGATGAAGTAAAATACCTTGTTTTTCATGTGAAGTAATCTAGTACATAAAAGTTAAATATGCGATTCAATTAAATAAAATCGGTTCCAAAAAGCTGTGCCGCATGAACAGGTGTTCTTATATAGATGTCTTTGGTCAAGCTGATTTCATTGGAAGCTTACTTTATTCTACGAGTATAGGTATTTATGATATAATGTTGTAATAAAAACGTCAGAAAATTATGTTACAATATTTGGACACAAGTGCACCGCACATCAAAGTATATATTGTAAAAGCAATGGCAATACCAGCATAAAACAAACTCTCTCTCTCTCTCTCTCTCTCTCTCTCTCTCTCTCTCTCTCTCTCTCTCTCATATATATATATATATATATATATATATATATATATATATATATATATATATATATATATATATATATATATATAATTCCTTTTAATTTTAAATATCGGTTTTAATAATTATAATGAAATCACAAATAAAATCTGTTAAGTGCAAAATCTTACGTTACTATGTATCTTCATAATTCTATGTAGTTTATCAAACATGAGAGCGATATATCTGTTTTTAAACCATGCAAATATTCAAGACAATTAGATGATAAAACATGATAACAAAACTTGGTATGATGTATTATATTTGTTTCGATAGTTGCTGTTGAATCATAGAAGTAAACTGACACTTTTTATTTTTAAAAATGTAAAAAGTTTTTAAAAAGACAAAGAAAAAAAAATATTCAGTGGCCCTTGCCCAACTCTGATTGGTGAGAACCAAAAATGTAATTGTCTTCTAATTTTATGATTTTGAAAGATTTATCGCCAGAGACCCATACGACTTCATTCCTGGTGACTTGCAATTTCCTGAAAAATGAAGAAAATAAGCACAGCGTGAATCAATCAAAATCATAATGATATATGGCCGTATTGCTTTTATGTTTACATAGGGGATTAACAATCAACAAGAATGTGGAAACTATTTATCTTTAGTGTCAATTCACAAATCTTTTCTTTTAAAGTTTGAAAGAAAACACAATGTCAACTTGGATTTAAATTTGAAGACTTAGTTTACAAAGACGTTAACTCCAAAATGACGCATACTCCATATACTCTAGTGATATTTCAAATGACGTCTTCGTAAATACTTTTTAATTAGGCGAATCAACCAAGCTTAAAACAACAATTCATTGTCTCAAGTCTGCGTTACACATAAAATATAAATAATATTTAAAACATGACCGTCTAACCTCTTTGTCGACGTTTCCGGATCATGTATGTTAAAACCCCGGCTACGACACAAAGCATGCAGCTCGCAAGGACAACTCCTATAATGATGGGGATTAGATTCTGATTGTCTTGATGGCTGTGGTTGTCACGAGGATTTGTGCAATTAAGATCACTCAGTTTCAGGTGAAACAGATTTCTACCATTCAAAACGGGAGGAGAATCACATCTGAAAACAAAATAAACAGTTGCATATCTCGCATGAACATACCTTTCTCTGCCTCTGGCTCTTTCTTATCTCTGTATGCACACATACATACATACGTACGTACGTGCGTGCGAGCGTACGTGCGTGCGTTAGTGCATACATACATACATACGTTTATATATATATATATATATATATATATATATATATATATATATATATATATATATATATATATATATACTAAACTGAATATTTCAGGTCAGGTAAAAATGAAATTGATTTTGGACAAATTCAAGTCCAACAAATAATTTCATCGTATCAATACCATATAATCAAATACAAAATAAATAAATTAAACTAACAAATAATGCAAATTGAATATACATAGCAATAGTTTTTAGACATATCAACATTTTTGTAAAGATAGCTTGCCTGCGAATATGTAACTTGCCCTTGGAAAATCTGAGCGGGTCAAATACAATATCCAACACGAGTAAACAAGCAGATAAAATATGGTATATTGTACGTAAATCGCGTTATATGTTTGAAATTTTTGTTTCCTTTGCATCACAACCATATGCCTATAAATAATCTTACCTAATACATATATATATATATATATATATATATATATATATATATATATATATATATATCGAATAGGTTAAAAAATGGAGAGAGACAGAGAGAGAGAGAACGCAAGACAGTTTATTATATTTCATTTATAGTCTCAGCTCAAGAACTTGTGAATACATTTTGTATCCAGTTACTAAACAATTATCAACTTCAGATTGCCAACGTGCTTCAATTTGATTTTCGACCATTTAGTTGTTTGCCAAGTGGGTTGTACTATTTTTCGTGTAGTTATTACGTGCTGGGAATAACATATCATAAATGTCGCATGCGGATGATACACTCTCCTAAAACCAATCACGATTTGAATGAAATTCTATGGTAGTTAATCGTTAGGGACGCGTGGCTTTAATTTCCAAAACACACACCTGCCAAAGAAATCCCTTTTAGTAATTAACACAAGGACGCCATTAAAATCGGCGACATGTATTAAAGCAATAATTGTGAATTCAGAACTGATATATACCTTATCATCCAAATTCCTAAAATAGAAAATAAGGTTTTATTTATTCTCAATAAAATTATCGATTACTCACATGACTCTGATTGTCTTTGTCTTTACTTTGGGGTCCTTCAATAACCAGGATATGTTACAGTCGCACACTATTGGATTATCTCTGAAGTCTATATATCGTAGTGTGGTCAGATCCCAGTGTAAACTGTTGTTGTCCAGTGTCCGGAGATTGTTATACCGTAAAGAGATTGTCTGTATCTGATACAATGAGACGTACATCAGTCTCAGACTGGTTATATGATTGTGGTCTAGAATGAGATTCCTCAGGCCGACGACACTTGGAAAGTTGAAGTTATCCAACACTGTAATCCCGTTATGGCTTAAATCAAGTGTATCAAAATCCATCATGACGATTATGGGTAGATCCTTTAGTGATGTAGAATTCAGTCTGTTCCCGCTGAGACTTAATACATTGAAGGTATTGAAGCCGATGGCAGAATTTTCCAAATCTATCAAATCACAATGAGCTAAATTCAGGTGTCTTAAGCCAGGCATCTCAAGCATTGTAAAGGTATTCCGTCTGATAATATGCAAATTATTGTGGTCTAGGATAAGTTCCCGGAGAGAGGACATATTTTTGAAAATGTTCCAATTCAGATCGTATCCGGAAAGAGAGTTATAAGACAGTTCAAGTGTTTCCAAACTTGTCAATTTTATAAATGACAAATTTTGAATACTATTTATTTGGTTATGGTTGAGAAATAGTTCTATCAATGAAGACGACACAGAGTCGCTAAAGTTCAGGAATGGTACGCGTGTAATATTGTTGTTGGACAGATCCAATATTTTGAGGCCTGGAGGCAAGTCTTTCCCGTCTGGAATACTTTGAAGACCGACTCCAGAGCAGTTAAATGTCGACTGCTGATGTTGACATTTTGATATATCAGACAAAGTCGGCAGAATATGGAATGAGCATATAATATAATATAACCACATCTGATGATGCATCGTCAGGTGCCTGTATACCTGAATAATAAAAGTAACGGCAATAAGCAATCCGTGTCTGTTAACTCTGTTTAGAACGAAATCGAATATATCGAAAATTTAGATATAATAAAGCACTTGGCAGGGTTCCACACCGTGATTTATTTAATAGCTTACTTGGTTGGAACAGACTTAAAATATAACGGTATGATTTTGTGGTTATTAAGGCTGTCGTACATGTGATGTTCATCATATACATCCTTTTTATTGCAATATAATTGGTCAATAGCATCCAATATTCTGTAACAAAAATTGAAGATTGAGATCAAAATGAATATTTGGCATGATGTTTGTACATATTGAAATAGACAATACAAAGGAACCAAATATATAAAAACTCTGAAGTTTTAGGACTGGCAATAAAATATACGGATTTTGATTTAAGACCGAATTTTGTGCTGAAAATGTATAAAAGTAAGAATGTTTGATCTTAATGCTGGGATATTCCAAATATAAATAGAACGTAACACTACAATTACTCTACCATGCGCACTAGACGATGAAATCAACTTTGAAGGTGCATTTTGACTTTGTTCTTAAAATCATTTTAAATTTACATCAGATACCCTTAAAGAGCATGTATACTTACCACATTCAATTGCCATTAAATTGACATTGCCACTCAAAACAACATACAGTCGAAACGAATATAATTATAGAACTTAATGAATTAAAGTCTTACTAATGCATTGTGTTTAAACCTATATTCTTTGTAAAACGTAATGCACTTGAAGCGAAATAAATGTTACTTAAATAAAGGTTTGAATATTTTAAAATAAATTGCATTGAATTTGTCTTGCGAATTATAGTACATATCAATAATAAATATTTAGGAAAGAGACATTCCCAGTGAGGAAGCAATATTTGCCCAAAAACTGTGCGTTATGGAAGGATAAACCCCAATTTTAATGCTATATTTCTCCCAAGACTGACTGTTATAGAAATAGACACACCCAGTGATAATGCCAAATTTCAGCCAAGATTGCGTTTTATAGAAAGATCCCCCCTCCCCAGTGATACCGCTAGATTTCTCCCAAGACTGATTGTTATAGAAAGAGACAAGCCGAGTGATAGCGCTAGATTTTTCAAACAAGTCTGACTGTTATGGAACGAGACACTTCAAGAGATAACATTATATTTCCCCCTCCCTGATTGTTAAAGCAAGAGGCAGCTCCAGTGATGACGTCAGATGTCCCTCAAGACTGGCTGCTTTGGAAGAGGAGAAAACCCTGTAATAACATCAGCTTTCACCCAAGACTGACTGGTATAGGGGAGAAATCCTGTAATAACATCAGATTTCACCCAAGACTGACTGGTATAGAAGGAGAGCAACCCTGTAATAACATCAGATATCACCCAAGACTGACTGGTATAGAAGGAGAGAAACCCCGTAATAACATCAGATTTCACGCAAGACTGACTGGTATAGAAGGAGAGAAACCCTGTAATAACATCAGATTTCACCCAAGACTGATTGGTATAGAAGGAGAGAAACCCTGTAATAACATCAGATTATACCCAAGACTGACTGGTATAGAAGGAGAGAAACCCTGTAATAACATCAGATTACACCCAAGACTGACTGGTATAAAAGGAGAGAAACCCAGTAAAAACATCAGATTTCACCCAAGACTGACTGGTATAGAAGGAGAGAAACCCTGTAATGACATCAGATTTCACCCAAGACTGATTGGTATAGAAGGAGAGAAACCCTGTAATAACATCAGATTACACCCAAGACTGACTGGTATTGAAGGAGAGAAACCATGTAATAACATCAGATTTCACCCAAGACTGACTGGTATAAAAGGAGAGAAACCCTGTAATAACATCAGATTTCACCCAAGACTGACTGGTATAGAAGGAGAGAAACCCTGTAATAACATCAGATTTCACCCAAGACTGACTGGTATAGAAGGAGAGAAACATTGTAATAAGATCAGATTTCCCAAAAGACTAACTCTTATAGAAAGAACCATTCACAGTGATTATGGCAGTTTTACCCCATGATAGACTGTTATAGAAAGGAACCCTGTCTGCGATAACGCCAGATTTCGCAATACTCATTGCTAAAGAAACACTTTGAGTGCAAACGTCAGATTTCTCCAAGATCTTACTGTTTTAACAATAGACACAGTGTGAACGCCAGATTTCCTCCAAACCTGACTGTTAAAGTCCGATACACTCTCAGTGTTAAAGCCAGATTTCCGTAAGACGGGGTGTTATAAATAGAACCACACTGGGACCCCTCCCACACACACACCAACACACACACCGACAATGCTAGATTTCCCCCCAAGACTGATTGTTATATATTGATACAACCCTAGTAATGGTTTTAGATTTCCCTCAATGCTTACTAATATTGAAAGAGACTCACCCAGTGTGAGCGCTGGATTTCCTCTAAGGCTGGTTGTTTATACAAAGAGACACTCCAAGTGATAACGCCATATTTATCCCATGACTGACTGTTATGTAAGTTGACACCCCCAGTTAGAGCGCCACATTTCTACCAAGAATGACTGTTATGTAACGGGACACTCCCAGTGATAACGCCAGATTTCTCCCAAGACTGACTGTTATGGAAGGGGACACTCCCAGTGAGAACGCCAGATGTCTCCCAAGATTGCCTGTTATGGAAAGGAACACTCCCAGTTAGAACTCGATTTCTCCCAAGACTGACTGGAAGTGGACACTCCCAGTTAGAACGAGATTTTTCCTAAAACTGTTATGGAAGGGGACACTCTCAGTTATAATGCCAGATTTCTCACCACACTGACTGTTATGGAAAGTGACACTCCCAGTTAGAACGCCATATTTCCTTAGACTCGCTGCTACATAAAGACACACTCCCGAATGAATTTCTATATTTAATGTGTCGATGGTCCAATATTTTTAAATGTGTTAACGTGTTAACAATCTGCATGTATCACAACGATATAATCTACAATGTTCTTGAATGAATTCCCAATAATTTTTAAAATATCCATTTAGACCTACATTCAATGAAATCTTTGTTCCGGTGGCCTAGTGGTTAGCGCGTCCGCCACGGATGCTGGAGGTAGTGGGTTGAATACCCGGTGGAGTCATACCAAAGAGATAAAATGTGTACTAACTGCTGCCTCACTTGGTACTCAGCATTAAGAGGTTAGTGTTAAAAGGGTTGGCCTGATATCAGGATAATGTGACTGGGTGGTACATCATGCTACATGTCTGCGGCGTGATGTCCCAGTGCTAGACATCACAATAAACAGTCACACTGCAGACATGATAACAATATGACTAACAAACTGTTAGAGCTACTTTAAAAATCCAAATCACACAGACATACAATTACAATTATTATATTAAATCAATAAATCCTCTAAAATTATAACTGAACATAACAAAAAGATTGACTCCCCTAGGCACATGTTAATATAAGAATAAATAATTCTGATGTAAACAAGCCTTACATAAAACCTTAGAAACGATGAGAGGACCATGAGGGTCAAAAGTTCATTTTCAGATCAAAGTTCGAAACACATCTACGGTCTTAAGTAACGAACATAACAAACACAAGGGATACGAGATTTTAAAATTGGAAAACTAATGGTCAGAAACCAGATCCAATTAAGTGATAATTATCTTACAATAATAATCTACAATGATAGACTAAAATAGCAATGTAATAACTGAACAAATACCCACACATTTTTGATGTACATTAAATCGTGTACAAAATTGCCGACATTTCTCGCTGATCAAGAATTCAATTGAACTGAAAAAGATACATATGGCACGCGATCGCGACCGTAACCATGTAACACTGATTACGCTATGAAGCGTTGGTCATATTTTGTTGTTATTAATTACTCAGACTGAAATTATAAAGGTACTAGTGTTGGAGATGGCACGATGAATGCAGCATATGATTGTTTGTTCACATGCAATTTTTACATGTTACCTTTCCACTTACATCTGCAGATTCGCAGATAAAATATCTATACATTGTTTGGAAACAGTGACTTCATTTATTGCAGGAACATTCAACGCTTAATAATATAATGTAAGTGTCATAAGAGTTAACCTTTCAAAACCTGTCTTAGACTTTAGACACGAAAGCCATAATTAACACACAATACTGAAACTGGTTACCCAGTAGGTTATTCATCGTAAATAATATGCGTATCTCTTTATAAATGAATATTTGTCAACAATATTACAAAATGTCAATGTACATTAAGACTATTAAGACTTCATGCTCTTAAACTGAACCAGAAGGTCAAGTAGACAGCCAAGTTGATATTATTTCCACTTATCGATTTAAGGAGGGTATCCTGTTATCTACAAAAATACCGAACGGTGGAAAGGGGAGGGGGAGAGGAAGAATACAAACCTTCTAACCTCGCTTTCAAAAACAAAAGTGTCAGGAGAAAATGCTATGAATATAATAATTAACAATTTTAGTAACCAAAATTTACCGGGGATGAAATTCTACTCACCTTTACTGTGTCAAAATTCATTCTACCCGTTGATACCTGTGTTAGCGTATTTTGCAAGGTGCAGTTGTCAGCCGTGACCAGTGAGGTCACGAAAGCTGTGCAGATAAGAAGTATACATGATTAAACTGGGATGGGTCGATGTAATCTGTGTACCTAATACATCTTTCTTAATTTATTCTAGTCTTTCTTTGTAGAAAAATAAACTTACACACCTACAGGCATTAACTTTTGCTCACACTCACACATTTTATTTCTTTAAGTTTGATGTTAATATCATATTCTGAAATAGTTTGCTTAGGTTTATGTAGCATTAGTTATAAGAATTACACCAGCCGCAGCTATAGAACCCTCATCTCAACCACTGACTAGTACAAAACAACACAGTGTCCCAGGTACTGCAGGTGGCCTAGTGGTCTAAGGCACTCTCCTTTACAGATCACCCACCTATCTCACTTATATCCGGACCACTCTGGTGGTCTAGTGGTTAGAGCGTTTGCCTAGGATGCGCGAGGTCGCGGGTTCGAACACCGACCGAGTCATACTACAGACTTACAAAAATTGTACTTACAGCTAGGACTGGTCTGCCTGGTCTCAGGATAATGAAACTGGGTGGGACATCATGCTACATGTCTGCGGCATGATGTTACAGTGCTAGATATCACTATAAACTGCCTCACTGCGGACATCGTAGCGATATGACTGACAAATTGATAAAGCTGCGTTAAAAATCCTAATCAAACAAACAAACAAACAAAAAACATGCCTGCTCAGATGCGACCAACCAAACGTTTGTTCAGAAATCAGATCATTAAACAGACGATATCGGCCTATGATGCTCCAAAGTTTTGGCTATATCTGTCGTTGTTGTGGTGTATTTTGTCAGTTCAAAATCTCTAATAGAAGGTTAGAAAGAATGTTTATTGAACGTGTATAAAAGTACTAAAACTAATATCTCAATACGATTTTGTTTTTTAACTTCTTCCTTGTGTTTACAGTTTTCAAATTATTTATTTATATATTAATTCATAACATAGGATCTATAACTGTCAAAACGCTCAGTTGGCCTAGTCGTTACAGCATCCGCCGCGGAAGCTGGAGGTCATTGATTCGATCCCCGGCCTACTCATACCAAAGACTTACACAAATGGTAATAACAGCCGCCTCGCTTGTGGCTCAGCATTAAGAGGTTAGTGTAAGGACTGGTCGGCATGGTGTCAGAATATTGTGACTGGGTGTGACATCATGCTTCATGTCTGCGTCATGAAGCCCCAGTGCTTGACATCGCTAAAAACTGTCCACTCCAGACAACATGGGACCCCGAGTGGCCGAGTGGTCTAAAGGGTTCTTCATTACGGATCACTGCCATCTCACCTCTTTCTGCGTGGGTTCGAGTCTAAGATTCGGCTAATGTAGTTATGTGAGAAAGCTTGCCAGCAGCTTCTCGTGGGTAGGTGGTTCTTTCTGGGTGTTTTCCTGTGTTTTTCCTCCACCATTAATACTGGCTGCCAAGTATAACCTATCGTGTGCTGAAAAATGGCGTTAAAGCCTACAATAACAACAACTGCAGACATCGTAGCAATATGATGAAAAATATATAGAAAGACAGCTTCAGTGGCCTAGCTGTTAGAGTGTTCGCGTTTGATACGAGAGGTCGAGGGTCAAACTCTGGACATGTCATACAAAAGATTTTAAAAATAGGTACTAACAGCTGCCTCGCTTGGCGCTCAGCATTAAGAGGTTAATGTAAGGATTGGTCGGCCTGGGGTCAAGATAATGTGATTGGGTGGCACATCATGCTATATGTCTCAGTGCTAGACATGACAATAAACTGCCTCAATACAGACATAATATAGATATGGCTGAATAATTGTTAAAGCTTTGTTAAAAATCTAAATCACAGTCATTTCTAGAAGTATGCGTATTCGTTAAATAGCTGTAACAAGTATTATACTGATGTGTATATTCATTTTCTGTTGCAGTTAGCTTGACCTAGCACACATTCCGATATCGTTCTGTTGTTTGATGTATCCTCGTCGCCTTTAGTTAGAAACTGTTCATCCATTGTTAAGGTCGTACTGTATTCATTAACGACATATTCTATGTGCATTTGCTTTGTACCGTTCATTAACAACGTATTCTATGTGCATTTGCTTTGTACCTTCTGTGCCACACACGAGATGGAATAAGTTTATTTATATAATGCACGTGCGCTCGTTCTTTACTCGTTGTTCCTATCTGGATGCTCGTTATTAAAACACTGTACACATTTATTCGTAACCATACATGAGATGGTATTGATTTAAATTTATGAGAGCAATAGTGATGTACGCACTCATTCACCGCTCTAGTGGCCGAGTGGTTAGAGCATCCGCCTTGGAAGCGGAAGGTCGTGGGCTTTTATCCCCGGTCGTGTCATGCTAAATAGTTTCATATATCTAAGAAATAAAGAAGATGTTCTCATAGACTTTTGTTGCTGTATTAGATACCTCTCAAAATATGAACGATCTCTTTCTTGCTCACAATTATAATCTGTATGTATGTATGTATGTGTTATCTTATTTGTGGTATCAATCTGTAAATGTATACTTTGCATTTATAATGATTACAC
Source organism: Unio delphinus (assembly GCA_029339505.1). Lineage (NCBI taxonomy): Eukaryota > Metazoa > Mollusca > Bivalvia > Unionida > Unionidae > Unio > Unio delphinus. Next base: position 24,395,920 of record JAQISU010000055.1, read on the forward strand.
TTTATAGAAATGTATAAACACCGCAATCGTGCTTACATGAATAAATTCTTCTGAGTTCTACTGAATTCAATATACAGTATAATTTCAAAACGATATGGACTAATTTATAAACGTGATTGTTTTTCTTACTTTGTTTTGTCGTAATAATGTTCTAACACAATACTAATAATACATTGTCACACATGATGCTCCAAAGAAGCAGTCACTGTTTAATTATTTTGTTATCGTACATTTAAACTATATTGTTCGGGAAATACGTTTGTTTTCATAGCGCTGTAAGGAATTACGAAAATAGAATGTAACATTGAAACACAATGTCCACACTGTATTGGTTATGTTTAACTGTAAAATTTGCTAGATTGGTGGATACAAATGTATGTTTGGATTCCTTATTTTGCTATAAAATTTTAGTAAAGTGTTCCGACTTATTGGTGATTTAAATAACACATTTGTATAGATTCTTTTCAGCATATTTGAGTGATAAAAAAATAGAAGGTCGGCCCATGGGTCACATGTGTTTTTATAATGTCGGCTACCCTCAGTATGCTTTAGCCGGCCAGTTGATGCCGTTTTCCGGGATATGGGCGCTGAGCATGCCACAGCTTCTTGGAGCCACAAGTGAGAGTTGCGTGCCACGTGGGGACCAAAGGTAGGCGAGCGATCTCCGAAAGAGTACGACTGCTTAGCCAGCCAGAGGTGTTATCCCTCCCAGTACACCCCATACAACCCTCTGAAAGCTAAACTCTAAGAATGTCATGGAAATTCAAATTCTTTTATGACTATAAAAAATGCCTGTCTTTCTTAGCGGGTTTTGATATAAAAAATGTAGTAGCAATATTCTATGAATGTGTTATTATACATTGATTAAATGCCTGAAAGTGGAAAAGGTCACCTATTTATGACTTACATGTAATAATGTTTTAGATTTTAAGATTCTCAGCAAAACAATATCCTCTCAGAGTGCTCTTTTAGAATGGGCATGATAACACGAGATATTTGTCTATATCCAGGAACAAATGAATATTTGTTTTCTTGATGTTGTGATAATGCTACTTATTCACGAAATGGGGGAAAATATAAACCACAGTAAGTTTTACAAAACCTTTTATATCGGGCTCATTTCTGATGTGATGAAGAATAACTTAATTTATTTAGATGGTCTCAAATTCAATACCTTGATATAATACTTTCAATACTAAAACTGGGTACAAATGTGACCTGCACACTTTCTATTCTAACACTTTCCTATAGTGATAAATTGCAGTGCGAAATATAGCTATCAGCTAATAAATTAGATAGCTCCGCAATATAAATTAGGTTATGTTTCCTTAATAAGCTGATAGATGCCCGATGAATAGTTGCTTGGCCTTCATTGGCTGCACTAAAATGGTAATGATTTTAATTTACAAGTAGTCTAAATGTCGTTTTTACTGTATACGATAAATACTTGTGCTTTAATAGCGGTTTTGATTGTGGATTAAGTCGAACTAGATTAATAATGTAAATGGTAAATTTAAAAATTTCTAATTATCGTTTCGATACTTTGAAACATGTAATTCCATGATATATTTGGACTAAATATCGTACTTTTATAAAAACTTTAATGAAGAACTTTTATGAAGAGGTTTATGAAGAATGTTTATAGATGTATTAAATTTGGGAGATCCGGACTGATAGAGAGAAAAAAAAAAGAATGAATGATCTCCTTAAAGAAGGTGTCACTACGATGATGAACATGTCTTGGATAAAAGAAGTTACGGGATCAGATATGTAATGTTCTCCATCCACTTGTTATGAATAGGGTTTCTTGCTATGAGATCGAATTACTCATAAGTTAAGGAATGTCAATGTCCATGGTGTGTGTGTGTGTGTGTGTGTGTGTGTGAGAGAGAGAGAGAGAGAGAGAGAGAGAGAGAGAGAGAGAGAGAGAGAGAGAGAAGAAAAGAGTTCAGGCTCTCTTAAAAGAAGTGTCGCCACGATGATGAGACACAGCTACATCTGTAATGAGAGACAAGTCTTTTCTAGCTTCTGGACTTGGGCGATTTGCGCGCTTATTTATTTGTAACTGGCGCACCGCTAAACCAAATATGGCCATTCCTCGTATACCGATGTATATTACATCCAGCTAGAAGACTCTCCACTCTTCATTACGTAAGATTCATTTTGTTTTACGTCATTCGACAAAACTTTAGACCCAAGCTCTGAGGCAATGCATTGGAAATCTGCCAATATATAATCTTGAAACCTACAGCTTGCAGAATTATATTTCTTGCTGAGCAGATTTTATATTTTTTGCTGAATTAGCGAAGGAGCCCACGACCTCTAACTTCAGGTGGTTAGAGCGTCCGCGGTAGAAACGAGAAGTTGCGGATTCCATTCCCTGCCGAGTCATACCAAAGACTTACAAAAATGGTACTAACAGCTACCTCGCTTGGCACTCAGCATTAAGAGGTTAGTGTTAGGACTGGTGGGCCTGGCGTCAGGATAATGTGACTGGGTGGGATATCATGCCATTAAACTTACATTCAAAACGAAAAGATTAAATGATGTTAATGAATGAAAGTGTTCTTAATGCATATGGTTTAAACATATACCTTTTGCAAAGCGTATTTAAATTATGATTCATTACAAGAGAAATAAGTGTTACTGAACTTTTGTGTGCAATAAATGCTTGACAGATTTGTTTAAATATTGCATCTTAATTACTTAGCGAATCATAGTAAATATAATTCATCAGTGGGACTTTCACTTTATATAACAGTCAGTCTTTATAGAAACAAGGCGTCATGTCGCTACTGCCGGGTCCAAGCTGGGCAGCTCACAATCTGTAAGGAACTTTCCCGCCGCGGCCTGCACGCTTCTTCACTTGGTTCGTAAAGCTTAGAGAAATATTTCTACAAGTGGGCTACAACCACTGCACAAGTCAAGACTCAAAGAAGAAATAAGCCAACACCTTCAGCATATACACTCCACCCTCTACTCCACTCACGAGGAGAAAAACAAGTTCTGCGAGGCTATGGAACTAGGAGGCTTCTGCGCTATAGTGTCAGCTGCCCACGATACCTGGTACTCGTGTCTCGCTCTCACGTAAGAGTTAAGATAAAATAAATTAAAATTGTGAGCGACTGCTGGAGATGCGCTACTTCCAGAGCCTTTTTGTGACCAACACCTACTTCAAATGCAAGGAGATTCACGACGTGTCATGGAGACACCGACGGTCCCGCCAATGACACTAGCTATACCTTGTCATCACCAGGCGTTCGTAACATGCCATTGTTCTTCACACCTGGAGCTATCACAGTGCCGACTGTCACACAAACGACTGTCACACAAACTGCAACACGCAAGACAAGGGTCGCCTACCCAGCAAATGCTTTGCAAACAACACAGAGAAGACAAGAAAGTTCATCAGCTAACTGCAGGAGGCTCCCACCAAAAGAGACACCTGACGAGACCATCGAATCCAAGTCAGCCCACCTCCGTGGGGCTGGGTAAAATTAATCCATCAATGCCTACGGAATGAAGGAGATCAGAAATGCCGATTGGATTTAGCCTGTGACTGTGGGGAAGAGGAAACCCTCCTGGCAGAAACGACTGAGCGTAGCCCCTGTATACTCCAAACCTACAGGACTGCCAGGAAGAGCGCCCACCAGATTGCCAGAAGCTGCATCAACACGTACTGGCTGATCCTGTGCACTAGTAAACAGACATATGTCAGCACCGGGGATGCAAGAGTCATGTGCAAGGATATCAGGCAGGTGACAGGCCTCCACATGCAAGATCCCCCCTCAAGTCCAAGACGGGCGAAGTCATTACAGACCAGGGGAAACAGCTGTTCCGATGGAATGACCACTATCTCGAGCTGCTTGCGACGCAGAACGTCGTCATGTTGCCATGGACACCATCTAAGACCTGCTAGTCATGGAGTACCTTGACATACCGCCGACCTTCGACGATCATGGAAAAGCCATCAAATGACTCGCTTGTTGAAAGGCCTTTGGGAGCTATGGCATCTCACCTGAGTCCTCAAGAGAGGGAAATCATCCCAGTTCTAGCCCGCGTACGTATTCCTCTGCCTCTTGCTTAGCACAGGGATACATCTCGCCATCATCGTCACTTTTTACAAGAGGAAAGGAGAGAGATGTGTTTTCAATGACTATCGCGGTCGTACAGATATACCATAGCCTTCGTGTCAAGCCAGATTCACAGTGTGGCTTAATCCATCCGGCGAAAAGTAGACATGATCTTCTGATTAGGACAGGTGCAGAAGTGTCGTGAGCAGCACACGCCCCTTTTCCATTGCACTTATACACATGACGAAGGTGTTTGACCTGGACAGATGAAACGGATTGTTCAGGCTCATGCATAAGATCGGCTGTGCACTCACTACTGCGAGGAGTAGTAGTAACGTCATTCCACGAAAACATTACAGCACAGTGTGTTTTATTGGTGCAACATCAGAGACTTCCCCAGTCATCAGCGGAGTAAAGGAAGGCGGAGTCCTTTGCCGACGCTCTTTGACATCTTTCCCCTCCATGCTCATCCAGTACGCCTTTAATTACTGCAGTGAAGTAGTGTACATCCATACCAGGGTTGACATCAAGCTAACATCGCCATTATCCATGCTAAGACTAAAGTTGTAGAGGTTCTCGTCGGTGATATGACGATGCAGCCTTGACATCACACACGGAATATATACTTTTGCAGCTTGTAAGTTGCTGTTTCTATGCCTGTAAAGAGTTTGGAATGTCCATCAGTCTGAAGAAAACAAACGTCATGGCCAGGACGTAGACCTCATCCTATCATCGCCATCGATGTGTACAACCTAGAATTTGTTGAACACGTCAATCAACACGGGTCGTTAATCTCCATTCCATGCTGAGGTGAACGGCATGATTGACAATACAACATCACTAATGGTCAGGCTAATCCAGAAGGTCGGTCACCATCCCAATCGCACTTAGAATACCAAACAGCGCGTCTATCAGCAGACGCCTCTACAACAGCAGGTCATCGAGCAACTATGCGAGCTATAAGATAAACCTCAGCTGAATCCACTGAACATGCATGGCGCTTTCAACACTTTCAGTGGCATAGCAAAAGTGCTCAACACAGGGGCTCGGGAACGCGCTAAGATGAATAGCATGTTTCCCACTCTGGAGGCCTTGTAAGAAAATATACCAGGCAGCATTTCCATGGACCTGTTATACAGCGATCTAGCAGAAGGCGCATTACTAACTGGACAGCCAAGTCTGCGTTACAAGATGTCTGCAAGAAGGACACAATGAAGGTCAACATCAATGTCAACGACTGGTAGAGGTCTGCTGACGACTCCTCCACCTGGCACTTGGCTGTCAGACAGGGTGTTCAGAAGGCTGAGGAAACGTGAAACACAAACTATGCTTTAACGAGAGTCGGAAAAAAGGGGAACCATCAACAGCCTCAACAAGCATCGATGTTCAACTTCAGCAAGTGCAACTATCACTCTAGGTTCGGACTCTTCAACCAGGTGCGAAGGTGCAGATAGGACACTCAACCAAAAGCCATTTCATCGTAACTCGAAGACGGACATGTGTCGAGAGAGATTCAGGTCTACCTCCACGATGCATTGTATCTAGTTTGCATTCTGAAACAAACCTGCATTGAAACTAACAATGGGTTGAAATCTTTATCGCATACAAATGATTTTAAATACATGAAATACATGATGCAGTTTACATTCTATTGGATACTAATCTTCTGCCAGGAATGGAATGAGGGAAATGTCTGTTCTTAACAAAGCTCGTATCATTTCCAGAACCAGTAAAGGTTCTGCTAAAGTCTATCATTCTGAAGTTGTCGATGATATGATTCAACTGGTACAAAATTTAATCATTCTTTTAATATTTCACTTTTTAGATTGACTTGAATAACGTATATATAATAACTAATATGTTTTGTTTACTAATTATATTTTTGGTTATCTCTGAAGTAGTTTATATAAAGTAAAATCTCTGAATTCTTTGCAATCAAATGCAGTTGGTGCATACAGGTTGTACACAATAGCATACATCAGACATTATGCATTAGAAAAGGTCGTATTCAATAAATCATTTTGTTATTTACATAGATGTGTCTATCTTTTAAGTGTCAATCTCAATTTTTATCGCCAATGGTTATGCTCCTTAGGGTATAGCATCTAGATAGTTAACAGCGTTAAAATCAAGCCATGAACTATATACTTAAAATGTTTTCATTATGAAAAGTATTCTGAAGTCTTTTCTTAAATCAGTTTTGGTAATTTTGCTTATAATAAAGTATGAGTATTACTCTGGATTTTTATAACTGGTTAATCTATATACATTATGAATTGCAATATTTCTGAATCTTGGCAAAACAATGGTTCGTCTAACCGCATGATCAATTTCAAATGTTCTTATTATCGTGTCCAGACATTGATATATGTAATTGTATGATAAATTCGGACTTTTTCAAATATCGTGGTCAAACTTTGTATCCCCTACCTGCATGGTAACGTTCAATATTTCTATATTCCAAAATTACTAATTATCCAGTCAGAACTTTGATACATGTAATAGCATGGTACATTTAAAAATTTATAAATCACGTACCCAACGATTGGTTCCTCTAACTAGACGGTACATATTATTTTTTTAAATACAAAAAAACAAGTATCGTGCCCATACTAATTGTCTGAAAATGAGTAGTAAATTTCATTATTTGGTACGTGTACCTGTATGGTAACTTTCAGTATGTCTAGTTATCGTCCCCTCAATTTGGTACACATAGTAAATTTCAATATTAGCAAATATCTTGTTTATGCTAACTGCATAGAAAAATTCAAAAAATTTAATTAGCGTGACCAAATGTTTTGATCTCTAGCTTGAGTGGGTCAGCCATTGTTTAGAATACCAGGTCTTGACTGCAAACAGGCATCTTCAATTTTATATATTGCATGTAATTGCATTATGCTCTGAACGGTAGAAATCTTTTTTGCCTGACATCGCGTAATATATGTTATGCAAACTACGATGCCAACCATGCACACCCCCGTAACGATGCCCCTAATTTGCTTCACATCGTCATAGGAGTTGTGTCCTCGGGGGATGGGAAAATGTTTTTGGTGATGGCATTCGTTATAGTGGACGTGAAATGGTAACTAGGAGGTACCATATTAAATAATTAATTTAACGTTCTCTTCGTTCTATACGTTCAGCCGCTCTCAAGTGTGATAGATCATCACTCAGTGTCTCGCCAATTGTACGCTATTGACACCCAGATACACAGGTCTAGCGACACAAAAAAAGTTGATGCTACCATCAAAGGTAAATTTATGCGGTGAAATCAAGGATGACATGTAACAATCTGCATGTAACAATCTGCATATGAATGACGATACAAAGGAGGCCATTCTGATCACAACACATATACATTCTCATTCACATCCTTTATCTCATGAAATAAATAACAGCAAAACCATCATTAAATTCACACAGTCAGTACGAAACCTACGTGCTACTCTAGACAGTTCTTTTACATTGCATGAACATGTCATGAACATATGCGAGAATGCATATCTTCAGCTAATACGCACCAGCTCCATTCGCAAATATCTTTCCGTTGATGCCCCTAAAGCACTTGTGTATTTATTAGTACTTTCAAGATTGGACTTTGTAGCTCAATTCTGTCTAGTTTGTCTCAATTTCTACTTCAGAAACTTCAAAACGTTCAAAATGCCGCTGCTCGGATAATCTTTAGAGTACCACGATCAGAGCACACTTCCCCGCTTCTCCGTACCCTACATTGGCTATCCATTCGATCCAGAATCAAACACAACCTGTCTTGTCTGTGCTATGTTTGACTGATGAACTTGAGTCCAGCATAACTATCTGGCCTCACCTATGTGTAAACACAAACAAGATTCTTACGCTCCTCTTCTGATAACCGTATACTCATTACTCCCACTATGAAAACGAAGTCATTTGGACACCGTTCGTTGGCACACCAGGCCCCAACAACGTGAAATGAATCACCCTTTGCAATTAGACCCACAGTACAGTGACTCTTTCAAAAGTGCTCTTAAAACCGACCTTTTTCTACTGAAAAAACAAACTTAAAGACTTAATAATGTTTCCTACCCTTAATATGTTCACCATTTTTCGTGTTTTCCAATTTCATGGTGTTTGTCATTCGTCTTTCCTTTTATTTTAGTCAAATCATTATAGTTGTAAAGTATTTAGAGCTTTTAAAGGTTTGGCGCTATACACAGTGTTCATTATTATTATTATTATTATTATTATTATTATTATTATTATTATTATTAAATAATTGTAGTATCTTGCATGAAGATCTGATTTGAAAATATTAATTTGAATTGTCCGAATGTGGTCAACAGGCATGCTAAAGATATATTGTCTTATTATTATTATTATTATTATTAGTAGTAGTAGTAGTAGTAGTAGTAGTACTAGTAGTAGTAGTAGTAGTAGTAGTAGTAGTAGTAGTAGTAGTATTGTAGTTCCTGATGTAGTTATAGTTGTTGTTATTTGACCAAAATCTTGTACGAACTTACTAACATGTGTAAATTCTAAGTCAGTTTGAGTTCCGCTTCTACTGTGGAACACCGCGCCTTCAAAACAGGAGAAAATCCAAATAGCTTTTCTTCCAAGTTTATTGCACGGATAATTTATGAACATACATTAAAGATCATGGAAGAAAGAGAACTTCCGCTGTATAAATTTTGAGTGAGTGGCGTCACATACTTATTAACGTGTTAAACAGGCAATAACTTTTTGTTTTCTACAAATATAGCGAAATTTTCCTTGTTAAGCCAATAAGATCTTTGCAATTGATAACTGTTCGCATTCGGAATGTTTACATGGTGGTCCACCTATATTAGACAAGCAGAAGCATTTAAATAATTATTGAACTTCTTGAAATAAAAATGAATATGATATATTGTATTTAGAACACAACATACAATATTTGATTTGCATTAAGTTAACATATTTTGGGGGAAATATATATTACTCGCACACTTCCTTTAACAGACAGTAAGTTTCTCCATCATACAAAGGCAATGGGTTTTCAACCGTTATAATTGTGATTTAGTCATGTACTCTCCATCAACCCCCAACGTCCAAACAAAGTAATCAACTTAATAAATGATTAATGGATAACTCAATCTAAAAAATTAAGAATAAACTTTAATTAAGCTATTTGCCTGAAAACTTTTCTAAGGATACGCAAAGGTTCTTTTGCGAAAATTCAATTCACGTTGCTCTTTAACAGCAACCAAAACATTTTCAGGCTTAACAGCATCAATATAGATGTTGTATAGGCATCATTATTATTTACTGCTTTTTCTGTAATCTTTGAAAGAATAAAAGAACACAGGAATACACACAGTCCAGTTTTAATTCACCACACATTGTATTGATTTATTTCATGATATATTGCATTAAAAAATATTGTTGAAATTTCATTCTATTTTTATTTTAAAAACAGGATTTTGAATTAAATGCATCATATGTTTTGAATTTGTTTTCATACTCAAATTGGTTGACCTAGTAATTAGACCGTCCTCTTCGGATACGTGAAGTCGAAAGTTAGAACCTCGACGGAGTCATGCCAAAGGCTTCTGAAACTGGTACGAACAGCTGCCTAGAAGGGACATCAGGCTACATGTCTGTGACATGACACCCTAGTGTCATACATCACGTTAAACTGTCACACTGCAGACATCGTAGCGATATGGCTGGACAATAGTCAAAGCTACGTCAGGAATCTAAATCATACACACACAAACACACACACGCACACACACACACACACACACACACACACACACACGATAATACAATCATACTGCAATTGTAATGTATTTATATACAGTATACGCTGGTGTTCTTGTGGTTTTAAAGCCATTTTTAGGATATGATTCGATAAACATCTCGGCTATTTTATATGCTGCCATTGGGGACGAAGCTGATATAACCTAGGAGAGAACCACAATCCAGTAGACGTTACTGTCATGCTTTATCACAAACCCACAATAACAGAGGATTTAGAATCGGACTCATGCGGGGAGTGGTGAGCTAGCAATTACCAGTAAAGGCGAGCGCATTTAACCACTAAGCCACCATCCTGGTCTCCGATAAACATGTACAAATATGGTAACATACTTGTCAAAAATGATATAAGTGATTACTATACGTAAACCATGAAGGATATATACATAATTGTAAAGACTAGTTCACAATGGAGAGCATTTCTAAACTAAAGCAAGCAAAATCAATGTGAATGAACTAAAATTTGACTATTTACTTAAAAGATACTGAAACGTTTCTGAGCATGTAAAGAACACAGGCATGCAAAACAGTATCACGTCCTCAAATTGGAATAATATTATTCACAAGTATTATCAGTTCTATTGACCAGATACAAGAACGTTAATACATTCAATTAGTTCATGTGTCGTTAGAACAATCACTCAAGAGGAGGAATGCCTAGCTTTGAGTAAACTGAAGCAAAAGAAAACTAGGAGAATTTATGCTTTTTCCAGCGACTTATTTATATGTGAGAGCAACATAATAGTTTCAATACTAACAATATTACTTACTGAAATATTCGAAGTATGATATTATCCAGAATGTTGGGTCAACAGCTATCATAATACCAAGTTTGAAGAAATTGGTTTTCAAACGAACCATCCGATTAAAGAGGTATTGGTCTACAAACTATATTTACCAATGGGTTTACATGGATTTCAAATATTATTAATTAATGGGTTGAGGTAATAAAAAAAACTAACTGGGGAAAAAGCAAGCTGGGTTTAGAGCGTTGTATTATTTAGCAGATAATACAATATATTGATATTATATATATTAATTTGTAAATATTTACGAAAACGTGGGGGTAGTTGCTTTATAGTAATTATTGACTATACAAAGCCTTTGATATGATACATATAAACGCCTTATACAATTAGAGAAACCGTTGTATCAACGACTCCTGCTACAGTAGACCATAAATTAACATCGCCAAACTTGTTCCAAGCTTTAGTTTTACCCTTAAATTCGTTTGCATGATTACAGTGTAGTATACACTGGTATCTTACCCATTTCGAAAATTGCAATAATACTTACTTCCAGTAGATAATACATTCTTTTGCTAACGCACTATATTATCTTGTTGTTGCGCGTATTGCATGGATATGAATCACGGACCAGTAGCATGTATTATAAAGTAAAAATTATTATTATTATTATTATTATTATTATTATTATTAATATTATTATTTATAAAATATAACTACTATTACTGCTACCACTACTACAAATACTGCTACTAGTACTACAAATTGTAAATGACTTAAATGTAACTTTCACACAGGTATCGGACCTTCAATTTGTAATGAAAACTCACAGAATAATCGTTGTATGATACATATTGTCAGGTGGTTGGTACCATCGAAGGAGTTGGTTCAAAGAAGGATGCACAGACTTTGAACAGACAACTGGATATTTGTTGTATCAATTCTAGTGTGAAACATGCGGCCAAGGATGCAGCGAGTACGTGCAAGATAGTACCTTTACGTCAATAGGAAAGAATCATTTATCGCGGGGAAGAACCCGAATCACTAGGTACAATGGTGGATTCCTGATGATTACATTTGTGTTGCCAGCCTTCAACGTCGTTGTTGGTGCGTATAACTACAGACTATACAGACGATTACCGATCTTTTGTTAACGCACCGTACTATCCTTTATAAACGACTATTGTGCACTTTGCTTTAGCTTTTTATGCGTGAGAGACATGATTGCTTCTGGAAGGAAAGGCAAGGCCATCACCTTGAGTAGGAACTTGTCATGTTGCGTTTTACGTCATCACTTGAAGACCATACCTCTGAATTTTGCAGCTAATTACGCTAAAACAATGCTACTTTCTTTACGTAAACAGATATGTTCGTCAACGGGTGTCAATCACCACCCCATATTCAGCTATCTTGTTTTATATTAATAAAATACATGTTACGGTCAATCAATTTACCGCGTTTCCCTCTTCTTGCTGAGCATCAAAAGATTCCTACAAAGTACATAGATGCTAACTAAATTTAAAGAAAGGATAATCACTGTTATTTGGTGCCTGTCTAATGTACAGATTAACTTCAACTACTTGACATGATAATGAATGAAGGATACATTACGTAAAATCAAACTCCCAAAAATGGATGAAATAAATAAATTCTATAATCTTGGAATTATCTGCCTTTTTAGCAAATACAAATACATGCCTAAATATATTGAAAATCAGTTATATTAAAAGAGACTAAAGATGTAGTGGATACGGACTATCCGGAGGATGCACCACTCCGGTTACGAAAGGTCCAGTTTACGAAAATACCGGCACCCATTAACGCTTAATGTAAGCTTGGTATCAAGCAAGACCGAGACGTAATCATTTACAGTTTATAACGAGGCGGACGAGACTTCATCGCGTGCATTAAAACAACATTGTGATAGTAATTATATCAATAATGCAAAAGTAAGAAAGATACATGGAATGTCCGTAAGCATAGGGCACAATATTCTTTTATTTCATATAGAACTGAATTCATTAACTTCCAAACAGTGATAAAACTACAATTATCGTATGTCGACATTTATGCGTTTTCCTTAGGCATGTTGCTGCGTTTTGAGCTACTTTCATGAGAACCATGAATGGTAAAATGTGGCTTCTTTGTAATAGTACGAAAAATATCAGTGTGAACTTTCTTCGTTTTTGTAAACAGTGCTGGCGGTAGAGTCCTTCTTCGCCTCTTCGTCTCTGTATCTGTGGAACGATATAATGCACAGTCATTAACGTCTTGTAGAAACGAACATTATGCTGAATTTTGGTATGCACCGGAGACACGTACGAAAGTAAATTTGAATCGATACAAGCCTTCCTTGAGAAATATATACACTGTGCCGAATTTCAAATATGACACTTACAAATGCAAACTATGCTGTGCAACATTATTGGTAACTTAATATAATATTGTGGTATAGAAATGATCATATCGGTAACTTAATATAATATTGTGATATAGAAATGATCATATCGGTAACTTAATATAATATTGTGGTATAGAAATGATCATATCGGTAACTTAATATAATATTGTGGTATAGAAATGATCATATCGGTAATTTAATATAATATTGTGGTACAGAAATGATCATATCGGTAACTTAATATAATATTGTGATATAGAAATGATCATATCGGTAACTTAATATAATATTGTGATATAGAAATGATCATATCGGTAACTTAATATAATATTGTGGTATAGAAATGATCATATCGGTAACTTAATATAATATTGTGGTATAGAAATGATCATATCGGTAACTTAATATAATATTGTGGTATAGAAATGATCATATCGGTAACTTAATATAATATTGTGGTATAGAAATGATCATATCGGTAACTTAATATAATATTGTGGTATAGAAATGATCATATCGGTAACTTAATATAATATTGTGATATAGAAATGATCATATCGGTAACTTAATATAATATTGTGGTATAGAAATGATCATATCGGTAACTTAATATAATATTGTGGTATAGAAATGATCATATCGGTAACTTAATATAATATTGTGGTATAGAAATGATCATATCGGTAACTTAATATAATATTGTGGTACAGAAATGATCATATCGGTAACTTAATATAATATTGTGGTATAGAAATGATCATATCGGTAACTTAATATAATATTGTGATATAGAAATGATCATATCGGTAACTTAATATAATATTGTGGTACAGAAATGATCATATCGGTAACTTCATATAATATTGTGATATAGAAATGATCATATCGGTAACTTAATATAATATTGTGATATAGAAATGATCATATCGGTAACTTAATATAATATTGTGGTACAGAAATGATCATATCGGTAACTTAATATAATATTGTGATATAGAAATGATCATATCGGTAACTTAATATAATATTGTGATATAGAAATGATCATATCGGTAACTTAATATAATATTGTGGTATAGAAATGATCATATCGGTAACTTAATATAATATTGTGATATAGAAATGATCATATCGGTAACTTAATATAATATTGTGGTACATAAATGATCATATCGGTAACTTAATATAATATTGTGGTATAGAAATGATCATATCGGTAACTTAATATAATATTGTGATATAGAAATGATCATATCGGTAGTCGTCTGTTTACGATTTGCTGTTAAAGAACATCATCTTAACATTGTCTAAACAAGTACGCTTGTCATTTCATTTGCTAAAGTATACTAAGAGTGGTATAGAAGTAATAGATCAGTTAACGAACGAATTTGCCATCGATGGATTAGTTTTAGAGATAAGACAATACAATAACTAACAAAATAAATAAAACCTTAGAGACATAAAAAATAACAAACAAAATAATAATTGCAATATTTGCAAATGGAAATATATACAGTAAGGACGTTTCAAGGATAATGTAACAAAGCATATAAAATATAACAATACTAATAATCATGTTAAGTACAAATGTAATATGGATACATGATAAAAAGCAATTATACATTAGAGTATTGTCTACATGTATTCGAAGATGTCATGAAAGGTAATCTGCTGCTAATGAAAGTAGACAGTGCAACAATCAGTATAAATACTGTATGATATTTTTTTGTATAGTATAAAGGGTAACATTTATTTCCGCTATTCAAGTATTTAACTTAACAAATATAGCAACAGCATTTAATACACTGATAATGCACATACTCTGTCATAAATGATCATTACAAAATTGTATTGTAATGTATATAAAGCAGGTGTTTGAATGGTAATCTGATGATAAGAGAAGTAGATGATGCTGCAAATATCATAATACATATGCTTATGATATTTATATCGTAGCAATGTCAGTATTGGTTGAGCTGGTCTTTCAACGGTCTGATTATGTATTTCTGAATATAAGATGGTAAATGTATTGGCTCCATCTTTGATGTATTGAATCATGATTTCAGGTTTAACTAACATTGCAATAGGTTTCATTGCTTCCGCAATTTACTGAAAATAATACGAATTATTACAACATAACTGCATCAGTCGATACGCTCATCAATTCATGTATGTTGCTCGTAAATGGGACACCTGACATGTACCTGCTATATCTATCTATCTATCTATCTATCTATCTATCTATCTATCTATCTATCTATCTATCTATCTGTCTATCTATCTATCTATCTATCTATCTATCTATCTATCTATCTATCTATCTATCTATCTACGATCCAATGTATTCAACTATCGTCGTTTATTTTCTGCTTTATCCGTCCTTCGTAAAGTTAATTAACTAAACACTTATAGTCCATCTTTTAAATTGAAAAAGCATTACACAAAATTCTAAAATGACAATTCTTTTTGACTCTATTTTGTGTCTGTAAACATAGTGGTGATTCCGTGTTTGCATAATTATCCATATAATATAACCTTGAGAAGTGAAATACCATGTTTGAATACGTTTAAAGAGCAATTGATAGCAGCACACAACTGACTCAAACCTATTATTTCGATCTAATGACGACGTTAAATGTTATTAAAAATCACATTCTGTACAGAATGCAATTTGGCATGAAAATAATAAATCCTTTATGATGATGTATCATATATCTAAGTTAGTTTAGTTGTCTGGAGTCAATATATTTTAAGCGCGTGAGTGTGTGTGTGTGTGTGTGTGTGCGTGTGTGTGTGTGTGTGTGTGTGTGTGTGTGTGTGTGAGAGAGAGAGAGAGAGAGAGAGAGAGAGAGAGAGAGAGAGAGAGAGAGGGGGAAGGTTGGTAGGGAGAGACAGAGCGTATATGTGCGTGTACAAGCCTAAATGATATTACTTTATGTAACGAGAAACATAAAACTATAATATATAAATGACCATATGGCATGTATATCGTAAGGACATGTTTTGGTTGGCCATAAGAGTCTCTTTTAAAAATATCACTAGCTTTAAGTTTTTTTGAATCTGTTACTCCACTGAGTAAAATAATAACTATAACATATAGAGCATCATTTTCGAAAAGTAATCTACCAGAGAATTAATGCAATGTTCTGGTTGCCCTGTTTTACTTGCTAGACGCACACTTCCGTTTAAACAATTATTTTCTTCTTCTTCCCAATATGCCAGGATGAAACTTGAATTAACATTGTTATATGAACAACTAAGTCCGTTAGCAAAAAAATGACTGAGCGTATAGACAGTTTTAACAGTAAAAGAACTAACAACTTGAAAAGTAAAGAACTGTAGCTCAAATGTATTTAAATGAATGAATATTTGCCATACATGCAAATAATATATGTTGAAACAACCGAAACAATTACTAAATATTATATGGCAAGCTAAACAAACAATATTAAGCATATCAAAACAAGAACAACAGATAAATTCCATTTTATCTTCAGATAAGGAAATATCATTGTATTAATGTCTTTTATAGCGTAAAAAATGACGGAATAACAACATAATTATGTCTCGCTTACGAATAATCTGGCAAATTTGTTGCCAACGAAAAACAATTTGATTTAACACGTTATTGTTTAAGTGTAAATAAATTAAACATTGGGGCAGTAATATGCAGTATCATATAGCAATTCATATTTAGCTTACCTGTGGTCGTATTTATTTCGGGCGATATGATTGTACTTGATGGAGGCGCTGAAAAAATGAAGCCTAGTATTTGCACAAATATATATATATATATATATATATATAAAGGAGGCTATGACTGCATAGACACAAATTAGTACAAGATCACCACAAGTGGAAACTTCCACCAATAATAAAGCAGACATTTGCTCTGAATACACTGCATCAATATGCATACGTTTCATTCGGTATGTTGTTGTCGTATGCATTTCGAGTTGTTATGCAAGAAAGCAGATATGCTGGGTCTGATAAAGTAGTCAGGAGGATGACCAGACCGAATGTATAGAAGGTTTAATGTGTTAACGTACTGCTCTTATAGAAACGTCAATATTGTCAGTTGAAAATTTATACTCAATAATTCTCATCGTTTCATGGAGAGATTTTATATTTTTTTTAACTTAGATATATCATTAATTGTAGCTCAGATATCTTTAATCAATTCATCCAACTCGTGTATTATTTCACGTCTTTTGTGCATTTGTCCATTTCCACGCATCGTATTTGTAAAATGATTACTCGCTCAGCGACACAGTTCATCCTTGTCTCTGTCAAAGATGAAAATTTCATTGGAGCAAGATCACTGAACATAAAGTTTATAATTTAGCTGGTAAATCCGATAAGCAGCCGCGGTTACACGGTATGAATGTATATAATACGGTTCATCAATCCCAGTCAACATTTCTATTTTGGGAATATTTACTTAACACAGATTCATTTTTTTGTTATGAAAAACAGGGTCACATATGTCGCATCTAATACACACAGTAGAATCTGCATCTGATTGCAAAATAAGTTTTATTCTTAAAATATATCTTTGATCATTAAGATAATCAATAATTGTTTTCTCTCGTTCATCGTTCATTGTAACGCCAATGACCTCGTCGAAACCATTGTTGTTGCTTGTGTAATTTTGAATGCAGACCATACGTGATATGACCTATCAACATGAAATTCTTTTTTAGCACTCCGAATCCTATTAATCAGATTATTATTCTAAACCAGAACTCTCCTTCGCAAGTCAAAACCTTTTCTTTCAAGGACAAATCTTATTTTTTTAAAGGCTTGTCTTTTAATATTGTTCCATATGATAGTTTAAGCACATATTTAAATAAAACATGTTATATTTATGAAGACTCGAGAAAAGAATCCGTGCAGGTGGTTGTTGATAGGGTCTTCAATCCTTTGTAACAAATCCTGTGTAAATGAATTCTGCGCACAGCATTTACAAAGTGTACGGCGAGTGAGTCTTGGTCCTAAACCATATTTATTACGCGGTGGTATGGATTTTAAAGGGGTACTACAATTGCATGTACAATGTGGTGGAAACAGATACAGAGAGCTGAAGCTCTATAATCATAAAAAAATGACAGTGCAACTGCGACAAGAACCCCATACGAGATTTTTGTCAAGATTCTTAAAAAATAATAAAGACAAATAATATTATTATGAATGAGCCCAAAACTTATAAAGCCTCCCACCATCATGTATTAGGAATCATGTCGTTAGGGTATCATTCGGCACTGTCGGCTGAAAAAACCAGTTAGTTTTGTACGTAATACTGGTAATCTCGGATTTACTGCTGTGAACAAAAGTATCATTGTCACAGGTTTTATCTTTTTAAGACTTTTATTGGAGCGATTAGAGATAATCTTGTAATCGTTCACATTAACGGTCATGAACTCGATAATTCTATTGAACATATATAACTTATTGTACAGAGTGGTCATGCTAGACGCGGTTTAACTGGTAAATATAATATGTTTGGAAAAAGGCCTATTTCATCCATCAACATAGATCGTTAAAAGATGGGGCAATTTCGTGGTATGATTGTTTGTCCGTGGTAAAATGAGACCATTTCATTTCAGGTGGTGGTAGTGCCTCAGAAGCAACTTCAGGCCATCCTGAAAAATTCTAATTAATGATTGATAAAGATCTGCTACAAAATCTTGCGAATTATCTCTATCACGACTCAAATGTTGGTTCGTGAAATGTTATAGCTATTTCTTATTCATTGCCTGTAATAGATAGAACTCTGCGCTAATATTTATCATTGATATCTTCGATATCATAATAACCTTTTTGTATTCCGATAACATGCCATTCGGGCGTTTAATGGAGGATTTTGTGTTTGCAAATACCAGTCAATGATTTGACCGTAGACACACTGAATTATTTTGCCAGGATATTTGGCCAACTGCAGTATACTCGTAATTGAGCAAATAAAATGTCCTTTACTGGAATTGCAGTTCGAAATTTCACGGTAAATTCAAGGCTAGTGGAATATTTAACATTGTTGTCTTTGGTGGAGTTGTATTCGTAACGTTTTGTTGCAGTAGTTCATGGTACATTATTTCTAATATGTAATTTTCTAGATCGTAGGATGCTTCATCGTAAACCTTAATCAACGCCGCGAACTCGTAATCGGATATTATTTCGTCGTTAAAAGAATCGATAGTATCAGCCAGGACAGTTTGCAATATGCAGCCGCGTGGGCATTCAATTTTATTATTGACTCGCTACATGTAGATAGTTTTGTGCAAATTTATTAAGAACACCAGCGTATGTTGTTGCCGCTGATACACAAATTGTTACTGTGTCGCCTTGACTGCAGTAAAGGCACTACTGGCAAAACTACCAATAACACCAGGAGCTGTAGCACCAATAACATTAATAGCTTCATCGATAAAAGATTTACGATTGGCGCTATTTTGGGAGCCATTCTTGCACATAATCCTTGAATGATATTACCAAGACCATTATCATAAGCTACTTTATAGACTGGTAAATCGTACATTTGTTACTCTGACCATTACAGGTCCACGGTGTCGTTGATGTATGATCAGATTATTTGCTATCGCTGTGTTAATCATCAACGAGTGCATCGATACATTCCCAGTATATAGAGCATATTTAGCTTATCGATTATAATCCATGTATTTAATGCTTCATACGTTCCACGTTAAGTGTATCAATTATTTTTTGAACAGATGGAAGAATTCCCTTCTCTTATGGTTTCCGCTGTTTGTGTTCTAACTTTGGTTTTCGTTTCGATTTTTGCTGTTTTTGTCCTTCATAATGACCAAACACCATGTGTGCCGCATGAAGGTATTCTACATACGATGCCCTTTTTGTGTCGATTCGACTCGTGGTAGTTTTAATTTTATAAAATACATCAGCCCAGTGTTGTAGACCGGACATATATTTTCCATATGTTGGTCTCAATATTCTTTTTCTATTTGATAATATGTAAAAACAAGAGCTGGACATCCATTTGGAACAGTTTTATCGGTTACGTTTAAAGCATCATCAGGAAATGTTTGACGGAATTCTTCGATTTCTTTCTTCATCAGTCTTTTCTAGACTAGGACGATCTTGTAAAATCTTGATGTTTCTTCATTATTTGTTTCAGCTATTAGTTCAAGTTGAGAAAGAAGAGGTTTAGTTGTTTCAGTAACAGGTTTTAATAGTTTTTGAGTACGTTCCGGGTAATCAACTTGAGATGCCGAACGTTATGGTCATTTTTGCCTGACAGAATCACGGACTGGTCGAAATTTCTTAATTGCTTCTAATCGCTCTCGTGCCCACCGAGTGGTTTTTGCTTCATCAACCATTATTGATATAACAATAATTTAATCTACAGCAGAAACGTGGGTGTGACCTCATTAAGGGGTCAGCGGTTAAATATCATGCGCATACTTATTTAGAAAAATACCAGAGAACAGCATAGTAACAAAACTAACTAATTCGGGAGAGACTCGAAAGTTAGAGGCTTTGGATTGAAGTTATGTAATCGACGTTCCTTTGCACTACCATCCACATCGATCAGTCTAAAATAGAGTGTGAACGTTAAGCCCACATCACCTTTTGCTTCGATGTACTTGATTCCAGTATCAATCACGCAATATACAAACTCTGTTACTATATAATGCTTGAAAGAGTCATATTACGTTAAGTCCATTTCAAATTTGTGTGAAAAACAAAGAAGGCTTGACATTCAAGAAATTAGAACTTAAAGCGATAGCAATTGAGTCTAAAGCACAGAAACCCTTAACAAGCATCCAAACAGAATGAAAAAACTGATAGAATCTATACACATATAAGCCTACAATGGATAATCGTTCATATTCGGCCTATTACATTTACTACAAGGTGAGTATTCCTCTTTCAATACATAGGACATGTAATATCGTATAAATTCGCTGGTCTTGCAATCATAAATGGCTTTTTCTAAATGCAACGAAATCCGTAATCACGAGGAAAATTGCAATGTATCAGATGGGTACGTACTTGTCTGTTGTTTTATTCCTTCTCCACACTGACATATAAATCTCTCTCTCTCTCTCTCTCTCTCTCTCTCTCTCTCTCTCTCTCTCTCTCTCTCTCTGTGTGTGGAAACAACGGATAGCATGCATATATAGCTATCTGTACATCTCCATCATTTGAGATGGTAGACAATAGTGTAGGGACTATATATATATATATATATATATATATATATATATATATATATATATATATATATATATATATATATATATATATATATAGAAGCATATATAGTCTTTGCATTGAAGGAAGCCTCGATGTAAACCGGGATAAGTGCAATGTTATGGCTGCATGTTTGACTGGTCGAGTCACATACTGGTTTTGTCGAAACTGGTTTCCTCGAAACATATGCAGAGGAAACGCCAATAATGTACTTGTAGAAACTGTTGAGTCCACAGTCAAATGTAAGATAAATGCAATAATAGTCTCTTGAATGTATAAATTACCAACGCAAGGAATGATTAATAAATAACAAGAACTATAAACTAACTAAACATACGTCTTCACGAATTACAAATGACCTTATATTGGTAATATCCGACTAAGAGCTAACGGAAGCAGCGAGTTAATCTAAATGGTTAAAACCAACAAAACACAAAGTACAGCACAAAGAAGACAACAATCGAGGTAAAGAAAACAACAATCCATCATTATAGCCCTTTTATCAGAGTATGAACAAGCATTAGGTAGATCGCGATTATTGCCGCATTTGATGAAGGTATAAGAATACAATTATATCAGATTTAAGGCACAGAAAAGCATTTCATAAAGACGTTTTTGTATGATCATTATCGTTTAAATTTAATTAGTTTTGAAACTGTCAAATGCATGCAATATAACAAAATAATAAAAGCTTACTTGTGGTCGTTGTGGTGGTGGACGATTTGGTGCTACTTATTGTAGACTCTGCAAAATAAGGAAAAATAAATCAAACGGAATGACATTTTCATGACGGAGATGCCAAACGAGTTTAAGCTATTAAACTAGACGGAAGGGTTATAAGATTGTGACTCGACGATAGCAACCGTGTTACTCCTCTGTTACAATTCCTTAATAACAACGAAGGTTTACAAGATAATGGCATTAATGTGTATAATTGTACATTGGCTCAAAAGTTCGATACTGTTGGAATACGTTTTTTAAAAATGTCAACATCTTTAAAGGTTTGAATGCTGGCATGTACCTATAAAACTTGAAGTAAAAAGCGTCAGAGTGAAGATTACATAAGAGAAGAGAAAGAAATAGATTAAAGCGATATGAGAGAGGTTTCTTCATATCTATATATATCTTAATAAAAAATAACTTTGGAAGGAAACAATATACTGAGTACGATGATCACATATTTTGTTTAAATATAGCATTGTGTACTTGTGTATTTAATTAAACGCGATTACGTGTGCTCAACGTTGCAATCAGAGAGAGAGAGAGAGAGAGAGAGAGAGAGAGAGAGAGAGACTGTACAAACTTGAAGTCGAAGGTGGGCACATCGTACATATAATTTGCGATTCTATACACCAGCAGTAGTTTTGACAATAATCGTTGGCTATGAAAAAGTCCCCATCGGTATAGATCTTCCCGTTGTATACACATTGCCCTGGCAATGAATAAAATAAGCTGTCGCTAATATTACTCGATAACGTTTCCTTGTAAAGTGAAATATTAAAAAATAGTTAAATTGTTTTGATTTGACTTAATGACATAATTAAACGTTTTAGATATAGGTAGTCATATAAAGGTGTTTATGATCAAGAATGCCTACTCTGAAAATGGATGTGCTCCAAAGAATATAATCACTTTAAATTTAAATGATAAGGTTGTCATTGCCTGAAAAGTAAGATAAATAAAATAGAGGGAATATAATTTCCGATCCTCTGGTCATTGTAGAACCTAATCGGCAATGACTTTGTCGAGTAAGAGGCTTTCGACCATGCCATCATTAGAGTTTTACGCTAGCATTGGAGGTTTGGAGGTCACTTGAAAATTACAAAATTAAGGTGATTAGTAGTGTGTATGTAAAGCGTGTTGTGTACCATAAAGCAACAGGGGCCAGTTTTTATGTATGAACAAACCTTGCATCTACATTGAACATATAGAACAAGTATTATACGAATTCATCTTGGATGTAATTAAAATTAGAGCGATAGCAGTTCATTTTGTTCCCATTAGGTACAATTAGGTACCAAAGGGGTCTATACATGAAATTTTATTTTCCTACTAATAACATAATGCTAGTATAAGATAAAGAAACTGTACAGCTAAAACAAAAATCGCCAAGTTCCCATCAATGATGAAATAACACAATACGACGAGAACTACTGCTAATTCCCATAGGAGAGGAATCATGTTAATGAACTAAACCATGAAAGGCATATTAACTAAAAGTGTCATCTTCTAATGTAACTGTGTGCTTAATCACTCGGATAAATTGCAATATGTGGGTGTCCAGATGTTTCCAGGTTGTGTTAAATGCTGACAGAGAAGGTTTCTCACGTTAATATTCTCTCTTCTTATCTGCGAAAACAACATTTGGTAAACATACAGATACTTCTAGTCCTTCATCTCATCCACGTCTGTAAACATTAATGTAGGAAAAACATGCATGCGTATCTCTTGTAGATGTCGTCTTGTTTAGCCACTTGTTGAACTATGAGTTTATACCGGATAATTACGGACTATAATCAGCTGTAGCCTGTTTTAAGCTGTTATGTTTTAAGCTGTCCTGTTTTAAGCTGTTATGTTTGCAGTTAACTACTTACAAAACGTAAAGTTAATCTGGCGGAAATTGTTGTTTTGACAGGGCCTGCACTTCTCCTAGGCGAACCAGGCAATCGCCTAGGGCGCTGGGCTAAGGGTTTATTTCATGATTGGCTTGTGGGGGAGGGCTTGAGTGGAAGGGTGTGCCAGATATCTGATCTCGCCTACGGCGCCAAAATGCCTTGCACAGGCGCTGTGTTTTGAAAGTTCATTTTCGAAATGTACATTGGCATAGTTGTTGCAACTACCTAATTTATGAAACGAATGAATGTGTGAGAGTGAAGAAAGAGTTTATAATTAAATTAGGTAGGCTAAACAAATTTTTGTAATTTTACACATAATATATTTCCATGGGAAAAACTTGTTCGGTGGAAAAAAGAAATTCCAATCAAATGCAAAACAAATCAAAGAATAATCGAAGAATTAATTTACAAATATCCTAGTAATTAAATATTCTAATTGACGCAAGTTCGAGTGCTGTTGGAAAATCACAATATTTAACCCTCTGGTTTTGAACATCCGAATACTATTTTGATAAACTGTCTTTGTCAAATAATTAAGTGTGAGCACCTCAAATATTTCCAGAATTCAAACGAATTGTTTAAAATCCAACGGAACTGAAGACATGTTAACATTGATTCCAAAACTATCTACGATGAAAAAAATGACTTAAAGTTACTTTTGTAAGTTCCAAACTAACATATTTTAGTAAAACATAGGCTACATCGTATCCAATACGCAGTTGTGACACAAAATCACCAAAATGCTAAGCCAATAAAGGGAGGAAGAGTAACGTCATCGTAAATATCACCTATTCCTGACATGACCCTGACGAGAACCAATCAATTGTACTTTAATTATAAAGGTTATTAATTTCTTCATGAGTCCCATCTTGCCTTGACAACAACCAATCATTTTTTTTTCAGAAACAATGAAGCTGGCTTACGTCATGCCACTAACCTTGACTCCAGGTCAGTATATGGGTTAACATTACTTGATAACCAAAGAACATTCAATTCAATATATTTTCTCATAAAAAAGACATCATCTCTAGTGAATAAATTTACATTACAATATCATTAATAAACGGAAAGAACTTAAAACTGACACACAGTATCCTCATATATACGTAATATGTCCACCGTAAAAGAAAAAGAAAAATATGATAAAACTTTCTTCATACCTTATATTAATTAATTATGCATGAGGTTTAAGAAAAACACAAGTAGTACTCTTATGAATTACAGAGTACATGAAATAATACATTTCAACACACTTTAAAGTGCATATGCTATTAAATCATCTTTTTGCTTGATGTGCCTGATGACAAGAATATATTCTTGTAATAATACATTCCACCTTAGTTGTTAAAATGTTTAATAACGTACACAGGAAATTCACAGGTAGGCGTGACCTTAGCATCTATAGGTTTAACGTGTCCATGTCCCAGGATATGTCATTTAAACGTTACGCTAGCACGGCATAACTCAAGTTTAGGTAAATTAATGTTCTATGTTTCATTTGTGAGTCTGTTAAAGAATTTCCGAACTGTTGCTAAATGTCCTTTCCAGGTGTCGTTGTAATCGATGACATCATCGATGTAAGCATCACAATTATCTATATAACAGGTGGTCATATTCATGATACGTTGAAAGGGTCTTGGCCACCCTTTCGTCCAAAACGGCATAACTGTATTTGGAAACGTCCATCTGAAGTCATGATAAAATTTTCTTTGCGCTTAACGTTAGTGGAATTTGCCTAATTCCTTTCAGAAGGTTGAATCTATTGACACACATGTCATTTCCGATCTTATCATCACATTCATCAATTTTATGTATTTTCTGATGGAGTTTCAGTATTTTGCAACATCTTGTTTGATGTTTGGTCCCTAAAATTGAGTCAAATCTTGCGATAAGTCTTATTAGACTGAGTATGTCCTGTCTGCAAGGTGTTTGAACTATAATTTGATTTTTCACTAAGCGTTCGCCATCTACAGGTAACACGAGAGGTCTCTATTTTCTCATCAGAATTTCATTTATACCGAAATAACAGACAGGGACTTCAGAGGCTTCTGTTTTAGTAATGGCTTTTCAAACAAACAGTAAAGCTCGTGATCTTTATTTATACTGATTGCTGACAAGTGATTTTTCTTTATCACCCTGATTAGATTAAAAAGAATCAGTAGTTAAAAAGAATCACTGTGGTCAATACCTTCTGATTGATCCAAACAAGGAGTGAAAGTGACCTCGTCAAAAGCCTGACCACTAGCTGTGTCAGCCAAAGGAAAACATTCCTTATCAACATCATTCTCAAGAGCTGTCGTTGTCAAAGCTTTGGTATCAGCGCAAGCTCTGAATTAGTCAAGGATTTCATTTTACATTTGATCAACAATTTTGTCCAAACAAAGCCTGACAGTTACAAGTGGATTAACCAAAATATTGTCCCATCTAGATCAGTCTGAAACTGAGATCAGTGCAATGTTTTGGATAAATCATTTGACTTTCAAGGCATCAATTGTCTTTGTCAAAGTTGACCTATTATTTCCAAGCCTGCCTAGTGGAAACGTGAGTGAATATATTTGTAGAAAATATTACGTCACAAAATATCATATTGCATAAATGCACGAAGATTATTTGAAATAAAAGCACTAACAACGTAAACATGATTAAAAAATCCGAATTAAACGGATGCATGAATGAATGACGAATTACCGCATGAGGTAAGAGCAGACGTCTAAGCAATCGAAACAATGAGTATCACGAAATACTTGCAATCAATAAGACACAAGATACATCACAACAAAGACACAGAACAAGCAATAGAAAAGATCGTACAATTAACATATTCCATACATCAGCAAGCAAAGAAGCACTACTAAAATCGATGTCATTATTACATTGGAAATGAAAGTATGCAAGCCACATAATAAAAGATTTAAGGATATTCTAGCAAAACAATTAAGATTACACATTTACATTGATTTAGACATTTGAAAACAGTGTCAATATCATGCAATATAACAACATATTAATAGCTTACGTGTAGTTGTAGATGTTCTTGTTGTGGTAGATGCTGAAAAATGATGACAAATATATAAAACAGTTGGACATTATCATTACGGAAATGCCAACAATGTTTCAGCTATAACACTGAACAGAATGGTTGTAAGTTTTAGAATCGACATAAACAGTTTTGTTTATAAAAGTTTGGTTATTTATAATATCGTTGTCGCTTTTAAAACGATAGTGGCATTACATTACATCATAATATAATTGCTTAAAAGATCAACACTGAAATGTACGATTTTACCCAATGCTAATTTCTTCAAATATTGTAATGCTTGCGTGCAAGTAAAGAACGTGAAATGTGAGCAAACACTTAAAACGAGAGGAGGAAATTATACCAAAAAGAACTATAAGAGACAGGATTTTATAATAGCTATCTATTACTTTGTATACTCTAACTTTTCCGAAAGCAAATCAAATTGAGCAAGATCGCAAAGTGTTTTTGTTAGGCAGATTAATGTTCGTGTGATTAATCACGATTACGATTAGCAGTCCGGCAAGGCTGCATAGTTCATCACATATAGTTTTTAATGTTATTGCGCATAAACTATAAACATTACAAAAAACAATATTCATATGGTACGTGCTATATTTACTTATGAAATGTGTACCTTCAGAAGTTAGAGAGACAGTAAGAGAGTGTAACAGAACGTGAAGTCTGAGGTGGTCACATCGTACATATCTTCGAATCTATACACCAGCAGTAGCTTTAACAATAATCCTTTTCTATGAAGTATACCCATCATTATAAACCTGTCTCTCACATACACCTTAAACGCAAATTGAAAACAATGAACTGTCACTGATATTATTAAATACCCTCATGTAGAATGAAAACGGACATTATAAATCAATATATTAATTTGCTTGATCTGACTTTATAACATTGTTGTTCTTGTAGGGTTTAAGGCCAGTTTTCAGCACAATATAGGTTATACATAGCAGAATATATGGTAAAGGTAGTACTTTGGAAAACGCTTGGAAGATCCACCGATCCACAAAAAGCTACTGACAAGCTTTCTCGGGGACCCACTTAGTACATAAGTAACATTATGAAATTTAAGCCAAAGAGTATAGTCTCTTCAATACTATACAGATAAAGTCTTCCTGACTGTAAGTATTGAATGCCGATTACAGATGCTTTTGCCAAGAGTGGGTTAATGGACCACACGCGCATTGGAGTTGTTGACTCCTTAAACATTATAAAAACATGGATATAGTCGGTGTGTGTGTGTGTGTGTGTGTGTGTGTGTGTGTGTGTGTGTAATAAAGCTTGTAGCCTTTCATTCTAAAACGGAGTCATTGTGAACCCTTTGTTAGTAAAATGGATAAGTGAACGAATAGTTTCAGACACAGAGCAATTGACACCTTAAAGAATGAATTCAATAATAATCGAGATCATGTAGTGAAGTAATCGAAGATATCATGTCAATGAACAGAGATGAGTGAGATGCAAATACACGGATTATAAGCAACACAAGCAATGCGCAAATTTATGACTCTATCAAACTAGTAAATGCATTAGAGTTTAGCCTACATGTATTCGAATTTGTCGTTAAAGATAATTTTCTACTAACGGAAGTAGACAGTGCAACAATCAGAATAAATACTGTATGATATTGTATTGTAGACAGGTTAACATTATTTTCCGCTATTCAAGTATTTAACATAAATTCGGGAATGAGATTTCATGCAATCTTAAAGCACATACTGTCATAAACGGTCAGTACAGCATTGTATTGTAATGTATAGCTAGCATGTGTTCGAATGGTAATCGTCTGCTATGGGAAGTAGATGCTGCCAAAATCAGATATATATATGCTGTTGATATTATTATCGCAGCAATGTCAATAGTGGTACAGTTAGTTCTTTAATTAGATTTATGTTTTTTGAATATGTTACAAAATGTTATACTCCTCTAAGTAGAATTATACGTATAACATAGAGGGTGTCATTACCGACCATTTTGAGCATCAGTGAAATAAAATCCACAGCAGAGTCCAAAGTAAGTTGGCTTTATAAACACAGGAAAATCAGACGTATTATGAAAACAAAGAGAGAGTTGATTGCTTGTAAGATGGTTATCAACACAAACAAGAATTTAATTATCTTGTCCATTTTCCTGACACCGTGAGACAACAAAAATATAGTAATATTTTAATATATAGAAATATCATTAATCTGTCGCCTATATGATGTTACAAATATATAGGTTGATATGTTCCACACGATGATTGAGGTGACGTAAAAATATCATAACAAATATTATATCAGTGTCGATCTATGAAGTCTATTTTGACGTTTTCGATTTTTCGGGAAACTGTAGGAAGAACAACATTTCTATCTCACATTGATGAAATATAGATATGTGTTTTAAAGCCAAACTAAACATTAAGATATATTTACATGATTCCTGAAATAAAAGGTGTTCAAAGCAAAACTATGAAATATAGAATGTTTCACTATCATGCGCAATCAATCAAATTCTAGGACATGTACGGAATACTACAGTAACATAACTGCTATGTGGCCGTTGTGTTTCGCATGTCTGTAGCTAGTATTAGGATTCAAACTGTTGCACATGTTATCAGATTCTCTCGATGTCCGTTTAGTATACTCCCAATCTTCGCAAAAAGCAGGTAACGCAAGGAAAAGTTTTATTTGTCACTTCCAAAATGTCACAAGGTATGTCGAATATGTTGTTGTAGGAAGCTATTGTTTCATAATTGCTTAATAGGAATCAGGGCAACAAAGACGTTGAGTTTTAATTCAAAAGGGCTGGCTAAGTATAACGATCTTAGCTTGAGTGACAATTATGTAACAGCTATTTTGGTTCTGAGTATTCTAAAAGGGATTTATCTTGATTTACATGATCAACGTTTTTGAGTGAACGGACATCAATCAAAGTTTGTAACAATTATACAATGATACAGCAAAGATTTCAACACTTCTTCACGTACATGAACGATACAGTTAAACGTTGTTACGTTAAACATTTAAATTTAACGCGATAGCAATTCAGTGGAGCACTCAGGAACCACAGAAGATAAAAATCCCAAATACATGTACATACAATCTTCAATTTATCATATTAAAGATAACAATATAATGCTGGTATACTTCAAAGACATGTTCCTCAATCATGAATGATACGTTATCTTTTGAACGGGATATTCTAATGAAACGGAATCCATTTTCACAAACAACCAGGGATGATTGGGATTCCGATGCTGTAATTTTACGTAAATGTTTACATATCAATTCTCTCTCTCTCTCTCTCTCTCTCTCTCTCTCTCTCTCTCTCTCTCTCTCTCTCTCTCTCTCTCTCTCTCTCTGTAACACTCATCCTGTCAGCAAATGCCAGAGGAAACATGCATACATAAATAGCAATCTTCTCTCACGATTTAGACAACATACAGCCATTTTATTTGTGCTATCCAGTTTACATAACGACGGCATCATCTTTCAGCGACTTTATGACCTCTATGTCTTCAGTGGGAAATTAGGGAATTGAAGCGTATATTGTATGTCCAGTGAAATAACAAGTAGTCTACAAGAGAATTAGTGCAATGTTATGCTTGCACGGTTTTACTTATTAGACACTTAGACATTGTGATTTCTCTTCTTCCAATCATGCACGTATGACATTTAAATTAATATTGTTATATAAACAATTTTGTCCGTTAAAAACATAATGACTGAGAGTATGGACAGTTTCAACAATAAATGAGCTAACCAGTTGAACAATTCTTAATAACAAACTAGAGCTTAAAGCTTTTTAAATGAATGAATATTGGCAATACGAGCAAATAAAAGAATTCAAAATAACCGAAACAATGAATAAAGCTTATAATGTAAGCTGAAATAACAATATTAAGAACACAAAATCAAGAACAAAAGAATCAATTCCATTATAAATTCTTTTCATCATCAGGTAAGGAAACCACATTGTATTCATGTATCTTGTGGCGTATGACGTAATGACAACATAATTATGTCTCGTTTTCGACCAATCTGGCAAAGTATTTGCCATTGATGAACCATTTCATTTAAGTCGTTTTTGCTTAAGTGAAATTAAATTAAAACATTGGGCCAGTACCATTTAGTAGCACAGAGCAATTAATAAATAGTTAGCTTACTTGTGGTCGTGGGTATGTCGGGCGATATGGTTGTACTTGTTGGAGGCGCTGAAATGAATATGGAGAAAGATATCAAACCGATTACAATGTTGTAGATATATATATATATATATATATATATATATATATATATATATATATATATATATATACAAGTGATGTTTACTCGTTTACCCCTTATCGAGGTCACACCCTCCCTGCTAATATTATCCAAAGATGTTATCAAGACAAATTCCGTATCTTGGTCTAGGATCAAAAAAATGTTTTGTTATAAATCCATATGTGGTTGACTGAGCAAGACTAAATAAATATCTAAACTTAATTATGTCCATTTCACCGATATACAAGGTGTGATGAATAGTACGTAACGCTTGATTATCAACTCCATTAAACACAGTAAGAACATAGCAGTTGTCTCTGATCACTTTTGTTTTTCGTGTATACCGCTGAGTAACACAAATTACATCAGTGTTTTTATGTCTACCTCGAAAAATTATTCTAACTGGAGTTGATTGTTTGTCAAGCATCCCATCATTGTACACATCTAAATTAATTAGAGATCATTCAGTACCATCTACATATTGCGCTTTATTAATATCATCGTCATCCTCGTTTATCGTCGAGGCGTTTTCATTAAAATCTAAATACAAATTGTTCCATTTTAAACACTTCATTTTTTAATTAAATAACAGTTGCGTTTTACCACTTCCAGATGGACCTGATATGATCATCTTGTCGCCGAAAAGTCAATTACATCCATGATATATGATACATTATATAGATTTTTTTGTGTTAAATGAAGGGGCGTACTTCCACAGGAGCAATAATTACCATCCGAATGAAACGTAATAGCCCAGTTCTTATTGGTAGGTGTGAATAAGGTCGTAAAACATACTTAAATTTATCTGCCTGACACAGGCAGGTGACAAATTATATCTATAAAAAGCAGCGAGGAGGTGATATTGCTGACAACGTACAAAATTACCGGGAACTCCTTGCGCTTAATATTCAGGAGGAAAACACCTTCCAGGATATAATTGCTGTGGTCCTGGGACCAGACTTGACATTTGACTTGACAATCAAGACCAACCAAGACCAGGGGAATATCCGATAAATTATATTGAATGAGGTTATTACGCTTATATGAGTCTTATAAAAGTAACAATCTGCAGCATAGACATATCGCAGATCTGAAGTTTATTCAGGCATTAAAATCCATAAAAAATCTTTCAAGGAATCATTTACTAACTGGTTAGTAAGATCTAAGAAGAAGGGTAAACTAGTATTAGGGGCTGGTCATTAATATTATGGAATACATTTATTATAGTCCAACAGGATACTGCAGAGACAGATCAGCGCTTAGACTCGTAGATGCGGCAAATGTTACCCTTGCTGCTGAAAATTGGTTATCACGACAAGCAATATGACAAATACATCAACAACTGCCTAAAGAAGTCAAATATGCGCATGTTGATGTCAGTTTTCCTAATGAAGTTCATCCGGCTTATATTTTAGTTTTTAACACATGATACTATCACAATACGAAGACGTCAAATAACGTACAAATACGCGTTGACTGTCGTTTATGTTTTAAGCCAGTACAATGAAGCAGAGCCGTTATTAATAGAAACATCAGCAGAAGTTGCTTCTGAGCTTGAACGAATTAATCAACTAGGATCTTTGCAATAGGCATATCCATTACATGCTGATCCTGGCAAATAATTGCAGGGTGTAGTATCATCGCTGATAAAGCAACATAATATCATAATTTGACGAGGACAAAGTTCAATACACCGTGATCAATGAATTGTTGAGCGATTTAATTGATCCCTTGCTGAGCGTTTATTTGGATATCAGTATGCAAAGGAAATAATTAAAAACTATGCAAGATCTTCAGAACGGGTAAAGAAAATTTCCAAATGTTACAAATGCATTAAATAATGAAAATACTCGAACAAACAACATCAAACCTATTAACGTGATCACCAAAATTATACACCTGTGCAACGACATGACTTTGCGATACAACCAGTATTAGGCATGTTACTGTAAAGTACTTGTATGAGCCGGGTGAACTTCAAAGGGGTAAAAAACGTACGACTGATCCTTTCTACAGTACCACATAACATAAAGTATCTACATCCACGGCTAGACCTGCAAAATTCATATTAGATTGAAATGAAATAAATAATTGCAAGTAATTTCCGAGGATACACAATTACCACCACGATCACGTAACTAACACCTCGACTTCAATTACATTCAAGACATGTGAGCATCGTATGTTCTCGTGTATGACAGCGACTACTATCTTTTCTTTCTACGGTAAATTGTCGTGGATGTTTTTCCAAATACTGCCATGCATTACTGTGCTACAGCTCACACAATTATATTTATGTTGTTGTTTCATCATCATATTAATGCAGCATCAAGTGGCGATACGTTTTGTCACTTTGTTCTTAACTAGCTAATTTGTTTCCTACTGTCATCGTTAACAATTTGGTTGTTGTTGTCAGTTAATTTCCTAATTCAAGAATGTGCGAGATATACTTAGTTTGACCACTCGATACACTCAGTGATCCAACAACTGTATCAGTAATAGCTAACCCCTGAAATGAGTGGATTTGCATTGCATATCCTAAAATCCAATGAAATTTGTCCGTGTGTAGTGCATCCTGGGCAGCACTGATTTCAACTGCGACAATATCATTTAACACGAGATTCTCTTATCAGTCAACATTCCTGGTTTTCGAAATTAATTATGATGTTGTTTTATCGTAAATCTTAAGCACTGCTAAGAACTCGTTATCTGATGTTATTGCGTTGGTTAAGACTCGATAATATCAGCTAGGTCAGTTTGGAATATGCAGACGCCGAGGCATTCAGTTTTATTATAGACTCGTGTAGTATTTCTTCGCTACATCTTTGCAATTATATTAAAAACAGCAGCTGTATTATGCACACCAGCGATTGTTTTTGCCGCTGAAACACAAATTGTTACAACTGTTGGGGAAAACACTAATGACGCTATTGTAAATATCAATAACTCTGTTTTAGCAATTACAGCTGAAACTGAAAATACAATTATATCAACATCGTCTACACGCCTGAGATATTAATTAATTTTTAGTGTGTACTTGTCAATGATATTTTTAATTTAGTTTGCAATTCACGCACTTGATTGTATCTATACAGTTGCACGTTCATTATAATTATGCCCTTATATCATTTACAAATTCTGCATACCATGTGATTGAAGCTGATGCTAAATTGCCACTGATTGGGCTATTATAAATGTTTCAGTGTATCTATTTTCTATTATCGCACTGACAGTATTATTGCTAGTGGATGCACTTGATAATACATTCAACTGTAACGGTGAAATCGCCTTTAATCTCTATATACCTCGAACATATGCGGTAACTTGAACAGTCTTATTTTGAAGTGTCCATATAGAGATCCCTGCTGTATCTTGTACATGGTTTTGATATTTTGTTTGTGTGGTTTTTTTTAAATCTTAGCAAGCTCTTTAGCGATAGCAGGAATGTCATTAACAATGTTATCCTGTGTTTGTTTAATTGTGTCAATGCTCGCCTTGATATAAAAAAGTTTCATGACAACAGTCAACAGAGTACCCGAAAAAAATTTGCGATTTCATCAATGTTTCCAAATATTCTACGGAGATTTCCAAACGCATTTACAGGAACACCATACTCGGTCCGCAGCGTTGATAGGTTATAGGTTATTGTCTACGGCAATGTAGTTCACATCTACATAATTTTTAGTTGCCTCATCTCTGTCAGATACTCGATATCCGAGTATAAATACTCTATTATCTTTCTCTGTTGAGATCGCTTGTTATTGTATCCCCTTATTTCTGTACTCGCGCACGAATATTATCCGATACAGTTGAAAAGAGAACAATGGGTTTAAATTTTCCGTTTCTATCAAACTCGGCTATTGTGTTTTCGGTTACTCCATACATGTTAACGTTAATATCATTTAACGAAAATTAAACGTTCTTAGTTTTCTTTGATTAATCTGAAATACAACAATTTCGTTTGGATCCACATTTACAAGATTTAGTAATTTTGATACTTCGTTGTTGATGCTTTGTTCACACCTATTATTGATATTCCTTTAGCGGGTGTTTGTTTCGAGGTAGATCTCCCGTAAATATCTACCATTATACTGTAGTATCTGTTTATAAAGCGATACTTGTGTACTCATGTACGACGTTATAGGGTGGTTAAGTTGATTTTGATACAGATTCGAAGACAGCAATTACTTCTCGCCCGAATATTGGTGGGTCACTTGCTGTCTGCGTTGATAATGTTGAATGCCAGATCGGAATTGTGTGAGGATTGGTATACTCGATATATTCTTTTGGCGGGGCTAACCCATACGAATCAGATAAATATATCCACGTCGATCCGTCGCGTATGCGGTCCAGTAGGTGTCAAGTCCAGTGGAATTATTGAGAATAACGATACCTGTTTCAGCGCTGTATGGTCTGGAAGGTAACTGGTCTCGCATAAAATAACACCTCTGAAGACTGTTTTTTTAATATAGTTTTTTGTTAGCAGCCTCAATTAAATCAATCCTATACATTGGTGTTATTGAAACCTCCCTGGCAGTTACGAGTAACGACACCCTGTTAATCGTATGCCTTTTCCGTACATGAAACGACTCCCTGGAAGTCTCAGACCCTTTCCCTTTGTTTTATATCATTATCCCGTTTCTTTCGTTAGTGCAATACGCCACTGTCCTGACAGCCCTCACGGCAGAAGCGTTTGCGACAGCAGGGGCAGCAATTGCGATTAATGCTAGTGTGGCTACAAGAAGTGGAACTATATCACATGATTTAGCTCTATCTGAAATAGCATCAGATGATAGTGTAAGTCGGATTTCGTTTTTTTCATGTTTAGCATTATTGAATGTTTTACGCTGGCGTTCTGTCAGTGACAGATTATTCTGCCCACCTGTAATCTGACTATGCTTTAGCTTCGTTATAGTTCCTTATGTTTTCACTTACGTGGTTTGCAGTTTGTTTTATTTAACCCGGAGTACCATTTACATGAAGATATGACATTTATGATATTACGAGTGATCTAATTGTGTTAGAAATGCTCTACTGGTGCATCATTGACTTTTATTCCTCCAGCAACCCCTTCAAGTAGCATCGTTTTATCACTACGCATGAAAGCGATTCCTCTGTAACTAGCAGCTGTTACTTAATATACGCGAGCTCTGAATAATATATCAAAAACAGATTGTCTGGTTAAATCAATGTGCTCCAGCGAAAAGTAATACATTGGATACATTTTTGTGAACTCTAAGCTGCATTGAAAGCCCTACAGGCAATATTACTAATACACCAGGAGCTTTTACCAAGAACATTAATAGCTCCATGTATAATTGTTTTGCGATCGACGCTAATTTGGGAGCCATTCTTGCACATAAGCCTTGAATTACGTTACCAAGTTCATCACGATACGTTGCTTTATTAACTGGTAATGGTGAATTGTAAACCTGACCAAAAACAGGTCCACGATGTCGCTGATGTATGATCATGTTATTTTTCATCGTTATCTCTAATCGCTGTGATAATCATCAACGATTGCATCGATAAGTTCCCAGTATACTCCGATATCCATGATACCAGCTGCTTCATTTATTTTTTCTGTTGAGTTTTGTCCAGCTCGTTTTCCTCCTACAGGAATTTGTAAACGTGCTATGTAGGAAAGTATATGTTTAGGGCAGGTAATAAGCCCACTTCCTGAGAAAAACCGATACCAGTAGCAAATTGCACATCATTAAGTTCTTCTTCTGATTTTAATTGATTTACAGATTTGCAGAAAACGTTAAAACAAAACCAACAACTGCATCGTCCTACTAATACTACCATTATGATGACGAATTCTAAAGACCATCTTACGATAAGCATCTTCATAGAATTTATGATGTTTTAATAACACATCAGACGAATAAATCAAATCTATCGCAGCATATTTAGCTATCATTAATTTTTCATACGTTCCAAGTCTAAGTGTATCAATTAATTTTTGAACAGATGGAAGAAAGGCCTTCTGTTTTGGTTTCTGTTGCTTGTGTTCTTACTTTCGTTTTTTCAATTTTTCCTTTTTTGTTCTTTTTGTACTGCATTTACGTAATCTACTTTTTTGTGTCAATTCGACTCGTGTTAGTTTTAATTTTATAAAACACGTCAGACCAGAGTTGGAGATCGGAAATATATTTTCCACCTGCTGGTCTCAACATCCTTATCCTATTTTCATGTTATGTAATAACTAGAGCCTGAAATTCATTTGGATCACTTTTGACTATTGCGGTCAAAGCATCTGTAGTACATTTATTACGTAATATGTAAATTTGTTCTTCTTCAGTTGTGCCTAGACCAGGAAGAACCTGTAAGAAGTTTGATTTTTCTTCAGTTTTTTAAAGCTATTTTTTGAAGTTGAGAAAGAAGAGGAATAGTTGTTTCAGTAACAGGTTTGAATAGTTGTTGAGAACGTTCCGGATAATCAACCTGAAAGTCCTGATGTTATAGTTATTTTAGTACGACAGAATCAGGAACCGGTCGAAATTTATTAATTGCTTCTATTCGCTCTCGTGCCCACCGAGTGGTTATTCCTTCACCACATTTGATATAACAATGATTAAATGTACAGCAGCAACGAGAGTGTGACCTCGATAAGGAGTAAACGGGTAAACATCATGCGCATACTCTTTTATGAAAATACCAGAGAACAGCATAGTAACAAAACTAACTAACCCGGGAGATACTCTCGAAAGTTAGAAGCTTTGGGTAGTCGGTATTGAATCGACATTTCTTTGCACTAGGATCTGCATTGATCAGTCGAAAATGGATTTCGCAGGTTGAAGTAAAAATCACCGGTTGCTTCGGTGCACTTGATTCCAGTATCGATCACGTGATGTACAAAATCTGTTATTATTGAATGCTAGAAAGAGTCCTATTACGTTAAGTCAATTTCGAAATTGAACAAAAGAAGTCTTGACATTCATGAAATTAAAATTTAAAGCGATATTAATTGAGTCGAAAACGCAGACACCCTTAGCAAGCAGCATACAATCCTTTTCCAAACAGAATTAGTGTACAATACATAAATTTCCCATCCAAACAGAATAAAGATAACTGATAGAATCTGTAGACATATATGCCTAGCAATGGTTATCCTTCAAACTGGGACCATTATATGTACTACACGGTGGGTATTCACTTTGCTGCATATAGGACATGTATTATCGTATAATTTCCCATGTTTTGCAATAAATTGCTCAAGGTCTCTACTACAGCTTTTTCGAGTGTAACGAAATCCGTAATCATGCGGAAAATTGCAATGTCTCATATGGGTACATACTTGTCTCTTGTTTTGTTCCTGCTCAACACTGACATACCACTGTCTCTCCCCCCTCCCTCTCTCTCTCTCTCTCTCTCTCTCTCTCTCTCTCTCCGTTTTTTCTGAAAATAACGGATGGCATGCGTGTATATATATATATATATATATATATATATATATATATATATGCTTCACCATCATTTGAGATAGTAGGCAATAGTGTAGGGAATATTTCCATGTTTAAGAGAACCGTCATCATTTTCTTTTGATACTTATTTGGCAATAGGTGTGCATAGATAAATAGGAGAATACAAGTATATATTGTCTATGCATTCAAAACAGCATCAATGCATACCGAAAGTAACGCAATGTTATGGCTACATGTTGACTCGTAGAGTCACATACTGCCCTTGTCGAAACTGTTTTCTCGAAACATGTGCAGAGGAAACGTGATTAATATACTTTTAGAAACTAATGAGTCCACAGTCTCTCGAATATATAAATTACTAACGTAAGGAATGATTAATAGATAACAAGAATTACAAACTAACTAAACGAATGTCTTCACGAATTACAAATGAACCTATATTGGTAAGATACGACTAAGACGCAACCGAAACGGTGAGTTAATCTGAATGGTTTAAACCAACAAAACACAAAGTACAGCACAAAGAAGACAACACTCGAGCTAGGGAAAACAAAAATCAAACATTATAATCATTGTATCAGAAAGTGAATAAGCATTAGGTAGTTATTGATCAGTACCGCATTTGATGAAGGTATAGGATAAAAATGTTATCAGATTTAAGGTACAGCAAAGCATTTACTAAAGAAGATTTTTGTGTGATCATTGTCGTTTAAATTTAATTAGTTTTAAAACTGTAAAATTCATGCAGTTGTAACAAAATATTGATAGCTTACCTGTGGTCGTAGTGGTGGTGGATGATTTGGTGCTACTTGTTGTAGACTCTGCAAAATTAGGACAACTAAATCAAATGGAATGACATTTTCATGACGGAGATGCCACACGAGTTTAATTTATTACACTAGACGGTTTAAGTTTGTGACATGACTATAACAAGCGTGTTACTCCTCTTTTACAATTCCTTAAAAACAGCAAAGGTTTTAGAAGATAATGGCTTTAATGTATATTATTTTACATTAGCTCAAAAGCTAGATACTGTAGGTATACGTTTTCCCAAAAGGTCAACATCTTTAACTGTTTGAACGCTGGCATGTACCTATAAAACTTAAAGTAAAAGACGTCAGAGTGAAGATTACATACGAGAAAAGCAAGAAATAGAAAAAGCGAAATAAGAAAAGTTTCTTGAGAGAGAGAGAGAGAGAGAGAGAGAGAGAGAGAGAGAGAGAGAGAGAGAGAGAGAGGGGGAAATATAGTGAGGTAGTGAGAGAAGTATATAGAGAGAGAGGTAGAGAGAGAGGAAGAGAGAGATAGAGAGGTAAAGAGAGAGGTAGACCGAGGAGTACAGGTTGAGAGAGAGAGAGAGAGAGAGAGAGAGAGAGAGAGAGAGAGAGAGAGAGAGATTGTACAAACTTGAAGTTGAAGGTGGGCACATCGTACATATCAGTTGCAAATCTATACACCAGCAGTAGTTTTGACAATAATCGTTGGCTATGAAGAAGTCCCCATCATTATAGATCTTCCCGTTGTATACACATTGCCCTGGTACTGAATAAAAACAAATGTCTCTAATATTACTCGATAAAGTTACATTGTAAAGTGAAATATTTAAAAAAAATAGTTAAATTGTTTTGTTTTGAGTTAATGACATAATTCAACGTTGTAGATATAGGTAGTCATATAAAGGTGTGCATGGTCAAGAATCCCTACTCTGAAAATGGATGTGCTCCAAAGAATATAATCACTTTATATCTTAATGATAAGGTTGTCCTTGCCTGAAAAGTATGATAAATAAAATAGAAAATATAAGTTCATATCCTCTGTACATTGTAGAACCTAATCCGCAATGACTTTATCGAGTAAGAGGCTTTCGACCACGGCATCAGTAGAGTTTCACGCCAGCATTTGAGTTTCACGCCAGCCTTTGAGTTTTAGCGGTCACTTGAATATTACAAAATTAAGGTGATAGTAGTGTATGTAAAGCGTCTTGTGTCCTATAAGGCAGCAGGGGGGGGGGGGGTGTTATGTACGAAGAAATCTTGCATCCACATTGAACATATAGAACAAGTATTATACGAATTCATCTTGGAGGTAATTAAAATTAGAGCGATAGCAGTTCATTTGTGACATTTGGGAATAATTAGGTAATAAAAGGGGCCGATACAGAAACTGTACTTTTCCTACTTTTTAAATAATGTTAATGTAATCCATAGAACTGTATAGCTAAACCAGAAATCGTCAAGTTCCCATAAATGATGAAATAACACATTACGACGAGAATTACTGCTACTACCAATAGGAGAGGTATTGTGTTAATGAACTAAATCGTGAATGGCACATTAACTGCAGGCGTTATCTTATAATGTAACTGTGTCCCTAGTCATGTGGATAAATTGCAATATGTGGGTGTCAAGATTAGTGGAAAGATGCTTCGAGGTTGTGTTAAATGCTGACAGAGAAGGTTTCTCACGTTAATCTACTCTATCCCTGTCTGCGGAAACGGCATTTGGCAAACAGATATTTGCAGTACTTCATCTCATCCTCGACTATAAACAGCATTGTAGGAAAAGCATGAATGTATACCCCTTGTAGCTGTCCTCTTATTTAGCGAGTTGTTGAATTATCAGTGTACACCGGATAATTAAGGAATATAAGCAGATGCAGCCTGTTTTAAGCTGTTATTTTTTAAGCTGTCCTGTTTTAAGCTGTTATTTTTAAGCTGTCCTGTATTAAGCTGTTATGTTTGCAGTTTACTATTTACAAACCGTAATACCAATCCGACTGAAATAGTTGTTTTGAAAATTCATTTCCGCAATTTAAATTGGCATAGTTGATAGAACGACCTAATTTACGAAACAAATGAATGCGTGAATGAGTACAGAGTTTATAATTAAATTAATAATCGACCTAGCGAATGTTGAGGGTTATTGCTGCTAACAAGAACTAATAGTTAACTGGCTGAATGGATAAATAAGTAACGAGTGACAATCACATTCTCTAACAGATTCAAGAGATGAGACATTAGATCTATATGGCATGCAACTATAGAACATAAATCATAGAGAAACAGACGTAAGTGGGAAAATCAAATAACAGATAATGAGACGAAATAGAAGTTCAATACGTTAGCTATATATAGCTCAATAGGTGCTTGCTATAGCTTAATACGTTGTTTGCTATAGCTCAATACATTCTTTGCTATAGCTCAATAAATTGTTTGATATAGCTCAATAATTATTTTGCTATAGCCCAATACATTATTTGCTGTTGTTCAATACGTTGTGCTATAGCTCAAGACATGTTTTGCTATAGCCCAACACATTATTTGGTATAGTTCAATACGTTGTGCTATAGCTCAATACGTTCTGTTATAGCTCAATACGTTGTTTGATATAGCTCAATAAATTGTTTGATATAGCTCAATACGTTTTTTGCTTTAGCTCAGTACTTTGTTTGCTATAACTCAATACGTTGTTTGCTAAAGCTCAATAAAGTTTTTGCTATAGCCCAATACATTATTTGCTATAGTTCAATATGTTGTGCTATAGCTCAATACGTTGTTTGCTATAGCTCAATAAATTGTTTGTTATAGGGTTCCCACGATTAGAAAACATGGGGCTCATGTCCAATACGATACGAAAATTGAACAGTTGCATGTTTGAAGGAACAGTAGCTCTTAAATAAACTTCAAATTTTCAGAAGATGAATGCGACAACTATTAAGAGTCATTGTACCCAAGTAATATTGACCTAGTGCATTAGACTTATTTTTCATTATTGATATACATTATAGCTATGAGGCCTGCAATGTAGCAGTTTACGGTGATATCTAGCACTGGGTTTTCATGACGCAGACATGAAGCGTCGTTTCTCATCCAGTCACATTATTCTGAAACCTGGCTGACAAGCCCTAACAATAACCTATTATTTCCGAAATCGAAGCTAGGTAGCTGCCACTATTATTTTTAGAAGTCTATAGTATAACCCTATTTCCCTGTATATATATATATATATATATATATATATATATATATATATATATATATAATACATATTGAAAAAGAAATTCCAATCAAATTAAAAAAAAATCAAAGAATAATCCACGACTTCATTTACAAACGTATTAGTAAGTAACTATTACAATGGACTCAAGTTTGAGTGCTGTTGGAAAATCACAAGATTTCACCCTTAGATATACATAACACGACTACTATAAAAGATAAAATAATGTTAATTATACATGAGGTTTAAGAAAAACATAAGAAGTACTCTTATGAATTTCAAACAGCGTACATGAAATAATACATTTATAAACACGGAAAAGTGTACCTGGTATTAAATTATCTTTACCCTTTATGTGCCTGATGTCAAGATTATAACCATGTTTATTAACATGCATAGGGAATTCATAGGTATCAGCGACCTTAGCATATATAGGTTTAACGTGTCCATGTCCTAGGATATGTCATTTAAAAGTTACACTAGCACGGCATAAGTCAAATATAGGTAAATCCATTTTCAAGTTTTCATTTGTGAGTCTCTTAAAGAATTTCCGAATTGTTGCTAAATGTTCTTTCCAAAAGTCGTTGAACATGACGACCTCATCGATGCAAGCATCACAATTATCTAGATCAGAGGTGATCATATTCATTATACGTTGAAAAGTACTTGGCGACCCTTTGATTCAAAACGGCATAACTGTATTTGGAAAAGTCCATCTCAAGTCACGAATGACGAAAATTTCTTTGCTCTTTCCGTTAGTGACATTTGACAAAAATCCTTCCAGAAGGTCAAATTGGGTGACACAAATGGCATTTCCGATCTTATCAACAGTCATCAATTTTAGGTAATGGAAATAAATATTTCTTTGTCAGACTGCTCACCTTCCTATACTCAGTACACATTCGGAATGCTTCCTTAGATTTTTTAACACGTAGGCATAGTGAACCGCAGTTACTTGTACCAGGTTCTTTGAAATCGTTCTCAAGCACATACCGAATTTATTTTATTCAAACATAGGTGTTTCGTCCTGTACGGGTTGATCTTTCACAGGTTTGGAAGCTACAATGCAACGTCATGAAAAGTGTTTCTTGTCCAGGTAGGAACATTTGGAAATAAGTGATCATATTTAATTTGTGCCTGTTTGGGTTCATTTCTTTCTTGTTTTGTAATAATATCACTCCAATATCAATATAAATCAATGGACTTTCATCCTCATTACGTGAGGAAGGTACAAATAAATTAATTACATGTTTAACCAGGCTGTCTATTATTTTTTATTCATAGTCCTTTAATGTATTTAGATCACGTGTGTACTAATATTAATATTCAATTCATTTTGTTTATTTTTAACTTTATAAAGGTCGTATAATCTAAGCTAAATCAAAAACTGAAGAATGAACAGGTACACATAACCCAATTAGGAGACTTAAACGTTCTCTCGATTGTAAGTCTGTCAAACGTGTGACTTATCGCTCAATGACAAATTCAAGCCTAATAGGAAGGAATGATTCAAAAGCAAATTTCGAAAACTGACTCAGTTGGGAATAGTCAGAAAAGTAAAAATGAGGAGAAAACTTTATCAAAGCTTGTACTAATGTTTTAAATTTAAAACTGATAAATGGAATTGCCTCTGGAATCCATGTTGACCCACGCATATTGGTCAATAGGTATTGGTTACCAAACTTGGTCTTATGTAATGGACCGACACAGTCTACCATAAATCTACTAAATGCGTGGTAAAATGCAGGAATAGGTTGCATATGAGCCGTAGATGTATTCAGATTGAGTTTTACTACCATTTGACAAAAGTGACAATAGTTTCAGTATTTGGCAAAATCGCGGTTGAGTTTCGGCAAATATAAATGAGTCATGATTTTGCAATAATTCTTATTAATCTCTACATAACCAGCCAAATTGCGTTTCATGGGCAAGGCTAAGTATATCCTGTCTGCAATGTTTTGAAACTACACTTTGATAGTTTACTAACCATTCATCGTCTGCAGGTACCTGGAGAGATCTCCATTTTCTCATAATTCCATTTGTAAAGAAATAACAGACATATAGTTCAGAGGTCTCTGTTTCAATAGGAAAATTAAGAATTTAGAACAAAAGTGGTAGCGGTTAAGGCAAAATTATGAAAGGCATAAAAATACAAAATAGCATGCAATACATACAATCTCCATCAAAACAGAGTAAATACATTTGATGTGATCTATAGATATACATCTCTACTAGGGGTTGCCAGTTTGCGGCAACATTTCATTTACTAAATGCACGCATACAACAAAGAGCAGTACTTCATCTCAATGTAGTCGGTAGGAAATAATGCAGGGAATATTTGC
This sequence comes from Unio delphinus, assembly GCA_029339505.1. Classification (NCBI taxonomy): domain Eukaryota; kingdom Metazoa; phylum Mollusca; class Bivalvia; order Unionida; family Unionidae; genus Unio; species Unio delphinus. The sequence goes on from JAQISU010000055.1 coordinate 24,440,807, forward strand.
ATGTATAACCTGAACAGGGTATATCTTCGGTCTCGGCTTCTTAAAGAAAAGGTCCACAACGGAAAATGTTTTAATGTAAGCACGTATGGTCTTTTGACACAAACTACCCATATTCTGAAACTGAGATCAGTGCAATGTTTTGGATAAATCATTTGAATTTTCAAGGCATCAACTGTCTTTGTCGAAATTGGTCTTTTAAGTCCAAACCTGCTTAGTGGAAACTTGCAGAAGCTATTGCGTCCACAAAATATCATATTACGTAAATGCAAGAAGAGTATTGGAAATAAAAGCATTAACAACGTAAGAAATGGTTAATCAAACCGAACTAAACGGATGCCTAAATGAATGACGCAAGAATGTGAGAGCAGACGTCTAAGCAACTGAAACAATGAGTAGCACGAAATACTTAAAATCACTACGACCCAAGAAACATCACAACAAAGACACCAAACAAGCAATAGCAAAGATCAAAATAGATCACAACAAAGACACCAAACAAGCAATAGCAAAGATCAAACAATTAACATATTCCATGCATCAGCAGCCGAAGAAGCACTACCAAACTCGATGTTATTAATGCACTGGAAATAAGGTATGAAAGCGAATTTATAACAGATTTAAGGATAGTCTAGCAAAGCATTTAATAATACCCATTTACTGTGATTTAACAATTCTAAAACATTTTCAATATCATGCAATATAACAACATATTAATAGCTTACGTATGGTCGTAGATGTTGTAATTGTGGTAGATGCTGAAAAATGATGACAAATATATAAAACAGTTGGACATTATCATTAAGGAAATGCCAACAATGTTACAGCTTTAACACTGGACAGAATGCTTGTAAGTTTTAAAATCGACATAAACAATTGTTTTAATATGTTGGTTTATTTATAATATTGGTTTCGGTTTTAAAATGATAGGTGTATTATCTTAAATCATACTGAAATAGCTTAAAAGTTCAAAACTGACATGTAAGATTTTACACAATGCTCACTTCTTTAAATATTTTAATGCTCGCATGCAAATATAAAACATTAAATAAGAGCAAACACCGAACAAGAGAGAAAAAAATATAAAAATAGATTATAAGAGAGAGAATTTTATAATAGCTATCTATTACTTTCTATACGCTAAATTTTCAGAAAAAAAATCATCTTGAGCAGGAAGACCACACGTTGTGTTTAGGCATATTAGTGTTCGTAGTATAGTTCGTATGGCGTGTTCGTATTAGTGTTCGTTAGGCGTATTAGTGTTCGTATGATTAATCACGATTACGTTCAGGAATCTGGCAAGGCTGCATAATGATTCGTAGATTGTTTTAAATAGTATTGTGCATAACATATTAACATAACGGAAAACAAATCGTATGATAAGTGATATATATATATATATATATATATATATATATATATATATATATATATATATATATATATATATATATATATATATATATATATATATTTACTTACGAAAAGTGTACCTACAGAAGTTAGAGAGACATACAGAGAGTGAAACAGACCGTGAAGTCTGAGGTTGGCACATCGTACATATCATTTGCAAACCCATACACCAGCAGTTGCTTTGACAAAAATCATTGTTTATGAAGATATACCCATCATTATAAACTTCTTCATGACATAAACATTACCCACAAATTGAAATCAATTAACATTCACTGATATTATTAAATACCTTCATGTACAATGTAACGGAAAATATAAATCATATATTGATTCGTTTGATTATAACATTGTTGTTTTTGTAGGGTTTAATGACATTTTTCAGGATAAGATAGGCTATATACGGCATCCAGTATATATGGTAGAGACAGAACCCTAAAATCCCGGGAAGAACTACCGACCCACAAGATACTAATGGCAAACTTTCTCGGGGTCACACTTTAAAACATTATTAACAGTATGAAATCTAGGTAGTAATTTAAAGGAGCTAATGTACAGGAATGCCAACTCAGAAAACGAATCTACAATAGTGAATTTGGTTTATTATATGCCGCACGTGCAAAGTGCTTTCGATGGGAAGAACCGAATGCTTCCAGCGCACAGATGATATTTATGTATAAATACATCTCCGTAGCTAAAAATCTTTACATTAAGGAACATCTTGTAAGTGAGCGGTCTGATTCACTCTGCTGTCATTTGAACACGAGTGTTGTCAGGAAAAGGCAAGGGAGGAAGTTGCGCAGGAATTGCGATTATATGTGTGTATGTGTGCTGAGTTGGGTATTATTCGAGAAGTGCATGAATTATATAACGGAAATTTGATTTGACCTATCGAAATAATTAATTGTATGAAATTCATATATGGTGTGAATATAAACAAATTCCATCTTATCACGAAATTACTTTTAATATACGCTATCAATAGCCGTATGCTGCACAGAAAAGAAGTATCACATTAAACAACAACAACTTGTGTCTTCAGCATATGTGGCAAACTTTCTTTTATGCGGCTTCGTCTAATGTAACGGAGTCTCTAATCAGACAAAAATCTAGCAATGTCTTAAATAAGTACATAAATGTTTCATATTCTGCTCAATGGTGAGAGAGAACATGACAATCTTTTTTTCTCTCGTTCTGTTTCGTGTGAGTTCCTATCTACATTTTCCCAAAACAACGGACGGGATGCACATGTAAGTATGTGTCTTTCCTAATTGAGGCGATATACAAAAGAAAGCAGGGAAAGTGTGCATGTGCAACCCTAACATGATACATATTTAGCGGCTTCTTGTAGAACAGGTGTATTGGAAATGTGTCAATGTAAGCATGCATAGCCATCTCCTTCAAACAATCATAGTCTGAAATGTTATGGTTACATATTTAGAATTTTCAGTCACGCAATGCCTTATCGTTATTGATGTATTTTTTAAAAAGCATATTATACCTAGAAGAAACGAACATTAATATACTTATAACAATAATTGAGTATAGATTGAGTAAATGCGACAATATTTCCAGACATAAACGAATTAATGAAGTAAGGAATGGTTTATAACGAACAAACCCTAACAATTAATTGAATAAAGAGTTGAATGAATTCTCTAATGGCCGTAAAAAGAAGGATCAGACTTTGAAGCAACCTAAACAATGAATTACTCTAAATATTTAAAACCAGCAAATCACATATTCCTACGTAGCAGTGACAACAAGGACAACAAGAAAACAACAATATCACATATTTCATGTATCAGCAAGGGAAGAAACACTACTAAAATCTTGGCTAATACGATATCGGAAATGAAGATAAGACCAGACAATACTATCTAATTTAAGGACATTATATGAAGCAAACCATACGAGAAACAGGTTCTCTCCAAATTCAACTAAATGTCAAATGGTATTAATAGCATTAAATATCGCACAATATCATTAGCTTACCTGTGGTTGTAGTTGTGCCGGGCGATATGGTACTACTTGTTACAGACGCTGCAAAAGGAGGAGAAATATATCAAATCGCATGACAGTATAATGAAACAAATGCAAAGGAATGTCAGCTATTATATTGGATGGAATGGTTATATGTTTCTGAAATTACAATAACAATTTTTTTACTCCTGTGTTGCTCATTCTTAATAACGGTATCGGTGTTAAATGATATCTTCGTTACCTTTTATCATTTTACATTTGCTCTCAAGTTCAATACTGCAGGTGTCAGATTTTGCCAGAGCGTCATCAAATATTTGAACGTTGGCATGTATATACAGAATAAGGAGAAAGAAAAGTAGTTGTGAATACTGTATAAATATAAGGAAACTATGAAAGAGAGATTCTCTCTCCAATCAATCTATCTATCTATCTATCTATCTATCTATCTATCTATCTATCTATCTATCTATCTTATCTATCTATCTATCTGTCTGTCTGTCTGTCTGTCTGTCTGTCTATATATCTATCTATCTATCTATCTATCTATCTATCTATCTATCTATCTATCTATCTATCTATCTATCTATCTATCTATCTATCTATCTATATATCTGTCTGTGTGTATGTCTGTCTGTCTGTCTATCTATCTATCTATCTGTCTGTATGTCTGTCTGTCTATCTATCTAACTATCTATCTATCTATCTATCTATCTATCTATCTATCTATCTATCTATCTGTCTATCTATCTATATATCTATCTATCTATCTATCTATCTATCTATCTATCTATCTATCTATCTATCTATCTATCTATCTATCTATCTAACTGTTTCTAGAATAGTATTATGTGTATGGTTAAACACTGATACGTAGGCACAGTTGCGTAATCTGGCAATGCTGCAAGGTGCATCATCACACTTGTTTATTTGTTAAGTTAATTTACAGTGATGGTGAAAAATACAACAAATTTATTCATTGGATACGGTAATAATTCTGCCTGAACAGTTTCAGATAAGTTATTGGGAGAAGGAGATATATATTTTAAGAGAGACAGATATAGAGAGACAGACAACGCGAGTGAGATAGAGTTCATACTGGAAGGCTGAGCTGAGCACATCCTACATATCATCTGCGAACTCAGACACCAGCAGATGCCACAATCAATTAATGGCGGTAAAAGTGTCTCCAACATTATTTACCTGCCCGTTGTATACACATTGCATTGGCGCTGAATAAATAAGTGTTTACTTGCATTATTCGATACCTTTATTTACTATGTAACGGAATATATAGGAAATATGTTGTAAATGTTTTATATTGAATTTGTGACATTATTAACATTTTGAAATTTAAATAGTAAGGTAATGGATGGACATGAATTTCTACTTTGGAAATGGATCCAAGCCAAACTGTTTGCATAGTCTCATTAAATTAGTGAGCTCATGTAGGTTTTGTATGAAAAGGATGATCAATATCATACAGAAAGCCTTTTCTGACTGTCTGTACATGTTGGAACCCAGTTACATATGATTTTGCTACGAGGTGGTTCATTTGACCACACGAGCATTGGATTGTTTTATTCCTTACAAATTATACCAACATGGAGGTAGTAGCGTGTGTGTGTGTGTGTGTGTGTGTGTGTGTGTGTGTGCACTAAAGCTTGTATCCTTTAACTTTAAAAGGGAGTCATTTTGAACCCTTTGTTATAAAAATGGATCAATGAACGAATAATTTCAGATACAGATCAATTGACAAATTAAAGAATGAATTACATAATAATCGAGATCATGTACTGAAGTAATCGAAGAAATCGTGTAAATGAACTGATACTGAAATAGAAATACACGCATTAGAAGTAAGACAAACTGCAAATTTATATTGTTACGGCTATTGGATTTAAATTATTTATTTTTTAATTGTTAAATCCAAGTTTGTCATTTAGGGTTTAATATTCATTAATTGGGAGATTTTTTCTAGAAAATTCAGTTTGACCTAGACTCTAAGTTGTAAACAGGCTGACCATCCCTTCATTGTAAACAAGTTTTGACCTTGGCTTACAGTGGATCTAGTTCCTGACCTTGCTTTGGACATTGTCAACAAGTCTCTAAAATTATTGGTTAATTTCAAGGACAACTTTTATTTTTAGTAATTTTTCTTCTGGTTCATTCTTTTAGTATGTGACTTGGAGAAGGTAGCTTCTTTCCATGACCTTCCAGAATCACATGATTCCTCTTGTTTACGAGGGAATTACATATATATATATATATATATATATATATATATATATATATATATATATATATATATATATATAGCTGTATTTTGGAAGCTAACTTTAGTAGAATCTTTGGGCTGTAAGTTATTAGTTGTGTATTTCACGTTTGAGTGTTAAATTTTATTATTTTGTTCTGGACTTTGTGTCAATTCGTTGGGAAAGAAGAATTATTCTAATTATCTGGAAAAGGACATATGTTTCATAACTTCATCTGGATGATATTAAATCGAGAACTGTATCACGTGACATTGTCAGCCATTTTGGATTACATCGTCAAGATTCGAACCTGGAACTATTAGAACATTTATTTATCAGGACTTGAAATTCCATTAGTGGATTATTTTGTGAATTCTATATTTGTTGGATTTGATTCTCTAAAACCGTAAGTTTATTTGTTTTATGAAAATAATTGTACTTAATAAAATCATTGTTAAAGTTTTACAAGCTTGTTAGTTTTCACTCTTTCTGTGTTGCTGCTTATTCGAGCCTAAGCACGTAACAATATGACTCAATAAAACTTAAATACAAAACATAAAAAGTTCAAAGATAAACAAGTGAAAACAATCAATGCATCTTCGTGGAAAAAAGTACTACTAAAATCGATTATAATGCTCCGTGGAAACTGAAAATGTATTTGCAAGTTAAAGCAGCTTTCAAACTGTTCGTTGTAGCAGTTCCAAAAATCAGCTTCTATGATTTTCAGTTGATCAATTATTAAACAATATCAAGAACATGAAGTGTAACAAAATGGCTTCCGACATGATGATGGTAATTTGGAAGACCCTGGAAAATGAGCAAAACATACTAAAATTATGACATTTACATAATTGAAATGTCAATATATTTTAAAATATTTTTTTGTTCACAAATGGCGTCACTAACAAACGTGTTGTCCTTGTGGTGTCTAATCGCAATCACGTATTAATTTAAATGATAGTTGGAGCAATTTACATCATATAAAAAATCTCAAACGTTCGATATTGCGTATATATATATATATATATATATATATATATATATATATATATATATATATATCAGATTTAAGAAGAAATTCATGAGCTGAAACATGTAAAATATATTACAAAACTAACAGATGGCGAAAGAAACGTAGATGTGAAGATTGATAAAGCCGAAAAAAATCAAATGAAGGAAATTATTAGAACGACGTTGATAATATAAATATTTAGAACATTACATTTGCATATAACGATTCAAATAGTGTACGACTTTTTATATATTTCTATGACTAAACCCTATTGTGTAAGCAACGTTGTGACATTCAGAAACTCCATAAGGTGAATATGTTTTTGTGTTTTGGTATTAATTGTGCATACGCGTTAAAAGTACGAACAATAAATACATAATTTACGTTATTTATCTACTTGTAAAATGGTGTCCTTAGTTAATTTACCCAATGTTCTTAGCGCTTCTAATAATTGCAAGGCGTTTATGATAGAAATCTCACAAGTAGAAAAATTTTGTGCGGTTTAGACAAGATCACAAATTAGGGTTGCATCAGTTTCATTTTGTTCAATGGAAACAGATGTGGTAATCTGGTTTCATTCTCGAATGACAAAGAATCATGGACATAAGTAAGGTCAGGTTCTAGAACTTACTGTTTGGAATGTATTAAATATATAGTGAAACGTCACTGTAGGCTTGAGTAACCAAAATTAGGGAAATAATATATTAATGTATTTGCGACCTTGTCACTCCATACCTTTTGAAAAGAGCTCCTCGTATCTTACTATCGTCATTACGAGGTTAAAATAGGTTTCTATTACATTTTCTATTTGTTTCTATCTTTTCAGATCATTGTTATCGTATTGAATGTAATTATATTCTACCACATTCCTTCGTTCAAATATTGGCATGATAACTGCACTGTTGATAATACGATTAGACTTGTGAGATATGGAACTCTACGTTTTAGCTGATTAGTGCCTGTGTTAAATGACTCAGCGGAGGGCAGCCTCGGTTTTAATATTACCATCAAATGACATTGTTTTAAGATTTTACTGTATGAATCCCACTTTAATTTGCAGAACAATCATTGCAAATTCACCATATCTCTTGCTACAAACTTTCGATTTCACACACTTAGTAACCGGCCAAATACTAGTAAAAATAATACTCATTCATCATTACTTCCATATAAGGATATGGACTGTTAACAATATATTGTGTCGTTAGCGGTTTTGTGCGAAAGTTAGATTATCATAAAACATTATAACCGATATCCAGCGTTGGCGAGTGTTTACATGACTCAATGGCATACTCCTGTACTCATGGTCTCAAACATCCCTACACAGAGACAAATACTTATAATTGGGGAAGTGGATCTCTTGGATAGGGGACAGACACTCAAAATACGAAGATAAATTAAAAAAGTATTTTTCTTCAAGACTATAGCTGGGCAATTATGGAGACGTGTGCTTACATACGCCTGTCTTTATCCTTTATCTTAACTGCCCTATAGTCCCTAAACATGTATGCATGACAGCAGTATGGCTATCTTGTAGGAACAAATATATTTTGCCATTAAATCGCAAAACCAGTATGGCTCAGCGTGTTTAACCTCTGTTCATCCTTGACGACATGTTTTGCCCAAATTGTTAATTTGACGGGTTTGTGTAACAGCAAAACATCTTATAGTTGATAGACAGCACAGTGTCATCATTCATCATCGTATGTTGAAAGTAAGAACGAATCAATGCGGAAAAATAGAGTATTTGATGTCAATATCTATGCAGTTTTCAAGGCTGATAAATGTAGACAAGAAATAGAAAAACTCGAGACCTTGACATGGTAAATCTCCAACACTTCCAGTGTAATGGTGAATTCCTCCATGGAGTCCGAATATATGGATTGTCATGGCTTGAAGGAAACACACACACACTAACTCTTTCTTTCTCTCTCTCTCTCTCTCTCTCTCTCTCTCTCTCTCTCTCTCTCTCTCTCTCTATGTCTCTGTCTGTCTGTCTCCTCTCTCTCTGTCTGTCTGTCTGTCTCTCTCTGTCTCTCTCCTCTCTCTCTGTCTCTCTGTCTCTCTCTCTCTGTGCAAAAAGAGTAGACGTTATGTTGATAATATCTAGGAGACCATCTTCTTTATGAGGGTAATGCTTGGATATGTATCACAGGCTGACGTTATCTCATCTAGCATCTTGTTGAACCGTCAAGTTTGTGTATGTAAGCATTGATACAGTCAAACATTCCTTAATTTGTAACCGAGTTTAGGTGCATGCTGTGTGTATATCATACTATCACTGCATCAAAAATAATTCCGCGAAAATGAGGATAAAGTCTATTGAAAATAGATTCCATGTTTCTATTGCTAAAATAACGAGCTGGGAATGGCACAATGTTGCATGCAGGTAAACTCAACATAGAGTTTAGTAGGAGTGAGAACACGTTGTAAATTACTGCTAAACGTTTCCATTAGATAAGGGTATAATTGCTAGAATCCTCAGAGTAAAGCTTTTTACAATATAACTATGACAATTAGAAAGATAAATTATATTACGCAAGATAAACCATAACATAAGAAGACGGTTTATTAGAATAAGAGTTCTCTAAAAACACTTCATTAATATAATTACTATTTTTCTCGGAATAAAGTTTGCATTCAGTTAGTTATTATTACATTTCAAATTGTTCTATACGGTGCCAGAAGTTCTCGGTTTCAACAGATTCATTAGAATTTCCTTCGTATTACCATATGCCTTGGACAAGGTTGCTATTGTCTCTTTAGTAATGTGAAATATTCCACAATTGGATAATATATCAAATATTGTTTTGAAATAATTGATAACAGGAGACAATAACAATCATGATTGTTTTGTATATTAGTTGGAATGTACTGTGCAACGTAATGTCAAATGCATTTTGCCTTAAATACCGTATCGTCGACGATGTCATTGGAATCATTGATCTTAGAATTATAAATACAAACACACTTGCATTAGATAAGTCGATCCGTTAATCCAAGAAGAAAACGAGCCTTTTAACAACAATGAAATTACAAACGATCTTAAGGCGTCGTCATAAACATGAAAGGATCATTGTATATTGGAACTTAAATATACGATTAAAAACTTAACGGTATAGCAGATCCGTGGAAAAAGCAGGAAAAACAACAAAAGAAAAAGAGAAATATCTACATAAAATGTCCGTCCGTACATAATAAATAATTTAGGGTATAATCCATATACCTGCGTTCCTGTCACGGAATATTTCAAGTTTCTGAGATGAAATTTTGTTTGTGATACAAAAGTGAATTAATGTTCCTACGAGCGGTATTTCGCTATGGCATCATATTTTTTCTCAGTTTTGAATTGCACACAATGGTACCACAGTCTGCATCTACTGCTATAATGTACGTAATCACGAAAAAATTAATAATGGTTTAGTTTCGATTTATACGAAAATAGTGTTTTTGCCCGATTCGGAAGGCTGAAATAACTAACAGTCTGTTTAATCAATGTAAACGGTTTGACAACATTTTACAGAATGTTTCAATATTTACCCCTGGCAGCTCTCATCTTCTTCAGAAACTACATACACTTTTAAATTTAAACATTAGCGTCTTAGTTCTTAGACAATCCATAGCTCGCATCTTAGTATTAGTGATATTGCTGAAGCAAATCAGTTTTCTAAGAATCATGGTTATTCAAATATAATTTAAATTTTAAAACAGTAACATTACTGCAAACTATCACAAATTTTTAATATTTAGCGTACATATGTTCGTAGATGTGAAGTAAGGCGATATGCTGATAACTGACGTCTATGTTGCAAATGAGAACACAAATAAAATGAGGTGTCATGATTGAAATACCGTGATTTGATTCGTATGACATTGGACGAATAAAAGATATATTTTTCACTCGATGATAACTAATATGTGGCCATTGCTATGGCTATTATTACTGATAATTTATAGATATTGAGGTGATCTCATTTGCACACAGTTGTCAAGGCTTTTTTGTGTGAGTCACGACGATTATGCTAATTACCAGGATAATATTAATACAAGGATTCTCAGTACGGTCATCTGTGTTTGCCTATAGTACGTGCGATAACCACTTTGATGAGTGTACTTTCCAAGGATTGCATTAAATATTTAATAATAAAAATGCTGTATATATAATGTTATGAAATTAAATATACCACATTATGAGAATTACAGCTGTTGTTCTTAGAAGCTATGCTAAGTTCTGAATCATGAATCGCGCCCTATCTCGTGCACGTCATCTACTGATATTATGGTTTCTTGTATTACTTGAAAGAGAAAACCTATCCGTATATAATAATGTGGTTATCGATTGGGCTCCAAATGTGCGTGTCATTTCTTGAAGTTAGTGAAAAATATAAAAGAGAGAAATTCTCTCTCCGGTACGTTCTGTTATTATTGCTTTGCATTGTCAAAACTTATGCTGACACAGTTGTATACATTACAGAACAATTGCATGCAAGAACGCGTTCTAAACGAAACAATTAAATAGAAGATTAAATGAAATATATAAAACATTCAGCGATGACATGACTGAGTAAATAAATATACGGAACAGTGAATGAATAACGAAATGATACCATGTGCGAGAATTAAACGAAAGTATAACAGGTAATCACGATTGTCTAACTTACAAGCCATATAAAGAAACAAATTAAGATATAATATAAAGTGAGATCTTGGCTGTTACTGCCGTCGGATAAAGTTAGGATTAATGATTTAAATCAATTACTTCAGCGCCCAAATAAAAATCGAGGTGGATATTTAATATTAAAAAAGAGGAAAGATATTTCGTAAATTTGTATGTAGAACTACTTGCATGACCAATCACAAAATTGTTGTATTTCAATGCGTATCGTATTTGTGCTCTTGGTTGTGGAGTCTGGTAACTTGCGTACGCTTGAAGGTGTTGCTAAAATGTCAAGGCAAATGTATTTGTTGGTAAGATTTTAATGAAAAAGAGAAGATAGTTTCAGCTATGATTTTGAAAGCAAATTGTATGTTTTCTCTTTCTCAATTTACGATGACGAACGTGTTATTTCTATGTTGAGCACCACACGTATGGTTTAACTGTTGTCGGGAAATGTTTGCTTACTTTCAATATGAATTTGTCAAGAAACATAATAAGGAAATTCACCATGTTTTATTTAAACAGATGAAGTTTAATTCTTCGAATGAGATTTTTTTAACAAGCCATTTCATGTGCTTAAGATAATTATTTTTCTATTCTACTTTCCAAAGTGAACAAAATAGGAGGAAATATTACAAGTTATAATCTATTATCTCGCAAGTATATAAATAAAAGATATTTAAATGTTAATACTTTTCACAATTTATTCATTCTTTCCTCTTCGGTTGATCTCTTTGGAAAATTTTACTCCGCAATCTTGCGCTTGCTATCGTCAAAATTACCTTTTGTAATTAAAAATCCTCTGGAGTTATATTAAATGTCTTTAACCTGAACTTTGTAGCAGTTTCTGAATTTTTTTATTTGGATTTAACTATTAATTATTATTATTATTATTATTATTATTATTATTATTATTATTATTATTATTATTATTATTAATTTTTTATATTATTATTAGTGGTAGTAGTGGGGTAGTTGTAGTACTAGTAATAGTAGTAGCAGGAGTAGTATTATTAATAGTAGTAGTAATAGTAGTAGTTTTAAGAGTAGTAGTAGTAGTAGTATTATTAATAGTAGTAGTACTAGTAGTATTATTAATAGTAGTAGTAATAGTAGTAGTATTAATAGTAGTAGTAATAGTAGTAGTATTAATAGTAGTAGTACTAGTAGTAGTATTAATAGTAGTAGTACTAGTAGTATTATTAATAGTAGTAGTAATAGTAGTATTATTAATAGTAGTAGTACTAGTAGTATTATTAATAGTAGTAGTAATAGTAGTAGTTTTAATAGTAGTAGTAATAGTAGTATTATTAATAGTAGTAGTAATAGTAGTATTATTAATAGTAGTAGTAATAGTAGTAGTATTAATAGTAGTAGTACTAGTAGTATTATTAATAGTAGTAGTAATAGTAGTAGTATTAATAGTAGTAGTAATAGTAGTAGTTTTAATAGTAGTAGTACTAGTAGTATTATTAATAGTAGTAGTAATAGTAGTAGTATTAATAGTAGTAGTACTAGTAGTAGTATTAATAGTAGTAGTAATAGTAGTATTATTAATAGTAGTAGTAATAGTAGTATTATTAATAGTAGTAGTAATAGTAGTAGTATTAATAGTAGTAGTAATAGTAGTAGTTTTAATAGTAATAGTAATAGTAGTAGTATTAATAGTAGTAGTAATAGTAGTAGTATTAATAGTAGTAGTAATAGTAGCATTATTAATAGTAGTAGTAATAGTAGTATTATTAATAGTAGTAGTAATAGTAGTAGTATTAATAGTAGTAGTAATAGTAGTAGTATTAATAGTAATAGTAATAGTAGTAGTATTAATAGTAGTAGTAATAGTAGTAGTATTAATAGTTGTAGTAATAGTAGTAGTATTAATAGTAGTAGTAATAGTAGTAGTATTAATAGTAGTAGTAATAGTAGTAGTATTAATAGTAGTAGTAATAGTAGTAGTATTAATAGTAGTAGTAATAGTAGTAGTATTAATAGTAGTAGTAATAGTAGTATTATTAATAGTAGTAGGAATAGTAGTAGTATTAATAGTAGTAGTAATAGTAGTAGTTTTAATAGTAATAGTAATAGTAGTAGTATTAATAGTAGTAGTAATAGTAGTAGTATTAATAGTAGTAGTAATAGTAGTAGTATTAATAGTAGTAGCAATAGTAGTAGTATTAATAGTAGTAGTAATAGTAGTAGTATTAATAGTAGTAGTAATAGTAGTAGTTTTAATAGTAGTAGTAATAGTAGTAGTATTAATAGTAGTAGTAATAGTAGTAGTATTAATAGTAGTAGTAATAGTAGTAGTTTTAATAGTAGTAGTAATAGTAGTATTATTAATAGTAGTAGTACTAGTAGTATTATTAATAGTAGTAGTAATAGTAGTAGTATTAATAGTAGTAGTAATAGTAGTAGTATTAATAGTAGTAGTAATAGTAGTATTATTAATAGTAGTAGCAATAGTAGTATTATTAATTGTAGTAGTAATAGTAGTAGTATTAATAGTGGTAGTACTAGTAGTATTATTAATAGTAGTAGTAATAGTAGTATTATCAATAGTAGTAGTACTAGTAGTATTATTAATAGTAGTAGTACTAGTAGTATTATTAATAGTAGTAGTACTAGTAGTATTATTAATAGTAGTAGTAATAGTAGTAGTATTAAGAGTAATAGTAGTAGTAGTAACAGTGGATATATTTTCATTCCTAATAATACTACTTTAATCTTTACTGCCACCACAGCGAATAAAGCCGTTTTAAGCTCCTGATCTAACAGAATGTACCAAAATTTGTTTTTAAAATTAAGAGCGTGTTTACCATTTTAAAACAATTTTATTTAAAATATTAGAGAGATTACGAGAATGGCAGAGATAGAGCTAAACAACCATGATTTCTACAACAGAAAAGAGAATAGTATTGGTTTTGTTTGTTTGTTTGATTAGGATTTTTTACGTAGCTTTAACAATTTTTCAGTCATATCGCTACGATGTTTGCAGTGAGGCAGTTTATAGTGATGTCTAGCACTGAGACATCATGCCGCAGACATGTAGCATGATGTCTCACCCAGTCACATTATCCTGACACCAGGCCGACCAGTCCTAACACTAACCTCTTAATGCTGAGCGTCAAGCGAGGCAGCTGTTAGTACCATTTTTGTAAGTCTTTGGTATGACTCGGCCGGGGATCGAACCGACGACCTCCCGCTTCCGGGGCGGACGCTCTAACCACTAGGCCACCGGAGCGGTTGAATAGTATTGGTAAAATAAAGTTATCGCTTAATATGCATAGCATACAAAGTCGATAAAATCTAGACGGTGATTTCTTCCTTCTATCCTAGTACTACACAACATAATGGTACTTTCTTACTCATGTCCTATAGATATAAATACTGTACTTTCAATCTACGTCAAAATATTTCGTACGCATGTCAGTGCGTTATCATGCATACATCTACATGTATGAGCCAATCTAATATTGTGTTTCTTAGTTCCGGTTGCACTTTATAACATATTTGTAAAATAACAAAGCGTTTCATATTATCGAGGAGACTGCTCAGCATTGTCCCTTTATTAATCGCCAGATTAACATTTGTTTCATAAAATTATTATTTTTAATATTAGTATTATCATTATAGTTATTATTATTAGTATTAGTAGTAGTAGTAGTAGTAGCAGCAGCAGCAACAGTAGTAGTAGTAGTAGTAGTAGTAGTAGTAGTGATAACCTCTCTGGTAGCGCAGTGGTTAGAGCGTACCCCTCGGATGCGAAATGTGGCACCCACCGATCTAATCATACAAAAGGACTTAAAAACGGTACAAGTTACTGCCCTTGCTTGGAACTCGGTATTAACATTTTTGTATTATGCCTAGTCGGCCTGGATAAAAGATAATTTGACTGGTTCTGAATCGAAACTACATGTCTGTGGCAAGATGCCAATGGCTAGACATCATTATAAAATTCCACAATGCCGACATCGTACCTTTTTGACTGAAAAATTCTTACACCTACGGTAAAAATCCAAATCACACACATGGTGCTAGTATTAGCGCTAGTAGAATCGTAATAGCAGAACCATGATCATCATTACTTGGTGCTTGGGGGTATTACACATATGTGGAACTTGAACTCAGTCATGCATATTAATAGAAGTAGTAGCAACCGCTCCGGTGGCGATGTGGTTAGAGCGTAACCCTAGGATGCGAGAGGTTGTGGGTTCGTACCCCTGATCTAGTCATATACCATTATCATCATTACTTGGTGTTTTGGGAGTTTGACATGTTTGGTATTTGAACTGGGTCATGTGTCTCTTTTTTGTGTTTTCGTCTCTAATGCATTAATCTCAAATGAGTTGTTTTGTATAGGAGAGACGATTGGTTGAATTATATCGATGAGGCATTGTGCAGCACGTTATCTAATGTCAGAGTAGATATGAGGCTTTGAAATATGGCAATCCTGTGCTATAATGTATTAATGTATCCTTAAAATCCGACAATAAAGAGCCGTCATAGAAGTTGGTCATTTAAAATTGTGCATGAAACTGTTTCTCTCTTATTAGTAGCAGTAGTAAGTGGTAACAGCAAATATACGCAACTCATAGAGGAGTTAGAGAAGGGGAAGCTGCTTGAGTATTATATCTTACGTATTTGTTTAATGTTATTTGAAATATATTCTCCTCGGTAGCATTCCATAGCCCATTCCTTTTCCGCTATCTCAGAGTCTGTAGATGAATACTTATTACAGGTAGCAATGTATTTACACACAAACATACATACATTCAAACATACATACATTCATACGTACATACATACATACATACATACATACATACATACATACATGCATACATGCATGCATGCATGCATGCATGCATACATACATACATACATACATACATACATACATACATACATACATACATACATACATACATACATACATACAAACAAACATACATACATACATACATGTCGTCGTCGTTGGCATCCGTCCGTCTTCGAGAGACGATGGTGTAGCTTCCGATTTGGGTGTCCTATCTGCACCTTCGCGAGTGGCTGAAGAGTCCGACCCTTGAGTGACAGTCTCTGTTGCACTTGCTGCAGGTGTATGCTGATGCTTGCTGAGGATCTTTTTGGATCGTCTTCCTCCTGGCTCTCTTTGCAGTGAGGTTTGTGTTTCTCATCTCTTCAGCTTTCTGAGTGCCCTGTCTGACAGCAAGACGCCACGTGGAGCGGTCGTCAGCACTGCTCTCCCAATTGTTTATGTTGATGTTGGCTGTCTTCATGTCCTTTTTGCAAATATCTTTGTAGCGCAGACGTGGCCTACCAGTCGTTCGGTCACCTTCTACTAGCTCGACGTACAACAGATCCTTGGGTATGAGGCCTGGGTCCATTCTCCTAACATGGCCTAGCCAGCGAAGGCGCCTCTCGGTGAGAATGGAGAACATGCTGCTCATGCCGGTGCATTTCAGAACCTCTGTGTTGCGAACTTTGTCCTGCCACTGTATACGCAGAATGCGCCGCAAGCATCTCAGGTGAAAGCTGTTGAGTTTCCGCACGTGACTCGCGTAGGTGGTCCATGCCTCGCTGCTGTAAAGGAGTGTGCTGAGCACGCATGCCTGGTAATCGCGCAGTTTGGTCTTCTTGGTGAGGTTGTGATTGCCCCAGACCCTCTGGTTCGGTCTCGCCATAACTGCTGATGCCTTGGCAATCCGGCCATTTACATCAGTATCAACGGAGAGCGAGTTGGAGATGGTGGACCCAAGGTATGTGTAGTCCTCAACAACTTCCAGGTTGTACCCATCAATGGCGATGGTGGGGGAGGAGTCTTCGTCCTGCACCATTACATTCGTCTTCTTCAGACTGATGGTCAGTCCGAACTCCTTGCAGGCGTGGGAGAGGCGGCATACTAACTGCTGAAGTCCATTATCCGTGTGTGATATCAAGGTTGCATTGTCGGCGAAGAGCAATTCACGGATGAGAACCTTTGTAACTTTAGTCTTTGCACGGAGACGGGCGATGTTAAACAGCTTTCCGTCAGTCCTGGTGTGTATATACACACCCTCGCTGCAGTCCTTGAAGGCGTACTGGAGGAGAATGGAAAAGAAGATGGCAAAGAGAGTTGGCGCAAGGACACAGCCTTGCTTTACTCCGCT
Organism: Unio delphinus; assembly: GCA_029339505.1. Taxonomy (NCBI): domain Eukaryota; kingdom Metazoa; phylum Mollusca; class Bivalvia; order Unionida; family Unionidae; genus Unio; species Unio delphinus. The sequence goes on from JAQISU010000055.1 coordinate 24,458,270, forward strand.
GCTGACTGGGAAGGCCTCTGATGTTGCGCCGTTGAAGTACAGTGTGCTGTGCATGTTCTCGTGGAACGATGTTATGATAGCGAGCAGTCGTGGGGGGCAGCCTATCTTCTTAAGGATCCTGAAGAGTCCGCTCAGATGACCAGGTCAAATGCCTTGGTCAGGTCTATGAAGGCAATGTAGAGGGGCATATACTGCTCACGACACTTCTCCTGCAGCTGTCGTAGTGAGAAGATCATGTCTACAGTTGAACTGCCTGCTCGGAAGCCACACTGGGATTCGGGGTAAACTCTGGATGCTAGGGTCTGCAAGTGCGCCAGTACGACACGGGCGAACGCCTTTCCTACAATATTGAGAAGAGAGATGCCCCGGTAGTTGTTGCAGTCACTGCGGTCTCCTTTGTTCTTGTATAGAGTGACAATCTTTGCATCTCGCATGTCCTGGGGGATGTGTCCTTGTCCCCAGCAGAGGCAGAGGAGTTCGTGCAGAGGCTGGATTAGTGCTGGTCTCCTTATCTTTAGGACTTCAGGCGGAATGCCGTCACTCCCAGGGGACTTCCCACAAGCGAGGCAGTTGATGGCTTTTCTAAGCTCTTCCATGGTGGGTGGTGTGTCTAGTTCCTCCAAGACTGGCAGGTCTGGGATGGCGTCTAGGGGGTGCTAGGACAAAATGTCCGCGGACAAAATTGCACGGACAAAATGGCACAGACAAAATGTCATGTCGACAAAATGTCAGTGGACCTAATGACACGGACAAAATGTCCGCAGTCCAAAAATTTGCGGAAAAAAAATATAAGATGGAAAAACCAATGAAAAATTCACTAATCTATTTACTCAAATTTAGTCTAACTTTATTATAAGGTACTGTAACGTCTCCCTCTAAGAAGGAGGGGTAGTAAATTGGATTTAGCTAAGTTGTCTACGGAATGACCTCCGTCGATATTATAACTCGGTATGAGTGAAAAGAGAGAATACCAACAGAGAACTGGGCAAGATTATTGGGAAGAAAAAATGCAATACGGGCCCCCTTAGACCAGAAAAAACACAAATTTAATCAAACAAATTATTAGTGGTAATTTTCAATTCAACTAAAGTTATATCAACATCGTTTACTAGCTGTGTCTAAAAAGGATTTGTTTCATCATCATAACGAGTGGTGAAAAGAGCGCAATATCCACGACTGACTCCATCACCTTCCTCTCGACCGTGTTCCAATGTTTCCTACTTTCTCGAGTCTTTCTATTCCAACTGCCTCATCCTACTTGGTCTTCCTAGTCTTTTATTCTGAACTCATTATGTCCACTGACATTTTGTCCACATGACATTTTATCCGTGCCATTTTGTCCGTGCCATTTTGTCCACGGACATTTTGTAAGGCCACCCGTCTAGGGCGGTGTCAGTGACGACGTTTTGGGTTGCATACAGCTCAAGATAGTGTTCAACCCAGCGCTGCAGCTGTTTGCCCTGGTCTTTGATGACTTCGCCAGTCTTTGACTTGAGTGGGGCGATCTTGGAGGTGGGTGGGCTTGTTACCTTCTTGATACCCTCATACATGCCCCTTGCATCCCCGGTTTCGGCATCTATCTGTATACTGGTGCAGAGTTTCAGCCAGTAGGTGTTAGCGCAGTGACGGGCGGTCTGCTTGGCATTTTTCCTGGCAGTCCTGAGGGCCTGTAATGTACCAAGGCTAGGCGCAGCCTTGTAAGCCAGGAGGGCTTTCCTCTTCGCCTCAGTCACGGGCTCCATCTCCTCCCATCTGGCCTCATACCAGTCTGTGTTTTTGTGCTCTTTCTTCTCGTAGGCGGTAATGGCTGAGTTGTACACAGCGTCTCGGAGGTGGGGCCACTTGAAGTCGATGGTGTCATCAGGTGTCTCTTTGGTGAGAGCCTCGTGAAGTTTGCAGATGAACTGCTGTGTCTTCTCTGGATTGCTTGCACAGCAGGTGTTGATGTGTGGGCGACCATTATTCTTGGCGTGGTGCAGTTTCTTGGGTATTATTCACACCTTGCTGGCCACAAGGGAGTGGTCCGTGTCGCAGTTGGCACTGTGGTAGCTGCGGGTGAGAAGGACGCTGGCTAATTCCGCGCGCCTGGTGATGACTAGATCTAGCTGGTGCCAGTGTCGGGAACGTGGGTGTCTCCATGATACCTGGTGGATCTCCTTGCATTTAAAGAAGGCGTTGCGTGCAGCACATCTCCAGCAGTCGCTGACCATCCTTGTTGATTTTGCCCCTTCCATGAGGGGCCAAGACAGGTGGGCCATGCCTCGTAGTTAGCTCCCACTCGCGCATTGAAGTCTCCTAGTAGGTAGAGGCCATCGGTACTGGGGATATTTGATATTGCTTGATCCAGAGCCTCGTAGAACTGGTCTTTTTCTTCTGGGTTTGAATAGAGGGTTGGGGCATACACGCTGAAGATGCTGGCTGGGCCTGAGGATGTTGATAGCCGGAGGGCAAGGATCCTCTCAGTGCCTGATGATGGAGGCTAAATGAAGGCGACGAGGGTGTTCGTTACAGCGAAGCCGACACGATGCTGCCTGAGTTCGTCTGATGGTTTTCCTTGCCAGAAGAAGGTGTAGTTGGCTTCCCTGATGGTGCCGCTGTCATCCAGTCGGGTCTCTTGAAGACAGGCAATGTCGACATTCAGTCGGGAGAGTTCTCTCTCAATGACGGCAGTCTTCCGTGTGTCGTTGATCTTCTGCAGGTCAGTGGTGAGTCCAGGGCACAAGGTTCTGATGTTCCAGCTTGCGAAACGAAGAGCTGGAGTCTTCTTGTTTCCTCTTTGTATCTTGCTTGGTGCAGAGTTTTTTGGCCTGCTTGTCGAGATGGTTCTCTAAGCTCCACGCACCCAGTGAAGCAGGCAGGCCATGGCGGAAAGCACCTTATTGACTGGGGGCTGCCCGGCTTGAGGCGGGCGGTAGCTTCCAATGAGACATGGCGATCTCTCCCACCGTCGAAAGCAGCCCCTGGCGCCAAGTTCTACGCCAATCGAGCTATGGCTTATAACCGGTAGACTGTTGCTTCCCGTTTTGTGCCGACGCCTTAAGACGACGCTGGAGTGTCCTCTCCAGTGGAGCTACAAAGACTGGGCAGTCGAGAATGGAGAATCAGCTGTTGCCCATGCAGCAGATCCCCCCTCTCCACGCAGCTGGTGGACCCAAGGGAACGACGAATTTCGCTACAGCTTGACACCAACGGCGTCACAGGAGTTGCCGGAATGACGTTGAAGTCAACGTCAGACCGCCTTAGAGACTCCGTCTCCGGATTTTCTGTCGGGGTTTACTCCCTTAGCCTTCCCATGTGGGTATAGCCGCAAGGCAGTGGAGGTTTGGAATGAGAGTTATCCTTCTCCTAGATGAGCTACCATCCAAGGTTTACGAGCCCCATCTACCCGAAGCGACTGGTTTTAAGGCGCCAGTGTGCGCCTTCACCCCTTCTCCTGTCAGTGAAAACATGGTCCACCGGACTTAGAAGCTAAGCCTCTCGTGAAGGCCAGGAGCTGGATTTTAGTTGACAGAGGCGTTCAGAGTCGCAAGCCCTGTGGGGCATTTTTGGAGGAGTTGGGAGCTTGTCTCCCACTCCCGCCCCGGCAATGTCAACCTTGGACCATACATACATGCATGCATGCATGCATACATACATACATACATACATACATACATACATACATACATACATACATACATACATACATACATACATACATACATACACACATACATACATACATACATGCATACATACATACATACATATATAAGGCCTACATAAAAAAATCGAAGCGGAATTACAATTTTCCTGAACGCGTATGAAACAATTTTAGGCTTGGTTCATCAAACGTTTAAGAACCGCAACGTATGACAGGAAAATCGGAAACAATAATGGTGAAATGAACAAACTGAATACATCTTATACAAGCAAGGTAGCATATAGCCTTTAACAGAGATACTATACATTTTTAAAAAAGACTTCGGCTTAAAGGAATGATAGTAAAAGGTTATGCCACTATGGTCTCAGATTCAATTGCAAAGACATAAGTACAAATTTTATTAGGAAAATGCGTTTTGCTATAAAGAGATTATCAGTGTGTTGGAATATTGCTCAATATATTTTCATCTGTATGGGAAAGGTTGAACATTTGTATAAATACTAAAATATGGAATGGTTTCATTTACAGTGAGGGCAGACATAGTAGTGCGTCAGTGGTGGATACGCATTAGACTGAAGGATCGAACAGACCAGCGCTACATTTATAGTATATTCTCTTACATAATAACGAATAATAACATAAGTGCGAACCAATCATCGCTGCAGTGTATGAAACAATATTTAAAACTAAACCTTCCACAATACTCAAAACCTGGCTCGTACTACCAGGTTATTGGGTTCTTTTGTAAGTTGAAAGACTCGGTGTAGGAAGACACTGTTTTTGTAAATAAATAAGACGATCTCTGTACGATCAATTCGTGTGATTAACTCGCTAGTTCCTATTGAAACGTATTGATTTTTGTGTTGGTCAGAGTATTGTGAATGCTAAACCATGTGTTCATACTCTTGCTGTGTTGCTGCCAGGAGATCTTATCCAAAGGGAGGGCTCACTATTGTGACCAAATTAAAAGGGTGTGGGAGAAACGAGGGGTAGCAGGAAACGGCCTCGGTTCAGTATAGGACTAAAATACCATATCCCTTTCTGCCTGCTCGATTCTGTTAAAGCTTTACTGAAATCAAAATCCACCAAAATTATCTAATATAAATGTACGAGCATTATTCCGTAGATTTTTCATGAAAAAAATAAATGAATAAATAATAATAATAATAATAATAATAATAATAATAATAATAATAATTCTGAAATCGACGAGTTTTCCGTGACCGATTGGGGTCAAACAATAGTGCCATTCCGCTAGAAGTTATACGTTTCTCCTAATTATAAAAACTTCAATACAACTACTGTTGTAAACTACAAGGTCCAACATGTCCATTCTATAATACGTTTACTCTAATTAATAGAAAATCACATGTCTCACCACTTTCCAGTTGTCTATCAACCGCACATCTGCATGGTTTCTTTTCATTACCTTTCCGTAACGTTGCGTCAACATTCAACGCCGTAAAACTATATGACTCCCATGATACAGGGAACTATTTTTACTATGCCACCTTAGGCCAGTCGGCGCTGCCGATAACGGAAATTTCTATTCCCGTTAATGCCATTGCGCTATTAGTCTCTTATATTAAATACTGCACTTGGAGTCACACGATAAATGTATACTGCCTAATTTAATAGGGACTATAAAACACCAAAGACACTCTTGCTGATCTGACCTACAATCAACAACATTAATGCACGACATCATGAACACTCACTCATTAGCACTTCATTCACGACGTTGGCTTCTAGTAATTAGCTAATTATTTCGGGCTGAGGAATATATTCCCAGCACCGACTCCCCATCATGAAACAAGTAAAATCTTACTAAAGTCTATGGATTCCGTAATACGAAACATTATAAACATTTATTACACTACTACTACTACTACTACTACTACTACTACAACTACTACTACTACTACTACTACTACTACTACTACTACTACTAATGATGATGATAATAATATCAAGAAGAAGAAGACGTAGAAGAAGAGCAAGAAGGATCAATACTTCCAGTAACTGCAGTACTTGTAGAGGAAAGGGTAAACTCTTGAGACCAAATAAGGTCACATGTTTTTATCTATCTACCTGTCATCGTTTATTCGTACCATATCATGTGTATAATTCAAAATTGCTTTTGTGGATTGTACATATACTCAATTTGAACAGCATATCGTACACTAAGTTAAGTATTCTGAATAGATGCACCTGCTCCGAAAGTTCATATGATATGTTTGAGACGCGCATTTACAATTCGTATTTATCTTTTCTTATGCGTGTTTGTGTATGAATAGAGTGAAATGAATAATTCGAAATGAGCATCTTATTCATACCTTGAACCAGCAGAATCTTTTCGCTTCTGTAACAATTTCATAAAAAACGAGCGTTTATAAGCATTAATCTTATGTGACAATGCTCTTTGCAACCGCCTACGTCACGATATCGTGTAACTAATCCTTTAGTCAAATCTTCAGTCGACATTTAAACTGTTAAGATCTTATTAAAGTGGCCAGTTTATGCAGACTTTGTAGTTGTTTATGGTTCTGAACTGCATGGATATTTTACCATTGTAGCTGAATGCGAAAAGATAGCGCAGAAGAACGGACTTTTCTGTGATCAAATTGCTTAACTTTCCATTTATTGTGTTTGCATGTTGCATTTAACGCCAATAATTCTTTCAAAGTGTCCCTATAGATTAAATATGTTGCACTCTGATGGATGTTTCCAAGATTATCTGCTACTGATTCCTTCTTAATTGTATTTGAGTGTAACATATAAGCATTATATATACTATCCTAACTTTGTCTAAATTCTGATATTTTTTTTCCATATTGTAACTACGGCCTAAACTATGAATAGGTGTCAACCATGTGGTATCAATATGTTTGTTTATGAGTTTCAACATATTCACGCGAAATGGACTGGCAGAGCAAAGGATAGGTGTTCATCAGTTTAATATAATCACATATTATACCTATGATAAACTATTCAGAAGCCACCAACATCAGCCTGGAATAACTAACATAATATCACAAAATAGGCTGAAACGATGAAACAGATTTCAGACTGTAAAAGCTATTAAAATTACATATACACGCCCATGTAATTGCTTTAATGTAAGCTCGATTTCACAGTCAACGTCTTCACCTGCTTTCATTTCACAAATTGTATGCGTGTTGCAGGAACAAGCATATTATTAACACATTAAAATGTGTTATTTGTTGCGACTGCTGTAACATGTGAGAACCTTACTATTCCTCGCACATACACGAGCGTTACATTGTTGAAACTGAAGGCAAACAAAATATGTATCCATGGGAATGGACAAAGATAGAGTGGTAACATAACCTTAGACATCGATTGGTATAATTCAGATAGATGACTAATTATAACTCTCCAACATGTTACACAGAGATAAAGACAACGTATATTTAATATTGTAATAAGCTATTAAAACGTAATCTAGTTAGTCACCATCTGTTACAAGTTGACGAGCTCAATGTCTCAGTTAAAGGTTTTCTTTAATTAAGTTACTGTCATTCTTGTTTGATTTTGTCTCAGTTTACAAATCGTTAAATAATTATATTAGTCAGTATTTTAACTTGAACACACGTTTTGATTGTACATATTACATTTGTTGCTTGACTTAATGTTACACGTGGCTAAATTGTAAAGTGTTTATATGAAGAAAATCTCGCAGTAATAGGAAAATTACCACCTTATTAGTAATCATGAATGTCCGATAACAAAAGAGTAAAGATATGTGAATTGAACAGAGAGATAAAGACATAAGGAAAGACAGAGTCAGACTGACCGACATACATATAAACAGACAGGCGTACATTCACTTGTGATTTGATTTATAACTATAGTCCTGTCTGTGACAACTAGAACGTCACTAATATGCTTGATATATATAATGATAAGCTTTATCTAGTTTCAAGTCCTCCTAATGCCTTTACTCCTGTTGGATTCAAGAAATACAGTCCTCCGTGTGACATAATTGTGCATATGTAACTAATTTGTTTTTTCCAAAAATAATAACAAATACGTGTGCATTTACATTCACTTGTCAAATGTTTAATGTAATCAGAACGAGGAGAGGGGGTTAAGAGTTACAAAATACTTTTCTTATGCATAATATCTTTCCGATATTAGGTTTCTGTTATTCATTCTTCTGCATGATAATGTCGGAAATGAAGCAATGATAAATCGACGCAATATGTACAAATAGAGGAAAAGAGGGTTTCAAACTATATTTGTCGTCTCACGAGAAAATAAGCAATAGTTATCATAAGCAAGCTAATATTTATTCCCTACTTAAGAATCATACATGGAGCGACAGAAAGTTTTAATTTGAAGAAAAATGACATATATTTGCATAACCCTACATTGAATGCTTTGTAAACTCATAGAACGCTTTATTGCATTATCAACGGTATACGAAAAACTAGCCTTATGCGAACTCGCACCATTGAAACCTCGCCATGGAAGAGGACATCCCAACGTATCTGGAGAGGTCGCCCCAGAGTAGCTGGAGAAATCGCCCCAAATAGTCGTATTAACAGATGTAAATGTGTACTTTAGAACTTGACTTTTAGCAGCAAAGCTGTTGGCACATGGTTGTTACCGCATTATTTGAATACACGAATGAAGTATCTTATTATCAGGTATTGGCGCTGCTGCAAACGTAAGCAATCTCCATATCTATGCAACTCCGGAAGGTTTCAGAAAGGAGACTGAAACGAAGTCAGACCGGAAAAAAAACGGAAGAATATTTCACTTGTGAGATAATCACCCTTTGGTTAATTAACGGTCAGCACCAATTCTGTCATTCTCGGGTTATAGAGGTCCATGCCGAAAAATCGTATCAGGGTGACTTTGGCTGTTAAGATGGAGCCCTTTCATTTACAAAACTACAGGCGCCTGATCATGTTTACACTCGTTCTATTTGTTCCAATTAAAATGTATCTAATGGTTTGAAGAGCAGAGCCAATAGGACAAATACCACTTCTTTCTCGTTAAGTACAGAAGTGGAGTTGATCAAATGGAAAAGTTGAAAAGTTGCAAATTTTATAGATTTCATAAGTTATACAGTTAAAGAAATACAACCAAACATAAAGCCCTAATCACATGGTGAGTTCTCTATGGGGTGAGGTCTCCATAATCATTATTAACAATGCATGTGTTTTCAGTATTTCAAATGAAGTCACATCCGTTATTTGTATTCTCACCATTTTCACAGTGTTCATTCGCCAGCTATAAAGCTAGTTTCAACTGGTCTGATCATGATGTATTGTCGTTAGTGGCTAAATTTAATTGTGAAGACCAGGATTATAAAGCTTCTATGACTGTATTAAGAAGTGCTTTGATATTGTGATGTTATTCACTGTAGTTAGGTTAGAGAAAACATTTCCCTTTATATTGAATCTGCAAAATATTAAACATATTTTGATTAAATATGTCACGGTTGGTTTGCGGAGACCTTCCATAACGGTTTTCACGCTTTGCATGTCCCTATTATCTGTATTGGTCAATTCGGCTGCTGCCTTACGAACATAGCAGTGGCAGCGAAAAGTTGACAGAGTTTATATGGGCCTTCGAATGGGTAATTAATAGACTCATATTAATATATTTTTTACAAACTAGAAGCAAGAGGTAAGTCAAACAAACAATTCATGTAAGTAATTATTATAATTTAATTGACATTGCTACCAACACTACATGTGTTTATATCCACCATTGATTGCTACTACATTAATGTAACTGCACCAGAGAGTATCTTCCGGACTTATGGAGGATCTTTTCAACATAATACCAGTTGAGATCAATATCACATGGAAAACGTCTAGTACAAAAACCAAGAACAGAGCAATTCAAAAAGAGTTTTCAATACTCTGGTACAGTTCAGTGGAATAAGCTTTCGCTACATGAAAAATCGGCTGAAAATATTAGTGTTTTTAAGAAGAGATATCATGAGCATGCAAGTGTTCTAATAGATAATGGAATTTAATATTTTAATGCTAAACATGCTAAAATAAGCACTAATTATTGCTTTCTTCATACAATGTGCATGTGTTATACTCTCATTAAGAGGGACTCAAAGGAGAATAGTTCTAGACTAATGAGTCACCCTCTATAAATAATGCATTATTATTATTATTATTATTATTATTATTATTATTATTATTATTATTATTGTTACCATTATATTGCTTCTTGTAGCTATACTTATCCATCATTCATAGGTCACAATACATCGCCTCATGACACAGAAGAAAATCGGAGAGAGAGAGAGAGAGAGAGAGAGAGAGAGAGAGAGAGAGAGAGAGAGAGAGAGAGAGAGAAACAGACAGACAGAAAGAGACCGAAGATACATACATATAGAGATAAAACTAGAGACAGAGAGACGTAGAGAATAGAAATATAAGGAAATTAAGAGTGATGGGTTAGATATATCGCGTGGTAAAACATGACGAAACACCGCACAAACGCAGGAGTGAGGAAAGGAAGGAGGGACGGAAGTAGATGGAGATGATGTTTAAAAATTAGGTAGACCCTACCAGAGAGAGAGAGAGAGAGAGAGAGAGAGACAGACAGACAGACAGACAGACAGACAGAGAGAGACAGACAGAGAGAGAGAGACAGACAGAGACAGACAGAGAAGGAAAGAAAGAGAGAGATATAGAAAGGGAGAGAGAGAGAGAGATAAAGAGATAGACAGAGAAAAAGATATACAATGAGAGAACGACGAACGAGAAACAGAGAGATTGGGAAGAAATATCCCATGGTAAAACATGACGAATGATGCATGAAAGACGGAGAGAGGACATAAAGGAATGAATGAGATAGAGATAATATTGAAACAATATACTGACCATATGAGGGATCGAGAGAGATAGTGTGTGTGTGTGTGTGTGTGTGTGTGTGTGTGTGTGTCTGTGAGAGAGAGAGAGAGAGAGAGAGAGAGAGAGAGAGAGAGAGAGAGAGAGAGAGAAGATTTGACGACGTCATATTAAGGCTCATGTTCTACAATAATCAACTGGAATTGCGGCTTTTAAAATCTGATAGTGAATCAAATCGTTCAATACACATTCATGCTCTTCGTACACACTGTTCTGTCTCCAAACGCGAAGATATATTACGTCATCTGATTGTTTGATATAGTTATCCATTATTTTAATAACATAGGTTACCATAACATGACCCCTGTGAGGTCTTCATGTAGGACAACATCAATCTGACTTTAAACATATTGCAATATGACAGAGTGACTGTTCTTCCTTTGACAATTCATATATGATTGCCAATTATGGAGGCCTCCAAGGTGACGAAGCACGGCTGTTAATAAATGAATTTAAACAAACCAGTTAAAAGAGTTTGCAGCAGAGCTACCATCATAAATGATTTAAAGTTCACATCAGTTAAAACGTTAGCTTACTTGTGCTCTTGGGTGTGGTGTCTGTTAATATGCCGCTATTTGAAGTAGTCGCTGCAAAATCAAGATAAATGTAATTGATGGTATTATGATTACGATTCAAATGAAAATTTAGTTTTGAAATATAAATTTTCACTCACAGTATTTGTCAGGATTACATTTATCCATTGTTTTATGTTAGAAAGACAATTATTGCTTACAATGATATATATCAATACTTTATTTCATGTTACAAAGATAATTATTGGTCAGAATGATATGTTTGAATAAATAGAATCATGTTAGGAAGATAAATATTGGTCAGAATTATATATATCAATATACATCGCTTCATGTGTGTAAGAGAATCATCAGTAAGAAATATATAACTAATGTATATATTAATACGTTTCTTCATGTTTGTATACAATAATGTGACTTCAACGTTAGGAAGATACAAAATACACATCATTAATTATGATGTAATAATATATATGCATGTGTATATATATATATATATATATATATATATATATATATATATATATATATATATATATATATATATATATATATATATATATATATTAATTATCGGTCAGAATGAGATACATTAAGATGTTGCTTCATGTTAGTAAGAGAATTTAGGTCGTAATGATATAAAGATATTAATAAGTGTTCATATTTGTAAGAGCATTATTGGTCAGTAAGATATGTATATATGTATCGAAACATTATTTCATATTAGTACAATAATAATAGGTCAGGAATATATATATATATATATATATATATATATATATATATATATATATATATATATATATATATATATATATATATATAAAGTTGCTTCTGGTTAGCACGAGAATTATTCGTCACAATGATATATATTAATAAGTTGATTCATGTTGGTACGATACATACATACATACATACATACATACATACATACATACATATATAGATATATATATATATATATATATATATATATATATATATATATATATACATATATATATATATATATATATATATATATATATATATATATATATATATATATATATATATATATATATATATATATATATATATATATATATATATATATTAATACGTTGCTTCCTGTTTGTCAGAATTAATAATCAATCAAATCTGTCCTAACTGAATGCCATATATATATATATATATATATATATATATATATATATATATATATATATATATATATATATATATATATATATATATATATATATATATATATATATATATATATATATATATATTCACATTTATATATGCCCCTTAGGTGATGTAGGAAGGCTGTTAATACATGATTTGCATTAAACCAGCTAATACAATTTTGTAGCAGAACAACTATCACACATTATCTCAAAATACACGTCAGTTAAAAGGTTAGCTTACTTGTGCTCATGGGTGTGGTGTCTGTTAATATGCCATTAGTTGAAGTAGTCGCTGAAAATTCAAGATAAATGATTACGACTGAAATGAAAACTTTGTTTCAAACTATGTTTTTGCACAAACATTTCGATGTTAAGGAATCTAACATAACAAAGAATATGCATCTGTAATGTGTACTCTGAACAATAATTTCGATTTTAAATGATGTAGGGATAGGTTCGTCTTGCATAAGCCCATTTAAGCAATTAAATATACATGCAATGAACAAAGATACTATATGCATTAAAACCAAAAGACGGAACAAAAATCATAGCTGAATGCCTTATATCTCTCTCTCTCTTTCTCTCTCTCTCTCTCTCTCTCTCTCTCTCTCTCTCTCTCTCTCTCTCTCTCTCTCTATATATATATATATATATATATATATATATATATATATATATATAAATATATATATATATATATATATATATATATATGATACTTTCATTTTCATCCAGTATGTTTTAGGGTCTTAATGAAAACACCAGAGAACTAAATTTAATTTTAAATATATATGTCAACTTGTACACCGGTGGTATTCAAAGTCCGGGAGTATCAATGATTTTATTAGAAGTAGCTAATAATATTTTGGCACTGTACAGTTCGATGATGAAATATCTAAGAATCTGGGAGTTGTCATTAAACAAATCAAAGTTGAGAAATAGTAAAATCATACTGAAACAAATAACATAGAACAATATACCAAACAATATTAGGTTGCAATTGCAAATATATATAACACATAACAGATATTTCACATGCCACAAATTTGTGTACTAAGGAATTAATTTTTGTATGAACTACTTTACAACTTTTATAAATTGCTTAAGCTTAATAAAGCATAACTCCTATAGAAAACATAAAAAACATTTTTACTTCTAATTGAATTAATATTACATATTGAAGTCTCTGTCTTAAATACAACTTTAAAGGAATAAGACAATCTGTAAATTGCAATCAAATCTTCTGTATACATATTCAGACGGTGATAACACATACAGTTCATTGAATAAACGAAACGCTAGTTAACGACTATAGCTAGTGCTAAAATATTGTACAGCTATGTCGGGCTATCAACAATAATATTTAACAATCAGAAGTGAAATGTCACTTGATAAAAGGCAATCAAATAGATTTATAACAAATTTATTACCGTTAAGGCGAATATAATATACAATACCATCTTTCAATAGAGTATCTGATATAAATAATTAAGGAATAAACAGAAAAATCAAAGACATGAATTTAACATTTGACACAAATAGTCCAATTTGAGGAAGAACAAATTGATTGTCTTGAAATACACAATATCTGGAAAGACAAGTAAGAAAACAAACCGGTGCTAGTGGAAATACAATTAGTAATAAAACAGCAAAATTGGACGTATGAGTTTCAGATTTAAGCAGAGAATAACAAAATTAATAATAATAATAATAATAATAATAATAATAATAATAATATATAATTGTTTTTAAAAATAATAAGAAATAATAACAACAATATTTTAACAAAATCAGTTGGGATAGGAACCGTTCTCAGAAACAGAAGGGATACGGATAAGAAACTTCGTAATATTATTGGTGCGATACAAGTATTGACAAATTAAATAAACAGAGAGAGATTAAGCAGCTATTAAAGACCATAATTACAAATCGAAATATGAAACAAAATTGAAAAGGCCATTAAAGACATATAATAAAACGACATTATATTTAAGTTAATCAATATATACCAAGTCAGAAAGTATATGTTATATTTGGCTTAAAATGTTCACTGATCAAGTTTTATTCAAATAACCAGTAAACAAATTGCTGAGTAAATAACTTCCAGTTTATAGAAATTCAGAGAAGTTTTAACAATCACTAGTAACGTAAGAGGAAAAGATATATCTCGTACTGCTCTGTTCAAGTATATTTTAATCAACTCTAGGGAAAGCATCTTTATTAATTCTTTTTTAAAGAACTTACTGGATAGATCACATATTTATTGAAGGATAGAATAGAGATATAGTTTATTTCAAAGGCTGATGTAGAATTGCCTCAAATGTCCCAGGATATGGAAGATGCCAATACTATAAATAAGATGCCATGGGATAAAAGGCTACCAGTGCTAGAGCTGAAATGTCTTTGGATACAGAAAGTAGCAATACTATAGCTGAAATGTTATAGCATACAGAAGCTACCAATACTCTAGCTGGAATGTTCTATGATACAGAAACTACCAACGCTATATCAGAAATCTCGTAGGATACAGAAACTACCAATAATATAGCTGCAATGTCTTAGGATAATTTGACTACCACTACTATAGTTGAAATGCCCTAGGGTACAGAAACTACCAATTCTAGAGCTGAAATGTCTTCGGATACAGAAAGTAGCAATACTATAGCTTAAATGTCTTAGGATACAGAAAGTAGCAATACTATAGCTTAAATGTCTTAGGATACAGAAAGTAGCAATACTATAGCTTAAATGTCTTCGGATACAGAAAGTAGCAATACTATAGCTTAAATGTCTTCGGATACAGAAAGTAGCAATACTATAGCTTAAATGTCTTAGGATACAGAAAGTAGCAATACTATAGCTTAAATGTCTTAGGATACAGAAAGTAGCAATACTATAGCTTAAATGTCTTAGGATACAGAAAGTAGCAATACTATAGCTTAAATGTCTTAGGATACAGAAAGTAGCAATACTATAGCTTAAATGTCTTAGGATACAGAAAGTAGCAATACTATAGCTTAAATGTCTTAGGATACAGAAAGTAGCAATACTATAGCTGAAATGTCTTAGGATACATAAATAACTAATAGGCTAGCTATGATATCCTATATATGGAAACTACTAATAGCTTAGCTAAATTATTATGGGATACAAAAGCTATTAATACTATTTCTAAAATGTCCCAAGATATAGAGACTACCAAATAATATTTCAAAAATATCATAGGATATAAAAACTACTAATATAATAGCTAAAATGTCACAAAACCCTTCTTATAGCTATCCTTTTTAACTATCTTGTCAGAACTGATTTTTACTCTGTATATTTTTAAACAAGGACAAAATTCTTTCTTTATTGATATTCGTTTATGTGCGAAATTCTTTATTATAATAGTGGGATGTAATAAACTAACTAAATAACATAATGTCAGCTATAAGCCTAGATTGTAAATATTGTTCTACGAACGGGTGGATTGTGTATACGCTTTTAATCTAGGGGCTTTACTTGACTGAGTGTGCATGGATTTGGAGAATGGAAACGAAGACTATTACCTGATCCAATTATGCTCCTTATTGTCATACAGTGGTATATGAAGTTGCACGACTAGAATGAATTGAATGTTATACGAGGCAGATAACTTTGTATATGTGATAATTAGGGGTGGGGACATTTCTAGCCTAAAGGTAGTATGATTTGCGGAAAAGAATCTTACCTGACATAACGATGGTCATCTGCAACAAACAGCACAACAAGATTTGCCCCTTGTTCATTTCCTATCAAGCTTCTCACAATATCACACAGAGCGATGTCAATAATTACAATGTGCTAGTACACAATGTATCTTTGCCAGTAGTGAAAACGAATGTCATACGTATGACGAGGTTAATGTTCCACAGCGTTATTATACTCTACAAAATAATCGCAAGGTGGTGTGTAATCACGCCACGTAAATCTCTACACACCCGTTTTCATTAACATGAGTCATGGGATGTGAATTCATTCAAATACTGAATCATTCGATTGAAACATCTTTTTGCTCAAATTGATTAACACCAAAACTGAAAATGTATTGACAAATATGACCTACAATTGTTTCAAAGACCAATCGATGTAAAGCAAAATAACATTACTACGTTTCATCTTTATTGATGCCGCATGTGTAAACATACAAGTTATATTTTGTATATATCCTGTTTTGTTCAATACTCTCTCTCTCTTTCTCTCTCTCTCTCTCTCTCTCTCTCTCTCTCTCTCTCTCTCTCTCTCTCTCTCAATGTGTGTGTGTGTGTGTGTTACAATAGTGCTTGTGCTAGACGTGGCGCGAGATATTGTAATTATAAAACACTGAACTAAATGAAATTTAATTAATGTACAAATAAAGAGAAATATACATTACGCATATACATGTCTGTGAAGGAATACTACGAGAGAAACATGCTATACAAAAACAAAACTCAAAATGTACACAATAAACACCAACAGAAAGTTTACAAAACGGTCGGTGAAGATATAGGTGAATGTACAATTCAAGGCGTCATTTAATGAAAGGTACACGACTAGTCGTACCAAAGTTACTTCAAAGATAAAGCATAGAGCGGTTTCACGTTGGTCATCAAGACATAGTTAAATGCAGAAAAGACGCCAAAAGGTCACTATGGTGGAAAGAACCAAACACGCAGCTAGAACACGTGGTAAAATCTTGCCAAATTAGCATCAAAAACTCAACAGATCAAGACGAACCAATGATACAAAAAGAAGTTTCAAGACGACCTTGGCAAAGAGTCGCTTTGGACTTGTTTGAACTGAATGGCCATTGAGAAAAATATATCATTGTTATTGCTTATATACACGATACATCAAACTAGAAACATTTGAAGGTTCACAATCACAATCAATTGTCAATCAACTAAACTCAAACTTTGCACGACATTGTATACCAAAAGTATTAGTTTCAAATAATGTTCCGCAATAAACATCCTCATTACTAAAAGAATTTGCGACATATTATGGATTCAGGCAGTAGTCCGAAATATCCACAGAGCAATGGTCTAACCGAAAGAACTTTTCAGCCAATTAAAATAATCATATTAAGCACCTTACGTAAGACTTTTGACATATCGCGCAACATCTGGGCCAAATGGATAGAAACCTACCGAATTATTAATGGGAAGAAAATTACAAACTACTTTGTCAATGGCACGAAACAACGTAGAGTCAAAATGGCCAGATATTAAAAATTAAGAAATCGAAAAACTATCAAAAGCAAACTCAAAAGAGAAATTACGATCGTCGACATTGCACCCAACATATGAAATAGATTTTGGTAGGGTATTAAGTATGGATTAAAATCGTTTTTCTTCAGGGATTATTAAATCTGTGAGGCACCTCGCTCATACGTGCAGAGGCGTAGCTAGGGGGTTCGCAGGGGGGTACATATGTCCCCGGGCGCCATACTGGGGGGGGGGGGGCCAAATGGGCTTTGAAATAGGTTGTAACGGGTAATGGTGATTTTATTGATGCAAATAATGGGTTTCAGAGTTGAGTTGGGGGGTCGGATGAATATTGTCCCCGGGCGCCAAACACTCTAGCTACGCCTCTGCATACGTGGTAGTAACGTAAGAGGGAGAGATAAGGCGTAAAATGAGAAATTCTATTCCCAAGCCTAATACATTATTGGAGCATCTAAGAGTGATGCACTGAAACCCTGCTACGTGAGAGCAAAGCAGTGCCAAGCAGTCAAATCGGATATTTCACACGTTCTGGAAGATTGTTAAAATCACCTGAGAGACTGTACTGTTAAAAATGAAGCTGATGTAGCTTGTTTATCAGATCACGTTTCTGTTTAATGTTAACATACTCAAATATCACTTGACTGTAAAAGTAATCAGATATTCCACACTGGATTAGAACTGATAGATATAGTCTTGGGAAACTTTCAACCTCTACCGATCGTAGACAAAGATTCATTAGCGTTGTATCGAATTTATAATAATAATAATAATAATAATAATAATAATAATAATAATAATAATAATAATAATAATAACATGTATATTAATAGGAAGAAGAAGAAGACGAAGAAGAAGAAGAGCAGAAGAGGAAGAAGACGACACTGATGACAGATGCAAGACATTAAAATATCTTAATCTCGAAATTGGCCTACCACAATATAATGCAGTAGACATCTCTCATAAGACCTATCTATTACCTGACCAACAAACCAGAGCTTCAAAGATATTATGTTTGGAAGATAACAATATATCAAGGTTGCAGAATGCTGATTGTGGCTAAACTCAGTTGAATGTTTCATCCTCTCAGCGGTATTTGTAAGAGTCAATGGTCAGCGGCATCACACATATGGTTTCTACTAGTACTGAAATCATCGCAACTCCAGGATATAAAAGAACATCGGACATATAAAGAAAACTGATAGCATGAACGTTATTGAAATTAAGCATACTGCAAGGTTTATTTTGTAACAAACTACAAGGTCTTTTTAAGGAATTATAAATATATTGTTTTAAGTTTTATTTCGTTAATGTGTCAATATAATTAATTCTGATCTGCTGACCAAATGACGTTTTAGAAAATGATACGAAGAAAGGGTAACACGCACCGCTAGATGTGTTTAACGTAATATAGTAAGCGGCCATGATCTAAAACTATTGCATATCAATTCTGCTATTGAGCAAAGAGGAGCATGAGCAATCCTGGATCTCATGGCATCATCCGATATGGATACAGTTTACGGATGATATTCACTGTAACGTCCTCCAATTTGGAGGTTATTTCATCTCGTTAAAGGTCGCAAATCTACCGTAGATGACCCATGTTCGTTAAGACCTTGCCTGAACGGTAATTAGATAATCTCAGAAGCTCAAATAAAGAATACAAGATATAGTTATATTAATGGTATTAATTAGTTACCTGATCATGATATGTTGACGAATCATTGGAAGGTCAGACAGCTCTTTCTAAGATCGTTGACATTATGCTACTTAATGGGTGTTACACGCACGTCTGCTTAGCGTGTACATATATATCTATCTATCTATGAATCTATCTATGAATCTATGTATCTGTCTATCTATCTATCTATCTATCTATCTATCTATCTATCTATCTATCTATCTATCTATGAATCTATCTATCTATCTATCTATCTATCTATCTATCTATCTATCTATCTATCTATCTATGAATCTATCTATCTATCTATCTATCTATCTATCTATCCATCTATCTATCTATCTGTCTGTCTGTCTGTCTGCCTGTCTGTCTGTCCGTCTGTTTGTCTGTCTGTCTGTCTGTCCGTCCGTCTGTATGTCTGTCTCTCTGTCTGTATGTGTGTGTGTGTGTGTGTGTAAAGTCTTCCTCTCCGATGTTGTTTTACTGGTAATCTGATTAGTGGAAGACGTACGAAATCTTCTATAAGGCAGTTGACAGGTGCCACCGTTTATAAACCGTTTGTAATGTCAGTCGTCACTTCATTTTGGTTTCGTTCTCCGTCCACTGACGGTCGAGTCTCACTCTCCTTCGCCATATTTACCACTTGCTTGATGTACAGAACATTCCTTCTTTCACGTTACGCAGAACACACTAGTTATTCAGAAACTTCGTAAACCCTACCTACGGTAATACCGTGATATAAATTACCACGTGAACTCTCTATCGAAAATGTACCCTATGCTACCACATGTTTGATTACTGGTGCATGCAATTCACAGATCTTTAACATACAATATTATCTAACCATTACTAAAGTAAATAAACAACGTAATTATCCTTAAGTCATTATAACCAGTATTGTTCCTACAGACAAAGTAAATTTTTTTATATTTATCTCAGATAACCCTATGAGACATACAAATGTGGAAATTTGGATCGGATGGAATCAATTCTGCTAATTAACTATTAACTGTAAAATTAAAATATAGATTGCTAAGCAACTATAGAATCAACACATTTCCATGAAACATGGTATAAATTTCATAACAACTCTAACATCAACACTTTTCAATGAATTTGAATAAACGATGTCCTAACATGGAACTTAGTCATAGGAAATACATCTGCATTCAACAAACAATCACTAAAGGAATATTACATGAAATGAAAATTTAGTACCTTAGTGCTGTTGACTTTAGAACTTTTGCATCCAACACTGTACCCTGTCCTTCTCACAAGACATGCACCTAGTCCCATTCTTGTTGTCACATTACACTCACATTCTTTGCAAGGTGTATGCCTTAATATCACTCGGACAATTACAAGCAGTGGTTTGTAAAACGTGTCCTAAGACGAACATTTGTTTCGTCAGTCAGAATACGAAAAATGTCTTTTTTACTGGACACTTTTTTAAAATAGCAGTTCAATTTCATTGAATCTGAAAATTTGCCCCTTTGAAGTTTTAACACTGTGATCGAAAGTAAGAATACAAGTCAAAATGACCCTTCATAAAGACGTACCTCTTCTAAATGTTATAAAATGTTATTTCCCAGTGCTTTTAACTTCAAGGTTTTATGATTATTTAAAATTCGATTTTTCACATCCGTGGTGTCCCAGACATCCGCGTCCATCAGACACTGGTTTATTACATTACCAATGACTACTTCAGTGAATGATCACTTAAATCGGTGATAACAAAACAACATGATGATACCTGAAAGCGTCAGGGTGATAAATTCATGATCATAGCGCGATCAAAGAAGATGGACTCGGTCTTGACATTTATTAAGGGTTTATTTAGAAGCATAGCCCCAAAATATATCCAGACAGCAAACGAATTAAGCATGAAATATATCGAAGTTGTTTGTGAAAAGGTATTGTCATGGATGGGGATGTTGCTCGGGTTTGGTCCGTCTCAATTTAGCGTATCCAGCATGTATTTGGCATTCATATAACAGCCTTATAGTGATGTAAGTCCTACTCAGTCAACAGGACACAAATTCTATTTGCAAATGAAATTAAATCCAGCCCAGTTGATATATGTTGCAGTGTTCCAAATATATCTATTCTTGGACCTGTTCTCTTTATTCCATACACTCTGTTGCTCTCGAGTGTCATAGATCATCACCGAGTGTCTCAAAAATTGTACGCTGATGACTCCTTAATATACATGTTTTCCACCCAACGGAAGTTGATGCCTCCACCGAAGAAGTAGAGAGATGCATTGCTTATGTGAAATCATGGATGACACGTAACAAGTTGTAGATGAATCACGATAAATTGAGACCATTATGATCACACCAAAAAGACTTTTTCATTCACATCCTTTGCCTCAAACATCAAATATCTGCAACAACAACATCAAATTCACACAGTCAGTACAAAACCTAGGTGTTAATCCAGTCAGTGCTCTCGCATAGCAGCAATATGTCATGAATATATGCAAGGTTGCATATCTTGAGCTGAGACCATTTAGCTCCATTCGCAAATATCTTTCAGTTGATACCACTAAAATACATGTGTGTTTATTATCACTTTCACGACTGGACTTTTATACTTCAATTCTGTCTTGTTTGTCTGATTATTGACTCCAGTAACTTCAAAAAGTTCAAAACACAGCTACTCGGATCATCTTTAAAGTATTACGATCAGAGCACACCTCACAACTGGTCTGTACCCTACACTGTCTATCTATTACATCCAGAATCAAGCACACAATTTGTTCTGTATGCTACGTTTCACTGACGAATTCCAGTCCAACATTCATATCCGACCTCAGCAATGTGTACACACCATCAAGATAGTTATGCTCCTCTTCTGACAATCATTGTTGCCACTATGAAAAGAAGTCATATGGACAACATTCGTTTGCACTTCAGGGCCCAGCAATGTGGAAGAAATTGTCCATTGAAATAAGACACAAAAATACAGTGATCCGTTTCAATAGTGCTATTAAAATTAAACTTTCTCGACTGCAAGAACAATTGTAAAGGCCTAATAGTGTTTCGTACCTTAAATATTTTCAGCATTTTGTATGCTTTCCAATTTCATGTTTTTTTTTTGTTTTTTTTTTGTTTTTCTGTAGTCATATCATTATAGATGTTGTAAAGTGCTTAGAGCTTCTACAGATTACGCGCTATACAAAGTCCTCATTATTATTATTATTATTATTATTATTATTATTATTATTATTATTGTTATTAAATAGCTGACTGGTTATAGCTGCAGAGGTAGATTCAGGTGACAGTGATATAGCTGTATGAAGTTTGGTAGATGAAACGAGTATAGTTAACAGGCGGGTTAACATATAACAAGTTATTTGTTTGCTCATTTTAAGATCATCGAAGACCATCTGCTTTAGCTCAAACTACTCTGGTTCAACATCGATAAAATGCATGAGAATCTCGATTAGATGATTGAAGAATAGTTTCCAAAGCTATATTCTGCATGGTGCAAAATACGAGTTCATCCAGATATTTTCCAACATAACAACGATCCAGTCAATACTTAGCTATACTGCGTGTGGATCACACACTGGGCAGGCCCAACAGGAATTCGTTATTTGCATGTTTCGCCAGAGTTACCATAGGGTTATTTGATTGTGTCAGAGTCCGTTAAATCTCTCTTTACGATGCCATTTCCCCTCGCTGTCAAGACTACGGTTTCGTCAAACCGACCAAGATTAATACATTGGATACGCATGGTAAGGGATTTACTGTTACTTTGTTTGTACATGAAAGACCATGAACGGCCTAAGAACAAAGTTACGCTTGGCCAGTGACAAAAATAACATTTCTTTGTCGTTACATGTTAACTAGCTGAATGTTTATTTTGGAACCGGTGGATTTGCTGTTTTGTGGAGTCTTAGGCGGATTCCGATTCTGATTCCGATTCGGGAATCCTAACGGATACAAACACATTATTTTGTCGTGGTCTCGCACGCCCATTTATAGCGGTTCAGCTTTGAAATTATTCAGATAGCTCTGACAAAAGTTTTCTCAATGGCGTTTGCCAAGGATTTTTTAAAATATTTCATGTTGTTCCAGTAAATGAGTAGCAGCAGAGAGGGTGAATCCTACAACATTTTTTGTTTTTATTTTTGATTATACCCCTCCAAATAACACTAGACCCTTCTCGCGAAAAAATGACAGTGAACATGGGATTCGCATTCGCGTTTTCGTTGATGTCGCAACGTCGTTGTCACTCACCCTCTCTGCTGCTGGAACTTTCAGTTCTAGGTTTACGGTGATTTTAACCGAATATTTGATCCAGTCCTTACTACGACGAAAATCCCCTTAGGATGAAAGTCTTTACGACGAAAATCCTTTCAGGATGAAAGTCCTTAGGACTTTACAAACAGACTAATCGCTAACACCTCCTCTTGTAAATCAATCAGATTATTAGACTGGTCAGTGAGTTTGAAATTAATTCTGGTTAATGAATTATTATGACATCGCATATAGACTGGATTCACCGGGGACTCAATTATTAAAAACCCTGGAGGAGCTGTTGGTGCAAATGAATACAAAATATATCCCTGCTGAGCTTGATTTGATCGTTCTAAATTTATTTGATAGCTTCCTTCGATCACATCACACACTAAATTGAGCGCAATCACCGATGAAATATTCACATTGAACGGAGCAATATGCCTGCCGCCACCATCTGGGTCATTATTTTGTTTGAGGATTTTTATTTCCGGTGATGATGTTTTTTTCCATGCATCATGAATTATTTTAAAACCAACATCGATGGCATCACTGAGAAGTTTTTTTAGTTCTGGTACGTTATATCCTGGTAGTTTGAATGTGGGGATATCCTTCACGGGAATTTTATATTGTTTTGCAAATTCTGTTCTCGTTATAGGATTACTGTCACCTAATACCACTTGAATGATTCGCAAATGAAATGTTTCCATATCGTCGATAATTTTGTTGCATGTTTCTACGCCGCTGATAAATTCATCTCGGGTGAGAGAGCCGGATTTAAGAGATATTAACAACAGCGAAAAATCATTATTCATTGCTGTGAAATTTTTAATGATTTCAGGTTCGTCAACAAAATTATGTCCCCCTATTCCCTCCCCTGGCTTCTTGATACCAAAAAAATCTATAGTAATCTCGTGATCTTCATAACTCTTTATTGGATTATCAGGTGCTATCACGTCGGTGACATAATCAGTTTTTTGTGGTTCTGGTAAATCAACGGGTTTTTCCCGGGGTGGGATTTCAGGCCATCCCAGTACGGTTCTAATAGAACTCTGATAGATATCTACGACGTATCCTTCTGTGTTTATTTCAATGGCAGATGATAGTGTCGGCACATGAACTGTTATAGCTATTTTTGACTCTACTCCAGTAATCGATTTTATTCTACGCGCGAATTCATCATTAATTTGTTCAATTTGATATGATCCGGTTGGTATGGAAACAACGTTCCAGTCTGGGGTACCGTCGGGTTTATTCTTATTTGCAAATACCAGTGAATTATTGGGTTGTTGACCACCAAATGATTTTGACCTAATATTTGGCCAACTGTGGTATACTCGTAATTTTGCTAGCGCTATCTCCTTCACTGGGACCGTAGAGGGGAAATTCACACTGAATTCTGGATTCGTTGAGGTTATTGAGATCATGCTTGTTTGTACTGGGTTCGTGTTCTCCACTATTTGTTGAAGTAATTCCATCTGTGTTGTCATTGTTATTATACTCATGTTTTTGTACTTCTAATTTTGACATCGCAGAATCATATATATCTACCATCGCTGAAAACTCTCTCTCTGATATAATTGTATCATCGAGCGATGACGATATCAATGAGGATAATTGCGAGTATGCAGTGGACACAACATGAAATTGAATTATGTAGTCTTGTAGTTTCCGTTGGCTGCATGAGGATATTTTTTTTGTGATTATTGAAATAATTCCAGCGATTGTTGTTGCCGCAGAAATGCAAATTGGAACAGCTATCGGGGCCATCATTGTCACTGGAGACAGTATAATACCAGCTCCGGTGATTACACCACTCACAACGTACACAGTAACATCAATTGCGGTAATTCTCCTGCGGTATTTTTTAATTTTCATTGCATACTCCTCAGACAAGGTTTTGAGTCTAGTTTGATACTCTCTGACCTGATCATAGCGATATTGCGATGATGAAATCATTTTTATTTTAAATACGCTATCGTTTTCAATTACGATTTACTTAAATCCGCTACGAATTCCACATACCACGTTGTTGAGACCCTAACCAAATTTTTATCAGTAGATGTGATTGTAAACTTTTCAGTTGTATTCTTGTCGATGATCGTTGAAATCGTATTATTGACCCCGGATGAACTGGACGATGAAATATTAAATTGAGATAATGGTGTTACTAGTGTTAATCGATAAATACCCTTAACGGTTGCAGTGATATCTAATTTGTTGTTTGTAGGTGACCACTCAAATGATCCGTGTTGGATTGTATATACTATGTTGTTAGTTTTCTCATGAGGAATTTTTGTTTTTTCAATGACTGTTATCATCCTCGAAAAATCACCTTTGACGTCTTCGATGAAGTTTTTCGTCTCATCGATGGATTTTTTAATATCAGGGAGTTTTAGTTCAATTTTATCGAATGTAGTTCCAATAAATTTATCAATGATATTTCTACGAAATGCGGTAAACTGTTTTATGTGTTCTTCGGTTTTAGATTGAAGTGTTGCTAGTTCTAACGCAGAATCGTTGAGAGTTTTCAATCGATCTGTAATCGTCGAAAAAAGTACACCCGGTTTGAGTTTACCCTGATCGGAAAATAACGCGATAGTATCCTCGATTGCGTTTTGTTGTTTAACCAAAATATCATCCAGAGAAATATTACTGGTTTTCAATTTACCCTGATCGGAAAATAACGCAACGGTGTTCTCGATTGCGTTTCGTTGTTTAACTAAAATATCATCCAACGACACATCACTGGATTTCAATTTACCCTGTTTGTCTTGAAATACAACTATTTCATTAGGATCAACACTTGTTAAGTTCAACGTCTCAGCTATTTCATCTTTGATTAGTTTTTTTTTATCCTTGACAGAATCAGGTTGTGCAGTGTCATCGGGTTTGGGTTTCAAAGATCTCCCCCAAATATCAATCATGTTATTGTAAAACTCTTTCTCTCTCTAAAAAGCGATTGCTGGTGTAGTCATTTACGACAATATGAGGTGGTTTTCTAGATGCTGAAATAGCGTCAAGGACATTTAATACTTCACTGCCGCATATTGGTGGGTCATTGATTTGTTGTGTTGGTAGCGTAGAATACCAAGTCTTCATTGGAAATTGTTTTATGTAACGCATAAACTCTTTTGGTGGGGCTAATCCATATGAATCAAAATAGACAATCCCACGTGGATCAATAGCGTATGCAACCCAGTGAGTTCCAGGTCCGGTGCTGTTATCGAGATTAATAATACCTGTTTCAGTTTTGTTTGGTTGATGTGGTAATTGATCTTTCATAAAAAACACCTCTGAAATTTTTAATCACTAGTTTTTTTGCCGCATCCATTAAATCAAAATTGGACATGGGAACCATCGAAGATTTGGGAACCATAGGTTCGGAAATCGAAGATTTCTGAATTAATAAACCGTTCCTGGTAGTGTCAGGCCTGATCCGTGAACGGATCTCCCGCTGTACCATGAATTCGGGGTTCCTGGTAGTCTTAGACCCTTTCCGCTGTACCATGAATACGGGGTTCCTGGTAGTCTTAGACCCAATCCGTGAACGGATCGTCTCTTTTTTTTATATCCTTGTCCAGCTGCCTTTTTCAACACCATTCCTGCTGCAGTACCAACGGCTCCTAACGCCGCTGCTTTAGCCACCGCTGGGGCTGCTGCTGCAATCAATGCTGGTATTGCAGCTAACAATGGAAATATACCGCCTGTTTTAATCATATTTTTGATAGCAGCCGCAGAAAGAGTAATCTGAACACCTTTTTTATCCTTGAAAGCATCATTGAAATGTTTCACCTGACGAGTTGTCAGCGATAATTTATTTGCACCACCAGTCATTTGATTAGGTTTCAACGTGATTGTGGTTCCACATTTTTTAGCCGATTCTGATTGCAATTTTTTGATTTGACCAGGAGTTAACGTAACACTAATAACACTATATGACATTATACATAATAGATTGATTCTAATTCAATGAAAAATCGAGAAAAATCAATCAAAGATTTTCTACTGGGGCATCTACCACTCTCATTCGTCCACCAACACCTTCAAGTAACATTGATTTATCACTGAGAATGACAGCGACCGCGCTATAATCAGCAATAGCACCACGAGTCACATTAGCTCTAAAGTGTATATCAACAAACTGACTGTCTTGTCAAATCGAGATGTTCCAGTGAGAAGTAATAGATCGGATACAAATTTTTAAAATCATATTGTGATATTTGCAAACCAGTATCGACATTTTGGTCGCGTGCCATAAATGACAACAGACGATGATAAACTCGTGCAATATGATTTTCTGTGTAATAAAGTTGTATATCCTCGGATGGTTCCTGCTGGCCGTTTATTCTCAGTGAGACGTCTTTCACACCTAATTGATCAAATGTCATATGGCTTCGTTCTTGATTATTAACTCGTGTGTTATCCTGTAACGCAATAAATATATGACGTGGCGCAGAAACGCCTTGATTTGATGCTAGGTTCCAAGTGAATAACCCGTTGATATTTGATTGCTTCACATCTGTACTCACGGTTAGCCAACTCAACAACGACTTTCCTCCTTGATCCATAAATGATAGTAATCGTCCTTCTGCGGTGATTGCTGGAGTCAACACTGGCATCCACAATGATATTTTTGTTAAATCGACTCTACCGGCATCAGCATTGGCGGCTGCAGCATTTGCTGGAATCCTCCAAATTGCATCATTATCATCACTTTTTCGTACAAGCGATAATGTATGCTTCGCTCCATAAATAACTTTTCGGACGTTTCTACAGAATCCAAATATGTGATGCAGTGGAATCGCGCATGAAAATGATTTACGCTCTCCTTGCAACATTGAGTTTCGTGTTGCGGCTCCTAGATTGAAATTAGCATCGTTGTTTATAATCATATTCTCGACATCAGAATCACTATTATCACGTTTTTTTGGTCGTCTTACAACAAATGGATTTCCACCAGCGGTATTCTTAGCATCTTTTGCAAACATCATAGAAGGTCCTGCTGATCTTGTATAATCATCAGAATATCTCGCTAACCCGATTATTGTTGTGGCCACATCAACATCACGATCTATGGACTCAATTTCTTTTCCATCAATGAGATATCTAGCACTCTCAAATAGCGCCATAATACCATTATTGACAAAACCGACTTGAGTACCAGCTGGATACGGTGCTGGTACAGCAGTAGTATCAGCAGCTGTTACAATTTCTCCTTCTACTTCAATAAATGCTTCACAGGGTAAAAAGTATTTACTGGTATCATGGACTTGAAGATCAATTCTTGCTCGACTATTTGAGTCTATGGCATGATAGGCGTAATATTGATAATCGCGTACAGAATCATTCTTGGGGACTGGGGCATCTATATCAAATGCTGGATCAGGTGACCTTTTGAACATTTTATTCTATTTATCAGAGTCTAAATCGTGAAATCCTACGGATTTTCATCGTAAACGATTTTTCCATTTTCATCGTCGTAGTTTTTTAAAGCCACTTCCTGCTATCATGTTTGCAATATTGCTTTGGTCCCCTTGATTTACCATCGACGCTAGTTTTTCATCTACTGCGTTATTTATAATTTTACTAACACTTGCAGGCATTTCTTCTGTAGACGGTAACGGTTTCTTTTTTCGTCTCACTAATGATGTTATTTTATCCTTCGCAGTTGAAAACGCTTTCCCGGCAAGATCTCCAACAGTACTAATACCCTTATCACGAATAACATCAATGGCTTTCATTGATAACTGTTTAGCTAACGGCATCACTTTTGGGGCCATTCTTGAAAAGAATCCTAAAATGGTATTGCCGAGGCCATCTCCATAGTATGCTCTATAAACTGGAAACCGTGAATTAACTACATAGACGGGCGTTGGTTTATCATGATTGTAATGGATGATCATTATTATAAAAACAATAGTGTTTTCAATTGTTATTTAATCACTATGATACCCATTTGCTAACTCGTCAATGAAATCTCGATATGTTTTGATATCCATGATACCGCCGGCAAATAACCGTCTACAGATATCAGCTGCTTCATTAATTATTTCTGGAGAGTTATTTCCAGCTCGGAATCCTCCTACAAGAACATCTAATCGTGATATATCATTGATAACACTATCAGGACAAGTGTTTCCAATTCTTGGATTTTGCAGTCCACTTCCGCTATAACCAGCTGCTTCATCTAGTTTTTCTAAACCCGTTTCTTGTAAATAATCATCATCATCATCATCATCATCAGGTGGTAGTTGTTGTTTTTTAGGAGAGAAAGATATTTTCTTTGCAGGCTGCTGTCGCCGCTTTTGCAATCTTGGTTGTTTAAACTCTTCGTATTGATTATACACTAGACTCACCGCATCGATATATTCGATGTATGATGCACTATCTGTCTTAATTTGACTTTTTTTAGTTTTGATTTTATAAAATATATCAGCCCAATGAGCGAAATTCTTAACAAACTTATGATGTTCTGGTTTCAACCATTTTTTTCTGTTTTCATAAGACGTAACAACAAGCGCAGGAATTTCTGCTGGATCAGTCTTATCAATTTCTGCTAACCCTTCCTCGTTAAATCTCACGCGTAAATCATCTACTGTTCTTTTTGATTCTATTTGTTTTGTTTGTTCAGTTTTCGCTGCTAGTTTTTCAAGCTCACCAATAACAGATTTTCCCGTCTCGGGACCATTTCCCAGTAAAGCACGCTCTACCCCTTTCGTTGCTGTGGTTACTGGTTTAAACAACTCTTCAGACCCCAGAGCAAAATCAGTTTGTAAACTCTGTCGTTGTTGCAGTTTATTTCTTACAGAGTCGCGAATTGGTATAAATTTCTTAATTGCATCTAGTCTTTCACGAGCCAATCGGGTTGTTAATGGTTCATTGACCATTATTTGCAATCAGAAACCATTTTTCAATTGTAAAACAATTTTTCCCATCGATGATTCCATCCTTAACGGTCCAATTTTTTATTGCTGTGAAATATTTTTATTTTTTATCCATTGATTTTGCCTGTTTTTGACAGTTTTGGTGGTTTTCAGTTGAAAATCTCAAAGAGATTTTACAGTCAAGTAGTCGATTTTACATGGGATTTTCCATAAGGAAAAGCTGTTAAAACTCATTTTTGATGATTTTTAGCCATTTTTCATCAATTTTTGCCTGTTTTCAGTGATGTTTGGTCATTTTTCATCGATTTCATCAAAAAACCTCGTAGGGTCAAGTAGTCGATTTCCATAGAGAAAAGTTCTTAAAAGAACTTTCAAAGCTGTTAGGATTCTATTTTATTTTCGCAGTGTGAAATATTTTCACTGATTCAATCAAAAAATGACAAAAAAAATGAAAATCTCAAGGAGATTTTACTGTCTGACAAAATCTTTTGAGGGTCGGTCAATCAAAATAGTTCATTTTCTTAACGCTCGTAAGTTTTTAATTTTAGAATTAACTTCCTTTTTCAATTCATATTCGTTACCCAATTCTTTTCGTATTCCTTCCACGATAGTATATAACGGAACAAACACATCGACTTCACTGGAAAATGCAAGAGAGTCTCGAATAGAATTTTGAATTTTTTTGATGAGTGCATATTTCTTTGGTAACATATACTTGTTAGTGTTAACTCCGTATTCTATATCCTAAAAATCCGACTTGATTTGATCAGGATTTAACCCATCTGACAATTTAATATTCTGATTTTTCAATTTTGCAATTTCAACTATGATGCTATTCATATTATCAGAATTTATATATGATAATACATATTTCTAATTCATTTTTCAAAAATAAAAGAGCCGTTAATATTTTAAAAATTCAGTCTGTATATATAAATATCTTTTTTAAAATTAATTCTGTATATATAAATATCTTTTTAAAAATTCAGTCTGTATATATAAATATCTTTTTAAAAATTCAGTCTGTATATATAAATATCTTTTTTAAAATTCAGTCTGTATATATAAATATCTTTTTAAAAATTCAGTCTGTATATATAAATATCTTTTTTAAAATTCAGTCTGTATATATAAATATCTTTTTTAAAATTCAGTCTGTATATATAAATATTTTTTTTAAAATTAATTCTGTATATATAAATATATTTTTCAAAAATTCAGTCTGTATATATAAATATATTTTTTAAAATTAATTCTGTATATATAAATATATTTTTTAAAATTAATTCTGTATATATAAATATATTTTTTAAAATTAATTCTGTATATATAAATATCTTTTTTAAAAATTCAGTCTGTATATATAAATATCTTTTTTAAAATTAATTCTGTATATATAAATATCTTTTTTAAAATTAATTCTGTATATATAAATATATTTTTTAAAATTAATTCTGTATATATAAATATATTTTTTAAAAATTCAGTCTGTATATATAAATATAAATGCAGACAAAAATAAATATCAACCATGATGAGCGGTTATCAGTCATTTGACCCCCTTGATATAGGCCGCTGTGGTTCTATTTGCATTCATTGGGTCCCTTATTAGGCCTTTGTGTCTTTCATAGGGTCCTTTGTTAGAGCATTTTTCTGTTTCTGTTTTATATCAGAATGTTTTTTTTTGTTTTTGCTCTTTGAGATATGACCCTATGACCGTTTCTTTTAGCCGATAATTCATTCTGGGGTACCCAATGTGCATCCACGAACCTTATTTTGGCCGGTAATTCATTTTGAACACCATACGGGGCTACCCAAATGTGATGGAGAGCTAATTACATCCATGGATGTTATTTATTTTAGGGCATTTATGTGTTTACATTCAACATGGAACCCATGAAATCAAATTCATGGTTGCGTAAGTTGTCAAAAACCGACAACCCACCGCTACCGTAAATTTGATAGCATGGGTTTGCATGTTATGTGAATGCACACAGAGGGGTTGCCCTCCCTTCCCTCAATTAAATAGAAAAAAAAAACACCCACCGCTTCACCATCAAACAATTTGTCTGCTATGGGGCGCGAACATGTGAAGAATAATTGTCTGGGTTTACAAGCCAAACACGATACCGTTAGACCACTGTTCACGTCCATAAAGAATAACGTTTTTTAACATATATATGTTGTAAATATTCATATAGTATATAAAGGGACTTAATACAGCAATCCGCAAGGTATGCTATTTTATTTTCTTGAATTACTTATTAATGGTGTTTCACAGTATTTAAATGAGACAGCATATTTGACTTAAACACTAAAACAAAGAATATAATTGTTTGAAAACATTTCTTTTCTTACAAAACAATGCCCAGCCGCTGAATCGCAATAACCCATAAAACAAGTTAACACAATCTAAGGGACAAAGTATACACAAGGTAACTTAATACAGTAATCCACAGGGTGTTATTTTATTTTCTTAAATTACTTATTAATGGTGTTTCACGGTATTTAAATGAGACAGATTATTTGACTTAAACACTAAAAAAAAAAGAAAATATTTCTTTTCTTATAAAACAATACCCAGCCGCTAAATCACAATGATAACTCCCTTGGTTATATCCATTGGTTATATTTAAGAGTTGTCTCCCTTGGTGTTATAGACATACGAAAATCGAATTTTTTGATAATACCATCACGGGATGCTTCATAATTAACAAGCACGGGTGAGGTCTGAATTCTTGGTTCATTTGTATAATAACACTATTTTTCTAATTCATTGTTTGGTTTAATTATAAGTCTCTGTATATAATCTTGAGGAGTCTTTATGATTTTGTCATCGTTGGGGTCAATGACAGTATTTTTTATTCTTTTATCATAATAGCGTTTTAGTTCCCTGTATCGTTTGCCGCCACACCTAAGACATAATTGCGACCTTCCCCTAACCCCAACCCCACATCGAATACAGGGTAACGGACCAAGGCTTCCACGACGAAAGCTTTGCATATGATACCAACAGAATTCATTTCTGCATGATTTGTTACACGGTGTCACTGATCCAATCATAAGCCATTTGCAATGATTCATTATACTTAAATCTTTCATTTAAATGCTTGTTTTAATTATAGTATGGAGGAGTTCGAGAGATTATCGAAAATTAAGCCCTGGAAAAGTGTTCAATTCAATCTTGATAGAGTTTCTGATACACCAAAGAATAAAACCGGGATAGAACCGTAAAATATCTATCCCAAACTCTGTTTGGAACCGAAGAGTTTTTTTCAGAGCAGAAATTATTTGATGCTATTTACCATTTGAGTAAAAAAGATCCTGTGTCAGTGTGGCTATTTCATAGTACTTCAGACGAAGAATGTAGATTTGATCAGTTTGTAAGGCCCAACGGAGAATTGTACCGTACTGAAGAACTGCATAATCAAATTAAACAACTAGTTAGTGAGTTTTCTCCCCAGAGTTCTCTGGGGGAAGACAACGATCAATTATTAGCAAACTGTTTTACACTTCCATCAGTTGTAGCACATTTTGCTAGGAAGAAAAACGCGTGGAAACCAACACGAAGTGAGTTCTTATCAGAGGTCAAATTGTCTTGTCTTGAATACGGCCATGGAGGATTATGGAACACAAAATACACCGCTGATACCGTTATTTCAGTTGATATGATTGCGTGTTATCCAGGAAGTTTTCTTGGGTATGGAGAATGCGAGAAATATTTCAAACGATTTGGACACCCTACACACGAAATGACCCGTGTTGCTATTAATGGACCACTGCCACATTTCGATTCAACCGGATTCGCTTGTGTAGTATCATTTGAAATGGCTACAGGACTTCATCCGGGTAGTTATCTTTGGATTGGTAAACACATGTCTGAAAAACACTGGATGCCAATAGTGTTATTACGGTATATGCTTGATTGTAAGATGTTAAAATCATTAATTGTCAGTGAAGCAATTATATCCTATCGAGCACAGAAATCAGTATGGTTACCACAACCTGATCTAGAAAAAATAATTAGCGAAGAGCGAAAACTGTTTCCAAATTTCAGTGAACAACAAATCATGAATTGGTCCCAACAGTTATTTGAAATCAGAAACAATGAAGCAAAAGACCTTGGACGAAGAATAATCGGTAAATTTACCCAAGGTGGCAAAGATGATAATACGAGATATTCTTCACGATTGATTATAGACAATGCTGAATACGATTTTGTAATCACGGATTTAACGAATAGGGGCCTATATGTCAATCGTAAGGACGCATTTATGTCCGATGGAACCAAATTGGGTACAATTGTTACTTACACTGATGGATACAATCCGCAGTACACACATTTGAGAGCTTCTATGCTTGGTTATGCTTCTATTAATTTATTTTCAATGATCAATAAATTTCCTACCACCGCAGTTAGAGTTGCTACTGACTCATTTTACATAAATAGCAAAATGGCTGATTTTAAGGCTACTGGCAACGAGAATTGGGGGTCATGGAGAATTAAGAAAGAAATGCTTCATGATTATATTCCATCAGCAGATGTTACCATTGAAAATAATTACTTAGAAAGCAATCAGTGTTCAGAATTTTCTAGTGCACCACCGATTTCTGATCCAATATGCCTGTATAAAACAGTTTATTTAAACGGTTGTGGCGGGTCAGGAAAAACAACCCGGGTAATTGAGTTATTTCGTGTTTCCAATCCAAACATTATTGTGCTAACACCAACTCATAGACTTGCAAGAGAAATGATACAGAGAGGGGTAAATGCTTGCACTTATCATAGTTTCTTTAGATGGAAGGGAGATAAATGGACTCCTGAGCGCATGGGAGAGAAATTTATTCCTGAATTCATCATGTGGGATGAAATAGACACAGTGTCCGAAGATGTCTTAAAAATATTTCTTGAGTGGTTGTTATTGAAGAAGACAAAAGTCGTCATGCGCGGTGATCACGGCCAACCTCCACCATTTGTCGGTGCATCCCCCCATGAATGGCTAAAGGGTTTTGTAGACTATTATGAAGAAATTGATACCGATCATAGATCACTTGATAATGAATTAAAAGAATTTAAGAAACTAATTAGATTACAACCGGATAAAATCCAGTGTGAAATAGCCCGTGAAATAATTTCGGAAACTCCCATGAATGAGTTTTGGGAAGCGTGGAGACCAAATGATTTAATCATTGCAAGTAGAAAAATAGTCAGGGACACACTTCAGATGAAGTTATTTGAATTGCATAAACAAAAATTTGCAACGCTTCCAGTGCCCCTCTGTTATAGGCCATCGGATACACGAAAACAGAACATTGAAGTTGATATTCCAGGCCTGACAGAGTCAGGGCGTGAAAAGAAGATTCTCGTATTAAATGATATTGTGCTGGTTGATATCAATGTCGTTGAAGATGCATTGCGTGCTAATAAATCCCCATGGACGCTAGGTTATGCAGCAACAATACACTCTTCACAGGGATTGACTATATCGGATACAATTGTTTGGATGGTAGATAATCGCATAGAATGGTCGAATTTAGTCTATCTCGCAGTGTCTAGAGTACGAAAAATAAATCAACTTCGAAGAATTGTCCTGACAGAGTCAGGCGATGATGAAATCATTGGTGGCGATGATGAAATCATTGGCGATGATAATGATATTATTGATAAAAAACTCTCCGGTTACAAACAACAAGACAAAAAAAAAACAACGAGAATTTGATATTGATGCTGAATTAATAATCACTTTGAAGCAACAACAAAATAATCACTGCGCAAGTTGCAATTGTATAATGAGTTGGCAGTATTTGGATAAGGATCCTCGCCAATTCACCGTTGACAGAAAAAATAACAATCTCGGTCATGTCAGAAATAATGTGATGTTGACTTGTCTTGAGTGCAATAGACGCAAGGGTGCTAGTTAAGCCCATGCGGTGGTAATTGAGTATCCTCAGGTATCACTTGTAATTGTTGTCTAGTAAAGCCCCGTTGAGGGGCAGTTGAATCCAGTTTATAGATTGGAAGTCTACCCGTAGATCGTGTTATACTAGATATCTTGTGTGCAGTAACACTCCAAATAGGATCAGTAGCCCTTTTTGTGCCACCCTCAAGCTCTCCTGGTTCGTATAAGTACCTCACAATGACATTACTACCAAGAATTGGTTGGGAAACGCTAAAATCTTTTTGTGGTTTTTCAGGTATCGACTTCTTTTTAATCGCGTTGATAGGTTTCATGTTGATAGTTCTAGTAATCTCGTTATTCAGTGCAGTAATCACAGCTGGTAACCTTTTAACCCATTCACGGGATCTTTTTTCTTGGATGAATTCTTTTGCGTATTGATATCCAAATAACCGCTCAGCAAGGGTTTTATTAAACCGTTCTACAATGGCCTGATCACGATGTAGCGCAGTATGTCCTCGTCTGATAGTGACTTTATGATTTTTCATTATTGATAACACTGCACCCTGAAATTCCTTGCCAGGATCAATTTGTAATAGATTTGGCCAGTGCAGAGGACTCCTTCGATAAATCCTTTCAAATGCAGAAGCGACTTCAGTGGCCGATTTTGTTTTTAACGGTTCTGCTTCTTTGTATCGACTTGCAATATCAACTACGGTTAATGCGTATTTGTAACCACGATCATGTGGCAGAAATAATAGATCAGCCTGATGAACTTCATTAGGAACTGTCACATCAAAATGCGAGAATTGAATTTGTTTAGGCGGTGGTAGATAAATTTGCCATAGTGCCTGTTTGGATAACCAATGAGCCGCAGTGGTTTTTTTCACTTTTGCAGCGCTAGCGAGCTTATGGATTGCTGATTTACCCCTCCAGTATCCTCTTGGGGAATAATAAATAGATTCCATGTTGTTATTAATTACCAGCACCTAACATCAATTTACTTTTCATAGCCGATTTTATCAAAAAGGAAGCCAATTTTTCTTTGAAAGATTTATCAGAAATAGCATTTAACGCATGAATTAATTTCACATCTGCTAGATGCCTGTGCTGCAGATTACTGCTTTTATAAGATACATCATGAAGGTGACAGGCCTTATCAATAGCGTTTATTGGTTCCTCACCGGGTCGGGGCTGATTTTGATCATTGAGTCTGATATCAAGTCTTGTTCCCGGTCCACAGTAGCTATATCCTGGAAGGTGCTTTTCTCCAGGGTATTTTGCCCATGGGGTTCCAGGGAGTTTAGTTAGCTTGGCTGCGATATCACCTCCTCGTTTTTTTTTAAAGGTTCCTTGAGTTCCTTGGGTGTAGAAACAAATCTAAATTTCTTTGTACTACATTGTACGCATTTACCAGAAAGCGCTGATCGGTTATTTTTAGTTGTAATCGTCGTCAAGTCATCTGTGCCAGTACGTTTTTTACACTTCACACAATATAGATCCATAATTTATATATAACGGCATGAATATAATTGATTATTCAGCTACCCGACGACGGGAACCTATTAAACATCATGAAATGTTGCCGAATTCAATTAGAATGATTATAATCGGACCATCTGGAAGCGGAAAGACACAACCGCTACTTAATTTGATAACGAGATGGATGAAATGGAACAAATTGTATTTAATAGCCCCGAGTGTAGACGATCAGCGATGCTATGAAGTGCTAAAGGATTTTAACGAGAAAGCAAAAGAATTTCAAATTGATGAAGATTTTATTGAGTTTATTACTGATATAGAGGAAGCCCCGAGCATTGATGCTATTGATGGAAGTATTAACAATTTAGTGGTATACGATGATATCATGTTAGATAATCAAAAAAATCCTGCTAGAATATTTTCCCGAGGCAGGCATAAAAACACTGATGTGATCTATGTCACTCAACGGTACACACAAATACCAAAAGTGATCAGAGATAATTGCAATGTGTTGTGTGTATTTAACGGCGTTGATACTCATACGCTACGAAATATTCATCAGACTTGGTGCAGCGGTGATATGAATCATAATCAATTTAGAAATTTCTTTAGTCACGCTGAGTCAAAACCACACGGATTTGTGACAATAAATTTAGCAGACCCTAGGACACGATATCGTATCGGACTGGATCAAATATTCGGTTAAAATCACCGTAAACCTAGAACTGAAAGTTCCAGCAGCAGAGAGGGTGAGTGACAACGACGTTGCGACATCAACGAAAACGCGAATGCGAATCCCATGTTCACTGTCATTTTCTCGCGAGAAGGGTCTAGTGTTATTTGGAGGGGTATAATCAAAAACAAAAACAAAAAATGTTGTAGGATTCACCCTCTCTGCTGCTTGAGTCAATGATGATTTCGCGCTGAAGCAATTTGTTGAAGATCTACTTCGTTGCTAGTGAATATCTAAACTCTTCCCGTTGTTGCTTTAGCATCTCATCACCGTCGTTGATTGTTTGCAACGCTGAGTTTAAACGCAAGATGATCTTGTAATTGTTTAGTTTCAAATTAATCACGTTAATACTTTCCTGGTTTATTATACACCAAAGCATTTCTTTAATAAACGATTGTATCGAGGACAACTCGATAATGTGTTGCTGAAATGTATAAACTTATCCTTGAATGGTTTAATAAGGACGTGTAAAGACGGATTTTAACTTTTTTGGTCCTAATCACCGGAGCGGCAAGTCTGATCAATATTTCACAGCATGATGTGCGCGCGGATGAAGTGCAACTCTACGCCGACGCTGACAGCTCCATAGAGTTCTACAATGACATCACCACAATCGTTCACCCTTGAAATTTTGGTGCTGATCCATGGATTTATGCATATGGCAATTCACTAAAAAATGACAATGTTGTCATTAGGAACATTAGGAAATAACACTTTTGGTAGTTCCTGAATCTGCACTCATTCGCCAGTCAATATGTTCTTGTCCATGTAGCCCAACAGCCATAGCACAAAATATTTGAATGACCTGCAATCAATATAAAAGTTCAGGAAGTCCATTAAAGAAATGAACTGTGGTAGGGCACCTACAAAGGATGGCATCTCAGCGGAGTTGTACAAGACTATCAGTGAACAAACTCTGGAGGAATTCCATACTGTGCTGAGCAGCATCTGGACGGAAGAAGAGATGCCAGACGACCTCCTTGATGCATCAGTTGTGACTCTTTATATGAATAAAGGCACACATGCTAACTACAGTAACTATAGAGTTTTATCCTTGCTCTCCATAGGTGGAGAAATACTTGCTCGTATCATTCTAAACAGGCGTATTGCGGCAGTATCAGAAGATGCCCTCGCCGGGTCTCAGTGTGGATTTTGCCAAATCATCGTTGACATGATATTCACAGTGATTAAAGTCCACAAGAAGTGTTTTTACAGAAACACGAATATGTTTCCCGTCCTTATGGGCCTGAAAAAGGACTTCAACATAGTCAACAAAGACGTATTCAAGGAAATGTGTTGTCTTCAGACGTTTACCAACCTCATCCAGCTCTTTAATCATCACATAACTCTAGAGATTCTCTTAGACGGTGAACGCTCTGAGAAATTCCCCAAATCTATCTATCTATCTATCTATCTATCTATCTATCTATATCTATATATCTATATATATATATATATATATATATATATATATATATATATATATATATATATATATATATATATGTATATATATATGTGTGTGTGTGTGTGTGTGTGTGTATATATTTATCAGTGTCAAACATGGCTGTCTACTCGCACCGTACACCTTAACCTCTTATTCACACAGGTACTACTCCTTGTCAGCTGTGACTTTAACCATGTTATATACAATATATATCACCTAAATGGATTGTTTGAGATCCCCGTCACCCAGGTACATAAATCAAGACGCAATAAATACTCATTACTGAAGAACTCTTTTCAGATATCTGTGACCTCATGGCCCACGAATAGAAACATACATGCAGGTAATCTGCGACAGGTTCTCGGAAACCGCCAATCTGTTGAGACTCCCATTTAACCAGGGAAGATATAATTCATCTTCCTGCCAACCACAAAAATGCTCATTTATAAGCCCGTATCACCATTGCAACAAGCAGTTGAAGAATGTTGACAATTTTAATTACGTAGGCAGCACAATATCCAGGGAAGGTTTTCTGGACAAAGAGATCACTGCGAGAATCCAGAATGGCAGTCACTCACTCAAAAGACACCAAACCAAGATCTTAAGGTGCAAGGTCAGCAAGGATAAAGTTCTTATCACGTATCTCTTGTAAGGCTGTGTAACGTGTACTGTGTAGCGAAGGCTTGTCTGTCAGTTGGGACAGTTTCATCAGCGCGTCATGGGATCCATCATGTATGTATGTATGTATGTATGTATGTATGTATGTATGTATGTATGTATGTATGTATGTATGTATGTATGTATGTATGTATGTATGTACGAATGTCTGTCTGTCGGTCTGTTTGTCTCTATGTCTGTATGTATGTATTAGCAGCAGAGAGGGTGAACCCTACAACCTTTTCCGACAAAATTTTGATTGAGTCCTTAAAACAAAAAATAGAGCCTTCCAACGAAATCTCATATTTTAACCCAAAAAAAGTCTCCATTTAGCAAACGGAGACTTTACGATTTTTCAATCAATTTTGTCGTTGTTGTCGTTCACCCTCTCTGCTGCTATGGGTTAATAATTTTTTTACGAGTTCAACTGAATATTTGATCCAGTCCGATACGATATCGTGTCCGAGGATCATGTAAATTTATTGTTACACATCCGTACGGGGTTGACTGAGCATTACTAAAGAAATTTATAAATTGATTGAAGTCCATATCAGAACACCATGTCTGCCAAATATTTCGTAGCGTATGATTTTCAACTCCGTTAAATACAGCAAGAATATTACAGTTATCTCTAATCACTTTTGGAATCTGTGTGTAGCGTTGAGTGACATATATCACGTCGGAGTTTTTATGCCTGCCTCGGGAAAATATTCTAGCAGGATTTTTTTGTTTATCTAGCATTACATCATCGTATACGACTAAATTGTTAACACTTCCATCGAGATCTTCTACTGATGGTGCCTCGTCAATATCGGTTATAAATTCAATAATTCCCTTGCCGGCAATCTCTGAAGGGTTTTCATTAAAATCCTTTAACACTTCATAGCATCGTTGATCATCTACGCTAGGGGCAATTAAATACAACTTATCCCACTTCATCCATCTCATTATTAAATTGAGCAACAAGTGCGTCTTGCCGGATCCAGATGACCTGATTATAATCATCCGGATAGAGTTTGGTAGCGCTGCATGATGCTTAACCGGTTCTCTTGCTTTAGTCGCTGAAAAATCAATTATATCCATATCCTTATACATAAATTATGGATCTATATTGTGTGAAGTGTAAAACGCGTACTGACACAGATGACTTGACGACGATTACAACTAAAAATAACCGATCAGCGCTTTCTGGTAAATACGTACAATGTGGTACAAAGAAATTTAGATTTGTGTATATGAGATCTGCAGGAAATGATGATTTAAAAAAAAAACGAGGAGGTGATATGGCAGCCAAGCTCACTAAACTCCCAGGAACCCCATGGGCAAAGTATTCAGGAGAAAAACACCTTCCAGGGTATAGTTATTGTGGACCGGGAACAAGACTTGATATCAGACTTGATGATCAAAACCAACCTCGACGTGGTGAAGAACCAATAAACGCCATTGATAGGGCGTGTCACGCACATGATGTTGCTTATAAAAGCAGCAATTTGCAGCACAGGCATCTCGCGGATGTGAAATTAATTCATGCATTAAATGATATTCCTGATAAATCCTTCAAAGAAAAATTAGCTTCATTTTTGATAAAATCGGCAATGAAAAGCAAATTGATGTTAGGTGCTGGTTATTAATAAAAACATGGAACCTATTTACTATTCTCCGAGAGGATACTAGAAGGGTAAAGCAGCAATCAGTAAACTCGTCAGCGCCGCAAAAGTGAAAAAGGCTACTGCGGCTAATTGGTTATCCAAACAGGCGATATGGCAAATTTATCTACCACCGCCTAAACAAATTAATTACTCGCATTTTGATGTGACTGTCCCTAATGAAGTTCATCAGGCTGATCTATTATTTTTACTTCATGACCACGGTTACAAATACGCGCTAACCGTAGTTGATGTTGCGAGTCGATACAAACAAGCAGAGCCGTTAAAAACAAAGTCAGCCACTGAAGTAGCTTCTGCATTTGAAAGGATTTATCGAAAGGGTCCTCTGCGTTGGCCGAATCTATTACAAGTTGATCCTGGCAAGGAATTTCAGAGTGTAGTCTTATCAACAATGAAACATCAAAATGTCAACATCAGACGAGGACATACTGCGTTACATCGCGATCAGGCAATTGTAGAACTCTTGCTGAGCGGTTATTAGGATATCAATACGCAAAAGAATTCATTCAAGAAAAGCGATCCCGTGAATGGGTCAAAAGGTTACCAGCTGTGATTACCGCACTGAATAATGAGATTACTAGAACAATCAACTTGAAACCTATCAACGCGATTAAAAAGAAGTCTATACCTAAAATGGAAATTCGAAGAATTTCACAAAAAGATTATAGCGTTTCCCAACCAATTCTTGGTAGTAATGTCACTGTTAGGTATTTATACGAACCAGGAGAGCTTGAAGGTGGCAGAAAAAGGGCTACTGATCCTATTTGGAGTGTTACCGCACACAAGATATCTACTATAACACGATCAACTGGTAGACCACCAATCTATAAATTGGATTCAACTGCCCCTCAATGAGGATTTGCTCGTGAACAACTGCAAGTGATTCCTGACGATACTCAATTACCACCGCGGGGTCTTAACTAGCACCATCGCGTCTGTTGCACTCAAGACAAGTCAACATCACATTGTTTCTGACATGACCGAGACTGTTATTTTTTCTGTCTACGGTAAATTGGCGAGGATCTTTATCCGAATAACGCCAACGCATTATACAATTGCAACTCGCGCAGTGATTATTCTGTTGTTGTTTCAGCGTAATTATTAATTTAGCATCAATGTCAAATTCTCGTTGTTTTTTTTTTTTGTCTTGTTGTTTGTATCCGGAGAGTTTTTTATCAATAATTTTAACATCAACGATGCTAGCATCATCCATTGTGGTGTCATCATCGCCTGACTCTGTCAGGACAATTCTTCGAAGCTGATATTTTTTTCGTACTCTGGATACTGCGAGATAGACTAAATTCGACCATTCGATGCGATTATCTACCATCCAAACAATTGTATCCGATATAGTTAATCCCTGTGAAGAATGTATTGTTGCTGCGTATCCTAGCGTCCACGGGGAATAAGAATAGAGACGACGGGACTCCAGACTGGAACGTTGTTTCGATACCAACAGGGTCATACCAAATCGAACAAATCAATAATGAATTCGCGCGTAGAATAAAATCGATTACTGGAACAGAATCGAAAATCGTTATAACGGTTCATGAGCCGACGCTATCATTCGCAATTGAGATAAGCACAGAAGGATACGTCGTAGATATCTATCAGAGTTCTATTAGAACCGTACTAGGATGGCCTGAATTACCACCGGGGGGGGGGGGGGAAACCGTTGATTTACCAGAACCACAAAAAACTGATTATATCACCGACAGAATAAAATCTGATAATCTAATAAAGAGTTATAAAGATCACCAAATCACTATAGATTTTTTTGGTCTCGAATACGAACATAGGGTGGGGGGTGGACCATTGCAAGGGTATCATTTTGTTAACGAACCTAAAATCGTTAAAAATTTCACAGCAATGATATAATGATTTTTCACTGTTGTTGATATCTCTTAAATCCGGTACTCTTACCCGAGATGAATTTATCAGCGTTGTAGAAACATGCAACAAAATTATCGACGATATGGAAATTTTTAATTTAAAAATTATTCAGGATATATTAGATGACGATAATCCCACATCGAGAACAAAATTTGCAACAGACTATAAAATCCCCGTCAAAGATATTCCAACATTTAAACTACCGGGATATAACGTACCAGAACTAAAAGATCTTCTCAGTGACACCATCGATGTTGGTTTTAAAACAATTCATGATACGTGGAAAAAAACAGCATCACCGGAAATAACAATCCTCAAACATAATAATGACCCAGATGGTGGTGGCAGACATATCGTTCCGTTCAACGTGAATATATCCTCAGTGATTGCGCTCAATTTAGTATGTGGTGTTATCGAAGGAAGCTATCAAATTAATCTCGAACGATCAAATCAAGCTCAGCAAGGATATATTCTTTATTCGTTTGCACCAACAGCAGCAGCAGAGAGGGTGAATCAGACAACATTTTTAGACAAGTTTTCACTGAAATCACGCTTAAAATCAATGAAACCAATGACATCAGGCCCAAAAGTCAATGACATCAGGTCCCAAATATGTGTGTGAATCATGGATTAGGTCCAAAAAAAAATTATG
Organism: Unio delphinus; assembly: GCA_029339505.1. Classification (NCBI taxonomy): domain Eukaryota; kingdom Metazoa; phylum Mollusca; class Bivalvia; order Unionida; family Unionidae; genus Unio; species Unio delphinus. The sequence continues at coordinate 24,502,997 of JAQISU010000055.1, forward strand.
AAAAAATCAATGAAATTAATGAAATCAAAAACTTTTCAACTATTACATTTTTTGGGAAAAAGGGACTACAACATCGTTGTCACTCACCCTCTCTGCTGCTATGGGTTAACCGAATATTTGATCCAGTCCGATACGATATCGTGTTCGAGGGTCATGTAAATTTATTGTTACAAATCCGTGGGGGGTAGACTGAGCATGACTAAAGAAATTTCTAAATTGATTGAAGTCCATATCAGAACACCATGTCTGCCAAATATTTCGTAGCGTATGTGTATCAACGCCGTTGAATACAGCAAGCATATTACAGTTATCTCTAATCACTTTTGGAATCTGAGTGTAGCGTTGAGTGACATAAATCACATCAGTGTTTTTATGCCTTCCTCGGGAAAATATTCTAGCAGGATTTTTTTGATTATCTAACATGACATCGTCGTATACAACTAAATTGCTGATACTTCCATCGAGGTCATTCACGGATGGCGCCTCGTCAATATCGGTTATAAATTCAATAACATCCTCGCCGGCAATCTCTGAAGCGTTTTCATTAAAATCTTTTAGCACTTCATAGCATCGTTGATCATCTACGCTAGGGGCAATTAAATACAACTTATCCCACTTCATCCATCTCATTATTAAATTGAGCAACAATTGCGTTTTACCGGATCCAGATGGCCCGATTATAATTGCGCGGATAGAGTTTGGTAGCGCTGCATGATGCTTCACTGGTTCTCTTGTTTTAGTCGCTGAAAAATCAATTATATTCATATCTCTATACATAAATTATGGATCTATATTGCGTGAAGTGTAAGGCGCGTACTGGTACAGATGACTTGACGACGATTACAACTAAAAATAACCGATCAGCTCTTTCTGGTAAATGCGTACAGTGTAGTACAAAGAAATTTAGATTTGTTTCTAAACCCAAGGAACCCAAGGAACCTTTAAAAAAAAACGAGGAGGTGATATCGCTGCCAAATTAGCAAAACTCCCTGGAACCCCATGGGCAAAATACCCCGGAGAAAAACACCTTCCAGGGTATAGTTATTGTGGACCGGGAACAAGACTTGATATCAGACTCAATGATCAAAATCAGCCCCGACCCGGTGAGGAACCAATAAACGCTATTGATAAGGCCTGTCACCTTCATGATGTTGCTTATAAAAGCAGCAATTTGCAACACAGGCATCTAGCAGATGTGAAATTAATTCATGCGTTGAATTCTATCACTGATAAATCCTTCAAAGAAAAATTGGCTTCATTTTTGATAAAATCGGCAATGAAAAGTAAATTGATGTTAGGTGCTGGTAATTAATAGCAACATGGAGTCTATTTATTATTCCCCAAGAGGATACTGGAAGGGTAACGCTGCAATCAGTAAACTCGCTAGCGCCGCAAAAGTGAGAAAAACCACTGCGGCTCATTGGTTATCCAAACAGGCACTATGGCAAATTTATCTACCACCGCCTAAACAAATTCAATTCTCGCATTTTGATGTAACCGGACCCAATGAAGTTCATCAGGCTGATCTATTATTTCTGCCACATGATCGTGGTTACAAATATGCGTTAACTGTAGTTGATATTGCAAGTCGATACAAAGAAGCAGAACCGTTAAAAACAAAATCGGCCACTGAAGTCGCTTCTGCATTTGAAAGGATTTATCGACGAGGTCCTCTGCACTGGCCAAATCTGTTACAAGTTGACCCGGGCAAGGAATTTCAGGGTGCAGTGTTATCTACAATGAAATATCACAATGTCGCTATCAGACGAGGGCATACTGCACTGCATCGTGATCAGGCCATTGTAGAACGATTTAATAAAACCCTTGCTGAGCGGTTATTTGGATATCAATATGCAAAAGAATTCATCCAAGAAAAAAGATCCCGTGAATGGGTTAAGAGATTACCAGGTGTAGTTACCGCACTGAATAACGAGATTACTAGAACTATCAACATGAAACCTATCAACGCGATTAAAAAGAAGTCGATACCTGAAAAACCACAAAAAGATTTCAAAGAACCAATTCTTGGTAGTAATGTCATTGTGAGGTACTTATACGAACCAGGAGAGCTTGAAGGAGATAGAAAAAGGGCTACTGATCCTATTTGGAGCGTCACTACGCATAAGATATCTAGTATAACACGATCTACGGGTAGACCTCCAATCTATAAACTGGATTCAACTGCCCCTCAACGGGGTTTTACTAGACAACAATTACAAGTGATACCCGAGGATACTCAATTGCCACCCCATGGGCTTAACTAGCACCCTTGCGTCTATTGCACTCAAGACAAGTCAACATCACATTATTTCTGACATGACCGAGATTGTTATTTTTTCTGTCTACGGTGAATTGGCGAGGATCCTTATCCGAATACTGCCAACGCATTATACAATTGCAACTTGCGCAGTGATTATTCTGTTGTTTCTTCAAAGTGATTATTAATTCAGCATCAATATCGAATTCTCGTTGTTTTTTTTTGTCCTGTTGTTTGTAACCGGAGAGTTTTTTATCAATAATATCATTATCATCACCAATGATTTCATCATCGCCAATGATTTCATCATCGCCTGACTCTGTCAGGACAATTCTTCGAAGTTGATTTATTTTTCGTACTCTAGACACTGCGAGATAGACTAAATTCGACCATTCTATGCGATTATCTACCATCCAAAGAGTTGTATCCGATATAGTCAATCCCTGTGAAGAGTGTATTGTTGCTGCATAACCTAGCGTCCACGGGGATTTATTAGCACGCAATGCATCTTCAACAACATTGATATCAACCAGCACAATATCATTTAATACTAAATTCTGTTTTTGACTTTGTCCTGGAATATCAACTTCAATATTCTGTTTTCGCGTATCCGATGGCCTATAACAAAGGGGCACTGGAAGTGTTGCAAATTTTTGTTTATGCAATTCAAATAACTTCATCTGAAGTGTGTCCCTGACTATTTTTCTACTTGCAATGATTAAATCGTTTGGTCTCCACATTTCCCAAAACTCATTCATGGGAGTTTCCGAAATTATTTCACGGGTTATTTCACACTGGATTCTATCCGGTTGTAATCTAATTAGTTTCTTCAATTCTTTTAATTCATTATCAAGTGATCTATGATCAGTATCAATTTCTTCATAATAGTCTACAAAACCCTTTAGCCATTCATGGGGAGATGCACCGACAAATGGTGGAGGTTGGCCGTGATCACCGCACATGACGACTTTTGTATTCTTCAATAACAACCACTCAAGAAATATTTTTAAGACATCTTCTGACACTGTGTCTATTTCATCCCAAATGATAATTTCAGGAATAAATTTCTCTCCCATGCGCTCAGGAGTCCATTTATCTCCCTTCCATCGGAAAAAGCTGTGATAAGTGCAAGCATTTACCCCTCTCTGTATCATCTCTCTGGCGAGTCTATGAGTCGGTGTTAGCACAATCATGTTAGAAACGCTAGCGTTTCCACGACGGAATAACTCAATTACCCGGGTTGTTTTTCCTGACCCGCCACAACCGTTTAAATAAACTGTTTTATACAGGCATATTGGATCAGAAATCGGTGGTGCACTAGAAAATTCTGAACACTGATTGCTTTCTAAGTAATTATTTTCAATGGTAACATCTGCTGATGGAATATAATCATGAATCATTTCTTTCTTAATTCTCCATGATCCCCATTTCTCGTTGCCAGTAGCCTTAAAATCAGCCATTTTGCTATTTATGTAAAATGAGTCAGTAGCAACTCTAACTGCGGTGGTAGGAAATCTATTGATCATTGAAAATAAATTAATAGAAGCATAACCAAGCATAGAAGCTCTCAAATGTGTGTACTGCGGATGGTATCCATCAGTGTAAGTAACAATTGTACCCAATTTGGTTCCATCGGACATAAATGCGTCCTTACGATTGACATATAGGCCCTTATTCGTTAAATCCGCCATTACAAAATCGTATTCAGCGTTGTCTATAATCAATCGTGAAGAATATTTCGTATTATCATCTTTGCCACCTTGGGTAAATTTACCGATTATTCTTCGTCCAAGATTTTTTGCTTCATTGTTTCTGATTTCAAATAACTGTCTGGACCAATCCATGATTTGTTGTTCATTAAAATCAGGAAACAGTTTTCGCTCTTCGCTAATTATTTTTTCTAGATCAGGTTGTGGTAACCAGACTGATTTCTGTGCCCGATAGGATATAATTGCTTCACTGACAATTAATGATTTTAACATTTTACAATCAAGCATATACCGTAACAACACTATTGGCATCCAGTGTTTTTCAGACATGTGTTTACCAATCCAAAGATAACTACACGGATGAAGTCCTTCAGCCATTTCAAATGATACCACACAAGCGAATCCGGTTAAATCAAAATCAGGAAGTGGTCCATTAATAGCAACACGGGTCATTTCGTGTGTAGGGTGTCCAAATCGTTTGAAATATTTCTCGCATTCTCCATACCCAAGAAAACTTCCTGGATAACATGCAATCATATCAACTGAAATAACGGAATCAGAGGTGTATTTTGTGTTCCATAATCCGCCGTGGCTGTATTCAAGACAGGACAATTTGACATCTGATAAAAACTCACTTCGTGTTGGTTTCCACGCGTTTTTCTTTCTAGCAAAATGTGCTGCAATGGATGGTACTGTGAAACAGTTTGCTAATAATTGATCGTCTTCTTCTCCGTCCTCAGAAAACTCACTAGCTAGTTGTTTCATTTGATTCTGCAGTTCTTCAGTACGGTATAATTCTCCGTTAGGCCTTACAAACTGATCAAATCTGCATTCCTCGTCTGAATTACTATGAAATAGCCACGCTGACACAGGATCGTTTTTACTCAAATGGTAAATAGCATCAAATAATTTCTGCTCGGTAAAACATTCTTCAGGTCCCAACCCTGCTGGGGATAGATATTTTACGGTTCTATCCCGTGGAAATATTGTTACTGCAGATGACCACGCGTGTTCGTTATGATCAATAATTTCAATGGGAACCCCCTGTGATTTATATTTCGATTCGTATAATACTTCTCCGGTGATTGTTCTTACCGATATTGGAAATCTTAATGATTTTTCTAATTTAGTTATATCCTGAATTGTTGCTCCATGCTCTTTTACCGTGAACTCCCACTCGGTTATTTTTTTTCGTCTTAGATCAGTGAGTTTATTTCCCCGGGATGCATTTGTGAAGTGTTCTATTATTCGTTCTGCTACACAATTGAGCCCTGTCGAATATTTCATGGGTGCTAGTTTTGAAATATCAGGTTTTTCATTGAGCGGATAGATCCCGTAAACAACTGCTGTGACAGGATAAGATCTTTCGTAGTAGGGTTTATCAATTCCAGTCAAAATTCCCGGTTTGGAATCCTGATTCACGGTGACAGTTTTTTTGCCCTTGAGAATGGGTTCAAATTTATCCTTAATAATCCATTTGCCATTCTCACGGATAATGAATTTGATTCGGAAAAAATGACTTTTTTCCCCAACACGTGAAATGATCACTGCTGCCTTTTCATCATTCATGGTAGCGTCAACAACACCATCAATTCGAAATGTTGACCAACAATAAGATGCTCCATCACGCTTGAATTCATTAAAACAGTCTCTGATGGGTTTATCAAGAATTTTATTCTTGGGTGTATTAGAAACTATATCAAGATTGAATTGAGCATCCTTCCATGGTGATCTCATGTTTCAGTCTTTTGGACGTTTGTTACGTTTTTTGGGTCTATCGCGATTAAATCTAGGATTGATTTTCAATAATCTCTTAAATTCTTTCATGTTTCCGTCTATTGGGCGTTTGTTACGCTTTTTGGGTCTATCGCGATTAAATCTAGGATTGATTTTCAATAATCTCTTAAACTCTTTCATGTTTCCGTCTCTTGGACGTTTGTTACGTTTGTTTCCGTCTATTGGACGTTTTTTGGGTCTATCGAGATTAAATCTAGGATTGATTTTTAATAATCTCTTAAACTCTTTCATGTTTCCGTCTCTTGGGCGTTTTTGACGTTTTTTTGGTCTATCGAGATTAAATCTAGGATTGATTTTCAATAATCTCTTGAACTCTCTATCAGCATTGAATTTAGCATTTGTCGAAGTCAATCTCTTGAACTCCTTCATGCTATATAAAAAACAAACATTTAAATGAAAGTTTTATGTATAATGAATCACTGCAAATGGCTCATGATGGGAAATGTAACCCCGTGTAACAAATCATGCAGAAAAAATGAATACTGTAGGTATCATATGCAAAGTTTTCGACGTGGAAGTCTTGGTCCGTTACCCTGTATTCGATGTGGGGTTGGGGTCAAGGGAAGATCACAATTGTGTAGTGATTGTGGTGGTAAGCGATATAGGGAATTGAAGCGTTATTATGATAAAAGAATAAAAAATGGACAATCTATCAGAAATTATGACCCTGAAAAGGCCCTTGACCCTGACAACATCAAGGATAAAATCATAAGAACCCCGCAAGACTATATCGAAAGATTTTCCAGTGATGTAATTATTGAACCAAACACTGAATTAGACAAACAATAGAATAGTATATATGGACCAAGAATTCAGACCACATCCAGTGATTACAAAATATGAAGCATCCAGTGATGGTGTTGTAAGACACTGTAGAATGAAGAAACCGGTCGGTTTTGTGAGTAATCAAGGGTATTTTAGGTTTACTGTTGGAAAGAAAACTTATCACAATCATCGTTTCGTATTTGAATGTTTTAATGGATTGATCAAAGATGGTTTTGTTATTTATCACAAGGATTCTAATCCAAAGAATAATTCTGTATCAAATCTGCAGGCTATCACACTGAGTGAGAATTCCAAACAAGGAAAGACTGGCACTTGCAAAACGGTTGGGAAGAGACCTGTGACATCTTTGAATACAACAACTGATGAAGAAATGATTTTTCAATCAATGAATGAAGCCGGAAAATATTTCAATATCTGTCCGACTTCTGTACAAAAAGTTGCAGGGGGGATTTATCGATCGGCTATTTCAAAAAAGACGGGGCAAAAAGTTCAATTTAGTTATGTCTAATGCGTCATAATTTCCAATTAGAGATATGTCATACTTATAGAATAATGAATTCTGAAAACATGAATAGCATCATAGTTGAAATAGCAAAATTGAAAAATCAGGATATCAAACTATCAGATGGGTTAAATCCTGATCAAATTGTGTCTGATTTTCAGGATATAGAATACGGGGTTAACACTAACAAATATATGCTACCCAAGAAATATGCACTCATCAAAAAAATTCAGAATTCTATTAAAGACTCTCTTTCATTTTCCAGTGACATCAGTGTGTTCGTCCCGTTGTATGCTATCGTAGAGGGAATACGAAAAGAATTGGGGTACGAATACGAATTGAAAAAAGAAGTCAACTCTAAAATTAGAAACCTACGAGCATTAATTCAAGAAAATGAACAATTTTGATTGCCCGACCATTGATTGCCCGACCATTGATTGCCCGACCATTTATCATTCCGACCATTTATCATTCCGACCCTCATTTTTTTTAGCCGACCCTCAAGGGGGATGTCAAAAATCGATGGACGATGTGTCAGATTGATCAATGGAAAAGTGAGGAAACTGTGGTATTAATTATTTTATATACAATTTCCACACTTTCCTCATCATTGATAGAAGCTGTTATAGGATGAAATAACACTTCCATGACCGTATCAAAAATCATCCGACATGTCACTGATGTCAAAAAAGGAGTTGCACGATGGTGTTAGGTCGGGATTGAAAAATTGTTTTGCAATTGAAAAATAGTTTGCGATTTCAAATAATGGTCAATGAAGCATTAACAACCCGATTGGCTCGTGAACGACTGGATGCAATCAGGAGATTTGTACCAATTCGTGACTCTGTAAGAAATAAACTGCAACAACGACAGAGTTTACAAACTGATTTTGCTCTGGGGTCTGAAGAGTTGTTTAAACCAGTAACCACAGCAACGAAAGGAGTAGAGCGTGCTTTACTGGGAGATAGTCCCGAGACGGGAAAATCTGTTATTGGTGAACTTGAAAAAATAGCAGCGAAAACTGAACAAACAAAACAAATAGAATCAAAGAGAACAGTAGATGATTTACGCATGAGATTTAACGAAGAAGGGTTAGCAGCAATTGATGAGACTGATCCAACAGAAATTCCTACGCTTGTTGTTACTTCTTATGAAAACAGAAAAAAAATGTTGAAACCAGAACATCATAAATATGTTAAGAATTTAACTCACTGGGCTGATATATTCTACAAAATCAAAACTGGAAAAAGTCAAAAAAAGACGGATAGTGCATCATACATTGAATATATCAGGATGGTGGATCACGTGTATAATCAATATGAAGAACTAAAACAACAACAAAAACCGCCAAAATTGCAAAGAAAGCGAGAGCAACCTGCAAAGAAAATATCTTTTTCACCTAAAAAACAACAACTACCACCTGATGATGATGATGATGATGATACTCTTGATTATTTACAAACCACGGATACAGACAAACTAGATGAAGCAGCTGGTTATAGCGGAAGTGGATTAGGAAATCCAAGGATTGGAAACATTTGTCCTGATAGTGTTATCAATGATATATCACGATTAGATGTTCTCATCGGAGGAAAACGAGCTGGAAATAATTCACCGGAAATAATTAATGAAGCAGCTGATATCTGTAGACGGTTATTTGCCGGCGGTATCATGGATATCAAAACCTATCGAGATTTCATTGACGAGTTAGCAAATGGGTATCATAGTGATTAAATAACAATTGAAAACACTATTGTTTTTATAATAATGATCATCCATTACAATCATGATAAACCAACCCCCGTCTATGTAGTTAATTCACGGTTTCCAGTTTATAGAGCATACTACGGAGATGGCCTCGGCAATACCATTTTAGGATTCTTTTCAAGAATGGCCCCAAAAGTGATGCTGTTAGCTAAACAGTTATCAATGAAAGCCATTGATGTTATTCGTGATAAGGGTATTAGTACTGTTGGAGATCTTGCCGGGAAAGCGTTTTCAACTGCGAAGGATAAAATAACATCATTAGTGGGGCGAAAAAAGAAACCGTTACCGTCTACAGAAGAAATGCCTGCAAGTGTTAGTAAAATTATAAATAACGCAGTAGATGAAAAACTAGCGTCGATGGTAAATCAAGGAGACCAAAGCAATATTGCAAACATGATAGCGGGAAGTGGCCTTAAAAAACCACGACGAAAACGCTAGCGTTTTTCACGATGAAATGGAAAATCCGATTTAGACTCTGATAAATAGAATAAAATGTTCAAAAAATCACATGATCCGGCGTTTGATATAGACGCCCCAGTTGGCAAGGATGATTCTGTACGCGATTATCAATATTACGCCTATCATGCCATAGACTCAAATAGTCGAGCAAGAATTGATCTTCAAGTCCATGATACCAGTAAATACTTTTTACCCTGTGAAGCATTTATTGAAGTAGAAGGAGAAATTGTAACAGCTGCTGATACTCCTGCTGCACCAGCACCGTATCCAGCTGGTACTCAAGTCGGTTTTGTCAATAATGGTATTGTGGCGCTATTTGAGAGTGCTAGATATCTCATTGATGGAAAAGAAATTGAGTCCATAGATCGTGATGTTGATGTGGCCACAACAATCATAGGGTTAGCGAGATATTCTGATGATTATACAAGATCGGCTGGTCCGTCTATGATGTTTGCAAAAGATGGTAAGAATACCGCTGGAGGAAATCCATTTATTATAAGACAACCAAAAAAACGTGATAATACTAATGCTGAGGTCGAGAATATGATTATAAACAACGATACTAATTTCAATCTAGGAGCTGCAACACGAAACGCAATGTTGCAAGGAGATCGTAAATCATTTTCATGCGCGATTCCACTGCATCACATATTTGGATTCTGTAGAAACGTCAGAAAAGTTATCTACGGGGCGAAGCATACAGTATCGCTTGTACGAAAGGGTGATGATAACGACGCAATTTGGAGGATTCCAGCAGATACTGCAGCCCCCAATGCTGATGCCGGTAAAGTCAATTTAACAAAAATATCATTGTGGATGCCAGTGTTGACTCCAGCAATCACCGCAGAACAACGACTACTATCATTTATGGACCAAGGAGGAAAGTCGTTGTTGAGTTGGCTAACCGTGAGTACAGATGTGAAACAATCAAATATCAACGGGTTATTCACTTGGAACCTAGCATCAAAACAAGGCGTTTCTGCGCCACGTCATATATTTATTGCGTTACAGGATAACACACGAGTTGGCAATCAAATCTTCAGTCATATGATATTTGATCAATTAGGTGTGAAAGACGTCTCACTGAGAATAAACGGCCAGCAGGAACCATCTGAGGATATACAACTTAATTACACAGAAAATCATATTGCACGAGTTTATCATCGTCTGTTGTCATTTATGGCACGCGATCAAAATGTCGATACTGGTTTGCAAATATCACAATTTGATTTTAAGAATCTGTATCCGATCTACTACTTCTCACTGGAACATCTCGATTTGACAAGACAGTCAGTTGTTGATATACACTTTAGAGCTAATGTGACTCATGGTGCTATTGCTAATTATAGAGCGGTTGCTGTCATTCTCAGTGATAAATCAATGCTACTCGAAGGTGTTGGTGGAAGAATGAGAGTGGTAGATGCCCCAGTAGAAAATCTTTGAACGATTTTTCATTGAATTAGAATCAATCAATTATATATAATGTCATATAGTGTTATTAGTGTTACGTTAACTCCTGGTCAAATCAAAAAATTGCAATCAGAATCGGCTAAAAAATGTGGAACCACAATCACGTTGAAACCTAATCAAATGACTGGTGGTGAAAATAAATTATCGCTGACAACTCGTCAGGTGAAACATTTCAATGATGCTTTCAAGGATAAAAAGGGAGTTCAGATTACTCTCTCTGCGGCTGCTATTAAAAATATGATGAAAACAGGCGGTATATTTCCATTGTTAGCTGCAATACCAGCATTGATTGCAGCAGCAGCCCCAGCGGTGGCTAAAGCAGCAGCGTTAGGAGCCGTTGGTACTGCAGCAGGAATGGCACTAAAAAAGGCAACTGGACAAGGATATAAAAAAAAGAGACGATCCGTTCAAGGATTGGGTCTAAGACTACCAGGAACCCCGTATTCATGGTACAGCGGAAAAGGTCTAAGACTACCAGGAACCCCGTATTCATGGTACAGCGGGAGATCCGTTCACGGATCAGGCCTGAGACTACCAGGAACGGTTTATTAATTGAGGAACCTATGGTTCCCATGTCCAATTTTGATTTAATGGATGCTGCTAAAAAACTAGCGATTAAACATTTCAGAGGTGTTTTTATGAAAGATCAATTACCACATCAACCAAACAAAACTGAAACAGGTATTATTAATCTCGATAACATCACCGGACCTGGAACTCACTGGGTTGCATACGCTATTGATCCACGTGGGATTGTCTATTTTGATTCATATGGATTAGCCCCACCAAAAGAGTTTATGCGGTATATAAAAACCCTTCCAATGAAGACTTGGTATTCTACGCTACCAACACAACAAATCAATGACCCACCAATATGTGGCAGTGAAGTATTAAATGTCCTTCACGCTATTTCTAACTCCTTGGGTAACCCAAGGGGAAAACCACCTCATATTGTCGTTAATGACTACACTAGTAATCGCTTTTTAGAGAGAGAAAGAGTTTTACAATAACATGATTGATATTTGGGGGAGACCTTTGAAACCCAAACCCGATGACACTGCAACCCCTGATTCTATCAAGGATATAACAAAAAAAATTAAGATGAAATAGCTGAGACGTTGAATTTAGAAAGTGTTGAACCCAATGAAATAGTTGTATTTCAAGATCGCCAGGGTAAATTGAAATCTAGTAATATTTCTCTGGATGATATTTTAGTTAAACAACAAAACGCAATCGAGAACACAGTTGCGTTATTTTCCGATCAGGGTAAATTGAAAACCAGTAATATCTCTCTGGATGATATTTTAGTTAAACAACAAAATGCAATCGAGAACACAGTTGCGTTATTTTCCGATCAGGGTAAACTCAAACCGGGTGTACTCGTTTCGACGATTACAGATCGGTTAAAAATTCTCAACGATGAGTTAAACAATTCTGTGGTTGTACTAGCAACACTTGAATCTAGAATTGAAGAACACATAAAACAGTTTATATCATTTCGTAGAAATATCATTGATAAATTTATTGGAACCCCGTTAGATAAAATTGAACTAAAACTCCCTGATATTAAAAAATCCATCGATGAGACGAAAACTTTCATCGAAGACATCAAGGGGGATGCAACGAGGATGATAACAGCCATTGAAAAAACAAAAATTCCTCATGAGAAAACCAACAACTTAGTATACACGATCCAACACGGATCATTTGAGTGGACACCTACAAACAACACATTAGATATCACTGCAACCGTTAAGGGTATTTATCGATTAACACTGGTGACAACGGATCAATTTAATATATCATCGTCGAGTTCATCCGGGTTCAATAATACGATTTCAACGATCATCGACAAGAATACAACTGAACAATTCACGTTAATAGCTACTGATAAAAATTTGGTTAGGGTTACAACAACGTGGTATGTGGAATTCGTAGCGGATTTAAGTAAATCGTAATTGAAAACGATAGCATATTTAAAATAAAAATGATTTCATCATCGCAATATCGCTATGATCAGGTCAGAGAGTATCAAACTAGACTCAAAACCCTGTCTGAGGAGTATGAATTGAAAATTAAAAAATATCGCAGGAGAATTACCGCAATTGATGTTACTGTGTACGCTGTGAGTGGTGTAATCACCGGAGCTGGTATTATACTGTCTTCAGTGACAATGATGGCCCCGATAGCTGTTCCAATTTGCATTTCTGCGGCAACAACAATCGCTGGAATTATTTCAATAATCACAAAAAAAATATCCTCATGCAGCCAACGGAAACTACAAGACTACATAATTCAATTTCATGTTGTGTCTACTGCATACTCGCAATTATCCTCATTGATATCGTCATCGCTCGATGATACAATTATATCAGAGAGTGAGTTTTCAGCGATGGTAGATATATATGATTCTGCGATGTCAAAATTAGAAATACATCATGAATATAATAACAATGACAACACAGATGGAATTACTTCAACAAATAGTGGAGAACACAAATCCAGTACAAACAAGCATGATCTCAATAACCTCAACGAATCCAGAATTCAGTGTGAATTTCCCCTCTCCGGTCCCAGTGAAGGAGATAGCGCTAGCAAAATTACGAGTATACCACAGTTGGCCAAATATTAGGTCAAAATCATTTGGTGGTCAACAACCGAATAATTCCCTGGTATTTGCAAATAAGAATAAACCCGACGGTACCCCAGACTGGAATGTTGTTTCCATACCAACCGGATCATATCAAATTGAACAAATCAATAATGAATTCGCGCGTAGAATAAAATCGATTACTGGAGTAGAGTCAAAAATCGCTATAACAGTTCATGAACCAACACTATCATCTGCCATTGAAATAAACTCAGAAGAATACGTCGTAGATATCTATCAAAGCTCAATAAGAACCGTACTAGGATGGCCTGAATTACCACCAAGGGAGGAAACCGTTGATTTACCAGAACCTCAAAAAACCGATTATATCACAGACAGGATAAAATCTGATAATCCAGTAAAGAGTTATAGAGATTACAGTATTGCTAGCATCTTTTTTGCTCTTGGCACTATAGATAAGGGAGGGAAATATCTTTTTGTTAACGAACTTAAAATCGCTGAAAATTTCACAGCAATGAATAATGATTTTTCACTGTTGTTAATACCCCTTAAATCCGGCTCTCTTACCCGAGATGAATTTATCAGTGTCGTAAAAACATGTAACAAAATCATCAATGACATGGAAACATTTAATTCACAAATTATTCAAGAGATATTAGGTGACAGTAATCCTACAACAAGAACAATTTTTGCAGGAGGCAAGGGCATCCCCGTCAAGGATATACCCACAGTCACACTACCAGGATATAACGTACCAGAACTACAAAAATCTCTCAGTGATGCCATCGATATTGGTTTTAAAATAATTCATGATGCGTGGAAAAAAGCAACATCACCGGAAATAAAAATCCTGACCCATAATAATGACCCAGATGGTGGTGGCAGGCATATTGCTCCGTTCAATGTGAATATTTCAACGGTGATTGCGCTCAATTTAGTATGTGATGTGATCGAAGGAAGCTATCAAATAAATTTAGAACGATCAAATCAAGCTCAGCAAGGATATATTTTGTATTCATTTGCACCAACAGCTCCTCCAGGGTTTTTAATAATTGAGTCCCCGGTGAATCCAGTCTATATGCGATGTCATAATAATTCATTAACCAAAATTAATTTCAAACTCACAGATCAGTCTAATAATCTGATTGATTTACAAGAGGAGGTTTTACAAATTAGTCTGTTTGTGAAATCGTAGTGATTTTCGTCGTAGTGATTTACATGACCCTCGAACACGATATCGTATCGGACTGGATCAAATATTCGGTTAACCCATAGCAGCAGAGAGGGTGAGTGACAACGATGTTGTAGTCCCTTTTTCCCAAAAAATGTAATAGTTGAAAAGTTTTTGATTTCATTAATTTCATTGATTTTTTCATAATTTTTTTTTGGACCTAATCCATGATTCACACACATATTTGGGACCTGATGTCATTGACTTTTGGGCCTGATGTCATTGGTTTCATTGATTTTAAGCGTGATTTCAGTGAAAACTTGTCTAAAAATGTTGTCTGATTCACCCTCTCTGCTGCTACAGCTCCTCTAGGATTACTAATTATTTAGTCTCCGGTTAATCCAGTCTATATGCGGTGTCATAATGATTCATTAACCAGAATTAATTTCAAACTCACAGACCAGTCCAATAATCTAATTGATCTACAAGATGAGGTCTTACAAATTAGTCTGTTTGTGAAGTCCTAAAAGGATTTTCATCGTAAAAACAAAATTATTAACCCATAGCAGCAGAGAGGGTGAACGACAACAACGTGGCGACCAAAATTGATTGAAAAATCACAAAGTCTCCGTTAGCCAAATGGTGACATTCTTTTTTTGGGTTAAAATATGAGATTTCGTTGGAAGGCTCTATTTTTTGTTTTTAGATTTCAATCAATTTTTTGTCGGAAAAGGTTGTAGGGTTAACCCTCTCTGCTGCTGTATTTATGTATATGTGTGTCTATGTATGTATGTATGTATGTATGTATGTATGTATGTATGTATGTATGTATGTAGGTAGGTAGGTAGGTAGGTAGGTAGGTAGGTATGTATGTATGTATGTATGTATGTATGTATGTATGTATGTATGCATGTATGTATTGTCGTCGTTATACATTGCAATAATCAATTGAATATGGATAAAACCTGAATAAGGAGTTACATAAAAATCGGACCTTACAACATTTTTTGAGCAATATTGATGTACGGTGGGTTTCCTTGAATTTCAACTGTGAATCTCCATTAAATATAATGTATTCCGCAAAACGGGTTTACTGTCAGAGAAAGGTGTTATCGTACAGCTTGTTGAAACAATAGAGGAGCTCCTTGCAGATCAGATTGAAAGCTCTGAATAAAATAATTATTATTTAGTGCGTTCACCATATCAGTGCACTAATTAACAAACTATTGTGTACTTTAGAAGTTTACCAACCTCATCCGGCTCCTCCACGTTGACATGAATGGAGAGATTCTCTCAGACGGTGAACCCTCAGAGAAATTCCCCATATCTAATGGTGTCAAACGGGGCTGTGTACTCGTTCCAGTACTCTTCAACCTCTTCTTCACACAGGTACTGCTCCATGCCATCCGGGACATTGACACCTGCATCTACATTAGGTATCGCCTGGATGGATCAGTGTTTGATCTCCGTCGCCTAGCTGCAAAAACCAAGACGCTAGAAAGACTCATCATTCATGCACTCTTTGCAGATGACTGCGCCCTCATGGCCCATGAAGAGACTCACCTACAAACAATCGTGGACAGATTCTCTGAAGCATTCAACCTATTTGGACTCACAATTAGTCTAGGAAAGACAGAAGTCCTCTTTCAGCCCGCCCCAAACACTGTCCACTCGCAACCCTGTATCACCATTGGCGACACACAGCTGAAGAATGTGGACAGTTTCAAATACCTTGGCAGCACAATATCTAGTGATGGCTCTCTGGACAAAGAGATCACTGCGAGGACCCAAATAGCCAGTCAAGCACTAGGACGACTCCGAACCAAGGCCTTTCAGCACAGGGAAATACGCCTGTCAACAAAGCTAAAGGTGTACAATGCAATTGTCCTCACGTCTCTATTATATAGCTGTGAAACGTGGACACTCTACAGAAGGCACATCAGTCAGTTATAACAATTCCACCAGCGCTCCCTGAGATCCATCATGCGGATCAAGTGGCATGGTTGAATCATCAACCAGGAAATCCTTGATAGAGCCCATACAACAAGCATCGAAGCCAAAATAATCCAGGCCCAGCTTCGATGGACTGGCCATGTTATCCGCATGGACCAAAACAGAATCCCAAAGCAGTTGATCTATGGCGAGCTATCCCTGGGGAACCGAAATATAGGCCGCCCTCACAAGAGGTACAAAGACAACCTCAAGACAAACATCAAACAGAAAGCATTGGCGAGCCCTGACCAGAATAGCCTGTTCCACCTTTGAGGTTGACCACCGCCAGCGTCTTGCTGCAACTCGTGAGAGACGCCACTGAAATGTATCCCAGTTACCAACAACCACCGGTGTCCTATGCCCCACCTGCAACCGCATGTGTGTATCAGAATTCGGACTCCGGAGTCACATGCGCGTCCACCGTTGAATGAAAGTGCACTACTTGTCTTCCTCGACTCGAGAGACTACCAAGAAGAAGTGTATTTTAGGGGAGTCGTAGTGTAGCCTCACTTAAAGTACGTGACCTTCAATCAGACGTAAAAACACAATTTTGGAAATATGGATGCAATTTTTCGTAATACTAAATTTTGTAATTTTATTCACTAAAAGCAAAATTATTTATTTTATAACAAATTGGATAACTTGAATACAACGAACGCACGGTATGCATTACGACTGTGTAAAGTTAAACGATTATACATGGCAATGGTCGCATTAATAACAACTCAGGTAAAAGTATTTCCAGTTCATTTCGTATGAAGAAATACACTTGTATACTCCTTCATCAACTGCTTTTCTTTTTATCGAATTTGTGATTGCAATGTTTTCATTTAAATCGCAAACTAACCTTCTTTGTCAACTTGTTATACCTTTGCAGTGATATGGACAAGATTACAACCAGGACAACAAGGACTCGCACCACCATATTTTGATGAACTGATTAAGACTTTTACAATCTGATCACAGGTGTGTATTGTATATGATTTAAATGTTTTGTTGTAGCATTGTCATATAGTTTTTTAATCAGAACGAAATACTTTTTTAACAGAACAAATATAGTAACACATCCGGAAAATGTCCTCAATAATTCAAAATAGTGTTAAGTAATCAGTTTTGTAACATATGTTAAAATTTGTGATGTTAAACATTTATCACAATACCTAAATTGAAGTAAAAAGCCCATTGGCGACAACTAAAATCATATCGAGACGTTGCTGGAGCTTATTACAATGATTTTCATCAACCAGTGATTACATGTCTAATTTAAATATACGAAAATACTACGCGAATTCAAGAGAAAAGGAACACGTGTTGTTTTGTCTTTTATTAAGGTTATTTATTGTTTGTGAAACATTGTAAGCATTGTCTCAAGCATTAGTACATGGTATATGGTGAGAGGAAGTGAGTTATTGTTCCGGATGGTGTATTACTATCGGAAAGGCACATGACATTCACCCCTTTCAGAAAATCACACCTGGCAGGTGCGCTATTATCTATCTATCTATCTATCTATCTATCTATCTATCTATCTATCTATATATATATATATATATATATATATATATATATATATATATATATATATATATATATATATATATATTAAAAACAAACTTATTCTACCTAGACTAGGATCTCAAATATGTAAATTGACAGGCGAAGTCTGTTTTCATAATGCTATGTGGTTAAATGTTTGGAAAATCATATATTGAGTCTCACATTAAACACTACGTAATGAAACAGTTATAACTTTATGTTGTTTCGACTATTTTATATTGAGATATACAGTTTATATAATGTTTTTGCTTTTGCTCCTGCTGCAGTTTTGTTTCATAATGTTTTCGTAAAGGTTGTTTTGTTCTTATTGTTGACGATGACAGTACTGAGGTTGGAGGATGCAAAGAAGGCTCCTACCAAATAGATGATAACGCCATAAACTCAGTTGTACAGTTCCAAATTGTCGCTTACCTTATTGACAGCCTTATGTTCAACTAATGTGTATTTGTCTCGTTATAGTGTAAATGGAACTTGCACGTATTACTTGGATGCTCGTCTGATGCTTTCGCGTGGAATAGAACTTAACCTTTAGAAAGCGATTAATTAACTAGATGTTTAAGAACACACCAACAGGTGAAACGCTATTCTTCTAGAAACGATTCAAAGTTACTGTCAAGGAGATGCACTCTTAAAGCAGAATATATTTCGCCTGAACGAATACCAACTCACTCAATTATGGTCGCGGTACGAAATACCTAGCAAAGTGAGTTGGTGTACAGGTTGCAGAAAGTAAGGAATATTCTCCTAGTTTAAGCACATTGGCATTCACGATTTCACGTTTGTATCCAACTATGATAAGGATGTTTATTGTATAATTTCAATTAATTTGCCTATGTACCTATTAGTGCTCAATCTGAAATACAAAATCAACATTGACACTTTATTATAATCATTCCTAATAAATGGTCGAAAATGATTGTGTCCTAGTGTCAAAGGATCAAAGGGATGACAATTCGGATCTTAGCGTTTGACAATCGTGGGTCAGCTAAATTGGCTTGGTTTGTGGTCAGCTTAACTCCAATTCCTTTGGTACTAAAAAACCTACTTATATTGTATTTTTGCGGTACAGTACCATACTAATATTTCAGTAAACAATTCTAAAATATATTTTGTCATGACCAAGCGAGCCGAGCACTCCGGTTTCCAAATCAATGCCATTGACAAAAAAAACCACTTTATTTTAGCAATATTGTAGTTATGCTGTATTTTAATTTTCCATCTGTACCATATCAAAAGCAGATTTATGATAGCGCTATGTTTTTACTGAGTCAGCAAAATTCACTTAGCCTAATTGTAGTAAATAAGCCATATTAAGTGAACATTGCATAATTCGCGTGAAGCGAATTCATGCTGCTCCCTTTCAAGAACGTAAAGTGAAAGCTTTTACGAGCTCTGCAAGTCTGTATGTGTGTTTGTCTCTGCTAACAAGGAATAAAATAAATAGCACTAGAAAGTATAGACTCAAAATGGACATCTTATTACAAACTTATATTCGACACAACTCTTAATAATCAAATATATCTATATATATTGAATACATGCATTAATATATTTCATAAGCGAATAGTATTAAATGATACATGCGTCTTTAATTATAAAGGTGATATAAACTAGAAGGAATTACATAGAAGAATACAGAGTTGATAAATAATTGATGTTATGTTTACAGGTTTCTCTTTTAAACAAAAACTTAAGGACATTCATAGCAACACATAACTTCTTTAATCATCTGTAAATCAGCGATGTGTGATCTGGTACATGCACAAAATGACCACCAAAACTGCAAAACAAATCAAACAAACATCACAAAATAATTTCTGTAAAAAGTCATTTTGTCAGCATTAGTAAAGGCAAAATCTTTATAAACGTCTCGAAAGTTCAATTTTGGTTCACTTAAGTAATGCATATCATATCAATACACAATAGTACGTCTTACCTAACAGATTCGTTGATCATTTTTGTATTTGTATTTTTTCAGAACACCGAAATAAGTATAATAGATATAGTAATTGTAGCTTAAAATAATAAAATTTGAACTTTTAAAAAGTTCCATTTTAAATTTATTGCTGTTGACGCACATGTTATACCTGCAGCAAGCGGCCAAATATGTCTTGATCGGAATTTAATAGTGGACACTTACAAAAGAAAAGCAGACATGGCTGTACGTATTTTCATCGTTTAAAAATTTGATATTAGGTAATAATGCTTAGGAGTTGTATTGTATCCAGGAATTTAACCAGTTGTCATAGTCAAACAGCAAGAAATATAACCTCTGTGACATGATTCGGGTACATGATACTCATAAGTATGGTGATGTGTAAATAATTACGAATAAGTGATCTTTTGAGTGTGTTTAAGACTATTTTTGCGTCGTATCTCATAGCACCAATTGTTTTAAATAGCTACAACTGATTTCAAAATCTGGTATGTTTTGACAGCTTAACGTACAGCAGTGTAATATACTTTGTCAAGAGCGTTAGTAAAAACGCGAATCCCAGAAACCCTTTTGAAGCACATAGATATATCATTGATAATTACCGATATTTTATCGCCAAAGTTGAAACATATGAATCAAATTTTAAAAGATAAAGAAATCATTTTAAATTAAAACTCTTTTCAAGCACATCCAACGACTAATTTGTGAGAAATTTCTTAACTTGATTAAATTATAATCTATACCAAATAATGTGGCACATTCAGTTATTTGAAATGCGCAGCGTTTATAATGATAGATTACATTCTGTGATTACAGACCTATTACAATATATGCCATGTTATGTTTTTCGTACGAAAACTAATACAATCTATATTTAAAATAACACTACATATCTATCTATCTATCTATCTATCTATCTATCTATCTATCTATCTATCTATCTATCTATCTATCTATCTATATATAACACTAGCTGAAAGGTGGGTATATATTCCTCTTTGGAAACCTTTATCCATTTTCCTTACCAACGTGTTCTCAATTTAAGAGAAAGTCTTCATTCTTTTGTTTAGAAGAGTACGCATACATAAATTTGCTAAATATAGAAAACATACTGTTTGTTATGATAAACCATAATACAGGTACATGTTACTTTATCAACAAATATACAGTGTGAATAATCCGCACCTATTCAGTTAAATAATTCACGTAAGTTTAATTATTTTGTTTTCTAAGCGAAATAATGAGTTATCTGTTGTAATGAGACAAATGTTGTGTTCGTGTTAGAACTTTGTTTACAGCGCTACATTTACATGTAATGCAAGCAGTCATCGTACTCTATTTTAATCTAATCATGTCTATTGCATATGTTCAGCTACACGGTTAATAATGATTGTTAAAAAACAATATCTTAACAGCAAGTTTAAAACGGCAAAATGAAAGGTACATTTCCATGAAACATTACATTACATTTCCATGAGACATTGTTTAGACATTTAGAACAATTATAAAATTACGATAAACAAGATTCAATGGCATGTTTAATACAAATGCATCATGTTTTGACATTTAAATTACGATAAACAAGAATTAATGGAATGTTTAATAGAAATGCATCATGTTTAGACATTTAAAACAATTATGAAATTACGATAAACAAGAATGAATGGAATGTTTAATAGAAATGCATCATGTTTAGACATTTAAAACAATTATGAAATTACGATAAACAAGAATGAATGGAATGTTTAATAGAAATGCATCATGTTTAGACATTTAAAACAATTATGAAATTACGATAAACAAGAATTAATGGAATGTTTAATCGAAATGCATCATGTTTAGACATTTAAAACAATTATGAAATTACGATAAACAAGAATTAATGGAATGTTTAATAGAAATGCATCATGTTTAGACATTTAAAACAATTATGAAATTACGATAAACAAGAATTAATGGAATGTTTAATAGAAATGCATCATGTTTAGACATTTAAAACAATTATGAAATTACGATAAACAAGAATTAATGGAATGTTTAATAAAAATGCATCATGTCAGCATTAATCACCTTATAATTAATACATAGTCGTTTAAGTCAAAGAGTTACACGGAATTGCAGAAAAGAATATATCTTAAATGTGATATTGCTTTGTCTTATTTTATATGACAAAGAGTTTTATTCGAGTGTCGTACCTTAATGAAAACTTGCTTTATTTTTGTAATGAAACAATTAAAATGACCCACTTTCTACCAGTTATTGTTCTAACAACATATGTGTGTATGTACACGTTAATTGAATCATCAACTTTCTCTCTCTCTCTCTCTCTCTCTCTCTCTCTCTCTCTCTCTCTCTCTCTCTCTCTCTCTCTCTCTCTCTCTCGTACACACATCCTTTTCTTATGGGTAGATTGATGTCTGCACACCAATGTTAGGGAGTTCATCTAGTGCTAGGTAAGGTTGTATTTTTGTGCTCCAACCTAACATTGTCACATATTAAACCCAAGTGTCATCCCTGTCTTCTTGGTAGATTAATGACTGCACTCTAATTTTAGTGAATGCATCTAGCGTCAGGTGGGGTTGTACTTTTGTGCTCCAACCGAACCTTGTAAAATATCAAACCAGTGTCATACCCGTTTTCAAAATACATCCAAATACATACGAAAATACAATAATTATCAAGTGTCTTAGCGATATAAGTTAGCATAAAAATAAACCGATTAAAATTTCGGAGATCAGGTGAATGAAATTGACAAAGCATTTGAGTTATGAAATTCTGATATACTGTAAAACTTATATTATGTCCACAATAACACGCTTGAGACGTTCTCATGTCGCACCACAATGTTATAATGCGTGTACCATACGATAATCAGATGGTCATAGATGCAGATATGAATAAATGAATCACTATATGAATGGATGCAAAGCCAAGGACGTACCTGAACTTGTGTGCATGTGGGTGAATGAATAAATGAACGAAGAATCTAAATGCTAAACCTTAATCAAAGGACAAACAAGAACTGAAAGCCTTCGCATATCAGAACAAAGATAGGAAACACTCATGGCTGAGTTTGCTTTGCAAATGAAACCGTCTTATCACCAACTATGACCGCTTATAATTATCATCCAGAAATTATAATCCAAGTTCAAAAAAAAAGCATGAAATCATTCAAACTTAAAAAAATGAGATAGCTGGTAGACACAGAAAATATGAAGAGACGTATATTTGGATATAGTCATAGCTATTGTAAAGCATAATTAAAGCGTTCAATGGTGACAAAAATAGTGTTATTCTAAAATTAATATGGTACCTTTATTAGTAGGATGGCTGGCAGATTCAACGTTGTTTGAAGAAGCATCTGAAATATAAGAGCAAAATATACTTGTGGGATAATGTTATAATATCAAAGGCAGTATGTTCTTTTCAAGGATGTTACTTTGGATGGAAGAGTTACATTATGCTGATTGCGGCCATATTTATTTGCTTATACGGATTCATAAACTCAGTTATACCCGTAATACAGAAACTTCATTCTTCTTTATATTCAATTTTTATCCAAGATTGAACTTTGTATGACACATTAGCATGAAGTAGATTAAATGCAATTCCCCAAAAAATGATTTGAATGAAGCCTCCATATCAGGATTTATGGACAGGTAAATTTCGTGTGGAATTGTTGCAAATGAATATAATATTAACTAGTTATATTTGTATTATTTTCAGAAGAATATATTTTCTTTTCATTATCGACATTTTGTTTCGTGTCATCATCATCATCATCATCGACTTGTATTTCTTTTTAGAGATAACGATGCAAAGATAGGAAAAAGTCACAATATAAGAAAATGAAAAAGAAAATAATGAATTAGTTGTATAAAATTAGCTAAGGTGAACATGCGAGAAGTATTTTGGAAACGCAACATCCGTTTAATACTTCTGATATGAGGGCACTACATTTATGTCATGATAATGCGTACTCCTGCGAATCCAATGAAATCTTAATTAGTATACACTTCTTCCAAAACTTGCTAACGTAAAATTGATTTTATTACAGATGCCGTTAACACTGAAGAAGACATTTTATTTTTGGTAGTGTGGGCTTATCTTATTGGACACAGCAAAGTACCTGTTATGGAGTCGCATAAAACAATTCTCATGTTATATATTTGAAGGAAAACGATATGATTAGCATTAAAAATTATGTATGCGTTCAAAGTAACTATATATGTAGCACATTTATTTAACAGGACATAAATGGAGTTATTTTGACAAACTTGTATTAATTAATTATCTGTAATTATATTTATAGTTTAGGAGTTGGCCATAGAATTAGGGGTTCTGAGAAATATGAAATATATTCTCGTTGAAGGAGAGGTCAGTATGGCACATGATTGTAAACCTCTAGCGATTATTCTTATGAATATAATGTTTGATAATTTATTACCATTGTTTAGTATGGAAATAGTTTCTATATAATAGTTTGAGAATCAAATGCTATTCTAAAGATAAGTTTACAGTACAAAACCCGTCCGTTTATTTATGATTTACAAATATAGGTGTAGACTGAGTGTAAAATTAGGAACTGTCTAAGTCGACGACATATTTTAATCAGAAACACCATTTTAGTTGGTTTTCCATGTTACGTTGCCTCTTTTAGAGTTTCCAAAACACCTAACTTTTAATTCGGTCGCCTCGTCTAAGCCTTTGAAATTGCCTACTCGTGAACTTGTATCGCCAATTCTTGAGTATGTATAAATTTTCTTTTTACAGTCGTATATTTGTGTGAGATTCATTACGATGAATTTTTAAATGATTGTTAGCACGATTTGTGGCATATCTGATGTATGGAAAAGAATCTGAAAGTAAGAGCCAAATTTACCTATCAGCATGAAAATGTTACCATTGTAAATACAACTATTTCGTATGGATGTTAAGTTCGATGGAGCCTTTATAAATGTTTGAACAAATTATAATTCGTCTGCCAATTACAAAGATTAGCTGGATGTCATACAGTCCGTTGCATCTGAAATCTCGCGATCGTGAAGTGTCTTTATAACTTTAATGCAAGTTTGGAATTATTAGAACAAAATATAAAAACGCAGATCAAATGCAATTTACCTCATACAACGATTCGAATGAAGCAGCCATTTCACAGCCATTGGAGATTTACTGTTTTTATTTTACTGTTGTCGTACATGAATAGTATACCAGTTACTTATATATATATATATATATATATATATATATATATATATATATATATATATATATATATATATATATATATATATATATATAATTGCAATATCGAGAAAATAAAATTAAATTTACCGATCATCGTAGATGTAGTTGGCACAAAACTGTTACTGTCTGGAGCAAGTACTGAAATAATAGCAAGATTCGAAAAAAAGAATTATCTAATTTATATTTTGGACAATTCGCTTTCAAAAGACATCCTCAGATATTCGATGCCTTCCAATGGAAACATTACAATTTCAACTGTTTCGGCAATATCTAGTTAGACATATCCAGAGGTTTAAAATCCAAAAAATCTTAAAGAGTGGATCAAACTCGGTGTTTAGTTCCGGAAAGGAGATTTTGTTGTCAATATTTGTTTTTACTAACGCATTATAAGAATGCTGGTATTAGTAAATGCAACGCACCTCTCATTAGAGCAATATGCCTGTGAACGTTGTTAAAATATGTATTAAATTAATGGAATATATCATGTCAATTATATTTATTAAACATATTTCATTTTATGGCTTTAATTTCCATCATAGGTTTCAATATTCTCAACACATTAAATGCCGAAAATATGTTTTGCGCCATATCGCTATATAATATTTTGAAACAACAGTTAATAATCTCCCCAACACGTACTTAATTTGTTATCCTGACCTCTAACCATCGACTACAAGTATCATTAAAAACCATGCACTGCTACTACTATTATTCCATCAGAAAATGTTACACCACTGAACAAAATAATTCAGACTAAATTGTAGAATGAAGAAAGATGCAATATTCGTTCCTGAATTCCTAACTTGCGCAAACATTTAAATACTATGGGTAGAGACAAGTTCAGTATACGGAACATTATGCAATCTCTCACACTAAGTGTGAATAAAGCAATCCTGTAATACTAAGACGAACTCGGAACATCTCAAAAGATATGCGACTAGACCAGGGTTTGAACAAAATAAACAACCATTCCTTGCATGAAAATTAACGAACGAGCTGTCAGAAATTATAACAATTAAATACAAATGGTATAATAAGAACATATGATGTACTGAAAAACCTTAAGGATTGTTATCACCAAGTTTCTTACACTTTGTGCTTCACACGTAATTTCGCAGTTTGAATAGAAATTTTGTAGTGTTGTCGACAAGCAAAGAATAATACATGGTAAATGCACACACACGCATACTCACACAGATATATATATATATATATATATATATATATATATATATATATATATATATATATATATATATATATATATATATATATATACACAATTGTATGAGAGAGAGAGAGAGAGAGAGAAAGAAAGAGAATTATTTATTCCCCCATTTTATAACGATTTTTCTCTCTAACTCTACATTTCTGCGTGGTTTATCCGTCATGCATGAGAGGGGAGTGTAAACAGAAATGAGAAAAGATTGTGATGAAAATGCTTACCATATTAAATTCATTTACAAAGTAAAACTTATTAATACTTGTTATCGTTATTTTCATACGTCAGTAATGATTAATGTGTGGACATTCATAATTGATCAAGGATAAACTGCAAACGGTCGATACAATGCATATCTCTACTTATTCGTGCGCCATGGGCGAATCAGAATTTGATGAATCATATATGTATGCTGCTATATATAGATTCGATTGTGTGTGAGCAATATGTCGTGACGAATTAGAATGATTCTTCATATAGGTCTAAGTGGTTTCTCCTGTTTTATTCTTCTGTGTACCCTAGATAGGGACGTTTTTTCACGACCGCATCTCCATTTTAATGTTTTCTTTCGCAACCATGGTTAAAGGGTATGAATGAATAGTTGCAGCTGATTGCTTTGCCATTCATGTGTGTAGCAAAGCTAAGGGCACATTTATAATTTGTAAGTCAGTTCGACTGACTCGCTGATCTTTTCTAATCGCACATATATTGGATCCTGCGGGCAATCACATTCAGCCTGACGTCATGGTCTATAATGCCTATAAATTGACGTCTTTGTTGACCTCACCAAGGTCTTGTCGACGGCATTGAGTTCAAGAAGGGCGTCTATTTAAATCTTATCACTAGATTTATGAAATAACAGTTGATAATTATGCATAACTGAGAACGGAAATGGTTCTTATAAACGCTGATTGCCTCTAGTTTTAACGTTATGATACTGGGTCAGTATCTATCAGTCATGACTTGGAAATGGCGGAGTTATAACATATAAGGAAGGGGATCTCAATTGAATCAAGAAAAAAAAAACTTAATAAAATAACATCTTTGATTCGAACTATAAACAAAGTTGTTGCTGAAGAAAGCACGTTCTCTGCGATTATATATTATTAATGTAAATCTGGTATTGAGGTTGCGATGCGATCATGATTACAATATATACAAGTCTGGACGTTTATGGATATTTAAAGACAGTTTTGACGAAACACCATGCTATATGACTATTTCTCAGCTTGTATGTCGTACCAGTAAAGCACCGACATGTTACTGTGTCCCCGAAAACCTTCGGGATCTATGTGTATCATTGTGCCGTGTGCCATTGGAAAATGCATTTGCTTGGTTTGTTTGTTTGAAATGCCTTGTAGCATCAACCAAATATGAATTGGTGATGCTGCCATTAATGTCTACGATTAACGATGTTTCATTAACGTACGAGATATATGCATATGCGTCCTATCTGCCAGTGACATCTTGTGCAGCGACGTTGAAATTCCTCAACACGTTGTGATAGTACTAGTGACCTATAGTTGGTGTAACCAAGTGTAACTTGTCCAACTTGAACATTCTCATAACTAGATGAAACAGCAACTGTGTTTTCCTAACGACCATATGAGTAATGCAAGGACATTATTTCGTAATGCCAGGTTGTGTTTGACCAGGGACTGGTCTCTTGTCGCGCTAAAGTCAACAATGCTGAATTCATTAGATTAAGTAGTCACCACTGGTTATTAATGTATGCAAACTGATATTGTTGGCAATTTAGTTTGCGTACCGATAAGTTAGAAGCGTGAAGTTACCAACAACCCCTAAGCCATACAATCACCGGTACGTGTGCTCGCTGCGGCACATAAATACAAGTTAATTACGGGAGAACGTTCGGTCGCAATGAGTAAAGCTCACCATGGCGAATATATCGCAGCCAAGGTGGCACCGTTGCCCGCTTTGCCATGGGCAAAATGCCCGGGAACGAAACATAGCCAGTATGCGTATCAAACGGTACTAATTAATACATTACTGACCGGAATATTTAATCTTCCTCATAAGGGGTCATTTACACTTTTTTCCTGTCATTATTTTTAGAAATATAACAGTTCTAAATATTTTTTGCCGCACTCCAACGTTCCGGTAAGGAACATAGGCTTACATTGATGCCGGGGACATCATCGCAGCATATGACTGGTCAGTAAATAATCGTTTGGTGGTTGAAAACGGTGTCAGCCGGAATCATATCGTTGGGGAATGAAGCTAAGGGAAGGCTTGGTCGCGCCGCCCAATTGGAAATTTTAAACATAATTAAAACCATAAACCAAAAGGATGTGGGCCTTCTCTGCTTCTTGGGAATTTATGTTGTACGACTGTTTGAACTGTACAGGTCTATTTTGAGAATTTTGTTTCTGCAACATATTTGAAGGATATCTTATGGTTATATCTTACAACTTTCGAACAGCGTACTACCCTTTTCCATATTCTTGTTTGGAACATGCCTTTCTGGAGCAATAACATTAGTATAGTTGTCCAAAGTACTGAAAATAATGCTGAAACAAGGGATAGTTCCTAAAATAATTAGTATGCGATTAAAGTAATGAATATTTTCAACAACGTGAAAAAGAACAAAGCAATACATATTTCAATATATAAGCAGGAAAAGTCAATTTTTTAATGAAATCGTGGCTATCGTTGCATTCAAAATGACGACAGGATTAAACATTATGACAGCTTTCAGGATAATCTTACAAAGCATTTCTGAAAGAAAATCATTTTGTAACTCATTACTGTTAATATATTTAATAACATTTTAACACAGTGTCAATATTATGACGCATCAGAAAATGTTAATATTATCTTACTTGTGCTCGTATATGAGGTCTGAGGCGATTCGCTTCTACTTGACACTGACACTGAAAAATGAAGAACGTATACTAAATAAAATGAAACTTTCTTGAATCAAATACCAATAGAGCTTCATTTCATACTTTTTGACGGACAGGTCATATTTTTCTTAATCGACTATATAAATCGATTTGTCTTTCTGGTTGTTTATTAATAACAGTGACAGCTTCACATAATAATGCCAGTAAATTACTTTATCATATAATTGCTCAAAAGTTGAATAAAAAAATATCAGATTTTAAAAGTTCATTAGGTCCATCATTGAAACTATAGCAGGAAAATACAGAACATGGAGATAGAATATTTTATTTAGTATACGTTCTTCATTTTTCAGTGTCAGTGTCAAGTACTGAGGTGCTATTTTTAAAGATAATACCAAAAAAATAAAAGAATGTACAGAAATGGAAGAAACCAATAATATAGAAGCTTGTATAAGAAATATAAAAATTAATATACACCCACAGAAAGAATCAGATAGTATGCGATGACCACCTTAACTTACGTGCATATTAATATTCTTAATAATAATAATAATAATAATAATAATAATAATAATAATAATAATAATAATATCAGTAATAATAATAATAATAATAATAATAATAATAATAATAATAATAATAATAATATCAGTAAGAAGAAGAAGAAGAAGAAGAAGAAGAAGAAGAAGAAGAAAAAGAGGAAGAGGAAGAAAATTAAGAAGAAAAATCCGCACAAACGATTTAGTACAACATCTGTTGATGGTAGCAATGGTGAACCCTTCAAAATCAGGACAGAGACGAACAATTGAGACCTTTGTCAAGACTGTCTCGTTATTTCAGGTTCAGGTAATGTCATCCTGGTCCTCAAAAGGTCAGATTTTACAAAGATGTTTGCTAAATTTTATATTACATGACATGTTACCTAAAACTTACTGCGTGTTTTAAATTCCGTATAACCGAAGGCAATATGTTTCAAAAGAATCTCAAAACGTAATGTATCTGCTGAGAGAGAGGCAGAGACAGACATACAAATGAGAGTACTTACTTGAATGCTGATTTGGGCACACAGTACATATCATCTGCGACCAGATACAAAAACAGTTGCTACAAGGGTCACTGACTTTGAAGCTGTCCCCATCATTGTATATTTTCCCGTTGTATAGACATTGGTCCGTCGCTGTAAAAGTACGATATCAATGATAACATTGAGTAACATTATGTACTATATAACATGATGGTATATATAAAATTAAAAATTATCGTAAATTTGACTTTGAGAGCTCTCACTTTAATAAACCGATCGATCAAATTATGCGTTGTACATTGTCTCTTCATGAAATATTTTAATTGAATTATGACCCTAATTCTGATGAAAACTGGGATTGTTTGAGGCACAAATTAGACTAAAAAAGTCTTCATTTTTGTGTTAAATGCTGAGAGCGAAAGTCTCGGTAGTACTCCCTGTCTGTGCTAAAGGAAAAACAGAAATAGTCTATACAATAACTAGCTATCCTGCTTCTCAATGAACGGTAGACAAAAGTGTACCAAAGCCTTGCTCGTGTACCAATGGCGACTGTCATCATTGCAACTGACTTCTTTGATTATAGGTCACGTCTGGGTATTTTGGGAATATAAGTATATATAGTATCTGCATTCAAAGAAGCAATAATCGTAACTGAGTTTAGAGTTATGTTATGATTACATCCAACTACGTATTACGCATATTGCCTTTAGCGAACTCGTTGTTCTGTTCATGTTTTTACGAACCTTATATTAACATAATTGTTAAAAATAAAGAATCAGAGGAAAGAGAGAATACGTGAATTAAACAATAGTTTCAAAGCTAGAATTTAACAATTAATTTAACGACTGTAAGGAGGATTGATTGAAAATTGCTAAAGAAGAACAGTGCTTTTAAGCCTTTTCATGTATATGAATATACTGCAGCACTGAAAATAAAGAAATGATTGCAAATGATGTCAGCTTTCATAAAATGCTTTAAAAAGAATTCCCCAAATAACCATTCATGGTACTTGTGAGTGAGCATGTTCAAACTTAATTGGAATCTAAAAGGGTGTTAATACCAAGAAGTGTTACAAAATGTTCATATTTAGCTTTTTTGTGATCGCAGCTGCAATAGCGTCCGATAATATATTGCGACATGACATAGACGATGAGGACATGGGGAAATATACTTGACAGTATAATATTGTAATAAGTAAAGATTCGAGCAGAATGTGACGGTGACATTAGTAATCATTAAGTCAAGGGGATTAGAAGACCATCTCAATATCGATGTCAAAAACCCCAAAACACCCGACTCTAGTCCAAGTCACCTGGTAGTATGTGCACCAAAGTAAAATGTTTCAGCTATTTATAATAATGATGTTCACCCTAGACTAACTAGTATATGCGAAGGCATAATTTACCATCAACAAGATTACGGAGTAGCGATCGTAGTGAGAATACGGCTTATAGAAAGGTGCGGGTGTCTGAAAAGCATATGCTGTCATTAAGCAACGTAAGTTGTCGCCAGCTTTCATTACACAGTATAAAACATTTTGAGACACACACACACACACACACACACACATCGCCTGTCGCGCGCACACATAAATATACTCTCTCTCTCTCTCTCTCTCTCTCTCTCTCTCTCTCTCTCTCTCTCTCTCTCTCTCTCTCTCTCTCTCTCTCTCTCTCACACACACACACACACACACTCACATCGAGGTATTCGATAGAGCTACCGACACACCAGACATAACCATCACTGGTTGCACAAAGAAAAAATCCTCTCAAGTACTGCTGAAAGCAAGCAAACACCGGAAATGTTTTATGTCAAACTGTATTATTCCATCATCTGTAAACACCCACAATCCATCGTAGTTGAATCAAATAGTATAATGCAATTGCAAATGAAAACTCGTGCACTTACTAATCAGATAGATTCATTCATCACATCACATGCAATTCTACAAAAAATGATTTATATACGGCGTATCAATGCATTAGTGACAGCAGCATTTGACATATTTCATTAACAGAAAATATAAACTTTTAAAGAAATCATGAATTGTAAATTTCATGATATCACTACACACTTCTTTTGTAGCCATATTGTACTGCACAGTATGCTTCATTTGTCTACAACACAACGTTTTCCAAATTAGAACTGATAAAGTTAAACATAACTGTAAACAGTAATATTAATTTTTTATTGCGAATTTCGTATGCCAGCCATCGTTTAAATGTGTTTATACAGTCATAATATCAAATTATTTTATGTTTCTATTTCCTATGTGTTTAATTTGTGTAGTTAGTGTCGATAAGTTACGCCATTTTCCTCATTAACATATTTGTCTGAATACGCAGTAATTGCGAAAACATTCGCACGTGGCTCGAGACAGCACATAACAAGTATGACCTTTTTTTTGATTGTCCTTTCCATTTCTAATACCAGATATAGCTATATTTGGCTTAAATAATTGTTTCAAGTTTTATAAAAGAGTGCACAACCTGATAACCTTTATCTAGCGAGAGAAACAATAATACAACTTTATATCTACTGTTACTGTGTTTCGAATCTGCTTACTAAATGGCAAGGGTGCATATTAATGTAAACAACGTTAAACAATATTGGGGGATTAAAATAATGTATGTAGGTGTATATACCGAGACAAGGAAATCCCATTCTTGGGGAGACAAACAACATATATCCTTCACTGAGATTTCTTTGTCTTGATCCAAACTCCATCATAGATTCTATTAATATATGATATGACGATGACATGTAATCCACGGCAATAATGTACCTTTCCTATTTTTATATCAATGATGTAATAACTTACTTATTAAATCGTAATGCCGATACCTATTTTCCACTACGCTGATGAGCATGAGATAAAATCTATTTCTTGATTTTCATTATATTCTAAATATCCACGTGTAATTTCAAACATTTATAAGAAATAATTGGTTTTCCGTGATTAATGCTTGAATATATGACAATGTGTTTGACATTGATGACTTTAAAAATAAAAAAAAAAAAATAAAACGAGATCATAAATATGACCAATCACTTCTTTGATATTCTGTCAGATAAACTTTCGGCTATGAAAGTCAAAGGGAAATTGATAATTATTACTTGCCACAATCGTTTTTTTTGTGATCATTTATGAGATACGAAATATTCAGATGCTTGGCTATTTCATTAGCTTGGAAAGACATTAATGTCTCTCTCACTTGAATGTGACTTATACGCTATTTGTGCTGGTCAACTAGCTCATGAAAATATCCACTGATCAATCAGTAAAATATTGATGGGAAATTATTCCAATTAATTAATATGTATTCTTGTGCACAGATTTTGCTTGCATGGTATTGAGGTGCGAGCACCCGAAATGCAATATTCATGCCTACCGTTATACAGTTTGTATGCAGTGACATAAACATCTATATTTATGCAAATGATCAATCAAACAAAAATGTCCTTTATGTTGATCTACAAAATTACGAAAGTGTCAATATGCAAACACAGTTGATTTTGTAATCGATTTATGGCTCTTCGGACACATTGTGAACAATATCGTACCAGGCAAATGAGAACAACTTCCATTCCCCAAGGATACGTCCAAACATCTGACCCAGGCTGGTATGGGTGGGTACCTAATAGGCAACCTGTTCATTACCAGTCGAGTTATATCAGGTCAGTTACAACAGCGCCACAAGTTATACACATGTCAAACAACATTTTAAAAACAAGCTCAAAACCGCAATGTTATAGCAACAGTGAACATCACTAATCAACTACGCATATTTTTTTGGATGACGAAATCGTATACTATTTAGAACTTATGGCCAATCACCTGACAACACAACCAAGTGATCGTCTTGAGAGCAATTTAAAAGTTTAAAAATCCCATTTCCAGTTAGGCTCTGAGCACAGAAAATGGAGCAGAGATAGTCTTTATTTGACAGCAACACTTATTAGACACCAACACTTAGAGTTGCACAATTTCAGAAAATTAGTTTCAAACAACGTGAACTGGAATAAATTACAGCTGTTACAAGAGTGTAAATGCAAATAATTCATAATATGTTTGTGCGATTTCTTTATTTAGATTAGTTTGTTCAGCTACGAACATGACGTATTGTCTCATACGGTAGCAAGGATCATTTTGGACTTGGTTTTGTACGTCCTATATGTTTGGGACATGAAGAAATAGCCGATAAAAATGTAACCTCCGGGTGCCTACAAATCACATCTAGATTCTAGACAGCTATTCGTATAGCTGATTAATTGATTCCAGATGAGTGTCATCATTATTAATGACGGTGTTTTTAATACATGTCTGTTTTTGGTGCCACTGTATTTCATAATGGAATAAAAAATGCAAAAGGAAAGATGTACCACCACTAATATGTTCTTGCTGATGCAAATTTAATTTGACCTTTCAAGAATAATTGAGACATGTGTGCGAGCAATCTCATAGCCGGAGCAGTTTATCCAATAGGATCATAAGGCAATACTAATAGGTTGTTATATTTATGCTGTTAGCGTTAATCATCTCATCATGTTAATTAATAGGCAGAATATTTCTCCTGCCCTGCAACAATGTACTTAGTTACTTAAGATGTTTCTAAGATAAGATAGTATTAGTCTTCATTTTATGGTCCAGAAGATGTGTCAGCACTGTTTATAAATATCCTAAGGTAACGTGATGGGCATATCGATCAATTGGTCGCCTAGTTTAAGTAAATATTATTTAAGAGTGAGAATCCAAACCGTATCAATAATCCTACTGAGATATACGTATTTCACTTACTATTACACTTATAGGGTGAAATTGGATTATTCCATAGGTGTAATCTTAAAGTCAACCTTACACATGGTACGAAGTAACATTAATTCTTATGTAAACATTGAAGACAGCTACAGCTCATCATAAATATCGTGTAAAATAAGTCTTAATGATAAAAGATTATATAAAGATGATTGTTTTTAATGTCAAAAGTTGCAATTTATTAAACAGTATCAAATGCATAACAATAAACCAATTTTTATTGTACTATTTCTAATACAAGTGCAACAGTGCTAGCTTGCTTTTTTGTTACTACCTTTTATTTCCAGTAATTTTAATTATATTCTGGTAATTCGCTGTATTCCGTGTATATATATATATATATATATATAAACGGAAAATTAGAACATTAAATATACTGTCTGGATTTGTTTTTCACTCAAATATATAAGAATATAAAAGATCATTTTTCATTTACAGGTAAAATAATCCTAATATTCTTAATATAATTCAAGCAACCGTTTAATATTTTCAATATTACGACTGTATTAAATATTGGACATAATGAATTGGTATTTTTTAATTATTATATAGTTTCAGTCTGAGAAACACACATTTCGCTTTCCCTGCTTTCGCGTGTAGGATATTTGTGGAGAATTATATTGTTTGCTTCAACAGATTTTTCCAAGATGATTAGAACAGACACACCAATAATAACTCTTCTTCTCTGCCGATTGATGTATTCATACCGTGGTACTCCACGGACGTAAGGCTCGCAATGTTTCTAACACTGTTTTAATGCAACGGAAAGCTCTTCAACTTTTTTTCAGGTTTTATACAGACAGTTATCGAAAAGCCATATGCAAATGACGCGAGTTTCCGTTGTATTGTTATCCTTGGGAGTTTATATGAGTTCGAGTAAACCGGAGACGACGTGGATAAGTCGAACTCGTCCAAATCAGGAGTTTAATCTACTTGTGGTTATGGTTACCTAATCCAACCAATCCTACATTTTTTTTTCTAAAACCAAATCCGATAAAAGCCACAATGTTCGGGAGAAATATAATTAACAAAGCAATGTGACTACGATCAAAGTTAAATTCTGGTTACAAATATCAAACATTTATGTTGTATGTTTCATTTAAATGTCAGGACAAAAACAAAATTAATGAAAAAAACAATATTCATACTTTCCAACCGTATTTTGCAACGCATTTTCACGTTATGTGATTAAACATCATTTGTTTGTACATAATATAAGTTTCGTCATACACGGGGGTGGAGTTGGGGTGGGGGCAGGGTAATTGTGGTAGAAAACGTATTAAAGTTTAACCACTATAAGCTACAAAAAAGCTTTACTCAAATACCACTGTTGGCCAAACTGCTACTTGATCTGGCACAGACCGGATATTAATGATCTGGAAAGGATTTTTACTTGGATCACTCAACAACCCCACACCCACCCCTCCCTTTAGTTGCACTCGAAATAAAAATACAGAGTTTAAGATATGAATGGATGATGAACACACTACTGACATGATTAAGTATTCAAGCTAGATAGACTTACCTGCTACTACTAAGGTCAGTTGGGCCAAAATGGCTATACGTAGTTTTGTAAACATTTTGTAGAGAACTACCTCAATACAGCAAACAGCTCTTGTCTTGATATATGAATAGACATTGAATGATTTAATACAGGTTAGATTCCAATATAGCTACCGTAGCATCGAAACAGATCAAATAACTTGCAATGGAGCAATTCAAACTATTGTCAAAAACAAAACAATAACACGAGCAAAGGTAATTTCTCTAAATTTATCCCAGGGCGTAAATTTTTAATCTTGTCATGATCTCATACCCATTGGATTATATCATACATTGAAAGCCGTACTGGAGATAAGAAATTAATTAGAAAGTATACAGATATAACCAAATATAATACACATACCTCAAACTTTTATTATTATAATATAATAAACGTCAAGATTACAAGCCTGTTACTCCGTAATAAGTATAGCCTTTCCGAAATAGGGAAGTGGGAACGTTTGCCCTAAATCACATTATTTTGTTACGGAATAAACACTATTATCAGTATAAACACCATTCTTCCGATCATCAAGCCTATAAAATAATCAATGCAGTAAACTGTTACAACTCTGCACCTAATCAACGTATGATTATCATAACTGTGTTATGGTCACACCAGAAATCCATTCTCATTCCACATCATAACTACCCCTGGTCATCAAACCTTAGTTAAGCAAAACCATTCCGACCCTGCTCTATATTAAATGATACTGATCATACCATAGTCATAGTCAATACATCAAATCATTGACACTTTGATCAGCATCCACCTCTGATCATCTTAGCGTAGGTATCCTCAATTCAGCAAACCTATACCATCCTACAGCACATCCATGGTTATGCTTCAGTTGTAGGGAATTCAGCAAACAGTTGCCAATCTTAATTATATCCACCCGTGAACATCATACTTTAGCTTTAGTAAATCCCGCAAAT
This sequence comes from Unio delphinus, assembly GCA_029339505.1. Lineage (NCBI taxonomy): Eukaryota > Metazoa > Mollusca > Bivalvia > Unionida > Unionidae > Unio > Unio delphinus. The sequence continues at coordinate 24,540,668 of JAQISU010000055.1, forward strand.
CGGTATCAATTTGCATCATATCCACCTCTTATGATCATGCCTGAGTTACAATCTACCCAGAAGACCTTTTGCACTGTGTACCGTATACACCACTGATTATCATACAGTACTTATACTAAATTAAGCAGACCGTGCACACTATTTACATTTAATCGTCGTATCGATGTTATAGGCATTCCAGCAAACATTTCCTACTTTTGAACTGCATCCACCGGCGATAATCAGACGTTAGTTATAGTCCAAGCATTAAAACATTATCACCCTGTACTCCTAAAACCCTGATTATCGTACCTCATTATAAACTATCAAAGAAATTCTTCTCTGCATCCCATTAAATCCAGATCATCGGAAAGTAGTTATACTTAATCCAGAAAACTATTATTACTTTGTTACCCATCCAACCCGATGATAGTTAATTAATCTAATTACCACCCTGCATTATATCAACCCCTAATAGTAAACATTGGTTATAGTCAATCCATCATAACATCACTACTCTGACCAACATCCGCTCTATCTCATCAAACCTTATTTATGGTCAATACAGAAAACCATTACCACTCTGTATTCTATCAGTCCCGGATGATATTACCCCAATTATTGTAAATATAGCTAACGATAAGCTCTTTGCACCTTATCCAGACCAGATTAACAAGCCTTAGTTATGATACATCAAGGACACTAATGCTATATTATACTTTTAATGATTATTTAATAGCTATCATCAATCCAGAACATCTTACCCTTCTGCACCCACCCAACATTTATGATCATAATGTTGTGTAGTTAATCCAGCAAACTATTACGTATCTGCACCCCATGCACCCATGAGGATCGTACTTTTGTTAATGTCAAAACAGCAAACTGTTACCGGTATGTACCTCTTCTACCAGTGATCATAATTGCCTTTGTTAAAGTCAGTACAGCAAACCATGATCACTTTGCACTCCATCCAACTCTGATGATCGTACCTTAGCTATAGACGATCTTGCAAATCATTACAACTGTCCGCCACATCAATTCCTGATCACCATAACTTAATTATTGTCAATCCAGTAAGCACTTTAAACTCTGTATCCCATCAGACGCTGATTACGAAAACCTTTTTTACAGACAATCCAACAAACCATTATCACTTTGCCATTCATCCACCTCTGATGATCGTACCTTAGTTACAGACGATCTTGCAAATCATTACAACTATATATCATTACATCTATTCCTGATCATCATACCTTAATTATTGTCAATCCAGTAAGCAATTACCACTATGTGACCCATCAGCCCCTGATTACGAAACCTTATTTAAAGACAATTCAACAAACCATTATCAATTTGCCACAGGAGAATGACGAAGTAAGGAGAATCACACAGGAGAATAACGACTACATTTATTTTGATTTTTCAATTAACTCCTACGTAACTTTATGCAAGACCCATGCGATTTAACTTTAATGATGCAGACGAGTATGTTTACAGCCGTTTTTAATTGCCGCTTCGCTGGGAAATGTACTTGTAAACGGCTTCTAATACACCGGTTGAAGTAGCTGGATTGAACGTAAACCAGTTTGACCGGGTTTGAACCTGACTGAACAGGTCGCACGATGCAGATGCATTGAACCTGTATAAACCAGTTGAAACCTGTCAAACCGTGACTTAGCGATACAATGGTCTTGTATTAAGCTTGTTTGAACTTGTTTGATCTAGGATATACGCTTTAATAATGGTTTAAACATTACTGTACCGCTTCAAACTGGTTTGAACCGGTTTGAAATCGTTTAAACAAGATTAAACTTGTTCAATCTAGTGTATAGCGATACTATCTTATTGTAACTGTTTTGATCCAGGATCCACACGAGTAAAGGGTTTAAACATGATTAAGCCAGTTTTAACCAGATTCAACCGGTTAAAACATGACCAATTGACTGAACCGGATTGAAGTGGTTTGAACGTGTTGAAAGTGCTTAATATATATATATATATATATATATATATATATATATATATATATATATATATATATATATATATATATATAAGGGATACAATTATGTAAATAGTATGATCCAGGTCACACCGGTTAGACGACGCAGTTGAAGTTGATTTAACTGGCTGAAATTTGATTTATCCAGATTGTTCTAGTTGCAACATTCTACAACTTTCAAATCAACCCTTATGCTACACAATCGTCCTGTAATAAACCGGTTTCAACTGGTTTGCTCCACGATTAAGCTCTTTGTAATCGATTGTGCCGGTTTGAACCAGTTAGAACAGGTTTAAACCTGTCCTGTCAATACTTAAGTGATAACATAGTTCTGTAAGAAATCGGTTCCAAACGGATTGATACAGTATATAGTGGTTTGAAGCAGTTTAAATGTCACAGCAACGGTTATATCTGCTTTGACAGCGTAAATTCGCAACAAACCTACCACAGTGATAATACCGACTTGTAATCAACCAATTTAAACGGACTTGATCCAGAATACATCTCTCTAACATTATTGGAACCAAATTAAGCCGGATTGAACTGGTTTATATCTGCCAGTCGCGTCTTAAGCGATAACGTCTTTACGGAATAAACAGGTTTAAACTCAAATAGACCCACATGAATCGGCTTTTATCGCCTTGAAAAGGTCTTAACCAGATTGAAACAGTCTATTAACCACTATTAACCGCTACTAAATTGCTTGATGCAATATAAACTTTTGTCACGAAAACTGGACTGAATAAGTTTGCACCAAAAAGAAACCGGTTTGAATCGGTTAAAATATGTCAAATTGAGTTAGAAACGGATCGACCCAGTTTGAACATGTCCAGTCGAGTCTTAAACGGTATAATCTTCTTGTATTAATCTGGTCTGAACTGGCTTGAATCAGGATAAACTGATTTGAAACCTGTCCAGTCAAGGCTTAAGCGATACTCTCGTTTCTTTTTAAAGTAAGAGGTTTGAAAAAGTTTCAATAAGGTTCAAGCAGTTTAAACTGATTTGAATTGGAACAAAATCGGTGTGAACCGGACTTGTTGTAACCTTCCTAAAGCGTTTAAAACCTGGTCAAACGAGTCTTTAGCGATATAACTGGTTTATATTAACAGATTTGCACTAATCAAATCCACGATAAATGGACTTGGAGTGGCTTCAACTATATGAACAGGTTTGATCCGAAGTGAATCCGTGCAAACCAGTTAAAACCTGTCCAATCTAGAGTTACGTTTTTACAATCGGCTTGTAATGAAATGATCTGAAGTCACATGTTCCAGATTAAACTGGTTTGAAGTGCATTGATATAGACTAAACAGGTTTAAATTGGATTTAACCAGTTTAAACCGGACACAATTTTTGTAATTGACACATTAGCGATACAATTATTCTGTAAAAATCTGGTATGAATTGATCCAATAAAAACAGATTCACCCTAATATGAACTGGATTCAACGTGATTTAATCGGTTTTTGCCGATGAAAACCAGTCAAATAAATTCTTAAATGATACAATTGACTTGTACAGAAAAATGTGTTTTGAGACACAACTAAATTGACAAACCACCTGTTTTCAGAGTCCAGAATCTCTATGCGCATATATTTTCATTATATAGTGTTAAAACCTGTTATGAGAGACAAACTGTCTTGTGGGACCATTAGTATTGGCAGAAAGGGTTGTCTTTCATGACAGCTTTTTCTACTGTAATAAACCAGAAAATCTCATTCGATCCAGGATATACCGGTTTGAACTGGCTTGTACTAGTTATAAACAGTCTGAACCAGTTGAATCAGGTTAAAGAATGTCCAAGAATGCGCAATCGAGACTTTGTCGTTACATTCTCCTCGTAAAAAATCTTTTCAACATTTTTGATTTAAGAAAAACCAGGTTGAGGAGGTATCAACTGGAATCAACAGCTTTAAGCCTGTTCAATAGAGTTGTTAGAGGTAAATATTTCTGAAAAAATGTTACTGCTTTCATCCAGAATAAACCGGTTCAACCCAGTGATTCAATCGCTTTGAACCGAAATGAAAACGTTTGACCCGAGTAAAACCAATCGAAACATGTCCTTTCAAGTCTAAAAAGATATAAACTTGTATTAACCAATTTGATCTGGCATTTTAATTCCATTTGAAACGGTTGGAAACGGAGTGAAATCGGTTTGAGATGTAATCAAACGGTCTAAAGCGGCTAACATCATTCTTACCGAGTAATCCGCTATATGATCGGCTTGTAATAAACCAGTTTAAGCAGTTTGATTTCAAGACAAATTGGTTTTAAGCGATTTCAACTGGAATGAACCAGTTTATCGGTTTTGAAAAATGACTTGAACCAGCTGAAATTTGTTTATTTAAGTCTTCAGCGATTTCATCTTCTATAAAAAATGGGTTTGGAGGGGTTTGATCCAATATAAACCGGCTTCGCCGAGTTTGAATTTTATTGAACCGGATTGAAGTGCATTCAGTCTGTAAAGGGTCGTCTAATAGGAGTGGGGTTCTTCCTATAGGCTTTAAAGAATTATGAGGAATTTCCCCTGGTCCGTATTTAGAATGATAAATTATTGACAATATATTGGTAGCTACGAGCCCCCAGTCAGCAATGCCGACGGTTCAATTATAAAGAAATACAAAGATAAAATTTAAATAATAACGATTTAATGAAATGATAACTTTAAAGATATTAAAATAATCACTGTCTCTCTTGACCAAGTGAATGCTTAAATCATCATGTGATTCCACAGTGTGAGTAAGATTTTCCCTTCTCCTTGTGAGTTACTCATCTATTTCTCTTTATCCTTCCTCTTGTCTTTCTCTCCTTCCTTTCCTCCTTTTACCTGTATCCTCTTGATGGTCTCTCTACTTCCGTTTTCCTTTCCTCTGTATACTCCCTCTTGTCTTTCTAACTTCGTGTTCCTCCCTTCTTCCGTCTGTCACTCAAATGTCACTCAAAGCATCCTGATTGAAGTTTACAAGGCATTAGCATAGGGTCATAAAATCCTACCTCACAATAAATCAATAAATTGAACCATCAGCTATGGCTGTACATTTCTGGTCGCGCATGCGCACACATCGAAATTCCCACACACTTCCGCAGCTTACAAAATGGCGCAATTACACAATCTCACAAATAATTCCAAACATCCATATATCGAGCCCTATCAGTATATATATATATATATATATATATATATATATATATATATATATATATATATATATATATATACAAATGCATCAAATATCATTGTACTATAATATTACTACTACGATTCTATGTCTGTCTATATATTTATACACAAGCGCCCCCAAATCAACTATTCACCTTCAAATTTTTTCATTGCAACCAGTTAACTCAACAATGGCAAATTATGCCATTACGTAAACAAAGGTGCTAGTCTCACATAATATAACTACACAAAGAATTATAGTATTAATTCTTATAGCGGCTAGCAAACTTTACAATTCTTCACTAATATCACTCGTCTTTTCAAAAGGCGTAAACGTAATAATTCACGAAATAATATGCACACATATTACTAACAAAGAAGAGCAACATAGTATCTCACAAGATAAGGTGTAACATAATAAGATCATGAAATAAGATGCAACGAATTAACATCATAATCAATTGTAAGCAAATGTACTAACTAACATCACGAAAGATGTAAAATACTAAGATCATAATTAATTATTCATACTACGATACTAGTAATATAAATATACATACGACAATCCTTCAATTAACTGCAGTCGTATCAAGCAGAAATCAAACATTACATCACTGACCTGATTGAAGCTATCCCACTAGATTCCCAGAATCTGGCGCCAATTCACGACTGGCAATACGGAGTCGCTATCTCTGAACACAATCACTTATTTTAGCGCACTTAATAAGCTCTATTTACATCAGGTATTATCTCAGGTTCAAATCAAGGGCCCACCCTCATCGCATTCTGATTGGATAGCTCTTGACTCCGTTAGTCGTTCGAACTGTCAATCATCCAACTGTCTGTCTGTAGGTCTAGAACTTGTTTCAGTCTACCTAGGCGTCGGCCATCTACCTTCTGATGTGGTCATAAACTTCACACCTCCCTGAGATGTTGTGTGGATGCACTCGCGTTTCCGTTCTCGAGCTAACCAAAGACCATCTTACGTAAGGGGATTAGCTAACTTTATTAACGTTTAACATCAAACCTTAGTCAGTCAGAATTACAATTTATACATGTACAAATTATAAGTGGGTTAGGGTAAATCGTGACATCCCCCCCACGCTTGAGAATAAAATCAGGATTTTATTCACTCAAAATACTACAAATGCAAAAGTGTTACAACAATATAAAGAACAAAATCAGCAAAATCAACTAGATGCTAAACTCTGAGTATGCACATGAAAATATACACAGAATGATCTATATCATTTCAGCGCCTCGGCACATGAAATCTGTGCCTACGTTCTCAGATCCTTTCACGTATCTGATCTGCATCTGGTACTGCTGTAAGAACAGCGACCATCGCATCAATAGTCCATTGGACAACTTAGCCTGCCCAAGATAGGCGAGTGGATGGTGGTCGGTTTCCAATATGAACTTCCGCCCATATAAGTATCGTTTGAATCGTGATATTCCAAACACGATTCCGAGACATTCCCTTTCCGATACGGAGTAGTTCTTCTCGGCAGCAGACAACTTCCGACTGCCGTATGCGACAGGGAAAAGCGTCTGGTCATGCTCCTGTAGCAGTACCGCTCCCAGTCCCGTGTCACATGCGTCGGTACAAAGAACAAAGTCTTTTTCCAGATCCGGTAGACGAACAACTGCGTCGGATGTAAGTCTATCCTTCAGCATTTGGAAAGCATGCTCACACGCATCTGTCCAAAATAACCTTACTCGGGGTCCGTTTCTTGGTTAGGTCTGACAACGGCCCCGCAATCGCGCTGAAATTGGCCACATACCTCCGGTAGTATCCGGCCAGTCCAAAGAATGACCTCACCTCCGTTTTCGTGGTGCGCCGGGCAGCGTTTCTCAGCTGCTCCACCTTATACTTCTCTGGGGACATCGCGCCTTCGCTCAGGGTATGTCCTAAATAGTCCAATTTCCTGAAACCAAGGTGACATTTGGAAGGGCGGCTGTCAAGCCCTCCTGACGTAGCGCTCCAAAACGTCGGCTAACAGAGTGAGGTGTTCACCCCATGTCTCTGTAGCTAACAAGAGGTCATCCATAAAGTTGTGGACACCCCAATCGCGCAAGGGCTCCAACAACTTCCGCATCATCCTGGTAAAGACGCTGGGCGCGTTCTGTACCCCGAACGACATAACCAGCCATTGGTATGTCCCGTCGGGAGTAGCAAAAGCGAGCTTCGGTCTGTCTTCTTTCCTTTGGTACGACGACTTGCTTAAAGTGTTCGTTGCTTTTCCTGGCGTGGCGATACAAGATTCCCTTCTTGTCTACGAACTTCACCGCGCCATTCGGAGTTTCTCTTTCCGTTCCCGCTTCTGCAACTGCGCCAGAGTTGTGTCTTCCTGTTGCAGCTTTCTCAACTCCGCTGGAAGAACATTACTCACCGGTGTCAATGTAACTTGGATCGGCTTCGCTTTCGGCTGTCGACTCATGGACCTGGTCTCTACAGCACTCACTGGCATCGGTGTGCAGGTCTCGGGGTTCGGCTGGGGTAACATATAACGGCATCCCAGTATGACGTCATGTGATAGTCCCTCCAAGCACGCATCTTCAATTTTCCCCTTCACGTACGGTGAATCGAGGTCAATGACAGCCACTGGTAATGAGTCACGCGTGCAGTTCGCGTACTGAACTTCGATTACCTCCCCTGTATAATCCTCAGGCTTGACGCACTTCTTGTCGATAAGGGCTGGAACGATACACCCAGTGTCATACAAAATGGTGGCACCTTCTCCGTTGACAGTTGAGGCCGCAAGGTTTGCTGGTTGGCGACTTGCCTCAGGCACGCACTCCTTCCTAGCAACGGTATTCACCTGGGTCTGCCTGCCCTTTGGACAGTCCCTGGCAAAATGCCCCAGGCGCTTGCAGTTAAAACACGTCGGCGGCCCTCGACGACCTGCAAGTCCTGTTTTCGTGGGTGGGTCCTGTCCAGGTCGATAGGTGGCATCCCTACCTGTAGATGCCACTACGACCTTCCCGTCGCCCTGACGGTTTCTGACAGTCGGCTCAACCTCACCCATACGAAGCGACTCAGAGGGGCGGGGTCGATCCGCACTCCCGGAACCTCCACTCTTCGAGTGCGCCTGCTCGTATCGCTCCGCCATGTTAGCGATCTCTTCGAGCGTCCGGTGTTCTCTTTCTGCTAGAAAGACTGTCAATTTGCGATGGTAAGTACCCAGGATATGTTCCTTGAGTATAACCTCGCGTAGCCAGTCGTACGTGCGTTCAACTTCAGCCATCTTCATCCACTTCTCAAATAAACCTCGAACACGGTTGTGAAATTGAGAGTGGGTTTCCGTTACCTTTTTCGTCAAGTTCCGAAAACGTTTTCGGTACGTCTCGGCTGTCATTCGGTAATGGCAAAGAAGGGCTTTCTTGAGCGCATTGTAGTCGTCAGCCTCGTCTGCAGCTAAGCCGTGGTAGACCTCCCGAGCTGCACCTTGCAAAAAGGCTGAGACATTAATCGCCCAATGATGTTCAGGGACCTGGTGAGCGTGGGCGAGTTTCTCAAACTGTACGAGAAAATCGTCGATAGCCTCCTCCACATCATTGAAACGTGGCGTGTTGATCTGGACCATCCGGTGGTCGATGGAAGGTCGTCAGGGCCCCGGTCGTTAGTCCTAGATTCTACCCTCACCTTTTCCATTTCAAGAGTGTGAGCGAGTCTGGCTAGCTCTTGGTCCGCTGCTATCTTGGCTAGCTCTTGGTCCGCTGATATCTTGGCTAGCTCCAGCTATTTTTGGGTTTCTCTGTCTGCTGCTATCTTGGCTAGCTCTTGGTCCGCTGCTATCTTGGCTAGCTCTTTCTGTGTTTCTCTGTCCGCTGCTTTTTCGGCCTTCCATTCCTTAATCCGTTCTGCTATAAATGTCGCCAGGCGATCTCCCTCATATCCGAGATCTTCCGACCCCATGGCGAGGTACTCCTTTATCATTAGCCTTTCGGTAGCCATTATAACTAATATAAAGTGATACCTTGTCTAGATATCCCTAACAATGTACAGATATAACAAGTTTAAATACTTACCTGTCGACAGCAACTAATTTCGTTCAGGTAAGATATTTGTTCGATGTCTGCTTCACAAGTACTGCTAGTAATGAAAAATATACAAAACATGCACATCAGAATAAAATACAAGATGAGAAAATCATAAAAATTTAAATACACAGAATGGAAAATATCTCACACTGTTCACTAATACTCCTACAAATAACTTTAGGTCCTAAAATAATATATATGTCTAATTCATATCCCGGAAGAGCCTTCCACTGAAAAGGGTCGTCTAGTAGGGGTGGGGTTCTTCCTATAGGCTTTAAAGAATTATGAGGAAGTTCCCCTGGTCCGTATTTAGAATGTTAAATTATTGACAATATATTGGTAGCTACGAGCCCCCAGTCAGCAATGCCGAAGGTTCAATTATAAAGAAATACAAAGATAAAATTCAAATAATAACAATTTAATGAAATGATCACTTTAAAGATATTAAATTAATCACTGTCTCTCTTGACCAAATGAATGCTTAAATCATCATGTGATTCCACAGTGTGAGTAAGATTTTCCCTTCTCCTTGTGAGTTACTCATCTATTTCTCTTTATTTTTCCTCTTGTCTTTCTCTCCTTCCTATCCAATTTTTATCTGTATCCTCTTGACGGTCTCTCTACTTCCATTTTCCGTTCCTCTGTATACTCCCTCTTGTCTTTCTTACTTCGTGTTCCTCCCTTCTTCCATCTGTCAATCAAATGTCACTCAAAGCTTCCTGATTGATGTTTCCAAGGCATTAGCATAGGGTCATAAAATCCTACCTCACACTAAATCATGTAATCGAACCATCAGCTATGGCTGTACATTTCTGGTCGTGCATGCGCACACATCGAAATCCTCACACACTTCCGCAGTTTACAAAATGACGCAATAACATAATCTCACAAAAAATTCCAAACATCCATACATCGAGCCCTATCATTATATACATATAAATGCATAAAATATCATTGTACTATAATATCACTACTACGATTCTATGTCTGTCTATATATTTATACACAAGCGCCCCCAAATCAACTATTCACCTTCAAATTTTTACATTGCAACCAGTTAACTCAACAATGGCAAAATACACCATTACATAAACAAATATGCTAGTCTACCATAATATAACTACACACAGAATTATAATATTAATTCTTACGGCGGCTAGCAAACCATACAATTCTTCACAAATATCACTCGTCTTTTCAAAAGGCGTAAACGTAATAATTCACGAAATAATATGCACACATATTACTAACAAAAAAGAGCAACATAGTATCTCACAAAATAAGGTGTAACATAATAACATCATTAAATAAGATACAACGAATTAACATCATAATCAATTGTAAGCAAATTGTCACAGAATTAGGCGAAAATGTAATTTATTTTCTAATTGATTTACAAACTAATCTCACCATTTTTTTTGTTTCGTCGTACATGCATTGCCTGGGGTGAATAAGTGGTTTTCTCCAAGGTAAGCGGCGTGTAACGATTTGCATGAGCCTGACTTCGTATCACTTGAAGTCAGGGAACACCAAGAATCACGAGGTGCACGGTAATTTTGCCGTGATTTCTGCTCACCTATTTGAGAGTATACAAGGTAGAATATTTCTCATAATAATTACGGGACCAAAAGTATCTTATCGTAGGAAAGATAGCCTGTCATTAATCTCCAGCCAAAGGGGTGAGTGTTAAATTTATATTTCGTTTTATTGTGAATTTTATTCCGTTTATCATTTCATGTCATGATGCCTTTATTGCAATGCAGATTTTAAACGTGGAATATTTGGAATTACTAGTCACCATTAGACTTTCAATGCAATAGCGATATCTAAGGTTTAGATTATTTTTTGAGACAACTGTTATTAGTCTGGTTTCTTTATTGTAGCTGATAACGTCGGTTGATAGCATCTCTGATAACATCTGATAGCATCTCTGATAACATCTGATAGCATCTCTGATAACATCTGTTGTCGTAGCTGAAATTGTTGCTGATTTATTGTGCAATCGAATTGAAGTATCTGACTGTCTGTCTGTCGAACTGTCTGTTCGTCTACATCTGTCGTGACGTGTAAATATCCGGAAAGCTAGAAGTCCGAGTGTCGGTGCTGTCTAGAGTTATAAACATCCGGGGCGACATCTAGGGTATTGAGGAACGTTGGTTCTAGTAGATGTTGTATGCTGTCTATACGTATAACTGTGGTGGATCCGTGAAGGGCAAACGGCCGATAAAAGTATTGGTCAACCCTAGGTCTTCGGGGAAACTGGGCGGCGATTCAACTGTGGGTGAATCGTACGGTTATACAGGGTCGAGACACATATGTGTGTTGAAATTGTAGTACAATTTAATACATTGTTGTATTTACATGGTTATGTCAGATCACAATAATATTTCAAGGGATTGCATGATTCTCAATAAAAGCTAGCAACTTGATTGAATACCTGTATATGTTCGTGCTAGTTGTCGCAATCCATACGTGCGATAGTATAGTTTGATTTGTCATCATAATTTATACTTGCGGTAATATAACTTTCGTAAAGGTTCCTTGGACCTGTGTATAGTCCAAGAGATCCCTTTATATCTGAGTTTTATTTTGTATTGATATTTCATTTATTCATGTATTGTGAATGGTTGTGAGTGTAATTGTGGGTTGAGCGCATGAGTTATTGTGTTGATACATCATTATTTTTCATTAATAATTTATTTCATAAATTTATATTTTCTTTCACATATTGTGTTTGTGTTGTTCATTTAATCCACCATCCACTCGGTAACAATTCTGTTACACAAATGTACTAACTAACATCACGAAGAGGTAAAATACTAAGATCATAATTAATTATTCACACTAGGATACTAGTAATATAAATATACATACGACAATCCTTCAATTAACTGCAGTCGTATCAAGCAGAAATCAAACACTACATCACTGACCTGATTGACGCTATCCCACTAGATTCCCAGAATCTGGCGCCAATTCACGACTGGCAATACGGAGTCGCTATCTCTGAACACAATCACTTATTTTAGCGTACTGAATAAGCTCTATCTACATCAGGTATTATCTCAGTTTCAAATCAAGAGCCCATCCTCATCGCATTCTGATTGGATGGCTCTTGACTCGGTTAGTCGTTCGAACTGTCAATCATCCAACTGTCTGTCCGTAGGTCTAGAAATTGTTAAAGTCTACTTAGGCGTTGGCCATCTACCTTTTGATGTGGTCATAAACTTCACACCTCCCTGAGATGTTGTGTGGACGCACTCGCGTTTCCGTTCTCGAGCTAACCAAAGACCGTCTTACGTAAGGGGATTAGCTAACTTTATTAACTTGTAACATCAAAACTTAGTCAGTCAGAATTACAATTTATACATGTACAAATTACAAGTGGGTCAGGATAAATCGTGACACAGTCAGACAAACATTGTTTAATCAAGCTTCTATTAAACCGGTTTGAAGTATGTGCTTTTTTGTTTTAGAATAATCCCATTTAACAATATTATAACTAGAGTGTGCCGGTTTCACAGGGATTCAAAGTGGTTAAAACCGTTCAAAACCTTTTCACTCAAGTGTTCAGCGATCAAATCTTTTTAAATTAAACCGATTTGAAATGTCTTGTCCCTTGATATCACGATTTAACCGGTTTGAACCATTGGCAAATGAAGAGTTAGCAGATAACATCAACTTGTAATAAACCTGTTTGAGCTGGTGTGATCAACGTTATACCGATTGAACCGGTTTGAACATGTATAACCGGTTTGAACCTGCTTGACCCAACTTAGGCCGATTAGATGCGGTACAAAACTGTCAAATCGAGTTTTAAGTGATATAATCGGCTTGTAATTTGCCCGTTTTGACTGATTTCTCCAGGATAAAACGGTTTTAAGTCGTTTGAACTGGACTGAACCGGTCTGTATCGATCTGAAATTATAAAAAGCGCCTAAAACGTTGCCGATCGAGTCTCAAGTGGTAAAATTATCTTGCAATACACCGGCTCAAAAGCAGGATTGATCCATAATAAACTGTTTTGAAGTGGTTTCCACTAGATGGAATCAGTCCGTACCATTTTCAACTAGCTTGAACCGGTTATAACATATTGAAACCTGTTAGTGGTAACAACGTTTTGTATAACACCGATTTTACTTGATTTGATCCAGGATAAACACTTATGAGCCGGATTTTACGGGTTCAAAAAATTAAATACGTGTCAAAAAGCCTGCTCATTCTAGTTTCCACTTTTAGAGTCGGAATATAATAAACCAGTTTGGATTGGCTAGACCCAAGATATAACAGTCTGAGCTGCTTTTAAACGATTAAAAGCCATTACAATATGCCCAAATTAGTCCTAAGAGATAAATGAATTGTGTAAAAATTCGGTCTGAACTGGCATGATCCAGGAAAGACAGTTCAGAAGTAGTTTGAGCTAGGTGGAACCAGTTTGAATGGAATTTAACAGTTTGAACTTGTTAAAACTGGTCGAAACCTGTATAATCAATTGTAATAACCTGTTTGAAATTGTTTGATCCTGTATAACCGATTTTAGAAATAGTGGCCTAGCTAGCCTCTTTGCAGCCCAAAGACAAGATTAATTTTAACGTCCCCCCTCCCCTGTCCAAAGTTGCAGCAAAAATGTCACATACAGCATATTTCAAAGTCCATTGTAGCAACCCCACTAGTCTGGCGCTCGGGGACATCTGTCCACCTCTGCCCCCCCCCCCCCCCCCCCCCCATCCCCCTACGCCTCTGTTGAGAAGGACAGAACCTGATTCGAACAATCATAATCCGATAAAACCGGTTTGAACCGTTCTGGATTTGTAAACCCATGCAAATATCGTTTTCACCAATAAATCGGATTGTAATAAAAATGTATGAACCAGTTTGTTCCAGTATAAATCGGTTGGAGTCTGAGAGAACCGGACTGAACCAGATTTAACCCGGTTGATCAAATTAATATGGGAACAACATGTATGAGGCTTCTGTAAGGTTTCAACTCGGCTTGTAACAAACCAATTTGAATTGGTTTGATAAAGGGCTTGAATTGATTTGAACAAGATTGGACAAGTCTCATCAGATTGAACATGCTTCAATCGGTTAAGATGAAACCCTATTGTCCAATCGAGTCTGAATCGATACAATCGGCATGGGATAAGGTGGTTTAAAAGCGGTTGGATCTAGAAGAAATCGGCATGAAAACGGTATGAACCAATTTGGATCGGTTTGACGCAGACTGCAACAGTTTTGACAGCGAACAGCGAAGACAGGTTAGATCACGATTCATTGAAGCTTAAGCAATATAATAAAACGCTTTGATCTGAATTTATTAAGAAGAAAAAAAACGGTTTTTACTTGTTAGAACGGATTGAATCGGATAAAACCAATTTGAACCTGAACGACTACCTTGTCAAATTTCATCTCAAACTGTTGGCATTACCAGTGAAACTGTTTCAGAGAAGCAATGCATTGTAGGGAGTACAGCAACATTCAAGCAGTGATTGAACCGAACGGAAAAGCTTTGGATGTAAAATGTTTGAAAGGCCATGTTGAGAGCACGGCAACTCCATCTCCACGTTGCAAAAGTATGACATGACAAGATAAATAAAAAAATGTTTATGCTGCAAGAAATTATCATTAAACATTCGACAACAAATCGGGATTTAAAGATGCTTACAATAAGTGAAGTAGAATGAGTGTCAGACCATATTAACTCGGTTTCATTCACAGTTCAAATGGTGCCAATCTGCAATATGTGTTGACTACATATTTCCATAAATAAGGACAAGAGAAGAGAAAAGGCTAAAACACAATTATCAGCAGTTTGATCTTCAAATGAATGACGAAAGACAATTATTGTGATGATGTTAGAAATATTAAAATACTAGAAGTCCTGAATCTGGAATTTGATGCTCTAGAACGATTGCAACTGAACACTATTAACACAGAAATGTGAGGCTGCGAACAGATCAATCAGTATTTCATTACCTAAAAATTTTCAACTATTCAAGAAGCTTTTAGGCAAGACACAGATTGAACAAGTGACTGGAAACATCATTGAAAACCACAGAAAGTAAAACACTTTCACCATGGACTATGAGATCACTGGAAATAAATGATACAGACTGTACTTACCATGAGTTAGATGAAAAGCATCCACGAAGCGGGCAACATATTCTGACATGATGAGTATATATGATAGAGGCTCAGCTGCGGTACAAAACTCAAAGCAAAAGAAAATCTGACTACTGCATTGCACCGCTGTATTCCAAGGGCGATCACTCCTATATGCGAATTTAGCAGGAGTCAGTGGACACTACATACATACATGAAGATCTTTGTGCCTGTTCAAAATGATAGTGTTCAAAGACACCATAAAGCACCCAATACAGAAGGGAAAAATTTTGTGAGGAAATCCGTAGATACCTCAACTCATGCTATAATCATTTTACTACCACCTGATGAAACATTTGGAGAGGTCGAAACAGTTTTTACAGAAGATGAAGACAAAGATAAAGAAATTAAAAAGCAAAATCAATCTATAAACAATTCTTAAATGAATGGCTCATTAAAGGAATTTAAGACAGCTGCCATACCAGGATTTTCTTCTAGAAAAGGACCATACTCTTCCTTCTATCCTTGTTATTGAACACAATCATCCATGATTGCATTCATCAATCAATAATATCCATTTCATCCATGTAAGCACTAAGCCAGATATAAATTGATACAGATACGGATGTATGTGTTTATATTAAACATATCATGATACAGGTAATACATGTAATATTCCATATCACAATTTCAACTTATCATGCAGTCTGGAAAGTCATCCAAGCCATGTAACCATTGCAGCATTGCATATTAACGTTGACGGTTGTGAGGTTATTGTTCACCATTCATATTTAAATTTCTGTGGCAAAAATGGGTTACTTCAATGAAGCTCTTTTGGAATATTTAGACTTCTCAACTTAACTTGTAATGCCAATCTTTTTCATTCATTATCATCGTCGGACTCTTCACCTATTGAGTTCGCTGTGACACTGTGTTGCTGAACATCTGACCTGTTCCCTTCGCTTGTATCGATCATGTGCCAATGCCTCTGTCTCAGCAAAACGTTCCATGTCCTTTCTGTGATGTTGTCAGTCCACTTTGTCCTCTCTCTCTTTCCACTCCAGACACCATGGATAACGCCTGTCAGTAATGTTGTGGATAGACTGTTGGCTCTGGTGACATGGCCATTTCAGCTTTCTTGTTTAAAGGTTGGTGAGAAGGTCCTCGTATTTGCCTACATTGTGCCTGATGGTTTTACGCACTTCTCCAAGTAAACGATGCCAAGGATGGTTCTGCAGCATCTCATTTAAATTGCCTGGATTATTCATTGCAATTCTGCTGTCAGGTTCCAGGCCTCACTTAAAAACAAACGGATTGCGATGACTAATGCATTCTTTAGTCTGATTTTAGTTCTCAAAGATATATTTTTATCGATCCAGAAGGGTCGCAGCTTTTGCATAGCTGCTGCTAATTGTACGTCTTGAGACATAACTTCTGCTCTTAATCCCTCTTCGGTGGCAACCAAACCAAGATACTTGAACTGACTCATTGTTTCCAGTTCCTGTCCTCTGATTTTAATCTTGACTGAGATTTAATTGCCACTATTTGCCATCAGCTTTGTCTTCTTAGTGCTTATCTTTATGTCAAATTCGGAAGGCGTTTCATCCAGGTTCTTAATTATAGTGGCAATTACGTGTTCCTTGCCTGCCATCCTATCACTGTTTAGTGCTACGCGCAGGTTTGTTGATATTACGACCTCCAATGCTGCCGGGTCCCAGGGTTTCGCTCATGATGCGCTAGAAGCAGTCGCGGAAGAGTGCTGGTGACAGGACACAGCCTTTAGGTAGTCCATGTGTTGTCTGGTACTGATCACCCACAGAAACGTGAGTAATTCCTGTACTTGTTGGTTTGGCACTCGGCTGTTTCTGCTTCATTGGTCAACTGTTGACCTATGTTGTACTTCTTAATTGTGGCCCACATTGCCTCATGCCACACTCTGTCAAAGGCCTTTGTGAAATCTATTAATACATGATAGATGTTTTGATGTAGTGAACAATTTTCACACATAATCCTGATATTGAATATTTGTTCTGTTGTGCTTCTTCAACTTCGGAATACTGCCTGTTCTTCAACAATTATTTTCCCGGCTTGTGGTTACTGTCTGTTCAAGATGACCTTCAACATTACCTCACTAACACGGATATTATTATAAAGTTATTATATTTCCATTATTCATATATATATATATATATATATATATATATATATATATATATATATATATATATATATATATATATATATATATATATATATATATTGTTACGTGCTTAGGCTCGAATAAGCAGCAACACAGAAAGAGTGAAAACTAACAAGCTTGTATAACTTTAACAATGATTTTATTAAGTACAATTATTTAAATAAAACAATTGAACTTACAGTTTTAGAGAATCAAATCCAACAAATATAGAATTCACAAAATAATCCACTAATGGAATTTCAAGTCCTGATAAATAAATGTTCTAATAGTTCCAGGTTCGAATCTTGACGAGGTAATAATCCAAAATGGCTGACAATGTCACGTGATGCAGTTCTTGTTTTTAAATTATCCAGATGAAATTATGAAACATATGTCCTTTTCCAGATAAATAGAATAATTCTTCTTTTCCAACGAATTGACACAAGTCCAGAATAATATTAACACTCAAACATAAATACACAACCAATAACTTGCAGACCAATACTTCTACTACTGTCAGCTTCTAAAATACAGCTATATATATTGTTTTTCTGAAGTAAACAAGTGATCATGCTCTTTTCTAGAAATTGATAGAAGGTCATGGAAGGTCAAAGAAAGAGACTACCTTACTAAAAATAACATACTCTAGATTTTTCTTACCCCTAAGAACTAAAAATAGAATGTTGTTCCTAAAATTAACCAATGAAATTGAAGACCTGTTTACAATGTTCAAAGCAAGGTCAGGAACTAGACCACTGTAAGCCAAGGTCAAAACTTGTTTACAATCTAAGTCAGCCTATTTACAGGAAGTGATTAAGCTGCACTTTCTAGAACAATTTCCCAATTAATGAATATTAAATTCTAAATAATAAATTTGGGTTTAACAATTAAAAAATAAATAAATCCAATAGCCGTAACACCTTCCCCCATAAAATAAAAAGAAAGGTTTATATGATAAAACTTTCTTTTTATTACAAACCAATTTACATCTGAAATTAAAAATTACACAATATAATGAATTATACACGGGAAAGAGTGTTTACAATTATTTTATCAAGAAATAGCCTCAACCTTTTAACTTGTCCATGTCCCACTAAATATCCTAAAAAAAAAACACTCTAGCAAGGCAGAACTCACTTTTAAATAAATTAACAGTCAGACACGTATTAGTGAGTCTGTCAAAGAATTTTCTAATTGTTGCTAGATGTTCTCTCCAGGTGTCGTTGTAGATGATGACGTCACAAATCTCTTGACCAGAGATAATCATTTTTGTGAGACGTTGAAATGGACTTTCTTTATATTGATAGAGTCCTTTTGGAGTCGCAATGTTGAGTTTTCCTTTGCTCTTTCCGTAGTGGAATCTGCCAAAATCCTTTCAGAAGGTCAGAATTTGGTGACGTACTTGGCATTCCCAATTTTATCAATAGAATAGTCAATTCTTGTTAATGGGAATGAATCTGTTTTTATCACTCTGTTCACCTTCCTATAATCAGTGCACATACGGAGAGTTTTATCTGGTTTAGGAACAAATATGCATAGTGAACTCCAATCACTTTTACTGGGCTTGATAAAATCATTCTACAGCAAATATTGAATTTCCTTTTTCAAATATTCCTGTTTGAGTGGACTCGTCCAGCATAAATGCTGTTTGGAATTTTCAATTTCAACGTCATGAAAATTTTGTTTGTCCTGGTAAGAATATCTGGACATAAGTGCTCATATAATAATAACTTTTAATTCATTTCTTTCTTGCACTTGCAACTGTGAAAGTTTCTGGTCTAGATTTTTTATAATTTTTGAATTCTAAAAATTCGTAGCTCCAATATCAGTCGAATCCTGATGATATTCCTTCGCTAAGAGGGACTGGTACAACTAAATTAATTACATATTTAACATGGCTATCTCTTTTAATATACTGGTACTCCTATAATTAATTTAGATCCCAGGAGCACTAATACTATAACTTAATTCATTTTCTTCTTAACTTTGTAAGGGCCGTAATATCTAATTTGAAGTAAAGTAAGAAGAATGAATAAGAGTAACACAACTCCATTATCATACTCAAAAGTTCTCTCCCTTTCAGTTCTATCAAACCTTAGCTTCATTTTTAACTTTAATTGATTACTTGACTTGGTCTTAGATAAGGAATCCACACAATCTACCATAATTCCACTGAATGTTTCATCAAACATAGGAATAGGTTGCAGATGAGCCTTACGTATCTTCTGATTGGGTTTTCCTACCATTTGACAAGCATAACAAGATCTACAATATTTGACAACATCACTTTTGATTTTTGGCCAATAGAAATGAGTTAAGATCTTGTGATACATTTTATTAATCCCTAAATGACCAGCCAAAGGAGTTTCATGGGCCAGATTAAGTATTTCCTGTCTGTAAGGTTTTGGAACTACTATTTGATAGTTCACTGACCATTTATCACCAACAGGTACCTCGGGAGGTCTCCATTTTCTCATAAGAATTCCATTTTTAATGAAATAACAGACAGGAACTTCAGTAACTTCAGTCTCATTTATGACCCTTTGAAACAAACAGGAGATCTCAGGATCTTTTTCCTGTTCAACGACAAGTGACTGTCGTTTATCACCCTGATTAAGAGAATGAGTTATTAAAATATGATCACTATGATCAATACCTTCTGATTGATCTAAACCAAGAGTAAAAGTGATCTCATCAAAAACCTGACCTATACAAGTGCCAGTTGAAGGAATGCTGCCTCCTGTAACATCACTCTCAAAATCACCACCCTGATTAGAATAAAGAGAATGAGTTGTCAAAAGAGGATCACTATGATCAATACTTTCTGATTGATCTAAACAAGAAGTAAATGTGACCTCATTGAAAACCTGACCTTTACAAGCGTCAGTTAAAGGAATACTGGCTTTTTCAACACAAGCCTGACCCATGCAGGAGTCAGATAAGGGAATGCTGCCCTCAATAACATAATCCTGACCCATGCATATGTCAACGAAGGGAATACTGCCCTTTTCAACTTCATTCTCAAGAGCTTTCTTTACCATAGCTCCAGCAACCGTACAAGCTTGAAATATATCAGGGATTTCTTTTTCAATTGGATCAACTTTCTGATCCAAATTAGGCTTGTCAGTTACAAGTGGATTAACCACAACCTTGTCCCCAGCTAAGTCGTTGCCTAGCAATAAATCTATTCCCTCAACAGGTAAAACCGAGACTGTTCCGATTGTCACAGGTCCTGACACTAAGTCTGATGACAAATTTACACAATGGAGAGGAACATTAACAAAGCAGCACTCCAACCCCTGAATAAGAACACTTTCATTAAAAGAAGACTTCTCAGATAAAGGCAAAGTACCTGATAATAAAAGACTCTGAGAGGCTCCTGTGTCCCTTAAAATTTTAATAGGGGTGGGATTGGCTGGATCACCCAAAAGTGATACAGAACCCTTCGATATGAATGGTTCATAATTCTCCATATCAAAATCAGACTGGGATTTATTAGACCCAACAAATGTATTGCTTTCAATACATGACTGTGACCTTGACCTCTTGTAAATAAGAGCATTTGGAACTGGTCTATCTTGATTCTGTTGCCTATTTTTCAATTTATAGCAATCAGAAATAACGTGTCCTTTTTTCTTGCAAAAGTTACACGTCGGAAGAGACAAGGATCTAGAATCAAACTTCTCTGAAGTCTGATTTTTGAAAGTTGTGTTAGTTTGAGTTTTAGAAGGGCTTGAATTAGGCGGAAATTCTTTTCTGCCAGAAAATTGTTGAGTAGAAGTCTTGTTAACAAAAGGAACTTTATGTGTCAAAGAATATTCGTCAGCAGCTCGAGCAGCATTTTCCAAGGTTTCAATCTGATGCTCCTCAAGATAAGTTTTAACATCACTATGGACACAGTTTTTGAACTCTTCAATTAATATAATTTGCTTGAGATTTTGATAATCTTGCTCAACTTTCTTGGCTAAACACCATCTATCAAACAACTGCTCTTTTTGTCTAGCAAATTCGACATGAGTTTGTCCAGCTTCTTTTCTGTAATTTCTAAATTTTTGCCTATAAGCTTCAGGAACTAACTCATAACCTCTTAAAATGCATTCTTTAACTACGTCATAATCACCACTTTGCTGAACAGACAGTGAAGTGTAAATCTCACTAGCCTTACCAGTAAGTACACATTGTAGTAACTGAGTCCAATTCTCTCTTGGCCACTTTAAATTTTCTGCAACTTTTTCAAAAAGAATAAAATATTTGTCTACTTCTTTTTCTTTGAAAGGGGGCACTAATCTAATATTCCTTGCTAAATCAAAATTCTGATTTGAAGTATGACGGTGATTCTCACTTGCCAGCTCTAATTCTTTCATTTTACACTGATATTCCCTTTCTTCCTTCTCTCTCTCTCGTTCAATTTGTTTTTCTTGTAACCTTTCCTGTCTCTCTCTCTCCTCTTTTTCAAATTGTAATTGTCTTTCTTTCTCTCTTTCATGAAATTCCAGCTTCTTAAACTCTAATTCAGATTGTAATTGTCTTTCTTTATCCCTCTCTTGTCTCTCTCTCTCCTCTTTTTCAGATTGTAATTGTCTCTTTTTCTCTTCTCTCTCATATTGTAATTGCTTTTCTCTCTCCCTTTCCTGAAATTCTAGCTTTTTCAACACTAATTCCATTTTGAATTTTAATTCTAATTCCTTCAGTTTAATGTCAGAGTCTGGTGTAGACTTACTGACTGGAATCAAAGCACTTTGTTCAAAAACATCCTGTTCTACCAAATACTGGACCAAAATCTTTTTGATATCTTGTTTCGTTAAAGAAGCCTTCACTTCAGAAAGATCGTATTTTCAGGCAAGTTGAACCAACTCGTCTTTTTTGAAAAGATCTAATTGCTCCTGGGTAGGATTAGAAAGAAATATCTCTACCTTAGATGTCATTTTGATACAAGCGTGCTAGTCTCACTAAAGATTTAAATTTTTTCAAACACTAGGGGAAATTCAAATTTAAATTCAAATTTATTTCAATCTCAATCTCAATCTCAATCCCGAGACGATAGCCACCAATTCTATGTTACGTGCTTAGGCTCGAATAAGCAGCAACACAGAAAGAGTGAAAACTAACAAGCTTGTATAACTTTAACAATGATTTTATTAAGTACAATTATTTAAATAAAACAATTGAACTTACAGTTTTAGAGAATCAAATCCAACAAATATAGAATTCACAAAATAATCCACTAATGGAATTTCAAGTCCTGATAAATAAATGTTCTAATAGTTCCAGGTTCGAATCTTGACGAGGTAATAATCCAAAATGGCTGACAATGTCACGTGATGCAGTTCTTGTTTTTAAATCATCCAGATGAAATTATGAAACATATGTCCTTTTCCAGATAAATAGAATAATTCTTCTTTTCCAACGAATTGACACAAGTCCAGAATAATATTAACACTCAAACATAAATACACAACCAATAACTTGCAGACCAATACTTCTACTACTGTCAGCTTCTAAAATACAGCTATATATATTGTTTTTCTGAAGTAAACAAGTGATCATGCTCTTTTCTAGAAATTGATAGAAGGTCATGGAAGGTCAAAGAAAGAGACTACCTTACTAACAATAACATAGTCTAGATTTTTCTTACCCCTAAGAACTAAAAATAGAATGTTGTTCCTAAAATTAACCAATGAAATTGAAGACCTGTTTGCAATGTTCAAAGCAAGGTCAGGAACTAGACCACTGTAAGCCAAGGTCAAAACTTGTTTACAATCTAAGTCAGCCTATTTACAGAAAGTGATTAAGCTGAACTTTCTAGAACAATTTCCCAATTAATGAACATTAAATCCTAAATAATAAATTTGGGTTTAACAATTAAAAAAAAAATAAATCCAATAGCCGTAACAATATATATATATATATATATATATATATATATATATATATATATAGAGAGAGAGAGAGAGAGAGAGAGAGAGAGAGAGAGAGAGAGGCAGAGACAGACAGACAGACGGACATACAGAAAGAGCGAAAGTGGGAGAGAGAGAGAGAGACATATATATATATATATATATATATATATATATATATATATATATATATATATATATATATATATTCGAATCAGTGAATGACTCATTAGACAATAAAGTGACCGCCTGAGGCAGTGAAAAGCCATTCTGTGGTCAGGAAACCCCTGACCACACTCACTTGAAGGCAAAGACATTTAAATACACGGCATTTATATAGGAAATGTGCTGGGATGATATTGGTACAGTTCTGATTCTGAAATTTGAAATTTCTAAACAGATGAACCAACACAGATCGCACCTAAAACATTATATGGATCAATCATTTTCATGTTGCTGCACATTCCAATGTTCCTTTACTTTGCAAGATTGTTTTCTGTCAACAAATTGCTATAGCTGATGCTGTGATGGAAGATCTTCTAAAGAAAACTTGTCGGATTCACCTTCTTAATACAATATATCCAAAAGCGCTAAATTACAACTTCAATTAAATATTTTTATTTCTCGAATTTTAAATATCCTGTTTACAATTAGTTAAGAATATTTAAATAGTAATCTAATTTGCAGAACAATTTAGCTTTTAAAAGTAATAATATCATAAAAAATAGGTTTACCTCTTCTTTTAAACTAAACATTTGTTATGACTAATTATTTATTTAATGATTATATATAGTATACACACTACTTTTTATTCTATAATTTGAGTTCTGATGACATATTGAACATTCGTCTATAATTTGGAATTATATGTTATATTATTGTTTTAAATGTGCATTATTCGTAATACATTTAGCAGCAGAGGGGGCGAACAGGACAACTTTGTTGAGGCGTCGATTCGGCAAACTGAGGCTTCCTCGAAAGTCGTAAAAAAAGACGTCATGGTTGTTGTCGCGCCCCCCCCCCCCCCCTCCCCCCTCTGCTGCTATGGGTTAACACTTTCTTTAGGATGGAAATCATTTAGGATTTCACAAACAGACTGATTTGTAGAACCTCACCTCATCAGTGAGTCTGAAATTAATTCTCGTTAATGAATTATTATGACATCGCATATAGACTGAATTAGTTGGATCCTCAATAATTAAAACCCTGGAGGAGCTGTTGGTGCAAATGAGTATAAAATATATCCTTGTTGAGCTTGATTTGATTGCTTGAGATTTATTTGATAGCTTCCTTCGATAACATCACATACTAAATTCAATGCAATCACCGAGGATATATTGACATTTTGAGGGACGATATGTCTATTGCCTCCGTCTGGGTCATTATTATATGTCATGAGAGTTGTTTGTTGTGGTGCTGTTTTTTTTCTCCATGCGTCATGTAGTCTTTTGAAACCAACGTCAATGGCATCATTGAGAGATTTTTTAGTTCTGAGATAGCATATCTGTGTAGTTTGAATGTGGAAGTATCTTCTACGCGTATATTATACACTGCCGTAAAATCTGTTCTCGTTTTAGGATTATTGTGACCTAATACCTCTTGAATAATTTGCAAATGAAATGTTTCCATGTCATTGATGATTTTGTTACATGTTTCTATGACGCTAATAAATTCATCTCGGGTGAGATTACCGGATTTAAGAGATATTAACAACAGCGAAAAATCATTATTCATCGCTGTGAAACTTTCAGTGATTTTATCTTGTCGAGTTGCGTAATATCTTCGGTTGCGGTCGTCTATCATTCCGTTGAAAAAGTTCCACCTGGTATATTCGTTACAACGTTTTACTGGATTATCGGGTTTTATCTTGCCGGTAGTATAATCTAATTTTTGTGGTTCAGGATTTACTAGTTCCTGTCGAGGTGGATTTTCAGGCCACCCGAGTATTGTCCTTATCGAAATCTGATAGATATCTACGACATAACTGAGCGAGTTTATCTAGATCGCAGATGATAGCATTGGTTCGTGAACCGTAATAGCGATTTTCGATTCTGTTCCAGTAATTCATTTTATTTTGCGTTGTAATTCAGCATTGATTTGTTAGATTTGGTAGGACACAGATGGTAACAAAACAACGTTCCAGTCTGGAGTCCTATCGGGTTTATTCTTATTCGCAAACACCAAGGAATTATTCGGTTGTTGACTGCCAAATGCTATCGGCCTAATATTAGGCCAACTATGGTATACTCGAAGTTTTGCTAGCGCTATTTCCTACACCGGAATCGGAATAGGGAAATTCACACTGAATTCAGGATTGCTTGAGGTTATTGAGATCATGCTGGTCTTCACGAGTGTGGTATTTTCCCTTATTGGTTGAATCGGTTCGGTATTTTTTATTATTCGTTGAAGTAGTTCTTGCGGTGTTGTCATTATTATTATTATTGTCGCGCTCTAATTCTTACATAGTTGACTCGGACAACTGGACCATTCTCGAAAACTCATCCTCGGTTATTGTCGTGTCGTCGAGCGACGACGCTATCAACGTAGATAATTGCGAGTACGCGCGAGATACCACAGTATATATAACAGTGTAATCGTGCAGTTTTTGTTGAGAACACGATGATATTTGTTTTGCTATCGCGATGGCTATTCCTGCGGCGGTTGGCACCACAGATAAACAAACTGGAATAACAGCCGGAGCGGTCCTTGTAACTGAAGATATAACAATACCAGAGCCGGCAATTAAGCCAGACATCGAACACACAGCTACATCGATGACAATGATTCCTCGCCGGTATTTGTTTTATTTTTGTTCGGTTTCTCCTCAGAAAGAGTTTTGAGTTTTGTTGAAAAATCTTCGACGGTGTTATATTGATTCGATGAAATCATCGGTGATGCCATATTATTTTTAATTCACCGGTGAATTCAATTTAGCTGCTTACTTAAATTCGCTACGAATTCCATATACCATGATACTGAAACCCAAGCCAAATTACTATCAGTGGATGCTATCGTGAACTGTTCGGTTGTATCCTTGTCGATGATTGTTAATATCGTATTGTTGACCCCAGATGAACTCGTTGATGAAATATTAAATTCAGTCGGTGTCACTAGTTGTTAATCGATAAATACCCTTGACGGTCGCTGTGATACTTAGTATATTGTTTGTAGGAGTCCACGCAAATGATCCGTGTTGAATCGTGTATACTACGTTGTTGGTTCTTTCATGAGGAATTTTTGTTTTTCAAGTATGTTTATCATCTTCGGCATATCACCTCTGATAATATCGTTGTTTGTTTTAATATCTTCTCGAATAGCTTCTATTTGCCGATTAATCGTGGGTATTTCATTACTGGTTGCTTTAAGATCATCGATGGATTTTTTAATATCCGGGAGTTTTACGTCAATTTATCCAACCCGGTTGCAAAAAATTTATCAATGATATTTTTACGAAATGATGTAAACTTTTCAACGTGATCTTCATATCTTGAATGAAGTGTTGCAAACTCTATCATAGTTGTTTTTATCTCTGTGAGTTTTGGTGTGGTCACTGGAGGATTACCAAAAAATTCTATCACGGGTTTATTAATATTGTCCATGATGGATTTTTGTAAATCAGTAAATTTATTAAATGTATTTATATGATCGTCTTACTTATCAGTGAGTGATTTCAATGAATTCGCCGAGGATATATAATTGTTATCGAGTGTTAATATTTTATCTGTGATTGTTGACATGAGGAAACCAAATTTGAGTTAACCCTTATTGGAAAACAACGCAACCGTATCTCCTACTGTGTTGCGTTGTTTAACTAAAATATCATCAAAGGAAACATTATTCGTTTTCAATTTACCCTGATGATCTTGAAATACAACTATTTCACTGGAATCATCACTTGCTAAGTTCAGTATCTCAGTTATTTCATCTTCGATTATTGTTTTTATATCACCGTGCCATCAGGTTCGGGCTTCTTCAGCGCTAATAAAGATCTCCCCCAAATATCAGTCATGTTATTCTATATAATCTCTCTCTAAAATCTTTGATTTGAAATATTTGATTTCCAGCGATTACTTGTGTATTCATTTACGACCTGATAAGGTGGTTTTCCAGATGTTGAAATAGCGTCAAGAACATTTAATACTTCGTTTCCGCATATTGTTTGGTCATTCATTTCTTGTGTTGGTAGCGTAGAATACCAACAAGGAGTTTTTAAGTGGTTTATATAACGCATGAATTCATTAGGCGGCGCTAATCCATATGAATCGAAATAAGCGATTACACGTGGATCAGTCACGTTTGCAACCCAGTGGGTTCTGGATCCGGTGCTGTTATCGAGATTAATGATACCTATTTCAACGCTGTTTGGTTGTGGCGGCAACTGATCTTTTATAAAGACACCTCTGAAGTTTTTAATCGCTAGTGCGTTATCAGCATCAAGTAAATCAAAATTTGACATTGGAACCGAAGGTTTTCGAACTAGTAAACCGTTCCTGGGATTCTCAGGCCGCTTCCCATGTATCACGTGTGCGGAGTTCCCGGTAGTCTTAGACCCTTTCCCTTTTTTTATAGCACCGCCCAGTAGCTTTCTTTAGTGCCATTTCTGCCGCGGTACCAACGGCTGCTAACATTGCCGCTTTAGCCACCGCTGGGGCCGCCGCCGCAATCAACGCTGGAATCGCGACTAACAGCGGGAATATAGCGCCGGTTTATATCATGCTTTTGATCGCAGCCACAGAGAGTGTGATCTGAACGCCTTTTTATCTTTGAAAGCATCATTGAAATGTTTTATCTGACGAGTTGTCAGTAACAATTTATTCTGACAAACAGACATCTGATTGTGTTTCAGCGTTATCGTGGTTCCACATTTTTAGCTGATTCTGATTCAATTTTTTGAGTTGGCCGGGAGTCAATGTAACACTAATATGACTGTTTGACATTATATTAATAACAAATTGATGTAATTGTTAAATGTTTTTGAAAATCCTAGATTTTCTACCGGTGCATCAACTACTCTCATTCTTCCACCAACACCTTCGAGTAGCATTGATTTGTCGCTGAGAATGACAGCAACCGCTCTATAAATCTTGATAAGGATAGAACCTGCTGCATTAGTCGGGCTAGCTACACGAGCTCGAAAGTATATATCAAAAACGGATTGTCTTGTTAAATAAAGATGTTCCGGCGAAAAGTAATAGATCGGATATAGATATTTTAAATCCAACTGTGATTTTCGGAGACCGGTATCAACGTTTTGATTGCGTCCCATATATGAAAACAGACGATGATATACACGTGTTATTTGGTTTGTATTGTAATCAAGTTGTATATCCTCGGATGGTTCCTGTTGTCTGTTTATTCTCAGCGAGATTTCATTAACACCTATCTGATCAAATATCATATGACTTCGTTCTTGATTGTTTAATCGCGCAGTATTCTGCAGCGCAATAAATATATGATGTGGAGCTGAAACACCTTGTTTTGATGCCAGGTGCCATGTAAGTGTACCATCAATACTAGAATCTATGGTATCTCTGATCACTGTTAGCCAGCTTAGCAATGATTTTCCTCCATGATTCATAAATGATAGTTATCTCTCTTCTGCTGTGATTGATGGAGCCATTACTGGCATCCACAGTGATAGTTTTGTTAAAATGACTTTACCGGCAGGAACACCAGCACCGCGCCAGATTGCATCAATATCAGTACCCTTTCACGTGAGTGCTACTGTATTCTTCGCTCCATAGATAACTTTTCTAACATTTGTGCAGAATCCGAAAAAATGATGCAGTGGAATCGCGCATGAAAATTGTCGACGAGACCTCTTCAATGTTGATATGCGTGTTGCAAATAGTAGGTTGTAATTAGGATTAGTACTTATTATAATATCAAAAGCAGCAGATGGTCTTGCTTCGTGTTCAAGAGAACCTTCTGGTTGTGCGTCACCAGTAGCCTGCGGTGTTCGTAATTTTATATAATTTTATATAATGATTGTGATCAACGTTATCATTAACATCATAAGAGAACATCATAGATTGATCCGCTGATCTTGCATAATCGTCAGAATATCTTGCTAACCAGATTATTGCTGTAGCAGCATCAACATCATTCTCAATGGCTTCAATTTCTCTTCCATCAATTACTTATCGAGCAGTATCGAATAACGCCATGATACCATTATTGACAAAACAAACTCGGAGATTAGCATTATCTGTGTATGGTGTATTATCTGCAACAGCTGTTACAATTTCTCCTTCTACTTCGATAAACGCTTCACACGGTAGAAAGTATTTACTGGTATCATGGACCTGAAGTTCGATTCTTCCTCGAAGATTTGGTTGTATTGCGAGATATGAATAAAATTGATAATCGCTCACAGAATCATCTTTGCGCTGGATCAGGTGACCATTTGAACATTTTATTATATATCTTTCGATCTAAAGTGTTGTTTTTATCGTGGTCGTTGAGGACCCCGTCGTTGTTTTAAGCCACTTTCTGCTATCATGTTTACGGTAATTGTATCATGGTCACTTGCTGTCAATGATGAAGTCACCAATGATGCTAATTTCTGTTCTACTGCTTTTTTATTATTTTACTAACACTTGCAGGCATTCCTTCCGTAGACGGTAGTGGTCCCAATGACGAAGTTGCTGGTGGTTTCCTTCGCCGTCGAACTAATGCTACTAGTTTATCCATTGCAGCGGAAAATACCTTCCCGGCAACATCGCCAACAGCGCTAATACCCTTATCACGAATAACATCAATGGTTTTCATTGATAATTGTTTTGCTAGCGGTTCTACTTCTGGAGCCATTCTTGCAAATAACCCTGCAATTGTATCACCGAGACCATCGCCATAGTACGCGCTATAAACAGGCAATCGTGAATTTACTACATAGACGCGGGTTGGTTTATCATGATTGTAGTTTATGATCATCCTATTTAAATGGTATTAACCGAATGACGAAGTCATCAAATTAGTCACTGTGATAACCATGATAAAAATTCGTAGAATTTTCAACTAACTCATCAATGAAATCTCGATATGTTTCAATGTTCATGATGCCACCTTGAAATAACCGCCTACAGATATCAGCTGTTTCATTGATTATTTCCGGTGAGTTATTTCCAGCTCGTTTCCTTGATATGAGAACCTCTAATCTTGATATATTGCTGAGATTATTGCAAGGACAATGAATAAGACCACTATCTGATACCCCACTCCCAGAAAATTCCTCTCCATTACTAAAACCGGTTGCACCCTGTGCATCATCATCCCCAGCGGGTTCATCATCATTATCATCCAATTGAGGGTCTTCTTGTCTTTTCCTTCTTCGTTTTTGTGTTTGGAGTTTTCTTTCTTGTTGTTGTTCTTGTTTCCTATAATAATCAAATTCTCTTTTGAAATTTTGATAATCCCTCCTCCTCCTATCTAAAATTTAATTCCCTTATTTATTCTATGCAACACATGACGCCAGTTATCGAACGATATTGTTTCATCTTTATACTCCTCATCTAAAAACGTCTCATTTGAATTATAGCTGTTAACAATAAAATCGCTTAAAACGTGATACTTTTTTGTTGTATTTGAGTTTTAGCCTCCTTGATAAGTTTATCCTTTAAAGGAACTTTCGCTTTTTTTGGACCAGGAGGGAGTTTTGTTAACAACTCTGATGTTTTTTTTTTCAGTTTCCGTTGCTATTTTTTCAAGTACAGGAAGAAGAGGCATCAATTTTCTTTGTCCTTGTTCATGGACTTTGCTGTATATTGCGCGCCCAGTAGCTCATATTACCCATTTGGTTGCCGTGGTAATTGGTCTAAACAAATCTTCAGTTCCGGCTGAAAAATCAGTCTGTAAACTCTGCCTGGCTTGAAGCTTACTTTTGACCAAGTCGCTTACTGGTATATACTTTTATATAGCGACCAATCTTTCTCTCGCTAATCTAATCGTTAATGCTTTGTTTACCATTATTAAAACAGCAAAGCAATTTCCAATTAATTTACGACCCGACTCAGGCAAGCAAAAGTCGATAATATCAGTGAAGTATTTTCTTCCGCGTTCAATGATAAACCACAGTATAGGATTTCAAATCCGCTATTGTGTACGATCCAGATAAGCACAGATGAGACAATCTCCTAGGAGGCATCGTTATAACGACCACTATTCAGCTCTGGATTTGTCAAAATTTGCTCCGAAATTCTCATTAAAACTTGTTATACAGTTACAACTGGCCCTATACTAGATACTGTCCGAGAGACACCGAAATCAAATCCTCAAAGCAGTGGTACAATTATTACAAAGATTTGAGAGTATCTATGTTCAAAGCATGTTTTCAATAGTTGGTACCTTACAAGTTCCACTTTTGTCGCTGATTAATCTCGAGAAAATTATGACATCATTGGTTTCCAGACGCTTTTCCATATATATAACCCCTTAATTTAGCCAACAATTTCGTCAAGTGGGCTTAGCAAATAGTCTTCAGAACTTTACTACAGTTGGATCACGTACCTAGCTCGACATTTCCGATGAGGCCATTACATAAAAAATATCTAAGTCGGAGTTCATTTAGTAAACATAAATTGATATAATTGATACAGATTCTGCTTGTTTCTCATAACTCTACAGAAGGATGATCCTTCTTTATCTTATTCGTCTTCATGCATTTATTTTGGACTCGTTCGTAGGTCGACATAACCGCTTAGAAACGCATTTCAATTAAGGTTTAATCAAGGTTCTTTGTCAAAATTATGTAACGTTGGGACGCAATGTCTCAACTGTATACATTAGATATAATCTTATAAAGGTTTGTATTGTACCGAAACCCTTTATATAGCCGACTCATTTTCTTCACACTTTTCCAACTGTTGGACCTGATCCTAAACTAGATAGTTTCCAGGAGACCACGAAATGAAGTCCTCTAACTCCGTGTCCAATTAGTTACATCTATGCTCTATTTGATCTACATTATCTTTTATAGCCGGAACAACCTCAGGTGACTCTTATTTCGTTGTTTCGTCTCAACACAATTCGTCTCACGACTTCCTTCATAGGTGGACTCCCAGCTAACACACAACGTTTTCACAACGTTGCTATATGGTTGTGGTTTGGTTACGTGAGAAAAATAAAGTTTTGGCAACATTGCTTAAACGTTACACATGAAAATTAAATTAAATAGTCATCTGATATAAAAGATATAGTAAATTACAAATGGTATGTAATTGCATTGATCCTAATACTATAACATAATTATTCCAAAGAAATTATATAACGTTTTTACAACGTTGTACCACTGTTGTGGTAAACTTTACACTATCAAAGAGAACACTCATAGTTTCGTAGTTCATCCATTTTTATTTTCAAAACCAATAACTAAAAGGAGGTTGCAATTTTTGTATTAAAAAAAAATATTTTACTCGTCAGCTTTTCTTTATTGCAAACATGAGGTACTGCCATTGCCATAACAATATTTTACGTATCTACGAATCAAAGACTAACTCACCCTGTACCGTCGTCCCGACCGAATTACACAATTAAGACCAGAGACGAATATCCTATTTCCCGCTATTTTGAACCACCAAGGTAAGAGCATTAAATAGTTAACGTATATTCGCATATTTAGTTGCAGAAAATAATGGGTTTTTTATTGGTCGATGTCTGCTGATGTAATCAAGCACTTATAAAGTGCTACGAGCTAGGCGCGAAAATGGGATACATGTATATCGACCAGCATGTTCATCTTGTAAAAATGACTTAACTACTTGGCATATTTCTTTGACTTGAATTATACTGTTACATTTTTGGAACAAAAAAATATCGAGGATAGGATATGTTACCATGATAAAATGCCGTCCGTTAGGCTAGTATTTCAAATTAGGCGCGTTTAGCTTAAGAGCGTAAGATTTATCGTTCTTGATCAAAAATTGTACAGGTATATATATAAAAATACCAAGTAATTTAAATTGATTTCAGTCACAAGTGAAATTCAAATAAATGTATGTTTAGACATATGTATAAATATGCTGATGTGAAAAAAGAATAAATTGTTTGATTATTACAGACTTGGGGGCTGGGGTGTATAAGATGTAGTGGTTAGCTATTAAATGTCATGGATGTAGGTCAAAATATGTATAGAGATGAACATTTACAGGTATTTTACTACATATACGCCATTACATATTTTCTGGCTATTTTGATTAATCTAAGAGTGAATGTCATTTATGAAGTTAAAAGATTCACAGTGGTTAATTTGTTATATAATTGTTGTTAGTACATAGTGTCACATACTTGGTGTTAGCAAATTGTTTCAAGTTAGAGCAAACAAACTTGCATGCAAACTCATGACAAAAAACTATATTAAAGCATATTTTGTCACATTATTATTATTGTTATTATTATTATTATTATTTTCAGATATACTACTTGAGCTCCTTAGGCAGGTGTAATATGATGGATAGTGTATGCAGGATGATGAAACGGCTACGAACAAAAAGACTCTGGTCAGAGTATAGTCTAAAGGGATGTAAAGGGAAAAAGAGCATTTAAAGACCTTGTGCTATGCAGTTTTGATCAGTAAGTATGACTTGATTTTAATTGTCTAATTTTTTTAAAATTACTCTCCAGAGATTTTTCATGAATGGATAAGGTACTACATGTCTCTTTACGCATACTGCAATTACATCTATATGAAAGAACCTGGGACCACGTTTCAAAGTACATATTTTATAAATACTCCATTGATTTGTGTTGGCATTTAGAAAACTGCAATGCATTCTCTGTTGTTAAACGTATTTTAATATATTGTGTTTCTCTTGCAGAAGCTTGCTTGAAAAATAATGGCAAAGCGAAAGAAATTGAAATTGAAGAAGCCACATTGGAGACATTTTAATATGCACCCAACCAACGTAGAGGATAAAATACAAGCTTGGCCATTTGACTCTTTTTCATCAATATTGGATTCAGTTTTTTAAAGCATTGTGGATGCATCTCTAAATTGCAAACAAAATCTACTTATCATAGTTTCCAGGACTATTAAAGCTGGAGTACAGCTAACTACAATTTTCATCCATCTTGTATGATAGGACAAGTACTTCCACTTGGAATTTTTATTCACATGTAATATTTGGACAAAATAAATTCATCTTTGGGCAAATTGATTTCACCGTCCACTTGCCTGAAATGACACATAAGTACAAAGTTATCTTGTAACTTGGCTTAACAATAATAAGGGAAGCACATGTGCAGTGAAGAAAGTTTCATAAATTTCAATAATGTTAGTTATTGTGACTTCTGCATATGTAAGCGGTGCTGAGATGATAGTGACTTTTAAATTATAATTTAATTTGCAGGTCCCAAAAAAAAAGAAGAAAGAGATAGGGCAGGAGGAGACTAATTATGATTGCTGATCTTAATTAAATTTTGAAAATAAACAAAAATTGATATTAAAATTTTGTTGTATTGTTTCAATTTTCCTCTTTGTCTTTTGAAAACAAATGTTTGAACCTTCAGTCTGCAGATTCAGAGCGTTCCTTATCAGGCAAAAGCATCTATTTTCACTTTACACCCTGTTATCTAACTTTTTTATTTGTAGTAGATCTCCCCAAACCCCTGCCTGCTTGGTGAACTCACATGTCCAATTTAAATCTAATGAAAGGTGCTGCTGTAAAGTGTGTTAGAAAAACTACCTAGAAAGAGGATTTCATACAATGAACAGAAAGCAGTGTTTGCATATAAACCGTGTTAGAACACCAGCACTGAAACTCATTGCAAACTTCAGAATGGACGTATGAATTTTTATTAAATTAGTATCATTACTTTTTTATCTAAGATTCTTTTCAAGCTCATGAAATGATAAATAAAACTTCCGTATTGTAAAGAGTGCATTATTATATGTGCAACTTTGAACTGATTTGTGAGAGTTGTCACGCATCAATCAATGCAGAGTGCTATTCCTATTAGTATTATTATTAAGGTCAATTGACTGGTGATGTTTGGTTTGTAATGAATGAGAATGGTGCAGAACTGACAATGAATGCTGTCACAATGGCAGTTTTGACATTCCTGCTATCGCAACTCCTAGCTGGATGGTAATGAATGTTGGCATTGTTTTAAATGTCGTTTTGATTGACATTCTTGCCAAAAGTGCGCAATATGTGTTTCAGAAACGCAAGCCGGTTTCATCCGATTTCCAGAGAGGATTTCAATGTTGTAGGAAGGTTATTTAATAACATTATACAACAACGCTTTAGCAACGTTCCCACTAGTTCACCAAAAAACATTGCCACAACATCATTTGACAACGTTGCCACAACCTTACTACAACATTGCTGCAACGTTGTAGCAACGTGGAATTGTTAGCTGGGCTCCGTCTAGAGATAACATATCAATGAAGTATTCATGTATATAGATAGGATCTAATGACCCAACGTACGATATAATCGTACAGCATGTGTTCTGTTCGACTTCCTTTATTTAGTCGCGCGTTTCGACAAAATTTCTTTAAACAGTTTATTTTAGAAAGTTGCATTATTTCGACACTGTATAAGAGACGTTGAAATCAAAATCAAAAAAGAGGGAACTTATTAGCCCAAATGTAAACATAATGTTAAGTTTTACGTCATGTGTTGTGCTCCATTAACTTTATTTAACCGAGAATTTCTCGACATTGGCTCAACTTATTTTCTTTCTATTCTTCCTACTGATTATTTAGATCATATCCAAGATACGTTGTAATAATGCTTCTCTCAGTAGAGGTTCAATTAGTGCAAAACGTTGATACAATTAATAAACAATTTAGTTTTGTTCATACCCATTACCCATAGTGGTTTCGTTTCGACGATATTCGTCAGGACTGACTTCGTGGATTAAATCTTTCGCACAGAGATAACATATCAGGCAAAGTCCATTAAAACAGGAAAGTTAGAGGCTCAGCTTTATAGGTGAGGTATTATATTCTACCCAAACTCTTTCATCTAAAAGCGAATTCGTCGAAATCGTCTTGAGGAAATTTCTTCTAAGATTTCCTACGGTTGGGATCCATCACTCTTCATTAATTTTCAAAACAGGAATTGAAATCAAAATTATCTGAGTTAGGGTTCAAGCATCGCAACGTTTGACTGCAATCTGTTTTCTGCTTGAATTAGACAAACATCATAAGCAATACCTTTGGGAGTCAAATATATCTCATTTTAGAATATATCGTACAATACTAAATGTCAGAAACATTTTAACGGTGAACTGGAATGGACTAACTATGGACTGAAGATGTAATCATCATAATGGACTTTGATACTACTATCCTATATTAATATCCATATTCCGATAAATCGGGTTTACGAATTTTCTTTAAATTTTTCTACCGTAAATAGATATTGTTAGAAAGACGTTGAAATCAATATATTCTAGTTAAGGGTTCAATAATTACAATCATTTTAATCGATACAAAGTGTGTTTCTGTCATACACATTAATCGTATATTGCCCCTTTATTATCTGA
Organism: Unio delphinus; assembly: GCA_029339505.1. NCBI lineage: Eukaryota > Metazoa > Mollusca > Bivalvia > Unionida > Unionidae > Unio > Unio delphinus. The sequence goes on from JAQISU010000055.1 coordinate 24,577,522, forward strand.
TTATGCTGGATGAGATTCGTCAGGACTTCTTTCGTGGCTCGACACTATCTCCTACAGATACAATGTGAGAGAAAGGTCCATGAAGAAACTAATTAAAGAGTAACGTTTTGGCCAATCTCAATACGTAGAATATGATCTTCTTGTGACATGTGTTGTACTCTCGCCGCCTCTCTTTATGTAGCCGCAATTTCTAAATATGGGTAAAATAATTTAAGGACATTAGTTTCTGTTAGAACAGATTCCTGGATAGAGACTGTCCATCCGACGTTGTAATCAACATAGTATAGGTACGGTTATAAATTATTATAAGTATTTATAGATTAGATCAACACTATGCGTGTTTCATGCTCATACTTGTATGATTGTCTAGCCAATTCTAAGGACTTCAAAACAGTAGTAGATGTCAACCGAAGGCTTAGTAAACTTGTAGACACTTGACATAATTTTTCTCTAAGCACATTATTACCACATAAGAGAAATTCATAATTTCACTCTTGTATGTTTTTTTGTAGGTTCACATTTTGGTTGAGTGATTTTTATGCTTTTTGAATACAAAAACTAATAGTTCGCGTCATACACTGCGGGACGCGACCCAAACGCATAATACAACTAATTAATTCTATCTCAAATTACTATTATGTATATCCAACAACATCATAACCCTTTCCAATACATGTTCCGCGATTTGTCTCCAGTCAATGTTATATAGCTAGCACCAAATAACACTTATTTCTCTGAGTTGTTACAACACCAATGTATGCGCTGAATGGCTTTTAATCTTCAATAATTAAGTTATAACCAATTACGTACCTAGCCGTGAAACACGAATGAATAGTCACTGGATCTTAATAATGAATACGAAACTAAATGTATGTAGAATTAGTTGAATCGGGAATATGCAACGGCTTACTTAATTCTTATTTAATAGATAAATGGTTACTTATTCCGTATTCAATCGAGAATAAGGAATAAGTAGCCAACGTGATATTAATCCAATTTCTTTAGCACTTGAGCCAAATATCAAATGGGTTTATTGTGGACGGCGAACATGTTCGTGGTACGAAACTGTATTGCCAATGGGCATCAATTCATACGAATGCCTAGTTTTGTTAAATTTCTATGAAACATGTGCACCACATTAAGAAAGGGTTAGTTCATTGCTGATCAATTCAAATGTATCTTATAAATTGTAAGTATATACAATATTTATATACTTTACCATTTACATGAACAAATATACCTTAAAATTGTATGCCATATTGAAATATATTATAATGTCGAATTAAAATAATAAAATTATGATTCTGCTTACTTCATGCTCATATGATACAGTACATAATGTGTGTTAAAAATATCGACTATTTAATTAGTGGTTTTATTCGAAAATAATATTACCATATTATAGAGCATGTATTCCCTGAGCTTTCACTCTATGTTCAGGGAAGTAGCGATCCCATAATTATGTAGATGGTTAATAAGGAAGCTATAATGTATGTCATGTCAGTGTCATTTTCACTTAGATCTACCTGGACTTGAGATGAAAATTTATGTTAGTTTACATTTTAAATGACATTCCTAAGGGAAAACAATGACGATTAATAATACTTTATTCTAACAGACAACATGCCAACCCAAAATATGAGAAGCAGCACAAAACAGAAAAATAATTCGTTTACTGACAAAACATTCAATGTTGAAATGTTTGGGAAGTTTTTGTATTAAAGAATAATTTCTTCTGAAAAAGCTTGACATCTGGTCTTTTTCTTATTTATACATGACAAATTGATTATATAATATACAGCAATATTCTGTTGTAAGAACATACCAGTCGCGTCGGGAAATCGTAATCGCAAGCTCGAATGTTTGTGAGCTGAACTTTCGCTTTTTTAATATCATCATTTCCTTTCAGGTAAATATAGCAAATATGATCGAATTAACGAATTAAATTTGTATTCCAAACTTAAACCTGTCGCTAAAAATAACCAATAATAAAACGAAACTCAAATTAAAACGTAGAATTGTGTTTTAGCTGCTTAATTTCTGGCACGCATTGGGCCCTAACTAAAGTAGTAGGTTTATGTGTTGGAATATATCCCAAAAACTCACGAGACTGAACGAGTACTTGTCATTGGTTGGTATTGGTTATGTCCGACCATAAGCATTCCGAAGACTGTGCACCATTACAGATCCAGGTTTTGAGGTGAATTGTAAAAGGTCGGAGATTAGCCATACAGTAATATCTAATTTTGACTGGTGCTATTGTTTTTATAATTCTTTCATAGAACAAAAAACAAAGCCAGTATTAAAGTAATAACATAATATGTAACGGTTGCTGATACAACAATTTGGGAACGATATGTATTTGCTTATTATTATATTTCATGACGACAAGTATCGTCCCCAAATATATTCAATAGGCATCTCATGTGTATTGTCATCAGCATAAATATTTCCGTTCGAAATGATGCTTGTTTACTTCGATCTTTACTATGTAAATATTATTTGCATGTGAATTAAAGACGTTATATAGCGCAAATGTAACAGATTCCATGGCAATTTGTACAGATTCAATGTCTAACTGAACTAGATGTAAGAGCTTGCCTCCTTTGCAGCAGAGGAAGGATAGAAAGGAGTCAGCATACATAATCGGATAATCCCATCAAGAGTTTTGTTATCTTTGATCTCGTAGAGTTTGGCTAAGACTTTATGGGTATAATAAACCTTGTATAAATGGTATTTGTGCTTTACTCTTTTCATTGTTTGCCTTTCATTGCTGAACATGCTAAAACTCAAATATCACCAGTGTTTGAATTTAAATTCTTTAAATTGGTTTGATTAAACATTTTCAATTATTCGAATGCAAATTAATATGTTGAACAAACTTGATTAATTAAAGTAGATATCACTCTATTTCACAAGGAGTCAAAATTACCACTGCAAAAAAATATTTTAATGTGCTTCTCAATGTGGACTTTACCAATGTTAATCAGTTAACTATTTCTCAAATACATGAAATGGAATAACTGGAAGTATTGTGCATTCTTATCTTGTTTCTTCCAATTTTATGTTTTGTAAACGTATTTTCAGGACCATTGCAATGCCAAGACTTTTGGTACTAGCATGGACCCGTGATCCGTCATATCCAGGTGTTGTGTTGCCAACATTGTAGTAGGATTTTCGAGGACTGATATAGACCAGTGATTCATCATATCCAGGTGGTATGTGTTGCTAAGCTTGCATTTGATTTTTGGGACTTGTATGGACCAGTGATGAATCATATCCAGGTTTATGTGTTGTATACAATGCAATAAGGCGGATGAACAGCTTAAATAATGATCCACGCAATAGTCAAAGACCGACTCTACATCGCTTCCTTTGGAGATTAACAGTTAATCGAATTTCAGGAAGGCTGAGGAAACAGGTCAGATGGGCATGTGACTTGTGGCGGGGTTTCTTATCCCGATTCTGTGCTAGGCTTAGTATATATGTGACTGGGTGCTCCCAATATATTATTTAAATTACTATGGAAGTCTCACTCAGGCTCTATTTTGTAGGAAGTGAAATTGATGAGAGAGAGAAAGAGAGGTAAAGATCCATGACCTCAATCAGCAATGCCAACAGTTACATTATTGAGTACACAAATAGGTGCATTTCAAATGAATAACAATTGAATAGTAAAATAATAATTCCCAAATCAATCTTCTTCCACTCGACCAAGTCATAGCATAATGCATCATTTGATTTATAGTGTGCGATAACATTTCCACCTGTCGGTGTTTTCTGATCATTTATATATCTCCTATACCGCATATTCCGTCTCTTTTTCCTACGTGCCTACTAAATCCTTTTCCTCCCTGATACTTTTCAAAATTGCCTTCGCATCATAACTGACTTATCCACTAGTCTTTATCCCATTTCCCTCCTAGAGACACAGGACTAATCTATACCGAAGTTATGTCCCCTAAATGCTTCCTTTACGATGCTTTGCCAAATTACACGTAGCTACTCTGGATGTTTGCCTTATGTCTTTCCACCGCGATGTTAGGGAAATTACTAAGTGTCTATCTCAAAAATACTAAATTAAATTCTGATGGAAATGATGACCACACCATCTCCGAATTTGATTGTTTGTCGTTTCTACCCTGTTCTTTTCAAATTAGCAAACAATGTCCTCAAAGCGAGTATGTACATAATGCTTGAATTCTTTTGATCGATAAGCATGGAACAGATTAAGTAAGATTACCAAATGAATTATCTTAGCGATTCTATAACTATATCTCTCGGTGCTAAAACACATCTTCAGACTAAAAGTAATACAACCCTCTAAAAGGGACCAGTTTGTATTGGTCATTTGTAAATTAGTTTAAAGTAAACATATGCATTCAGTTTTCACCAATCACGTTTGTACATGCTTTTTGCATGTGCCTTTCTCTCTCTGTCATTCAGTCATGGAAACAAAGTCTGGATCAATAGCAAAAATGTCACAGGTCCATTTCAGCGCGATTTATATCATTGTGAAGCACTCTTTCATACATAAAAAATCATATATAGGAAGCGTTACATTTTTGAATACATATATTACTATAGAGAAAAAATGATTAGGACACAAACGATAAATATTCTAATTGGAAATTGTTCATGCGAAATGAATAGCAGCCGTTTAATGATACTATATAGACTGTTATTATTGTTTCACAGGTTTCTTGTTAGAACAACTTCAAAGGAATCGGCATCGACAGCAACATAGTACTACTCTAGTCATCTGCAATTGCACGGGCTATGGATTGGTACAAGGAAACGATGACCAACAGTACTGAAACAAGCAAAAAATGAAGAAAATAGTATTTCCTAAACAGAAAATATGGCAGTTTCATTTGAAGATAGAACGAGTAATTCTAAATGTTGTAGTTATAATATGCAGTCAAGTCAAAAGCATATTCTATAATTTCTACTCCAATGGCTAATTTTAATTCTTATTTGATGCTTGCATTTTTATTTTGAACACTGGAATAAAACATTATACAAGCAATATACACAACATAGAGCAATGGAGTTACAAATACTCATTGTTAAAATTTCATTGTCTATTGAAACCATTTTTTTATGTGTCGCTCCTAATTGGTTTGAACTTTGACGATAAAAAAATGAGGTTCATGATTATCATCGCATATATCATCATCGCAAGATACATCAATATATTACATTGACATCAAAATGTCGACGATTGAACAACCTGCAAATTCTTGCATGCATTTATTATGTTCTTAATTATTATCTACATTTTAAATAATTTCCATATAGTAGACAGATTACGTTTCATTGATAACTGTCTTTGTAACACTAACATCCGTAGTGTACCACGAGCAGAGCACACCTCCCCGATGTTATGTATCCTTTACTGGCTATCCATTTTATCCAGAATCAGAAACGAAATTTATTATCTGTGCTACATTTCACTGACGGACTCCAGTCCAATATATGAGTCTGGCCTCAACCATGTGTATACACCAGCAAGATACTTACGATCCTCCTCTGACAATCGTATACTCGTTATTCTCACAATCAAAACGAAGTCTTGTTGACAACATTCTTTTGCATATTAATTCCCAACTGACATTAGACACAATTACACAGTGATCCCTTTCAAGAATGCTCTTCACACGCGCACTGTTCGACTGCAACAACAAACTCAAAGACTTAATAATGTTTCCTACATTATCTATTTTCAGCATGTTCTTATATTTTCTAATTGTATGGTGGGTTTGTTTTGGTAGTCATATCATTATAGATGTCGTAAAGCGCTTAGAGCTTCTAACGACGCTATACAGACCTCATTATTATTATTTGTTTTAGTATACTCTCATGGACTAGTATTTTGTTTTCTCTCAGTTGTGCTCACCATAAAACAGTGTTTCTTAAACAGGCTTTAATTCAACGTTCACTTCTAATTTTTTCTTTCACCGACTCAAAGTCAAAATATTTTCTTTGATGTCACACATTCACTGTCGTTCGTATAACTGGCGACCTCTTTTATGCAGACATGGAAACCATGAAATTTCCAATTAGGTACATGTTTCCAATAGTAAATATGTTGGTGAACAAACTAGCTATTTTATTTATATCGCTAGTTTATTTGTATCTAAACATTGTTTTGTCCATTATTGCAGATTGTATGGGTCTTTTCTAATTACCTTTCTTAATTACGTTGGAACATTTGTATACTGGAGATCGCCGTGTCCATCAGGTAAAGCGTTTATTTATGGAGCTGGCACTCTTTACTTTTGAACAGGTTGGCACACTCTTTTGGTGGGAACGTGCCTCATTTCATGCATATTTATCAAGCTATATCCGTTGTCGTGGACGTGACACAATTATACACGTACACGCATTATTGTCAAACTGCATTCCGGATTACACGCTTCAGTACACTTACCGCGTAAAGGAAATATTAGTGCCCCGTTCGAGTAACGCGGTAAAAAAGGATATAACACGTTCATCGCTGGTAATGGTTTGCATTTGATGTAACGTTTGTGTTCCATGTCGATGTTTTTTTATATCAAACTTTCAGGATGACTGGTACGGACATGAGCATATTTTCATATCTAAGTTATACAAAAACTTGTTCAAAATTTTCCGGAAGGCACCTTAAGTAAACTATCTATACGGTAGCTACCTAACGACGTTCTTTTTTATTAATTGGTCTTGGCTCTCGTCCTCTTGAAGTTCGCTCGTGTTATATTTAAAATCACTGGCATTCAGTTATGTTCACTCTTCACGAAGCGTATGTTCTTGTGTATGTGTTAGATTGCATATGAAAAATTTTTAACATTGCATGTCCTGTACGACACTACGCACTTCACTAGTGGAATGACCTATACCCAAGCAATGTAACAGTACAATATGAAGCTTCCCAATAAACGTGAGATGTAAATGGTGTAGGTTAACGAAGAAAGATAAAATGACGCTGAAAATTATTGGCGGTATTTACATTAGATACAAATGCTTTTGTTGATAGCATACACGTTATAGTTTAAAATAAAGGTTTAATTCCTTCAGGAAATCTACAACACAAGTGATTTGTATAGTATAATAAAAGTTCGTTTATGTCATGTATATTATAGTATTATCACGCGCAGGTCGAAGCGCTGAACACTCTTGTTATAAAGTGCCTAACATTGGTTCATTGCAAGTAAGGCACTCTGGTGGATCTTCACCTTTTATTACAAGGGAGTGGGTTATGTACGTATGACCAATTTTGATTATTTTAATGACTACCTCCTCATTACAGATGGTTGTGTAGGAAGGATTTCATTCTCTTAGGGTTGGCTTGATGGCGTGATGTTTCTTATTCACTGCACCATTCCACGATGCCTGCCACTTCTGGCATAGGTAATCTTTGATACGAGGTTTAAAACAGTTTGATTGCTTGTTTGTTTGTTTTTTAACGGCGCACCAGGACTTATATTCTATTTAGCGCCATACAAAAGGTATAGGTATACACACGATTAAAATACTAAAAGGTTTAATATTGACCAGCAATATCAAACACCAAACAGTTCAAAGTAAAATGGTAAGATGCTGATAACAGTACTGCAACTCTGACAAAACATCGCACACGAGCAGATGTTAGAAAATAAAGAAATCAGCAATATAAATGCAGTAATATTGCGGTCACCTGACTTCAATCGTCACCAGTTTATGGTTGGCGACAATGTGTTTTTTATGCAAGCACTTGTTTATCCTTGCCTTTCAGAATTACTATAGCGAATCACTAGTGACCGCTCCAAGTATGCAAACTGAACATTTGTTGGATGATGCAGAAACACATGGTGTATATAAAGGTCTATTACGTGATTGTATAGCCTAACGAAGAGTCTGTTCATTCACCAATCATCCCACCGAATATCTGTTTGATCAGCTGCTTATCGGTTGTTTGAAATTTGAAAACTTGATTTCAGGCTTATTACACCAACTGGTATAAACAAACGTCAGTCCTGTGTTTGCCAGGTATGGTTACTGTTTCGATACAAATTAAAGTCACTGCGAAATATCATCACATCTTCGACACATTTGACAATGACGGTATAAAGAGTGATGATGTAATGTAAATGAGGGATACGATTGATGATCCAATAATCTCGCGTGGAACTATTGTTTAATTATTGTGCAACTAAATAACTACACCAAAACACAATTATCTTGATAGCATATTTCCAAAGCTAATAATGCATGCAATATAATATTAAAGATACTACTACTAAAGTTAATTTAAATGCTATTCCGAGTCAAACACAATGCATTTGTCAAAAATCAAGTTTGACAGCTGAAATTGGTCTCAAAGGTCAAATGTCTACAGAGTTAATTTTCTCCTTTCCGCATGGGTACCTGATGTAAACATGTTTGATTGCATATACTCTTTTAATTTCAGGTGTTGATAATGAACCTTTTAGAAACCTTAAAAAAATTAAACAATAAACATATATGCGAAATAGTTTCCTTGTACCAATACACCCTATTTAATTCAGTTTTATTGTAGAGTTGCGCTAGTAAAATACCACAAAATATGTTTATGTATATTCTACCTTTGATCGTAGATCTGCTGTTGGGTGATCTGTCCGTACTTGAAGTAGACGCTGAAAGGCAAAGGGAATTATATGTAAGGATATGTTCTTTGTATTATAGAAATGACAATATAGATTCAGCGATTATTTTGAATAGAACTGTTACATGTTTCCAAATCACTGATGCCAATTCTCATGCCCCTTTGGGGGGTATTCTATAACATGGTGACTACATTTGCTGCTATCATAGCACATAATAATAATTTACAAATAGCACAAGAGTATTCAAAACCAAAGCTAAAAAATGATTTAAAAACCGACGTAGTAACGAATGTAACAATGAACAGTAACAATGCACACATAATAGTGCTAAAGTCATTATGAACTACTAGACAAACCATCATTACTAATAACTACTACATCAGAAAAAAAGATATATTTAGATCACGAATAAATGATCTAGAGTTTATCATTGTCGTGACAGAGTTGTTTATGTTTCTACAATAGATAATACGTATTTATACCATTATACATTTCAAATAAACCTGTTACCACATTTGCAAAAAATTAAATAATTAGTATGAGAATTAACGAAATGGCATTATCATATATTCCTTCATTTATTTTTTTTTAAAAAGATTGAAAAACAATAAAACAAAATATTAAGCAGGCTTTACAAATAGCGATTCCAAAATTAAGCCCATATGCATTAGTCTTTCAATGTATGTTTTGTGTAGTTTGAGTAGAAGATAAACGTAAAAGCTAATAATCTCAGCCGTACTCGCAGATACAAATTAAGCCTCGGCTATTCGTTACCAATGAAAAAATTAAACAATAAACATATAAGCGAAATAGTTTGCTTGTACCAATACATCCTATTTAATTCAGTTTTATTGTAGAGTGGCGCTAGTAAAATACCACAAAATATTTTTATTGATATTTTACCTTTGATCTTAGATCTTCTGTTGGGTGATCTATTCGTACTTGAAGTAGACGCTGAAAGGCAAAGGCATTTATATGTAAGGATACGTTCTTTGTATTATGGAAATGACAATATAGATTCAACGATTATTTTGAACAGAACTGTTATATGTTTCCAAATCACTGATGCCAATTATCATGGCCCCTTCGGGGGGTATTTTATATCATGTGGACTACACTTGCTGCTATCATGACATAGTTGTTTATGTTTCTACAATAGATAATACGTATTTATAACATTATACATTTCAAATAAACCTATTACCATATTTGCAAAAAATTACATAATTAGTATGAGAATTAACGAAATGGCATTATCAGATATTGCTTCATTAATTTTTTATTAAAAAGATTGAAACATTTCGCCCCAAAAAAAGAATCTATATCACAAGATGTTAAGTATATACGTCAGTCTGACATTTTAACAATAAAACAAAATAATAATCATGCTTTACAAATAGCGATTCCTAAATTAAGCCCATATGCATTGAACTTTCAATGTATGTTTTGTGTAGTTTCAGTACAAGATAAACGTAAAAGCTAATAATCTCAGCCGTACTCGCAGAGACAAATTAAGCCTCGGCTATTCGCTACCAATGTTAATGAGAAAACTAAGCCAAACGATTCTGATTATTTGATGCATTTCTTTCATATGATTTTACTAAAACATCATCAGAGAAACTAATAAAGACGTAGTAAACAATTAGTATAAAACGTATGTGAAAGACGGAAGTGAGTTAAGTTTTTAAGTTGGGTGAAATTATTTTCAGGAGCTACAAAAATCAGCTACATTGCTAGATTAGACAAAATTGATTATGACTGGCATTATGAGTGATGTTAATGTAAATATCGCCCCTTATTTTCAAAATCTTTTCAACTGTACTCATCAACATACACCATTTACATCTCGCGTTCATTACAAAGCTTCATATTTTAATGTTATTAATATTTTACCATTTTATGTTGAACTATTTGTCTTTTTATATCGCTGGTCGATATTAAACCTTTAGGTATTTTTAAACAGATATGCATGCAACCTGTTGTGTGTTGCTGACTAGCCTAAAAGTGCTGCTGCGCCGCTAAAACTTAAACAATCAATCAATCAAGCAATCAATTATGAGTGATGGGCTAATATATATAATATCAAGGGCATGTGGTGCACGGCAAAGAAGTGCAATAAATTGACACAGCAGACTAGAGATAAACGTTCAGAATATAACTGGACATCATGATAATCTCGTAGCTTTCAGTGTTCACATAATCATTCTGCTCGTATAACAATGTTCATATTCTCAAAGTCATCTGAAGGATCAAAAGTATTACAATGAATTGTAGAATATGTTTCTAGTATAAGTTTAATTGCTTTGAAATCAATTACCTAAAATGGTAATGTCAGGTTTTTATATTGATTTGCAGCCGTTTTGGACAACATCTCAAGGTCAGAAAACTGAACAGTTGTTAGCAATACAAAGTTAACTAATCTCACGTTCGATTTGCATAAGATAATTAAAGGATGTTACAGAGAAAGGAATGTTGTTTGGTAAAGACATAAGGCTGAGCAGATACGAAATATATAGTTTGACTATTCAGGTGTGATGAACGAACGAATATCCCCAACAGTTGTTAACGTTTGAGCAGTAAAGTGGTACCAAACAAAGTATCAACATTAATTATATATCTTGGCTGTAAAGCACATGCTTTTTGTCTTTTGGGTTTTTTTTGTTCTTATTCCACTGGTTGGGGTGAATGCTCTGCATCTAAGAAAGTATCAATTAGTATTATTTATTATATTTCTACGCCATGGATGTCATTGATTTCTCAACGACACAAAATCAAGAACCAGTCCAATTGATTCCAGCGCTACAGTATTATATCAGTGGCAATTGTCATAGGTCAGTCTGGATTTGGTACGATTATTACTTAATTTGATAATGAGATGGCTCAAGTGGGATATGTTATTTCTAGTAAAACCATCTGTAGATGATCACACATGTTATGTGCTTGAAGATTTTAATGAAAACGCAAAAATGTTGAACGAAATGGGCGATGATATTAATTTTATCCCGGATATTGTCTAAGATCCATCAGTAGCTGAACTCGATGGATTTACAGAAGCAGACATACAAATTAGGAGGTTATATTAATCAGCGATATACACAAGGACCTTAAGAAATCAGTGATAACTGAAGTAGTTTAGATGTACTTAATAGAAACGATACACATACTTTTCGAAATCTTCACCAGACTAAATTCAAAAACTACTTTTCACGGGCACAAGCTACCCCACACAAATGTATCACGATACATTTACATGATCCGCCGTCGCGATCATGTGTAGGTCTTTAAAACCTTTTCGGTTAAAACAGAGCAGTATCAGAAAGGATGGGAACTAAAGGAAACTTCAGGGTGATCAAATACAACATACATGCAAATTATAAAAGGTAGTAATGACAAAATATAAAGTAACAAAAATCAGCTAACCTAATTTAAGAAACTCTCGATCAGTTAGAAGCTTCGATTCAGCGATATTAGCCTTGTATATTGTTTTCGCAGAAAGTTGTATTGTTCCAAAAATGACGTTCCAGCAAAAGGTATGTTCATCATTTTTTATGTTAAATGAGTAGTAAGAAAATGCTGACAAACACGTGTATGTCATGGTGAGAAAAATTATCCAACTACAATGAATGGAATCAGGTATAGTTCGTATACCAAAAAATGAAGAAATTAATTCAATGTGTTATACATTAGCAGTAGGTTATTTATTTTAACATTAGGTGTTATATCGAATGGATTAATGGTCAGATCTCTAATGCACCTGTAACGAGTCCGTTGTACATTCTACGAGAGTAGGACGAACTAATCTTTAAAATGAAGGAAGAAAACCCCACGCATAATTGCCGTAAATTGGTTTCTCTAATTTTTTTGTTTTTTCACAACGACAGCATTGCTACTAGTGGCAATGCCCACACGTATATCTATGAGATTCGCCTTTAATGTTAAATTAAAATGCAATGAATTATCATTCTTGGCCCTTAACGACGCAGTTGACATTTACATTTTTACACATTTCCCATCCTCAATAAATACCACGAAAAGGAATCGGATTTGATTTAAAAACAGTTTCTGCAGATAGATTTTGCGTCGATTTCGGTGCATCTGCACTTTTATTTTGTGCAACGCAGACCACCGATATTACTCCTATGTATCAATTATCACTTATAGATATGTGGATCATTGGCCATTTAAAGACAAAGTATCGAAATGAAATATACTGTCGCGCTCTTTATACAAATGCATCTGTTCAATGGGTGTAATGTATCTTTAAAGGTAAATAAGAGGTTAGAAATAACAGTATAACAATGAGAGACGGCACTTTACATACTGGCCATAAAGACGCATCAGCTAGTGTCTAAACTAAACCCTTATATCAGTTTATTATGTCCATGTTTTTTCACTATTATATATTCATAAAGAACACAATAACAGATTTGTGTAGTCCTTTCAGTATTCCATGTTGAACAACTTGGTATCAGCTAATGAGTTAATATACTATTCTCCCGTAAACGTTATGTATATATATATATATATATATATATATATATATATATATATATATATATATATATATATATATATATATATATATATATATACATATATTTTTTTACCTGGATGTGTAATGGATCGTGTTGTTGAAACCAAATGAGCTGAAAATGTAAAACAAAACGTATATAATATTTTACAAATACAAGTTATTTTATGGATTTCCATATGCCACATGGACTATCTGGGGCTCTAGTCAACGCTGGTGTTGTTTACTACCATTCATTAAATGTTTATCACATTCCACTTCAGCGTTTATAGCTGGAGTTGAACACAATGTAACACACTTACTAAAACTAATTGTATAAAAATTAAATGTGAACATGTATTCAATCGTTTACTAAATGCATGCCACAATTTCATCAACTTTTCACACGCCCGTATTAAAACAATCATTATTTTATTTACTAAAGGTAATCATTTTACTGCAACGATTATTGCTGTACACAGTATTTATTAACTTTATAATACTGCATACAAAGTCTGCATCCGTTTCGTCCTTCTGTAAATAACAAATGTTACCGACGTTCAAAACAACTAGTCCTTCATTAAGTAAATAAAACGTACATTCTACTTTTCTAGGCATAAGAGGGATACGTTTATTTACATTAAACATATGCCAAGTGGAATCGTTGGGGCTCTAGTCCACGCTGGGCTTGATTACTACCATTCACTGAATGTTTATCATCCTCAACTTCAGCTTTTAGAGCAGTAGTTGAAGACAATGTAACATAGTGACTAAACTAATTGTATAAAAATTAAATATGAACATGTATTTACTCGCTTCTAAAAGCATGCCACAATTTCATCAACATTTCACACGCCTATATAGAACAATCATGCCTTTATTTACATAATACACGAGAGCATTGTACTGCAATGATTTTTGTTGAACACAGAATATATTAATTTATAATAACCCAAACAATGTCTGCATCAGTTTAGTCCCTCTGTAAATCACATTAATTATTTAAAACGTCTTAAAGGAGGTAGAAGAACTATTCCTGGATTGAGTAAAAAAAACATACATTGCTACTTTTATTGGGACAAGAGGGTTAAGTTCATTTATATAAAAACAAATATATTAAATCTCTAACAAAATATTAATAACACCATTGGCGTTATCTAGTATTTAAGAGTACATGTTACATTAATCCACTGGCAACATAGGACTTTGTTCAGGTAACCTCTTCATAGTAACGCAACTCTTTCGTTTTAACCGGATTCAGTATCCCTCTAACGGGAAGTGAAAACAGTTGTATTGTATGCTGATAAAGTTTCAATATTTGTATACAAGACTATTTTGCGTCATTCTTATTTACTGTGTTCCTGTTGTAAGTCTGCTGACCTGTTTTGTGTTCTACTTGAAATACTATTCGAGAGGAAAGAGCATTTGTTTGGACAGTTCATTGTAAACAGATAGTGCACATTTTTTAGACTAATCTAATGTTCTTTAAGTGTTGTGAATTATTCAATGTGGTTCTACAATGTCACCATTTGTGGCGAAACAGTGCATATATTCATACATAATGTATTTGTTACAGAATTATCATGGACTGTGAAATATCTCTGTAGTGGGATTTTCTCATTCCAGAACCTCTAAGTTGTAATCTTGGACTCTCAGAGTCACCAGTTTAAAGTATAATGATCTATCTGTTTTGGAGCAATTAAAACATTGAAAAATAAAATGTTTTATAGATGATTTTAGAAACATCCATCAACAGCAACATATTATTTGCACGTGTTTAAATTTTGATTAGCTTTACTGAAACCAAAATGTACAAATAATATACACTTCTGTGAAACGTTATCAACATCTCCAGTCTGTCCCAGCATGGTCACTCGGGTCAGTATAGTATCTCTCCTCTACTTTCAAGGGATGAAATATAATTAACCCAAAGAAACTGAGCTCCAAAGGAAGGTAGGACAAATTAATGTGGTATGAAATATGTCACAATATCCTCTTTAACCTGAAAACTGATATGATTCCGTGGAAATAGATTCCTAACACAATGAACTCAACGCATAAGTGTTCACTCCAGATATAACACAATTTTATTTTATTCTGCGGACTTGCTTTTAAATCTTAATGAAAATTTAATGTGCAACAATTATGTTAATCAAAAACCTTTCAAGCATGTAGTCCATTAAGGATTCTCAGGTTGTAAGCACAGTCCACGTTTTATGATGGACAAGTAAATAAATATAAGCGTTGCTACTAGGATAACTGCCAGATGTCCTTTGCAAATTCTCAAGGTTCAGACCATGCTCGTAATTAATGTTTTATGACTGCTACATAGTTCGGTTATTATATGTAAGTTTAGGCTTATGTTGTGAGCCCAGGACACGTAAAGGAACATAATTACTAACAAATTATGAAGTAAAATACCGAATTGGTAGAGTCAAGTCGAGATATCAAACTTACAAACGCATCAAAGCAAGGATGTTCACGTGATGCTTTGATTATGATTACATGGCATGATTGAGTGGAAATGTGCATGTAATGCCCAATTACATTAAATACAAATTAATACTCATCAAGAAAACTGGTAACATGTTCAAAATGGCATGCAAAGTAAATAGACATTTAATGAAATATTGTTGGATACTTGTGAATATATTTAGTAATAATATTGCACACATTGCATTTCGAATCGATGTTGAGTACTTGCTTTGATTTCACACGATTGTAAGAGTGACACAAGGAACTAAATAAAACAAGATGAAGGAACTCCAGTTATATTCTGGCTCTGTAGTTTTTCATGTGAAACATTTCTAGCGTTTGAAATCTTTATATGCTATAAAATGTATAAATTATTCGGAAGGATTAGAAAACCAAAATATCCTCTTTTAACATGACGAACATTTGTAAGATTTGAAAGCCTTTCCATTTCTACATGTGAGAATGCCTAGTATTTCAGACATGACGTAATTAGTGTTACATATATCCGAACTAATGTAAAGTTTTGTTTGTTTGTTTGAAATTGTTTTATTGTATTTCATGTTACTGTAAGGTTTTCATGTAGAGAGTACCGATTTTTTTTTATTGAAGACGTATACACATTTCATAGCTAATAATAGTTGAAAAGTTTTATTAAAGGTTGACCTAGTTCCTGTCCTGATTCAGAACTAGTAAACAATGTTCAGAAATTATTGAAGATCTAGACCATAACTTTTCACATTTGTTAGAGGACACAGAAATGAAATCAAACAGATAATAATGAAAAATAAGCACCTGTTTTCAGATAAACCTTGAAGGACAAACACAAGATTATATGATGCTGTAATTGCGGATTCCGAACATGTGAAAAAACATCCGTACAGGATGAACCCTCACAAACAGGAATATATATATATATATATATATATATATATATATATATATATATATATATATATATATATATATATATATATATATATATATATATATATTATTTCATGTACGCAGTTAATAATTTATAATAGTACTTCTTATGTTTTTATCACACCTCATATATAAGCAATCATTGGTAAAAGGAAATCTTAATCATTTAAATCTTTATTTGTATGGGAGACTGATGTAAGTTTTGAAAACAATTGTCTGTTCGTTTAAAATTGTTTATTCTGTTTCATTAAATTGTAACGTTTTCCAGTATAGAATTGTTTTTATATAAGATAATAGCAGCGTGAATAGCTCATAATAGTTAATACATTCCATATCAAGTTGACCTAGTTTCTGATCGAACTGGTAAAGATTTTTTAAAATTTCTTTCCTAGAGTAATGTTGTTGTTGTTGTTGCGGTGTTTAACTCCATTGCTACAGCACATGAGAAACTATACATGGCGGTCAGTATTAATGGTGAATGATGAAGCCCAGAAAACCAATTGAAATAACCCCCGAACCAAGAGAAGCTGCTGATTTATTTTCTCACATACCCACTTTCCAAGAGTGAAAGATCATTGGTCATACTTAAGGTCCTACGTGATCTTAGGCTTGTGGATGGTTTTTACGCAGTAAATAACTTTTATTTTGAAAGAATACTGATTGTCTAAACAGGATTCCGTGACCTATCAGTTTATTACATACTTGCGCCGATGTTAGATATAAGAGCGATGTTTAGAGAGAGAAATCGCAGTGTTGGGCTTTTTACCCTTGATATCAAAATTTTATTGGGTAGCTACGTTCAAATTCTTTTACATTTTCTTCAGATCATTTCGAGTTTTTGCTGGAATAATTTGTATCGCTGGACATTTATGATGTGATCATACACAATGCATGGTCAAAGACAATTTATCGAAGTTTTATTCCGATTTCTAACACCGGATTATTAAATCTTGAGATTCTACAAGGTGCTATAATAACACAGTACACAATAAAGCATGTCATTTCAAAGCATGACAAAAAATGGTTAAATAAATTTTAAAACTAGATTTATTGGTTACCTGCAACTGCTCTGTACTGCTGATTTGCAAGTGCTTCATACAGCTGACCACCCAAGTATGTCCGCACTCTGCAACGGAATGATATGCCATCTTCATCCAATTTCGTCAAGTTGTAATACATAGTGGATGTACGCCTATAGAAGCAGCCATCTTGTCGAGAAGGTTCTTGTACAATGCCAGCGGCTTGTGTGGGAGTATAGGGAATAAATGAATACATTGATCCCAACTCTGATGACCTTTCCCATATTATTTCTCCTTCTGGAACACTGCCAACATTAGCAGTACATCTGAACTTGATTCTTGTACCTGCATTAAGCACACTGTTGTTGTTTAGCTGTAGCGTATTCCCATTGACATCATAGTATTCAGGACTGTCTATGATGACATCATTTGGCACAACTACAAAGGATTCACCAGACGTTCAAAACATTATTCTTTTTAGTTTTACATGCATTTTATGATGATTATATCCGTAATGAAAATAAAGAAAGAAGCACGAAAAGAATGTATTGGGGCCCATATAGCATATACATCCCTGACCTATTACCGATACCTTCTCTGTACTCGACAATCAGAAACGTTAATATTATCTTTAATGATGACAGAAATGAGATGCCTACTTCTCACTGCCCTGATGCACGAGACAAAATCTCTTTCTTACAATTTACTATTTTGTTTATCTCGGATTTGTAACATGCATCTAATCTCTATCTTCATGACATAAGCTCAAATCTGCTGTTCATTTGAAACAGTGCGATGATACAACGACAGGGGATGTGATACAATATTAAATAATCATGCTGAATTATACAAATGATACAAATGTCATAATTCAATGAAGTGTCCATTTCACATCGTGGAGATGATGTTTATGACTCTACGCACAGGTTTGCAAAATATATTCCATAAATCAAACGTTTTTTTCACTAAAGGCTGAACTGTCAGATTCTGAAACCATGTCATCTTGGAATTAAACTTTTCATATCATACATAGAGCGCATAATACACAATGACAATTGAAGCTTTATTATCTAGAATTTGTCTACCGTTAACAACATGAACAATGATAAATACAGTCAATGGAATATGTCATTGTTATCCATAAGAGGGTCCATGTCGGAAGTCCTTATTATTTGCATTTAAACAATCGCTTGACCAACGATAAAAAGAAGAAATTATTGAACTTTTAATTGATTAACGCGCATCGGTTAATTTGACTCGTAAGTTCCCGTGATACACTTATTTTAGTACTAACTCTCCCAATTTTACTCATTAGGCAAAGCCAAAAGAGAGTCATCATACGTTCAAATCAGTATTCTTCAACGTTTTACATACATTGTCTGATGAGTATATCAGTTTTTAACAGAAAGGGGAAACAAACATCGGAATGCATTGGAGCCCAGATATCAAACTAACCTCACGTATTCCCATTTACATCTTAGTATTCAGGACTGTTTATGAGAACGTCAAGACAAACACTATGACATCTACACTGGACGCATGACTGACAACATTTTCATTTCGAAACGTATCATAAAAGTCTACTGATGAAAACCCAACCTTTATCCAGTCGTACATTTGGGAAAAGCAGAGATAACAAACATTTTAAGATAGTCAATAATGAAAGTAATTTCGATTAGGACTAGACACTGCAAGATCTCGTCTCCAATCTCAAAATGACTTTTCAGTTAAAAGTAGAACCAAGACGATTTTTAAGCTGGTCATCGTGGTAGCCATTTTGGATGTCAGAGCAGCACTAGTTTTAAAAAGATTTTAAACGAAAGACGATTTGAAAAAAAACAACACAAAAAGCTGATATGTATCTCATTAGAGGGGAAGTATTTATATCAGGGTTATCCAAATATTTTACTACTGACGAGTTATTGGACCCCGGACTCCAAAATAACATTAAAATGTCAAAGAGTCAAAACTGAAATCTCGAGAGAAGACAGTCATGAGCCAATAGCTGTTATTCATTGTTATTGCTGGAAATGAATTATGTTAAAGGTTTTGTGTTGATGCTAAATAATGATATATACTTTAAGAGTATTTTATCAGAAACATAAATACTAGAAACTTAAAATCGCAATATTTTGAAGGTGTTTATCTTTCTAACTATGTGTTACTGTGTGCATATTGTGTATATTGCACACATGATTGTTTTATACCTTATTCTGTTATGATCTGATCAAATCATCTTAAAACTTAATCTTATTATGATCATTCTTTTAGGATTACATAAGACTATCAAGATGGATCGTGTAGCAGCTATTTTGAATCTATTATCAATACTATTTTCATATTATAATAAACTAGTCAGCACAATAAACCCTTGGGCGAAACCCAGCATAAACATGACTTTCCATTCAAAAGAAATAACAAAAATAGATTTTCAAGATGGCTGCCATGATGTCCATAATGTGCACAAGATTGATTCTATTTTCATTTAGGACAACCTGGAAATAGTATAAAGTCTTTTGGGGCGTTAATGAAGTATCAATGAGAATAAACGGCCGACAGGAACCATCCGAGGATAAACTATTTGATTACGGAACCAACCAAATAGCACCCGCGTATCATCGTTTGTTGACATTTATGAGACGCGATAATAATATGGATACTGCTCTGCAAATATCACAATTTGATTTTAAAAATCGATATCACATCTATTATTTCTCGCTGGAACATCTTGACTTAACCAGATAATCCGTAGTTGACATACACTTCAGAGCTTGCGTAACCCGTCCGATTGTAGGTGGTGCTTTCACTATCCCAAATTATATAGCAGTTGCTGTTATTCTCAGCGACAAATCAATGCTGTTCCAGGCGTTGGCAGAAGAATGAGAGTAGTTAATGCACCAGTGCTAAATATGTAGACAATTTGATCAATCTCGTATTAAATAAAATGTCATATAGTCATGTTAGTGTTACATTAACTCCTGGTCAAATTAAAAAATTACAATCGGAATCAGCTAAAAAATGTGGAACCACGATATCGCTGAAGCATAGTCGGATGTCTGGTGGTCAGAAAAAATTGTCATTGACAGCTCGTCTGATGAAACACTTCAATGATGTCATCAAAGATAACAAAAGGTGTTCAGGTCACATTCTCTGCTACAGCGATCAAAAACATGATAAAATCAGGTGGCATATTCCCACTTTTTGCTGTTTTACCAGCATAGATTGCGGCCGCGGCCCAAGCGGTAGCAAAAACCGATGCGCTAGGTGCCGTTGGTACTGCGGCAGGATGGCACTAAAGAATGCTACCGGAATCGGGTATTACAAAAAAGAAACAATCAGGAAAGGGTCTAAGACTACCAGGAACTCCGTATTCATGGTATAGCGGAAACGGCCTGAGACTAGGAACAGTCTACTAACAACAACGTCGCAGACTTTGTCGCCGATGTCAAATTTTGATTTAATCGATGCAACTACAAAACACTGGCGATCAAACATTTTAGAGGTGTCTTTATGAGAGATCAATAACCACAACAACCAAACAAAGCTGAAACCGGTATCATTAATCTCGATAACAGCACCGGACCTGGAACTCACCGAGTTGCATACACGTTTGATCCGCGTGTGATTGTTTATTTCGATTCATATGGGTTAGCAACGACCAAAGAATTTATGCGTTATATAAACCGCTTTAAAACTCCTATCTGGTATTCCACGCTACCAACACAGAAACTGAATGACCTACCAATATGCGGCATAGAAGTATTGAATGTCCTAGACGCTACTTCATCATCGGGAAAACCACCCCATAAAACCGTACACGTATAAACGAGTAATCGCTTTTTAGAGAAAAATTATATAAAATAACATCATTGATATTTGGGGGAGATCTCTATCAAGCCTGAAAAAACCCACCGTGGAAATATCTGAATCAGGTGATGTAAAAAAAATAATCGAAGATGAAATATCCGAGATGCTAAACCTAGCAAGCGTTGATCCCGATGAAATAGTTGTATTTCAAGATCGTCAGAGCAAATTGAAAACTAGTAATGTTTCCTTGATGATATGTTTGTTAAACAACGCGACGCAGAAGAAGATACTATCGCGTTGTTTTCCAAGGGAGGTAAACTCAGACTTGGTGTACTTGTTTCAAATATTGTGGACTCCCAACAAAAACTGAATGACCATATAACAAAATTTAAACAATTTCTTTGGGATTCCACGTTATCATCTCACATTGAAAATCTCAGACGTAAAAAGCGCTATGTTAGAATTAGAAACACTCCAATCTAGGTATGAAGATCATGTTGAGAAGTTTTTAACTTTTCGTAAAAATCTCATTGAGACGTTCTTTGGGGATGGGGGGCGCATTAGATAAACGAAAACAAAAAACTCCCGGATATTAGAAAATCCATCGATGAGATGAACAACACCTTCGAGGCAATCAAAGATGAATTACCGAGGATGATTGAAACACTTGAATAACAAAGATTCCTCATGAGAAAACCAACACAGTAGTATACACGACTCAACTCGGATCATTTACGTGGAGACCATCCACTAACATATTAAATATCACCGTGATCGTCAAAGGTATTTATCGATTAACACTAGTATCCCCGACTCAATTTAATATTTCATCAACGAGTTCATCTGGGGTCAACAATATGAAATCAACGATCATCGTCAAAGGAACAAATGAACAATTCACAATAATATTCACTGATAATAATTTGGCTAGGGTTTCAGCAACATGCTATGTGGAATTCGTAGCGGATTTAAGTAAAGAACTTAATTAAAAATCCATAGGATTTTCAACGCTATCGAATTTAACGCCAGCATTTTGAATTTCATTGTAATAAATAAAATGTAATCATTGGCAACGTCACAGCAGTATCGCTATGATCAGGGCAGAGAATTTCAAACTAAACTCAAAACACTCACTGAAGAATACCAAACAAACAAAAAAAATACCGACGAACAATTACCGCAGTTGACGTTACCTTGTACTTGGTATCAGGTGTAATCACCGGAGCTGATATTATACTCTCCTCGGTGACAATGATTGCCCTGATAGCTGTTCCAATTTGTATATCCGCGGCGACAACAATGGCTGGAAAAATTTCAATAATAACAAAAAATATCATCATGCAGCCAGAACAAACTGCAGTATTACGTAGTTAAGTTCCACGTTGTGTCAACCGCAGCAGCAGAGAGGGTGAACCCTACAATCACTTTTTAAGCAGATAAGTTTAAGCTTCCTTTTACCAAATAGAGCCTTGGATCAGACGGTTATATTCTAAGCAAAATATTTAAAGCCTCCTTTAACCAAATGGAGCCTTAACGATTTTAGGGTCCTAGTTGTCAAACTGAGGCTTTCCAAGGGTAAAAAAAAGACGCTATTGTCAGTGATGTTCACCCCGTTGCTGCTGGAACTTTTAATTGGAAATCCTTCGGATTTCGTTAACAATTTTTGAAATTGCAAAGTAATTTACGATTGAAAATCACTTATGATTAAAAGTCTTTTAAGGACTTTACAAACAGACTAATTTGCAAAACTTCACCTCGCAGATCAATCAAATTATTAGATTGGTCAGTGAGTTTGAAATTAATTCTCGTTAAAGAATAATTATGACATCGCATAAAGACTGGATTAACTGGGTTTTCAATAATTAGAAACCCTGGAGGAGCCGTTGGTGCAAATGAATATAGAATATATCGCTGCTGAGCTTGATTTGATTGCTCGAGATTTATTTGATAGCTTCCTTCGATAACGTCACATGCTAATTTTAGCGCTATCCCTGAGGATATATTCACATTTTGAGGAGCGATATGTCTACCCCGCCATCTGGGTCGTTATTAAATGCCAGAATATTTGTTTGTTGTCGTGATAATTTCTTCCAATCGTCGTGGATTTTCTTAAACCCGATATCGATGGCTTCCCTGAGAAGTTTTTTTAATTCGTCGGGTTTATACCCAGGAATTTTAATTTTTGGGAGATCTTCTGCGCTGTCTCCGGGTTTTCCCCATATTCGCAAAATTTTAACACCGCCTTGTTGAATAATTTTCGCGTGAAATATTTCCATACCTCTTTGTACTACGCTGTTAAATTCATCTTGGGTGAGAGAGCCGGATTTAAGGGATATTAACAATAATGAAAAATCATTATTCATCGCTGTTAAATTTTCTTCGATTAAACCAACGTGAAATGAGTTGTCATGTCTCATAAACTTGTTGGGATAATAATCTTGATAACTTTTCAATGGATTATCGGGTTTTATCACGTCGGAGACATAATCAGATTTTACAGGTTCTGGTATATTAACGATTTCTCGTCTAGGTGGTAATTCAGGCCATCCTAACACTGATCTTATAGAACTCTGATAAATATCCACAGCATACGCAGGGGAATTAATCTCGATCGTAGATGATAACGTCGGCTCGTGAACCGTTATAGCGATTTTTGATTCTTTTCCAGTGATTGATTTTATTCTTCGTTGTAATTCGTTATTGATTTGTTCGATTTGATATGACCCAGTTGGAATTGAAACAACATTCCAGTCTGGGGTTCCGTCTTCACGATTTTTCCACGCGAATACCAAGGAATTATTTGGTTGTTGTCCACTAAATGCTACAGATCTGATATTGGGCCAGCTATGATACACTCGTAGTTTTGCCAGCGCGATCTCACTCACTGAAACGGGGGTTGGGAAATTTACACTGAATTCAGGATTCGTTGAGGTTATTGATTTCATGCTTGTTTTCACCGGTGTTGTATTTGTTACTATTTGTTGAAGTAGTTCTTGTGACGACATTATTATTATTATTCTGCTCTAATTTTAGCATTGTTTATTTATATAATTGAGCCATCACTGAAAACTCGCTATCTGATATTGTTGTGTCATCCAACGACGACGATATCAACGAGGATAATTGCGAATACGCAGTGGAAGCAATGTGAAATTTAATTTCATAGTCGTGTAGTTTACTCTTGCTACACGATGATATTTTTTTTTTGTGATTCCGGTTAATATACCCGCGATTGTAGCCACCGCGGAAATAGCGATTGGAACTACGATCGGAGCAATCATTGTAACCGAAGATAGTATTATCCCAGAAGCAGTGATTACACCCGATACTGAATACACGGTGATATCAACCGCGGTTATTCTTCGTTTGTATTTTTTTTTATTTGATACTCCTAACACAGCGAGTTGAGTTTAGTTTGAAACTCTCTGACCTGATCATAGCGATACTGATACACTGAAGGGATTGTCATCTTATTTCAGCAGCGTTAGCGTTTTCAATTGATTTCAAATTGCTAGCGTTTTCAGTTGTGAAATCCGAAGGATTTTCCTTTCAGTTTTATTGCTTACTTAAATCCACCACGAATTCTACGTACCACGTTACTGAAACCCTGGCTAAATTTCTATCTGTGGTCGTTATCGTGAACTGTTCAGATACATCCTTGTCGATGATCGTTGATACTGTATTATTGACTCCAGATGAACTACTTGATGATACATTGAATTGAGTCGGTGATACTATTGTTAATCGATAAATACCCTTGACGGCTGTGGTTACGTGTAAAATATTAGTTGTGGGAGTCCACGCAAATGAACCGTGTTGAATCGTGTATACGATATTGTTAGTGTTGTTATGAGGAATTTTTATTTTTCCAACAACACTTATTATCCTCGCTGTACCATCATTCATTGCGTCGTTGAATGTTTTTAGATCATCGATGGATTTTTTAATGTCAGGAAGGGTTATTTCAATTTTATCGAATGGAGTTCCAATAAACTTATCAATGAGGTTTTTACGAAACATTGAAAACTGTTTCACGTGCTTTTCATATTCGGATTGAAGAGTTGCTAGTTCCAACATAGAATCTTTTATCGAGGTGAGTTTTGGTGTGGTCACTGGTGGATTTCCAAAGAATTCTAGCAGGGGTTTATCAAATTTTGTCAATTATATTACTTTGTACTGTAGTAAACTGATCAAATGCAACTATATGATCGTCATACTTATCATTGAGCGATTTCAATGAATTCACCGTGTTATCGAATGTTGCTAATTTATCCGTGATCGTTGAAATAAGTACACCTGGTTTGAGTTTACCCTGATCGGAAAATAACGCGATAGTATCTTCTGCTGCGTCTCGTCGTTTAACTAAAATATTATCGAGGGAGACAATACTAGTTTTCAATTTACCCTGACGATCGCCAAATACAACTATTTCACCAGGATCAACACCTACTAGGTTCAACGTTTCGGATATTTCATCTTCGATTATTTTTTTAACATCCTTTTTATCAAGGGTTTCAACTCCATCAGTATCCGGTTTCTTCAGCGCTGATAAAGGTCGTCCCCAAATATCAATCATTGTTATCATAGAAATCTTTTCTCTGTTTAAAATCTTAAAGATTTTCAATCCAACGACTGCTAATATACTCATTTACTACTACATGGGGTGGTTTTGATTGTAAATTACTCTGCAATTTCATCAAAGATTCCTTTGAAATAGCATCAAGTACGTTTAATACTTCATTACCACATATGGGTGGGTCAATCATCGTTTGCGTTGGTAACGTAGAATACAAACGGGGTATTTTTAAGTTGTTTATATAACGCATAAATTCCTTCGGAGGCGCTAGTCCATATGAGTCAAAATAAATAATCCCACGTGGATCAATCGCGTATGCAACCCAGTGGGTTCCAGGGCCATCGCTGTTATCTAGATTAATAATACCCGTTTCAACGTAATTAGGTTGTGCCGGTAACTGATCTTTCATAAAAACACCTCTGAAGTTTTTAATCGCGAGTTTTTTAGCGGCATCAATTAAATCAAAATTGGACATTGGAAGATTTTTCACTAGTAAACCGTTCCTGGGATTCTTAACCCCGATCCGTGAACGGATCCGCCTTTGTACCACGTGTGTGGTGTTCCTGGTAGTCTTAGACCTTTCCCCTTTTTTTTATAACCCTTCCCAGTTGCCTTTTTTAGTGCCATTCCTGCCGCGGTACCAATAGCCCCTAACGCTGCCGCTTTAGCTACCGCTGGGGCCGATGCGGTAATCAATCCTGGAATCAACCCTAACAGCGGGAATATACCACCTGTCTTTTCCATGTTTTTAATAGCGCTCGCAGAAAGAGTAACCTGAACTCCTTTTTTTTCTTTAAGCGCTTTATTAAAATGATTAACCTGAGTTTTCGTCAGTGATAGTTTATTCGCTCCGCCATTCATTTGATTAGGTTTCAGCGTTATTGTGGTTCCACATTGCTTAGCTGATTTGGATTGTAATTTTTTTAGCTGACCAGGTGTCAACGTGACATTGATATTACTATACGACATTATACAAAACAGATTGATTCTAAATCGCAGAGAGAGAGATGGAATTTCAACTACGAAGTAATCAATTACAGATTTTCCACTGGTGCATCTACCACTCTCATTCGTCCACCAACACCTTCGAGTATCATTGATTTATCACTGAGAATGACAGCAACTGCTCTGTAATTAACAATAACACCAGGACGGATTACACGAGCTCTAAAGTATATATCAACGACGGACTATCTCATCAAGTCAAGATGTTCCAACGAAAAGTAATAAATCGGATACAGACTTTTAAAATCAAATTGTGATATTTGTAAACCAGTATCAACATTTTGATCGCGCCCCATATACGACAACATGTTATGATAAACTCGTGCAATATGATTTTTTTCATAGTTAAGTTGTATATCCTCTGCTGGTTCTTGCTGTCCGTTTATTTTCAGCGAGACATCATTACACCCAATTTGATCAAATATCATATGGGAACGTTCTTGATTATTTAATCGCGCAGTATTCTGTAGCGCAATAAATATGTGACGTGGAGCTGAAATACCCTGTTTTGATGCTAGATGCCATGTAAGTGTACCATCAATATTAGAATCCATGGTATCTGTGGATGTTGTCAACCAACTTAATAACCCGATTATTCCCGTTGCAATATCAACTTCACGTTCAATAGATTCTATTTCTCTTCCATCAATGAGATATTTAGCACTTTCAAATAACGCCATGATGCCGTTGTTAACAAAACCAACTCGGGTAGTTTGGTTATCAGCATATGGTGTATTCATCCGCTTGTAAAAGTTCACCTTCGACTTCAATAAAGGCTTCACAAGGCAAAAAGTATTTACTGGTATCATGAACTTGAAGTTCGATTCTTCCCCGAAGATCAGGTTGTGCTGCGTGATAAGCAAAAATTGATAATCGCGTACAGATGTATCCTTGAGTACTGGGGCGTCCATGTCAAATGCAGTATCAGGATTCGGTTTGAACATTTTTTATTATATACCCGCTGGTCTAAATTGAAGGTGAAATCATAAATAATTTTCATCGACGTCTTTGACTTTTGTAGAAAATCTTTGAGTTTCCAAGACCACTTCTCGCTATCATATTTGCTGTTATGTTATCTTGGGCGGTCATCGATGATGAAATCATTGACTGTAGTTTTTCATCTACTGCGTTATTTATTATTTTACTAACACTTGCAGGCATAACCGCAGTAGATGGCAACGGCAGTGATTTCTTTGATTGGAAATCCTTTGGATTCGAAAATCTAGATTTTCACCGTCGAACTAGCGCTGTTAGTTTATCCTTCGCGGCTGAAAACGCCTTCCCGGCAAGATCACCAGCAGCAATAATACCCTTATCCCTGATAACATCAATGGCTTTCATTGACAATTGTTTTGCTAGCGGCGCTACTTTTGGAGCCATTCCTGAAAATAATCCCATTATAGTATTACCGAGACCATCTCCATAGTATGCTCGGTCTTTTGGCAATCGTGAATTCACTACGTAGACGTTAGTTGGTTTATCATGGTTGTAGTGTATGATCATTCTCTATTCAATTACTATTAATCTAATCGCTATGATAACTGTCCACTAACTCTTCAATAAAGTCTCGATATGTTGCAATATCCATGATACCAGCTTGAAATAATCGCCTACAAATATCAGCAGCTTCATTAATTATTTCTGGTGAGTTATTTCCAGCTCGTTTTCCTCCTACGAGTATTTCTAATCGTGCTATATCACCAAGAATATTACCAGGGCATGTTACGCTAGAGTGAACATCCATAGGATTTTCCCCAACTAAACCACTACCCTTTTTTTTAGTTGTACCAGTTGCACCCTTCTCAGAATCAGCCTCTGCCATTATTTTTTATTTCATCTGGGATTGGGTCAGCTGTGTATATTGGTGGTGGTTGTGTAACTCCCTTTACCATAGCTAGAAAATTATTATAATCAGATTTTATTTCCCTTGTGATTTTAGTTTTTTCTCGGTTTGCTATAAACACCTTATTTGCCCAAATATCTTGACCTCTTACAAATTCTCTAGACTGGTCGTCTTTTAAATAGCCATGTCTTTTCTTTTTTTTAAGATTATCTGGGGTAAATTTAACTAACTCAAAGTCTGTTTTGATTCCTCTGATTGTATTTAACGCATCAACTGTAAATAGATTTTCAAGAGAACGATCAGCGTCTTGTTGTTCTTGAATTTCTTCTTGAATTTCTTCTTGAATTTCTTCTTGAATTTCTTCAAGTGGTTTAGGTGGTGTATCAACATCACCTAATCGTTCAACTTCTTCCTGAAGTTCTCGTTCTTGTTGTTCTTGTTGTTTTCGTTGTTCTTGTCGTCTTGCAGCGGTTATTATATCACCAGGAAGTGTTTGTAATGATTTTTTTGTTTGTTTAGTTCGTCTTGCTATTTTTTCAAGTTCACCAAGAAGAGGTCTCTCTACTCGTTTCCCCTCATTAGGGATCTTTCCGTATATAGCTCGTTCAGTAGCTTTTTTCACATCTGTAGTTGCAGTAACAATCGGCTTAAAGAGTTGTTCAGAACCCTCTGTAAAATCAGTCTGCATTAACTGCCGCTGCTAAAGTTTTTCGCGTAAACGATCACGAATCGGTAATAATTTATTTATATCGATCAGTCTCTGTTTTTTGTGACGTGTGGTCGGCGATTGTCCTACCATTATTGAAAGAGTATCACTATTGTTAAATTGCAAAGCAGTTTCCACCAGGTAAAAAAAAATACTACGTTGAAAATTACTATGAATGAAATTACAAAGCGACGAAACTCACATGAATGAGCTCATTCGTGTACACGGAAGTTAAATACAACAAGGGGCTCTCTACGGGTAGGACTCAGTTTGTTCCATTAACGTTTTTAATTGTCTCACCTTGCAATTGATAAGTTTTCTGCTTTCATATTCTAAACTTAATTGCTTACGTATATGTTCAACGATGTTACATAGTGGTACAAACACGTTGATGTCTTCATGATAAACCAAACTCTCACGAATAAGTTTCTGTACTTGCTTAATTAAAAAATATTTCTTAGCGAGTACATATTTTCCATTCTGTTCTGCAAATTGTATATCCTCGAAATCGGTCATGATTTTATCACAATCTAACCCTGAACATAATTTTACATTTTGATCTTTAAGTTTATTGATTTCAAGAATAACACATTTGAGATTTTCAGAATTCATATATATGAAAGAGTATATTTATTTAATTGTTTGAACGAAAATCCAAAAAAATTAAAAATCACAAAATGAATTCCGGATACGCTAAGGTGTTGGTCATCTTAGCATATCCAGAAGCTTAATGCGATTATAAGTGATTATGATGATGACGGTACTTACAACCCCTGATCTAGTGTATATGCGGCTGTATTTACATAAAGGACGGTACAATTACACATCACCGTTTTGAACCCTCTTGGTGTTTATACATCAAGCGGCGCTCAACGGTTACATATAATCACGAAGTGTATTCCCCACGAGTAGAGTCTGACTCATCAAATAATGTGTTTGACCTACAAGAGGATACGTTTGATGCGTGGACGCACAGACAACACACAACAATAGATTATAGGCGATTATGGTATTTACAATGAATTGATTCAATGACAATGGATGACGACGGCACAACAATAGATTATAATAACAATGGTATTTACAATGAATTGATTCAATGCTTGTGAATGGCATGAATTGATTCAATGACAATGGATGACGCGGGCTATTCTGCACTCAAGTGCAAAACCAAATCATAAAATCCGATTTGGTTTGAATGTCAATAATAACAATCAAACCACGTGAGACATTGTGATTTGATTTTCGCACTTGAGCTTCGGCTAAAGCCCAAACATAATATAGACTAGGTTGTATATAAGCATTCATTACAGCGAAGTTAGATAGAATGGTGTCTGCTTGTAATTGTTTGTTATGTTTAAAAGCGATGATTCACAACGTTGAAGTAACGCATAATACTTAAAAACTCCACTAAAAAAAAGAATATGATTATTTGTAAACGCTATGATGATTTTATTTCGTTGAATTGCAAAGCAATTTACAACAGATAATTGATTATTCATGATAAATATAACAACCAATCAAAAACCACCAAAACAACAGTGTTTCAACGATAACCCTGTCATTGATAATTTGTCACACGCGCGTTACCAGTGAGTTATTCCCCTTGAACAATGCAATATTATATAGTTACATAAGTAAATCGATTTTTTTTTACAAAAACGTTTTGAAAAGGCGGTTTTGGTTATATTCTTTGCAACGCATTGAATAGAAGACGGATAAATATCAAAATATCTACCGGCTGAAGTAATAGACGGAAATATTATTTCCTCGTTGTCAGTGCTAATTGATTTTACTGGTCTCTTCCCAATTGATTTATAATTACCAGTCCAACCTCGTTTGGTGTTTTCACGTTGTGTAACAGCCTGAAGATTCGATAAAGAATTATTAGTCCTAATACCATCAATGTGATCAATAACAAGACCATCCTTGATCAATCCATTAAACACCTCGAATATGAATCTATGACAATAATATTTCTTTTCCCCAGTGTTAAAACTCAAATACCACATACCATTATCACTCCCAACCGGATTCTTATGTTTATAATGTCTAACAACACCATCACGAGAAGCTTCATAATTTTCAATAACAGGATGTCTTTGAAATTCTTGGTTCATTTTTTATACAATACTCATATTATTTGTCTAATTCATTAATTGGCTGAGATATAATATTGAGAAATCTTTCTCTGTAGTCTTGGGCATTTTTTATGATTTTACCATTGTCGTTGACAGAGTCAGGATTTCTGATTCTTCGCTTGTCATAATAACGCTTCAATTCTCTATAACGCCTACCCCCGCAATCGATGCATAATTGCGAATTGCCTCCAACACCCACCCCACAATGGATACATGGGAGAGGACCTTTTGAACCGTTTCTAACGCTTTGCATATGATACCCACAGAATTCATTTCTGCATGATTTATTACACGGAGTCTTTGATCCAATCATAAGCCATTTGCAATGATTCATTATATAAAAAGTTTTCTATTTAAATACTTGTTTTAATTATTATAATATGAAAGGATTCAAGAGATTATCGAAAATTAAGCCTTGGAAAAATGCTAGATTTAATCTCGATAGAATCTCTAATATACCAAAAAGTCTAATAGATGACAAAACCTTGTTGAGTAAAATCAGAGACTGTTTTAATGAATTTAAGCGTGATGGAGCATCTCATACGTGGTCGACATTTCGAATTATTGGAGATGTCGATGTCATTGATGCTACCATGAATGATACAAGAGCAGCTAAGATAATCTCACATCTTCGAAAACGGTATTTTTTCAGAATAAAATTCATTATCGAAGTTGAAGGTGAATGGGTTATCAGAGATAAATTTGAACCAATCCTCAAGGATAAAAAATTTGTCATTGTGAGTAGAGATTCCAAACCAGGAATTCTAACTGGAATTGACAAACCATACTACGAGAAATCTTACCCTGTAACAGCAGTTGTTTACGGAATATACCAGCTAAATGATAAGCCGAGTATTGCAAAACTAGCTCCTATGAAAACGTCGTTAACGACAGAGTCGTTACCGTTGAATTGTGCAGCAACACGGATAATGGAACACTTCACAAATGCATCCCGAGGAAATAAACTAACTGATCTGCGACGTAGGAAAATAACCGAATGGGAACTGACAGTGAAACAGCACGGTGCAAAGATTTCCGATATAGCTAAATTAGAAGCATCATTAAGATTCCCAATATCAGTAACGACAATAACCGGAGAAGTATTATACGAACCGAAATATAACAAAAATGGAGCTCCAATTGAAATTATTGATCATAACAAACACGCGTGGACACCTGCAGTAAATTTATTTCCACGAGAACGAATCGTGAAATATATCCCCCCGGAATTTTCCGGGGAATTTTGTAAAGAGGTTTTCTATGAAGAGAAATTATTCGATGTTATTGTTGCGTTGTGTAAAGATGATCCTGTGTCAGTGTGGTTACTTAGAAGTAATGAAGATCCCGAAATAGGATTTGATCAATTTGTAAGACCAAATGGTGAATTATATCGCGTTGAAGAATTAGATAACAGAATGAGAAAAATTGCTAATGATTTTGCTTTGCAATTTCCATTTTCATTCAATGAAAAACTACTCGCGGATAGCTTCACAATTCCATCAGAGTTAGCTCACTTCGCAAGAGAAAAAACTCATGGCGTCCAACACGAAATGATTTTCTCGAGGACGTTAAATTGAGTTGCGTCAAATTTGGTCATGGAGGATTGTGGAATACAAAATACTCACGTGATGGTATGATTTCAATTGATATATCCGCGTGTTATCCTGGAAGTTTTCTCGGATATGGAGAATGCTCTGAGTATTTTAAACGATTTGGACACCCTACGCATGAAATGACTCGTGTTGCGATTAATGGGCCATTACCCGATTTTGATTTAACGAGATTCGCTCGTGTGATATCATTCAAATTCGCTGCAGGGTTACATCCGTGTAGTTATCTTTGGCTTGGTAGACACCTATCTGAAAAGGCGTGGATGACAATTGTGTTCTTGCGGTATATGATTGATTGTAAGATGTTACAATCGTTGATTGTCGGCGAAGCTATTAAATGCTATCGCGCGCAGAAGGATGTTTGGTTACCACAACCTAATTTAGATCATATAATACGCGAACAGCGAAAACAATTTCCTGAAGAACAAATCATGAATTGGTCTAAGGAGTTATTTGAAATTAAAAACAAACAAGCCAAAGATTTCGGACGAAAAATAATTGGTAAATTCACTCAAGGTGGAAGATATGACAATGCAAAATACTCTTCGAGGTTGATCATAGACAACGCAGAATACGATTTTATCATAGCGGATTTAACGAAACAGGGAAAACTTGTATCCCGTAGGGATGCTTTTCTATCCAACGGTGAGAAATTAGGTACGGTTGTTACCTACTGTGATGGATATAGCCCCCAGTATACACACTTGAGAAGTTCTATGCTAGCCTATGCTTGTATTAATCTATTTTCGATGATAAATAGATTTCCAAATACCGCGGTTAGAGTAGCTAC
The DNA here is from genome assembly GCA_029339505.1 of Unio delphinus. NCBI lineage: Eukaryota > Metazoa > Mollusca > Bivalvia > Unionida > Unionidae > Unio > Unio delphinus. The sequence goes on from JAQISU010000055.1 coordinate 24,611,531, forward strand.
TAATTCGATGTATATCCCCGAGAAATACAAATCGGATGTAGCGGCATTCACATCCTCGGAGGAAGCGTGGGGATGTTGGCGATTTAAAAAGGAAAAACTACACGAGTATTGTGAATCCGCAGACGTTGCCAACGACGATAAATATCTTTGTTGTAACCGTATTGACATTCAATCTGAATTTTATAATGCACCACCGGTATCTGATCCCGTATGTAGATACAAAACAGTTTATTTAAACGGTTGTGGTGGATCAGGAAAGACAACTCGTGCAATTGAATTATTCCGTGGGAAAAATCCTACGGATTTCACAACCATGATTGTGTTAACACCAACTCACAGACTCGCCAGAGAGATGATAGCGCGGGGAGTAAAAGCCTGTACTTATCACAGCTTCTTTCGATGGAAAGGTGATACATGGACTCCTGATCGAATGGGCGATAAATTCATTCCTGAAATAATAATATGGGATGAAATATGCACTGTATCGTTGAGTGTATTACAGACATTTCTTGAATGGTTGTTAATGAAAACTACAAAAGTCGTCATGTGCGGAGAGCACGGCCAACCACCACCCTTTGTCGGTGCATCCCCACATGAATGGCTAAAGGGTTTTGTAGATTATTATGAAGAAATTACCACTGATTATAGATCACTTGATGAACAATTACGAGAGTTCAAAGCGCTAATTAGATTACAACCGGATAGAATCCAATGTGAAATAGCGCGTGAAATAATTTCAGAAACTCCCATGAATGATTTTTGGGAAACATGGAAACCAAATGATTTGATAATCGCGAGTAGAAAGATAGTCAGAGACGCACTTCAGATAAAGTTATTTGAATTGCATAAACGTAAATTCGCAACACTTCCAGTACCATTGTGTTATAGGCCTTCGGATACACGGCTACAGAATATCGAAGTTGATATTCCTGGACAGCGTGAAAAGCAGAATTTAGTGTTAAATGATATTGTGCTGGTTGATATCAGCGTCGTTGAAGATGCATTACGCGCTGATAAATCCCCGTGGACATTAGGTTATGCAGCAACAATACACTCTTCACAGGGATTAACTATCACAGATACAATTGTTTGGATGGTAGATAATCGAATTGAGTGGTCAAATTTAGTTTATCTCGCAGTATCCAGAGTACGAAGAATAAATCAGCTTCGAAGAATTGTTGTTGAAAATTCCACGGACAATGCAATAAGTGATATTGTCACTGGTGATTTCATCACTAAGGATATAATCAGAAAAAAACTCTCTGGTTATAAACAACAGGATAAAAAAAATAATAGAAAATTTGACATTGATGCCGAATTGATAATTTCACTAAAGCAACAACAGAATAATCACTGCGAGAGTTGTAATTGTATAATGCGTTGGAGTTGGTCGGATAAAGATCCTCACCAATTTACCGTAGACAGAAAGAATAGCAGCATTGGTCATACCAGCGATAACGTTATGCTGACTTGTCTTGAGTGCAACAGACGCAGAGGTGCCAGCACAATGCCTCTGGCATCGGGTGCTAGTTAAGACCACGCGGTGGTAATTGAGTATCCTCGGGAATTACCTGTAGTTGTTGTCGAGTAAATCCTCGCTGAGGAGCAGTTGAATTTAGTTTATAGACTGCTGATCTAGAAACGCTAGCGTTTCCACCCGTAGATCGTGTTATACCGGATATCTTATGCGTAGTGACGCTCCAAATAGGATCGGTAGCTTTTTTTTACCACCTTCAAGCTCTCCTGGTTCGTATAAATACCGAACAGTGACATTACTACCAAGAATTTGTTCCTTGAAATCTTTTTGTGGTTGTACGGGTATAAACTCCCTTTTAATAGCGTTGTTAGGTTTCATGTTGATTGTTCTAGTAATCTCATTATTGATTGCGGTAACTACACTTGGTAATCTCTTAACCCATTCATGGGATCGTTTATCCTGGATGAATTCTTTCGCGTATTGATATCCAAATAACCGCTCTGCAAGAGTCCGATTAAATCGTTCAACAATTGCCTGATCGCGATGTAGCGCAGTGTGTCCTCGTCTGATGGTGACATTATGATGTTTCATCGTTGTTAAAACAACACCTTGAAATTCCTTGCCAGGATCAACTTGTAACAGATTTGGCCAGCGTAGTGGACCTCGTCGATAAATCCTTTCAAATGCAGAAGCTACCTCAGTAGATGATTTTGTCTTCAGCGGTTCTGCTTGTTTGTATCGACTAGCAATATCAACTACGGTTAACGCGTATTTGTAACCGTTGTCATGTGGTAAAAATAGTATATCAGCTTGATGAACTTCATTAGGAACGGTCACATCAAAATGAGAGTAATTAATTTGTTTAGGCGCTGGTAGAGAAATTTGCCATATTGCCTGTTTAGATAACCAGTTCGCTGCAGTGGTATTTTTTACTTTTGCTGCGTTAGCGAGTTTACTGATTGCTGCCTTGCCTCTCCAGTATCCTCTCGGAGAATAATAAAAAGATTCCATATTTTTAATTACCAGCACCTAACATCAATTTGCCTTTCATGGCAGATTTTATCAACCACGAAGCCAATTTTTCTTTGAACGATTTATCAGGAATAGCATTCAACGCATGAATTAATTTCACATCCGCGAGATGTCTATGTTGAAGATTGCTGCTTTTATAAGCAGCATCATGAGCATGACACGCCTTATCAATAGCGTTTATTGGATATTCACCGGGTTTGGTTTGGTTTTGGTCATAGAGTCTGATATCGAGTCTTGTTCCCGGTCCACAATAACTATACCCTGGAAGGTGCTTTTCTCCTGAGTATTTTGCCCACGGTGTTCCTGGGAGTTTCACTAACTTGGCTGCAATATCACCTCCTCGTTTTTTTTTAAAGCCTTGGTTGGAAAAGTCGAAGAATTTTTACCAAGGGAAACAAATCTAAATTTCTTTGTACTACACTGCACGCATTTACCAGAAAGAGCTGATCGATTATTTTTTGTTGTAATCGTAGTCAAGTCATTTGTGCCAGTACGCGCCCTACATTTCACACAATATAGATCCATAATTTATTATATAACATTATGAATGTAATTGATTATTCAGCTACGAGACGACGGGAACCTATTAAACGCCATGCAATGTTACCAAATTCTATTCGCGTGATTATCATCGGACCATCTGGAAGCGGCAAGACACAACTGCTACTTAATTTGATAACGAGATGGTTGAAATGGGACAAATTGTATTTGATTGCTCCAAGTGTAGATGATCAAGGATGCTATGAAGTGTTAAAAGATTTTAACGAGAAAGCAATAGAAATTAACGGCGATGGTGTTATTGAGTTTATAACCGATATCGAAGAAGCACCGAGTATTGATGATATTGACGGAAGTATTAACAATTTAGTTGTATACGACGATGTTATGTTAGATAATCAAAAAAATCCTGCTAGAATATTTTCACGAGGACGTCATAAAAACACCGACGTGATATATATCACTCAACGCTACACTCAGATTCCAAAAGTGATCAGAGATAACTGCAAGTTGTTATGCGTGTTTAACGGTGTTGATACTCACACGCTAAGAAATATTTGGCAAACTTGGTGCGGTGGTGATATGGATCATAATCAGTTTAGAAATTTCTTTAGCTGCGCTCAGTCAATCCCACTCGGATTTGTGACGATAAATGTATCAGATCCTCGGACAAGATATCGTGTCGGACTTGATCAGATATTTAGTTAACGAAATCCGAAGGATTTCCAATGAAAAGTTCCAGCAGCAGCGGGGTGAACATCAATGATAATAGCGTCTTTTTTTTACCCTTGGAAAGCCTCAGTTTGACAAATAGGACCCTAAAATCGTTAAGGCTCCATTTGGTAAAAGGAGGCTTTAAATATTTTGCTTAGAATATTACCGTCTGATCCAAGGCTCTATTTGGTAAAAGGAAGCTTAAAATTATTTGCTTAAAAAGTGATTGTAGGGTTCACCCTCTCTGCTGCTACCGCGTACTCACAATTATCTTCGATGATATCGTCCTCCCTCGATGACTCATTAATATCAGATAATGAGTTTTTAGCGATAGTACGTGTTTATGATTCCACGATGTCAAAATTAGAAAAAGAATATGAGTATAATAACAATTTCAATAGCGACAACGGAATTACTTCAACGAATAGCGGAAAACACTACACCGGTGAAAACCAGCATGATATCAATAACCTCAACGAATCCTGAATTCAGTGTGAATTTCCCTACTGCGGTTCCGGTAAAGGAAATAGCACTAGCAACATTACGAGTATACCATAGTTGGCCTAGCATTAGATCGGCATCATTTGGTGGTCAACAACCGAATAATTCCTTGGTATTTGCGCTTAAGAATAAACAAGACGGAACTCCTGACTGGAACGTTGTTTCCTCACCATTTGGTTCCTACCAGATTGAACATATCAATAATGAATGACAACGCAGAATAAAATCCATTACTGGAAAAGAATCAAAAATCGCTATAATGGTTCATGAACCAACACTATCATCTGCCATTGAGATAAACTCACCAAGATATGCCGTTGATATCTATCAGAGCTCTATAAGGACAATACTGGGTTGGCCTGAAATCCCACCTCGGACATCTTTTCAAATACTAGAACCTAAAAAATCTGATTACGTCACAGATGTACAATCATACCACGAAATCGCTCCATCAGATCGAAATTATTTACCTGGTATAAAAAATGCAAAATTAACTGATAGATTCACATTTCTGGAGAACAATACCATGCAATTGGAATTTGGTTTTGAGAAAACTCCCGATTCATCCATTGCAATTGTACTTACTCTAAATAATGTCATTAATTATTTGAAACAGATTTATCAATTACATAAAATACAACTAGTGACAATACGACAGTTTCTAGGAACATCTCTCTGATATAACGAGTTCACGCATCGAGATTTTAAAATATGTTGAGATATTAAATCAGCTTGTATCCTACATGGAATATTGGAATATGTCAACAAACGAATAGTTCCGATAATAATTAATGACAAGAACAGAGATAAACAAACATTTCTAACTGATTACAATATCACAGAAGCTGATTTACCCGATTTCAAGTTTCTTGGGTATAACGCAAATGAACTTAAAAAAAATCAGTGAATGACCTCCTCGATGAGTACTTCCCACAAATACTCGCCGCATGGAAAATTACCACAAACGCAAACAACCATCCTCAAACATAATAATGACCCAGATGGTGGTGGTAGGCTTATCGCTCTTCAAAACGTCAATATATTCTCGGTGATTGCAGTGAATCTAGTATGTGATGTTATCGAAGGAAGTTATCAAATAAATCTCGAAAGATCAAATCAAGCCCAACAAGGATATATTTTAAACTCATTTGCACCAACGTTTCCTCCAAGGCTTCTAATCATTTATGATCCAACTAATCCAGTGTATATGCGATGTCATAATGATTCATTAACGAGAATCATTTTCAAACTCACTAACCAGTCCAATAATTTGATTGACTTACGAGGAGAGGTTTTACAAATTTGTCTGTTTGCGAAATTCTAAAGACATTTACAATAACTTTTCAGCGGCCACAGGTAGCCATTTCAGACATCAGATCACAAACATGTTCATTTAGGATCATAAAAATATATAAAATCTGATGAAAATGCATGTCAATAAAACAGGAAGACTAGCCAACATGATTTCCATGATCACTTCAACGGTGGATATACTGGACGTCAACTGAACGTTATGTCCGTTTAGGATCAACTAGATATTATAAAATATCTTAATGTGCACCAGATTGAGTCCATTTTTTTTAGGACAAACTGGAAATAGTATAAAGTCTTTTTGTTTAAAACCCTTGTAAATATAGCTTACTGTTCATGTTTTTCATTTTTTTTATTTCCACTTCTGACATATCACTCCGTTATTTCAGGAAATATGCTTACATCTACTTTAAATTTTTGAAAGGTGTGATATCTAGAAAAATTTCTAGAACATCTTAACTATTACTAACATAGTTGAACATGTCAGACTTACTAGCATCTGTTTGCAGCCTAGTGGCTTACGAATTGATGAGATCTATTTAGTATGTGCTGAGGTTTAAGGAAAATATTATCTTAGTTTCTAATTCTGAAATCATATTGAACGTGCTGACATATAATGTCGACAAGAATATTACCAAGGTTATTTTACCAACTTAACAATGATGCAAAGAGTCCATATAAATGGAACTTTTATGCATACAATGGTGAAGATAAAAAATCATGACTTTTCCACATTTAAAATTCACAAACGAATTTAAGGATAAATAATTCAACATTTAAATAATTTAATTATATGTTAATTAAAGTAATTTCCCATAGAAATTCCGTGTAGTCAAAGTTTTAACAACAATCTGACGGTAAATTGTTAAAACTCACATAATAAAAAAATGGGACAGTTGTTGACTCGTGGAATAGACACAAATAGGGCCTTATAACTAGCATATACAAATTCCACAATTCATTGAAATACTTACTTATAACTGTAAAATTCTTATTGTCTGTAACTGTCTGATTATTTTCAATAATATCCAAGTAGCTCAATGAACACTGGAATTCTGCTTGATCAGTACATGCCAGTCCCTGTGCTCTTATAGACAATGTCATTGTTCCGGACTTTTGCCCGGTTTCAACACTTCCAGTAATGTTTGGTGATCTTATCTGAACATCAGAGGGAACTGTTTGGTCAAGCTTAGCCAAACCATCATACTTCATTGAAGCAATGCCAGTAAAAGTAGACTCTGTAAATTTTCGTCTGCTAATTTTGAGAAGAATGAAACTCTTTACATAGAAAGATCCACTGCTGGAACACTGCATATTTAAACTCATCGACGGATTCACAGTACTGGATCCTATCACCATCGATGGTGGGTTCAAGGACAAATAAACTCCATCAACTGTAAATGAAATGGAACAAAACAAATTAAGAGACTCGGGGTAAACATATATTTGTGCATTTTTCGTACTCATGACTTTTTGCATGTCTTGTAGGATAGATTGAGGCTTTGAAAAATCCATAAAATCACAGACTAAAGACAAATGGCTAAACATGCATCTGTGCCCAAAGAAGCTGTTTTATACATTGACACAGAGACTGAAAATCCACAAGTCCGAACCCCTACTTCACAAACTTCGAAACTACGTTGGAAAAACAACCTTTTACTTTGAATTTGAAATGACATGGAAATGGAAACGATATCGATAATTCTCAATTGAAGGGGTCACACGTTTATAGAAAATTAATGTTATTGAAACCACTTTGTACTTTACAACGAAACAAACATACAATCGTGAGTGTTTTCGTTTCGAAATCTGAAGCATAAGAGATAATGTTCAGTGAAATATGGATTGATATGCGGGTGAACTAGAATTTTTACTAGCGTAATGACTGAAAGCCATAGGTCTATAATATAGGTAATGGAACTCCGCGAGTTTTTTGCTTTAAGTCCAGATGAACTCGGGACTGAAGACTGAGAAATGGAGATGGATATGCGGGTGGTCAAAAGACGTTGCTGGAACAACGTCAGCATTCTCCATGGATCCATAACAATCTCATGTGGACATCAGGATGAATATGTGACAAATATCGAGCTTTGTAGTATCTCTGTCGGAATGCTATAGACAAGTCTATACACAATTTTAGTATTAATGTTAGCCTAAAAAAAAACTCATCAAATTATTCATGGGACCCTGAACATGTATATATTTAGTTTTTAATCTATGATCAGCCTGACAAAATTACTACTATGAGCACGACCTACAATTACACAACTAAAGGACGAAAATGACTTGGCAGATAACATAAATAATCACTGAAATCAAAAGAGAAGGGAACACCTCCCTTAGACCTAATAGTCCTATCCTAAGTTCAAACGAGGGTGGTTAGAAATCATGCCCATTACCAGCCCAGGCACAGGGAAGAAAGTCCAACTATCTAAGCGTTATTGGGATAATATAAAACTATTATTTTACGAACAAAACTTGAGAGCGACCCTGACTAAATTGCTTATTATTTTTCTTGTTATGACATTTACATATATAATATCGAAATAGTGGACAGGATGACACTCACCACATAACGTTTTGGAAACTTGGTTGTCACTTCTAAGTCCTAACCAGCTGTATACGATAATGCGGGGCTAAGAGGTAACTTGAGGAAAACCAGGGTGTCACTTCTATGTCCTCACCAGCTATATGATATGCGGAGCTAAGAAGTGTCAAAAACTATTTCAAGGATTTGAACATTTTCAGCTGACGACCTGACCAGAGAGAATAGTAACCAGAATGACTAGCGTGATCAGAATGATTGGAGTCACGTAGTATCAGCTGCAACGCTAACTATGAAGTTGACCATTTCAGCTGTAAAGCAGAAACCTAGCAACCGTAGAGCTTAATAGTGATGATGGACGAGTAGCAGTTAATCACTAGTTGCTGAACGAATTTGTTGGGAGCTAATTGCTTGATGGACCCATCTGGAATATAGACTGCTTGATTTGCCAGTGTGACTGATAGACGAGTATACTTGTGACGCATTGCACAACTCAATGCACATACTCTTGGGTTATTTTTTTTTTTTGGGGGGGGGGGCGGAGAGGTCGTAAAATCCAGTGTTTTGGGGGGACTGTACAGATAATGTGTATATATGTTCCATTATGTTTAGATATTTTTACTTTTTTAGTGAATATATTTTACATATTTTATATTCGAATAATTTTTTTTTTAAACTTTGCGTAAAACGCATCATTCTTTTTGTGGTGATATCACTGTGCATCAGTGACCCTTAGTTCTTGTACCGTGTAATGTCATTTATTTGTATTTTCATTAAGTCCACGCGTTTTATTTCAATTGATCAATATTTGGTTCGTATACAGGCACATATTAATCGTTATACTTTTTCATTCAAACCATCCGTCAATAAACATTGTATTTGTTGTAGCAGTAGGGTTTAACGCCATTTTCAGCACAAGATAGGCTATACATGGCGGCCAGTAATAATGGTGGAGGACGAACTCGGAGAAACCCCAGAAAGAACCATCGACCCAAGAGAAGCTACTGCGAAGATTTCTCACATACCCACATTGGCTGAATACGAGACTCGAACCCACGCAGACTGAGGTGAGATGGCAGTGATCCGTAACGGAAAGCGCTTTAGAACATTCGGTCACTCGGTGCCCCCCATTGTATTTGTATCACGATCAATTGTGTTGTGTTGTAAATTCGTAATCCAACCCGGTTATCTTAATACACGTAAGTTAACAGTATTCTCGTTAACTACCCATTTTTCCCATCCATACTGGCGTCGGTCAGTTCTTATCAATAACGAGTTCTCGTTTTAACATTCAAATTAATGTTATGTTGTTGCAGCCTACTCTCATTTTTAAAGCAAACTGTAGACAAACATTAACTTATCAAAGGCATCAACGATAAGCCACTCAGAATCATTAACTAATCTCGGTTACGTTGCTTTGTAAGAGGAAGTAATGGGTGAACATAAACTTGCATAGTACAAGACTCGTGCGGATAATTGATTATTGACAATTATTTTCTTAATTTCGTATATGCACAGATTATGGAAAGATTTGTTCCATGGATACTCTTTTAATCGTTATTTTAAGACCCACATGTTTAGAAAGTTTTGGACAGATATTGATTCAAGCGTGGCTCGACATCCGGTGAGCATCTTGTGTGTGTGTGTGTGTGTGTGTGTGTGTGTGTGTGTGAGCATGATTACCATTTTTAACGTAGCCTGAACATGTTTTCAGTCATATCGCAACAATCTCTGCAGTATGGCAGTTTATAGTGATATCTAGCAGTGGGTCATCCTGCCGCATACATGTTGCATTATATCCCACCCAGTCACATGATACAGACACCAGGCCGACTAGTCCTAATACTAACCTCGTAATGCTGAACACCAAGCGAGACAAATGTTAGTACCATTTTTGTAAGTCTTTGCTATGACTCGTCTAGGTTCCTACCCACGACCACCCGATTCTGAGGCGGACGCTCTAACCAGTGAGCATTGTAAATGTATTATCTCTGGATAACAGCAACTTTAATCTTTTGTAAAGAAATGCATTTTATTGAATGAAACAAACGCTTAAATACACATTACACAGAGGAAAAGATGTATAACGTGAACTAGTTGAACACGAGTAGGACAGTTTTATACAGCGAGCTGCTTTGTGCAGCACGATCAATGGCGCACTTTACTTTAGGAAACAAAATAGAACTAATTTAAACTTTGTTCACTGAAACTGATTTTGTACAGAAAATAAATGTTTAATTTATTGGCAAGTACTGATAGATGCAAGTACACGGTGCGTGACTCTATGGTACTGTTCATGCCGAGCGGTCTCTGTGGAAGTATTTGTAGATCCCTAAGAGTTTGCGTTAATACCAACTGTTGAGATGTATGTAGTGAGTAACGCAATGTTCTTAAAGGAGACCAGAAACTAATGGAAATAAAGCATAATAATAACGGCACTATAGACGAAAGCCTCATTCTGAAGTATCAAATGCCACCGCAATGCCAATATTTCAATATAGGCGGATGATATAGGAGATTAATTTCTGTGACCGCGTATGCAACATTTCCGCACCTATTCGGTTACTCTCGTGATGTGACGTCATAGTAGCGACTCCAGCATCCCGACTGGCCGTTCTGCATTGCTTTCGGGTGTTAATAGCATTTTAAGAAAAGGCTGTGGACAATATTGTTTTCTCTTTTCAAATTAAAAAGACACAAGGAAAGTATAGATACCTTATTACAAGCGAGTCTATTTCAATTCAACACCATACAACACTCCGTGCTCATTACATTTCTAAAAGGAATGTTACGAGAGTGATCTTGAAAAATAGCAGCTCTAGGATACGCAAATGGTAGACCAAGACTAAAAGTTGAATTGGTCCTGACCTACCATTGTATATTTTAAATCCTGGGAAAAGTGTCAAACGTATGAGTTACGACAATAGACAGAAAGTCAAGCAAGTGACCACAAACTGCAACAATCAATTCACATATCTTTTATCTACACAATCAGTGCTAATACAAAATGACAGCCCAACAACCGATCGTGCTGATGAAATGAGTAAATGTATTTTCAAGATTACAATCTAAGTCAAGTCACCACTGTCCTATGTGAAATTGAGATCGGACCTTAATAAAATGGAAGCTTTGCTAAATCAAATAAAGATTCTTAACCCCTGACACGGTTGAGAAAGCACAATTTTCAGTAATCTTAAAAATCAAAAATTAATTTAAAAAAACCCAAACATTTCAGTCTTTGACTGTTGCACGTAGAATGTATAAACGGTAACCTGTAATGATTGTACTTGATAGAAAACAATCCCTTGGAAATTTTAAATAGCAGCTATTAAAAGGAAAGAGGTCAGATATAAAATCAAAGTTTCACATTAACTGGCTGACAATAAATTCGGGGAGGCGACTATTGACCCCGCCCACTTGCCCCAATGTTCAAGCGCCCATGGGACACGCCATTTCTCCCTGTGATACGCCTAATAATCCCCCAGGGCAAGACCCTTATTTCATCTTCTGGTCTTCATACTAGCAAGAGGTTAGAATTAAGTACACAAACATAATGGCAGTGTAACAAATTAAAAATTCATTATTATCATTGCACTTATTTTGTGAAAAGGACTGGCCCTCTGACATAATTGAAAGAAACCGTGTGCTACAGAGTGTGATTGTAAGCACCCGAAATTGATTGGCAAATAAACTATGCCCTATTTTGTTATAACTTCGAATTATTTCGTTACTACAGTATTCACAAGTGATAAAATAGAATATGGCATCTGTGGATTGCACACTTGATTTATATTTACGTATAGTTTTTGTCGTCTTCTGAGAAATGAAAATTGTCAGACAAATTGAAATAATCCGGAGTTCTCTGCAAAAAATCTGGAGATAATACGAAAAAGTGAGGTAGGTGGTGAAATGACCCCAAAATCGGAAGGTTTTAATTAATCTTCCTTTCCTTGCATTGTAAGAGGAAGCACGCTCTCGGTTTGCACATTTACATTATGAGTCCAATAATGAAAAATAGCCACTGAAAATGATTTCTTTTTTTTAAAAGTACGTATCTACCGTTGACTTATTCCATAGATAATATCGATGTTTTGCAATTTAAAGATCTGTGAGAAAGATTTATATATCAATATATTCAAACTGCGTTTATGCGTTGAAAAGTACATATCATCCGTGGATTGTTCCATAGATAATATAAATTTTTACGTCATTTTAAGATATATGTGTTTATAGAAAGATTTATATATCAATAGATTCAAAACGCTTTGATACCAACTTGAAATGTTGCTCGGTAAAAAGATTGTCTTCAAGTTAATAGAGATCCATGAAATGGCTCTTTATTATCTTCCTGTAATGTACATCGCAACTCACCTTGTTTAACGGTTAAACAGGTATGGCGTTGATACATAACTATTTATCGTCCGTAACGATTACAAATAATTACTTTGTCAATCTAAACTAGTGTCGATTTCATGATAAATCTTACCTGACAATATCATTACATGATGCACAAGGCAGCAAACCAATAGATTTGTAAACATTTTTTCATTACTTCCTCATATGTTTCCAACTTCTAATGGCAATGTAAGAAGACAGACTGTTTCAAATTTCTAATGGCGGTGTAAAGAAGACAGACTGGACTTAACCTATATATATTCATCCACCAGGTATGCAAAATAGAAAATATAAATAAGTACACATTTTCGAGTGGAACATTATCCTTCGAAAATGAAATATCAACATAAACTTACATTTAGTAAAATTACTGCATGAAGAGTCTGTTAAAAATAATTAGAATGGGACTATATTTTCTGAGTGTATTTAATCAATATATCAGTCGCCACAACTATTCTGACCTCGTATCCAAGTTTATATTGAGTAAATTGAAACAAATATTGCTTAATCTATTAACAACATTTGTATATCTCCTTGAATCTCTCTCTCTCTCTCTCTCTCTCTCTCTCTCTCTCTCTCTCTCTCTCTCTCTCTCTCTCTCTCTCTCTCTCTCTCTCTCTGATCGCTCACTCGCTAGCTAATATATATCGGTTAATGACAATTTAGGAAGTTTTGAAAATAGATTTCTGATAATCTCACAAATTTTCAGTGTATAAGATTATAGAGTGGTTTGAAATACCAATGTTTATTTTGTTGTTAGTGATGTACTGATAACAATGAATGATAATAGACGGTGTATTAAGCAGCTGGTTAAAATTCAAGTTGTTAGACACTAACTTTCAGTTCAGATATTAGCAAATAATTAATATGTTTAGCAAGCAATATATTATATATGACCTGCTCGAAATTATGATTGTGTGAGTACGGTAACAAGCGATTGATAAAAAACAAATAACTGTTGACAAACATAGAATCGAATGGTTAAACATTTCATATGACATACAATCCAGTTTAGACCTACCAAAATTTAGACAAAGCAAACAGATTGCTTGCCGTCTCTGTTTTAAACACTCGATATTTATAAACTTTATGATGATTTATATTAAACACGGGATGAGGAGGTTGGGGGGGGGGGGCATTTGTTATTGCAGCTTAATTTTGTTGGAGGAGAACCAGAGCGTTGTTTCAGTTCGGTTCATTCGTTTGTGTATAATATCTGTTGTTGTATGTCTGTGTGTGTGTGTGTGTGTGTGTGTGTGTGTGTGTGTGTGTGTGTGTGTTTATTCTGTAGAAAGTAGTCTTAACTACTTTGAACTAAGATCTCATCTCGCGAAGACCCACGTTACAAAATATTCATTTCCAAACACCATAAACTATAATCTAATGTGTTGATTATATCAACGACCAGCATACTGACGTCCTCTTCCTGGCAGAAACATGGCTAAAAATCATCAGGCAATGAGCCCAAGGGCGCGAATGTTATATCCACTGCATACTCCATCAATTCGTTCCACCTCAACCCTCGTGAGGTGGAATTGCTGTCATCACAAAGAATTCCACTATAAATTGACTTAATTACAACAAAACCTTCCGTTTGTTCTACACGTTGTTCGAACTTGTCTAAACAACACTCACACGATCAAAAAGGTTATTCCCATTTTTTTCTGCCTCTGCCGCCCTCCTCCTAGTAGAACAAACAAACTGACTGAATCTCTCTTTGTTCGAGCAGTTTCAGAATCTTCTGGAGTATGGATGTTCGATAGGTGGTAACCTAATTATTCTTGGATATCTCAATGTTCATTTTGAATGTCATGAAAACCCATATACATCAAAACACCTAAATTTTATTCATGTTTCAGCCTTAAACAGTCAGAAAACCAACCCACCCATAAACTTGGTCACGTTTTCGACTGGATTCTTAATAGACCTGATGATCCACCCTTGGTTTCCACGAACATGCATCGGATCTCCTCTGCATTATGTGCCATCTCGACGTATCAGTCACTACCTCCCCCCCCCCCCGTATTTGTTACAAAGAGAAACCTCGTATGATAAATAGAACCAAACTAATGCATGACATTCAAGAAAATCTAACAACTTTCTTACCTCCTACAGCAGAACATATCGATAACTGCCTGCATTCATCACTTGAATAACATGCCCCAGTCACCAAGTGCAGAATATCAAATAAATAGGCTTCTCCTTGGTATAGCAGTGTTAGGGACCAACTTCGCACTGCTAAAAGACCCGGCACAAGAAACCAGAGAGGCCTTCACCTTCCTCCAGACTCACTATTCATAAACAAATCTACGACGCCGCTAAGGAGAACGTCACAAACATAGTCCATTGTCAAAATTATTCCACTACAGTAATAAGACCACTGAGAGTCCCCGCGGCAACGAGCTCATCAAGATAACTAACAAACAATCGTAAAAGAACAAAGGTACGCCATTTCCAACTACCCTCTTTCCAGTAGACCTATTTGCAAATTTGTTCCGCGACAAAGTACAAAGCATTGGCGAAACACTTGACAATACAATTTCAAATGATTCGTCGTCACCATACAGTTACAATACAGAATTTCAGCGAAGAGTATTATGAGTGTTTGAACCTATCTCTATGGATCTAATACCGGCAATCGTAATGAAACGTACTCCAACGTCATGTGAACTTGATTAAATTTCAGCATAACTGCTGCTTGAGTTCTTAGACCCTATATTGCCTTCACTAACTGATGTTATTAATCTCTCTCTCTCTCTCTCTCTATCTGTCTCTCTCTCTCTCTCTCTCTCTCTCTCTCTCTCTCTCTCTCTCTCTCTCTCTCTCTCTCTCTCTCTCTCTCTCTCTCTCTCTCTCACACACACACACACACACTCCTTAGGAATTCTCGTCATGTTTCAACGATTTAAAGAACTTCAGCACAATTTCTAATCTCCCATTCATATAAAAAAAAATCTTATAATAAGTTGTTCTAACCCAACATGTATCTCATATGAATAAACAGTCTTCTTACGATGTACAGTTTTGATATCGCCCTTGCCAGAGTACGGAAACAACGCTTCTGAAAGTATGTAATGACATTCTCTCTGCTTTGGATAGCGGTAAGATTACATTCCTCACCCTACTTGATTTGTCTGCAGCATTTGACATAGTAGACCGTTGCCCACCATGTATTTGGCATTCACAATACAGCCGTACAGTGGGTCAGGTCATATATAGTCACCAGGACTCAAATTGTATCTGCAAATGGTATACACTCTAGCCCAGTTGATCTATGTTGTCGTGTTCTACAGGGTCATTTCGTGGAACTTTTTCACTTCATTCAATACACTCAGCCGCTCCCAAGTGTCATACATCATCACAAATTGTTTGACTAATTGTACGCTGATGGTATATAACTAAATATACAAGTCGAGCCCCCCAAATGAAGTTGATGCTATCATCCAAGGAGTAGAGAGATGCATTTCTGATGTGAAATCATGAATGACATGTAAAAATCTCAGATGAGTGATGATAAAACTGAGGCCATTCTGATCACAACACAAAGGCGTTCTCATTCACATCCTTTACCTCAAAGAATAAATATCAACAATACCAACAATAAAATCACGCAGTCAGTAAAACACCTAGCTGTTATTCGAGACAGTACTCTCACATCTCTCCAACATGTTATGAATATATCCAAGGCTGCATATCTTGAGCTGAGAAGCATCAGCTCTATTCGCAAATATCGTTCAGTTGATGATACTAAAAATGTACGTGTGCATTAGTACGTTCAAGACTGAACTATTGTAATTAAATTATGTCTTGTTCGTCTCAATATCTACTCCAGAAACTTCAAAAAGTTAAAAACACAGGTGTTCGGATCATCTTTAGAGTACCACGATCAGGTCAGGGAGGCAAATGTCTTACAGAAGAACAAGCCATTCTTAAGAGATGGACATAATACTGTTCACACCTGTACAACCACAGAACTACAGGGGACCCAGACATACTCAACACCCCATCAGTGACCAACGCTGACAACTACCCCATCCTCCGAGAAGAAGTAGAGGCTGCAGTGAAAGCATTGAAAAAGGGAAGGCAGCAGGAGTAGACAACATTCCTGCAGAACTAGTCCAAGAAGGGGGTGAAGCCATGATAAGCGCCCTACTAACAATCTGCAACAAGATCTGGCAGAAAGGGGAATGGCCAACACCATGGACTCAGTCACTCATAATAACTCTCCCGAAAAAGGAAATTTGTAGCAATATCAGAACTAACGTACGATCAGTCTTATATGTCAACCAAGCAAAGTCATGCTAAAATTCTTATTAAACAGACTGTAGCCGCGGGCAAAGGAACAGGCAGGCTTCAGACCAGGGCGATGTAGAACTGAACAGATTTTCTACCTGAGAATACTATGTGAGACATACCTCCAGGACCAAGAAGACCTTTATCATGTCTTTATAGATTTTAAGGAGGCGTTTAACAGGGTATGGCATGCAGCCCTTTGGTCCACCACGAAGCTGTACAACATCAACGCTAACCTGATCTAAGTCATGTAAAGCCTTTACAACAAGGCCACCAGCGCAGTATACTTCAACGGTTAAATAGGAGATTGGTTTAGGACAACTGTGGGAGTCAGACAGGGCTGCTTGCTTTCACCAACTCTCTTCAACATCTTCCTTGAAAGAATCATGACAGATGCACTGGAAGACCATGAAAGAACTGTCAGTATTGCAGGCAGAATAATAACGAATCTGCGCTTTGCAGATGACATCGATGGCCTTGCAGGAAATGAGGAGGAGCTAGCTCAGTTGGTTGAAAAACTGCACAGGACAGCTACTGCGTTTGGTATGGAAATCAGTGCAGAGATGACCATATTGATGACCAACAACACCAGTGGCATCAACATTGACATCAGTAGTTGACGCCAAAATCTGGAAACAGTTAATAGATTCAAGTACTGAGGAGCCATTGTGACAGACGAGGGATCAAAACCAGAAATATTGTCCAGGATTGCGCAGACAATAACAGCAATGACAAACCAGAAGACAGTTTGGAAAGACAGAAACACATCAGTCAGCTCAAAAATCAGACTGATACGCTCCTTGGCTGCATCTTTATTCCTATATGCCTGTGAGTCATGGACCCTCACAGCGGATCTCGAAAGAAGGATACAAGCTGTTCAAATGAGATGCTTTCGAAGGATGCTTGGCATTACATATAGAGATCATGTCACGAATGACCAAGTCACACTTAACAGAATTAAGCAAGCCATTGGACCCTATGAAGAGTTATTGACCATTGTGAAAAAGCGCAAAATGAAATGGTATGGACATGTCACACGATCAACAGGACTTGCAAAGACAATCATGGAAGGTACTGTGCAGGGAGGGCGAAGGAGAGGATGAGAGAGGAAAAGATGGGAGGATAAAATCTCAGAGTGGACAGGACTGAAGCTGAGTGACACAGAGAGAGTATCAGAGAAGAGATTGGAATGGAGGAAGCTGGTTGTCAGGTCATCAGTGGTGCCCCAACGGTCAGCAAATCTAAGGGATATATAGAGATAGAGAGATCAGGTCACACCTCCCCGTTTTTCTGTACCCTATACTGGCTATCCATTCGATCCAGAATCAAACACACAATTTCTTCTCTGTGCTACGTTTTACTGATGGCCTCCTGTCCAGCATAGCTATAGGGCCTCGCCCATGTGTAGACACCAGCTAGATACTCACGCTCTTCTTCTGACGTAGAATGAATTTCCCTTTGAAATTAGACACACATACACAGTGATCCCTTTCAATGGTGCTCGTAAAGCTCACCTATTCCGACTGCAGAAGCACACTCAAAGACCTAAAAATGTTTTCTACATTAAATAGTTTCCGCATTTTATTGGGGGCGGGTCCAACTTAATGGTATTTGTTTTGATGGCTTTCATATCATATGTTGTAACGCGCTTAAAGCTAAAGATTAGGCGCTATACAAGATAATTATTATTATTATTATTATTATTATTATTATTATTATTATTATTATTATTATTATTATATTCTCGCGTCAAAACTTAGTCTGGTTCCCTTCTTCGTATGCTCCCTGCGTTGCACACCCCTATATGACGCACGTATTAATTATATGCAAGAGATGTGAACCAGTCTAGAAATGAGTGAACAAAAATAGAGTATCTACGGGTCTGGTTATCCATATTTTGTTAATACAAATATATAGAAAAAAGTATATTGATGTAGGTTTAGAATTTTTAGAGACTTGACTTAGGTGTGCTCAATAATGAAAGTAGCAACTGATGCGTTTGGTGCAGAAATAATGACATGCGTTTCATGCACATGTATATACAACGACTCCATATGGTGTTCTCCACATAGAAGTTTGCATCAAGTATAGTCGTGCATGAAGAAATATAAGTCTGTTCAACATCACCCATACATTTTAAGTTATTTAAATTTTAATATGAAGCTTACTGATAGGTTTAATGTGCGAGTTTAAATTGTGCTATGAGTTCCATAGGACTGCAGGTGAACGCTAAAGCCATATCGTTATGTAATGTAAACAAATGTCCTCATATGGAGATCTTCTTAATCTAGCTGTGGTACATTTGTACCTTTAATGTTATGTTTGTTAGTGACGCAGTGCGAACTTTACTATTATTTTAGGTCTGAATTATAGCAGTCTTTATCTTGTTTTCACGCTTAACCAGCACATCGGTCATGTAGGTATTTTTTAAAAATACTTTTGTGCACAATTAGGGACCTAGGCAATTACGAAATAAAGAGATACACTCAACAATACTGTCTTAATATCATACACTTCTTAAAGTGACATCTCAAATAATAGCTTTCAAATCGATTTATTGAAAAATTATTCGTCATATTGATAATAGGTTATGTACGACAGCTTTAATTTTGCAAAAGATTAAGGTAAAATATCTTCCTGTGTAATAGAGGGTGAGGGTATTTATTGTTTTGCGAATATTGCACATTTCATACTGCATTATCTAAAATATTTCAGTTGCAATGAATTATTGTATCTGTTTTATGTGTATACGTATATATCGTTTTCATTGACAAACCACATTTTGTCAAATATTAGGATCGATAAAACAACCCTCTTCTGCAAAGGGTCAAACCGTACACATTTCCACTCTATCGTGTACCCACATTCCGTTTGTAATCCATTAGTTGATAATGGTTACGTCGGAATTGATATAAGATAATAGACGACAGCCAAGGATTAATATCAAAATACCTAATGTATCATTATACGACCAGGTGAGGTAGCCTGCGCACGTGAAAAGAAGTTCTTTAACTTAATTATATCTATATCTCTTGACACAAAGTATGACGAAAATTTTGCGGATTATGTGTAGCATCGACTCCATTAAATAGAGCTATAATATTGCAGCTATCTATCATTACATTGTGCATTTGTGTATATCGCTGAGTAACATACATCACATCCGTTTAATGTGTGCCTCGAGAAAATATCCGAGCTAGATTTGATTGTTTCTCAAGCATCACCATATAGCATACGTCGAGATTATTGATAAATCCATCGACGTAATCGACAAATGGGGCGTCACCAATATCGGAGAATTAGCAACAATAATAACACAAAGTAAACGTCATGCAAGTGTTTGACATGTGAAACAAACCAATTTATCGCTGCTTCACTGGGAAAATCATCATAAGCTCCATCTTCGCAGTATCGAGGAGAATAACATCTTCTTTGATATCATTTTTTGTGATTCTGGAACCCGATTTTGAATCTGTCTTGACGATACATATCGAACAAAAACCTGGGGAGTATCCAAAAAATGCAATTGGTCAAGCATGTCGCGTTCATTGATGGAGAGTATAAAAATAAGGGTTTAAAACAACGAAATATTACAGATCTCAATTAATTATTTCATTAAATTTCGTTTTTTTTTTAAATCTCTCGGAGAAAATTTCAAATCTTTCTAGTTAAAGACACGATATAAACTAGTTCTAAGAACCGGTAATTAAAAGAACAATTATTATTTTACAGTGGAATCTATGTATTATAGCCCAAGAGAATACTGAAGGGGTAGAGCAGGGACTAGTAAAATTGCTGATGTAGCACATGTCACACGTTCTGTTGCTGCACTTTGGTTAGCACAAAAGGCAATATGGCAGATTTATCTACCACCATGGAAACAAAATCAGTAAGCACATTTTGATGGCGGCACACCTAACGAAGATCATCTAGCATTTATTGTGTTATTACCACATGATACTATTTAAACTGGTAGATGTCAGGCACGCACGTATAAATACTTGTAAACTGGTCTTGACGTTGCAAGTATATATAAATGGTTAGAGCCACTATCAACTAAAACAGCAACTGAGGTTACATCTGCTTTTGAAAGCATTTATCAACGAGGCATCTCTTTATTAGATAAAATAATGATTGCGTCTAACCATACCCAGATGGACCTATGATAATGTCTCCAATTGCATTTGATAAGCTGGTTGATGTTTGACTGGCTCTGGTTTTCGTGTTGCTGAGAAATCAATCACATCCATGTGACAGAACTATAATAAATAATATGGATTTATGTTGTGTTCCATGCAGACCACCAATGTTTACAAGTGCATTAACAACAATAATAGGAAAACAAAGCGTGTGGTTACAGGCAAGTGTGTGAAATGTGTTACAAAAGATATAAATTTGTCTTCCAGACAGTCCGGTGAAAATTAATAGGTGGCGATAACGCTGCTTCATTAGGACAATTACCAGGAACTCCATAGGTTAAATACCCAAGAGAATAACATCTTCATGGATATAAGTAATGTGGTCCTGGAACATAACTTGATATTCGACTTGACGAAAGCGATCAGCCAAGGTCTGGATAGTATAAAATAGTATTATTGATCAAGCATGTCACATTCATGATCAAGCATATAAAAATAAAGATTTACAACAACGACATATTGCTGATGTGAAGTTGTTGATTCGATCGATAAATACCATTATAAATACAAATCACAGAGAATCATTACCTAATTGGTTGGTAAGATCCTCGATGAAAGGTAATCTAGTATTAGGGGATGGTAATTAATTAACGATTATACAATAATAGAATCGAAGTATTATAGTCCAAGAGGGTATTTGTGAGGTAAAGCAGCGTTTAGTAAATGTTACAAGATATGTTGCTGAAATTGGTTAGCACGACAGGCAATATGGCATATTTATCTACCACCATCTAAACAAATTCAGTACTCGCATGTTGATGTCAGTGCTCCTAATGAAGTTCATCAGGCGCATATTATGTTTATACCTGATGATATGGGTACAAGTGTAGACATCAATGCACATACAAAGACTTGTTTACTGTCGGTGATGTTGCAAGTGGATCTAAGGAAGCAGAGCCTTTATCAAATAAAACACATAAGGTTGTTTCATCTGCTTTGAACGAATTTATTAAATAATACGGGTTAATCCTGGCATAAAATGTGTTGGTGCAGTATCATCTCTGATGAAAATGCATTGTCAAAATTAGATAAGGACATATCGCAATTTATCTTGATCAGTCAATCGTTGAAATAGTTCATGGAACACTTGCTCAGCGGTTATTTGGATGTCAATATACAAACGAAATATCAATAAACAAGGTTCAAAAAGATATGAGATCTCGTGAATGGGTTGCAAGACTATTAAGTGTAATAGATACATTAGATAGTGAGATTACTCGTTTACTCGTACATTTTCTAGGAAATCTACTAATGCGGTCAACAATATATATATTAATACAATGACAAGTCTTTTTTCAAGACAACAAGTATTAGACTGTAATGTTAGTGTAGCATATTCAAATCAGCCCAGAGAACCTGAAGGGAGTAAAAATAGAGCGACTGATCATGTTTGAACTGTTAATACACATAACAGTTTCAGCGTGGTAAGATCTACGGGTAGACATGCAATATAAATCATAGATTCAACTGCGCGTCAACGTGGATTTGTACTTGGAAACATTGCAAGGAATTCCTCAAGACACACAACTCGCACCGCATCCACTTTTATGAACTGGTAACCGGACGATGATTACATTTAAGACAGGTCATCATCACTTTTTCGCGTGTGGGAACAATACTAATATAAATTCTTTCTACCGTAATGTGTCTGGAATTATTTTTTGAATACTGCCACAAACTTACCCTGTTACAGTTAGCGCAATTATTATTCTGTCGTTGTTTCAGTGTCATGATAAATTCATCATCGAGTTCAAAGTCGCACTTTCTTATAAAAACAAAGACGGTAATTATATTTGTGATTGTATCACCAACATTGATGAAGCCCCGTATTTAGATTACTTTGATTGATTTATTAATGATCCGGCAGTATTATATGATGTGATACTGGACATACACCCAACGCCAACTCGTATCTTGAGTCAGATATATAAACACAGATTTCATTTATGTGACTCAGCGACATACACAAATACCTATAGTTATCAGAGACAATTGCAATATTGCAAAAGCTGTATTTAATGGAGTCGATACACATACTCTGCGAGACACACATCATACTTTGCTTTATGGGGATATAGATAAAATTCTTATTTTAAAAAAAAAACTTATTTGCACGTGCGCAAGCAACCCCCACGGATTAATCAAGCTAAATTTACATGATCATCGGTCGCGATATCGCGTAGGTCTTGATAAAGTTTTTGATTAAGAAACAGCAGCAAGGAGGGTGGCGACCTTCAGTGAGAGTCCTTGTAGTTAAAAATATATATACAATTTTGAAAACACAAAATTTAAAAATACAATAAGAACATAAACTAATCCTAATCTCGGTGGGTTGAAAGCTTTGATTTGAAGTTATTGATATTGAATATTCATTTACCTAGGAAGCTTAAACTTTCGTGAACCGATGTGCACCAAACGTGGTCTCTTCACCCTGAAAGCTCTTGTAATTTGGTTGAATGATTCAGTGGAACTAATATTTATAAAAAAAAGTACATTGTTTGCAAAAGAAAGACTTGATGGATTTGAGTTAGATTTGGATATCATCTTTTCGGAAAAAGAGATAATACGTTATTCATTATTGTACGTTATATTATATAACCTTTTTACTTAAGATGAGTCAATATACATATAATATCATGAATGGTTCATATTTGATTTTATCGAATAGAGCGTCAACCTACTTTCCACATCTAGGTCATCATTAACAGGAAAGACGCCAGTGCATATACAGAAACGAGAGTCTCGAATTATCATTCATGGTGAACATTGTGAGGTTAGTGTAACCATGGCAATTTATTTTATTGTGTAAGGGCTGAATATATTCGAAATAAGCCAAACTTCTTTAATTTGTAGTAGATGTCTACAATATTTATTTTTTCTAACTTAAGTGATGATTTTCTTTCCTACATTACATGATATGGGATCGGTTCGTAGTCTTAACAAATCAAGTTAAGGCTACAACAGAGAAGCTACGGTGTGCGCGATTACAATTCAAAGGTAGGTCCTTTTATATGTATTTTGTTCATACGCTTTCATTTAAATAATCATCTACGTCTGCATCAGTTTGATGCTCATTGAAGGTGCACAACTTAATAGTTTGATATTGTTTTGATAGGTTCATACTTTATCGAGTAAAACACTTGTCAGGCGTCTTATTTAGTAATGTACCGTCTGCATATTGCCCTTGCCACGAAAATGAAACTACTTTTCTGAAAGTAGTTAATGACCTAGTCTCTACTTTTTATTACAGTCCTCGCCCTATTTGACTTGTCTGCGACATTTGACACAATAGAACATGATGTATTACTTCACCGAATCCAGCATGTATCTGGCATAAAGGATACAGACTTACTATGGTTCAAACCCTGCTTAGTCAACAGCATACAAATTGTGTTCGCAAATGGAATACACGCCAGTCAAGTTGGTATACGTTGTGATGTTCCACACGTGTCTGTCATTATACATGTTGTCTTCATATTGCATACACCCAGCCACTCTCACGAATATCATGCAGTGTCTTACCAATTGCACGCTGATGACATAGCATGATACAAATCTAGAGACCCAAATAAAGTGATAATACCATCCGGTCTGTACAGTGATGCATTTTCGATTTCCATTTAAAACTTTATACACACCAGCTTGATATTTACGCTCCTCTTCTCACAAGCGTATACTCATTTTTTCCCTTATGAAAACGAAGTCGTATAGACAAGGTTCGTTTGCATACCATAGCCCAGCAAAGTGGAACGAATTTCCCACTGAACTGAGAAACGACGACACCGTCATTTCATTCAGGAGAGCCCTTAATACTAAATTTTATCTCCTTTTAGATGTTTTCTAATGTTGTAAAGCTCTTAGAACTTCGAAAGATTATGCTTGTTTGAAAGTTATTATTATTATTATTATTATTATTATTATTATTATTATTATTATACTTTTCCAGCTAACACACACGACGTGTGCCATATTTGATATTATTTGAACTTTAGCAGATTTCGTCCGTTTCAATATAACAAATTAACAAAGTGATGAGTTTATGTTTTAGTAATATTGAATTTGCAGCACTAGAAATGCTTGTATTATATGCTGTCAAAAAGTGTCTCTTACATACTAAACTTGCTTAAAAGCAAAATGACAATATTTGTTTCAGATAAACGAACCTATGACGAACAACAATTCTGCATAGCCAAGTTCAAAGGTAAAAAATGATTTTAATAGCACAGTTTCCATTTTTTGAATGTACTAAGCTTAGGATAAATATACATTATTATTTCTGATTGTGCTTTAATTTGAATACTACAGGTAACTTGTTGATATTTGGATAATACTATTAATACATATTGTCCCTTGACTTTATTCAGTGTCATCATATTAGTTTAACATGCATCTGTTTAATAATCATGTCACCTTCTTCAGTGTTAAAGATTGAAATTGGACACGTATGTAGATTGTGCCAGCACATTTTGAAATTGTGATCATTATACATA
The DNA here is from genome assembly GCA_029339505.1 of Unio delphinus. Lineage (NCBI taxonomy): Eukaryota > Metazoa > Mollusca > Bivalvia > Unionida > Unionidae > Unio > Unio delphinus. The sequence goes on from JAQISU010000055.1 coordinate 24,636,986, forward strand.
TGGTGGTAGGTCTATGGACAAGTGGGTCTGATATCCCTTATATATAATGATATCTATGATATTGTGGATCCTCAAAACGTTTGGTATCTCTTTCACATAGCTATGGTCAGAGATACTGTCAGTGCAAATCATTCAATATTTGGTCAAACATTTGACCAAGATAATGCATATAATTGTGAACAAGCTGTTCACAAAGTAACTGACAACACAATCTCGCAACTGAATAGATAAAAACATTCAAAAGTGCATTAAGCATGCATAAGACAACCAACAAGTCCAAAATGGCATCACAATATGTATATAGTAAGTTCTAAATGCATATATTTGTGTACCTCTCTCGGGGATGGCATTTGTGATTATTACATAAATGTTATAAAGTTATAAAATTGTCTTGAAAAGTCAGTAAATTAATTAAATTTAATCAGAAAATGATCAGATTTGAGCATTCACTTGTCGCTGTAACTTCAACACTTCGAATTTGACTGTGCCAATTAGTTTGTTACAATTATTGTTGCATTATAATTTTGCACAATGGGCCTTTGAACAAACAATCTCTGTAGTTTTGACCTCATATTCATAAAAGATGTTTTACTAATGTGTTTAAATACGGGCCACCTAGAACACAGCAAATGGCTCAAGCAGCAGAGAGGGTGAACAGACCACGATTTCAAGCAAAAATAATGCTTCCTACGAAACCTATTTTAACCAAAAAAAATAAGTCTCCATTTAGCAAACGGAGACTTTACGATTTTTTAATCAATTTTGGTCGCAACGATGTGGTCATCCACCCTCTCTGCTGCTTAGTGATTTCATCACTGGGTTAACAAAAAATAATAAATGATTTCAACCAAATATTTGATCGAGTCCGATACGATATCGTGTCCGAGGATCATGTAAATTTATTGTTACAAATCCATGCGGGGTTGACTGAGCATGACTAAAGAAATTTTTAAATTGATTGAAGTCCATATCGGAACACCATGTCTGCCAAATATTTCGTAGCGTATGTGTATCAACGCCGTTAAACACAGCAAGAATATTACAGTTATCTCTGATCACTTTTGGAATCTGAGTGTAGCGTTGAGTGACATATATCACATCAGTGTTTTTGTGACGCCCCCGGGAAAATATTCTAGCTGGGTTTTTTTGATTGTCTAACATCACATCGTCGTATACTACTAAATTGTTAATGCTCCCATCAAGGTCATCCACGGACGGCGCCTCGTCAATATCAGTTATAAAATCAATGGTATTCTCACCTTTAATTTCTGATGCATTCTCGTTAAAATCCTTTAACACTTCATAGCATCGTTGATCATCTACGCTAGGAGCAATTAAATACAACTTATCCCACTTCATCCATCTCATTATTAAATTGAGCAACAATTGAGTCTTGCCGGATCCAGATGGCCCGATTATAATTGCGCGGATAGAGTTTGGTAGCGCTGCATGATGCTTAACTGGTTCTCTTATTTTAGTCGCTGAAAAATCAATTATATTCATATCTCTATACATAAATTATGGATCTATATTGTGTGAAGTGTAAAACGCGTACTAGCACAAATGATGTGACGACGGTTACAACTAAAAATAACAGATCAGCACTAACTGGTAGATGTGCAACATGTGGTATAAAAAAGTTTAGATTTATTTCTACAAAATCAAAGATTTTACAATCCGGAGATGTTTTTAAAAAAAACGAGGAGGTGATATCGCAGCCAAATTGACAAAGCTCCCTGGAACCCCATGGGCAAAGTACCCCGGAGAAAAGCACCTTCCAGGATATAGCTACTGTGGTCCCGGAACACGATTAGATATCAGACTTGATGATCAAAATCAACCCCGATCCGGCGAGTATCCGATAAACGCTATTGATAAGGCGTGTCATGCTCATGATGTTGCATATAAAAGCAGCAATCTGCAAAACAGGCATCTCGCGGATGTGAAATTAATTCATGCGTTAAATGCTATTCCTGATAAACCTTTTAAAGAAAAGTTGGCTTCGTGGTTGGTAAAATCAGCTATGAAAGGCAAATTGATGATGGGTGCTGGTAATTAATAATATGGAATCAATTTATTATTCCCCAAGAGGATACTGGAGGGGTAAATCAGCAGTACATAAACTCGCTAGCGCTGCAAAAGTGAAAAAAAACTACAGCGGCGGATTGGTTATCCAAACAGGCACTATGGCAAATTTATCTACCACCACCTAAACAAATTCAATTCTCGCATTTTGATGTGACTGCTCCTAATGAAGTTCATCAGGCTGATATATTATTTCTGCCACATGATCGTGGTTACAAATACGCGTTAACCGTAGTTGATATTGCAAGTCGATACAAAGAAGCAGAACCGTTAAAAACAAAATCAGCCACTGAAGTTGCTTCTGCATTTGAAAGGATTTATCGACGAGGTCCTCTGCACTGGCCGAATCTATTGCAGGTTGATCCTGGCAAGGAATTTCAGGGTGCGGTTCTATCTACAATGAAAAATCATAATGTCACCATACGACGAGGGCATACTGCGCTACATCGCGATCAGGCCATTGTCGAACGATTTAATCGGACGATTGCTGAGCGGTTATTTGGATATCACTACGCAAAAGAATTCATTCAAGAAAAGCGATCCAGTGAATGGGTTAAAAGATTACCATCTGTGATTACTGCACTGAATAACGAGATTACTAGAACAATCAACATGAAACCTATCAACGCGATTAAAAAGAAGTCAATACCCGTACAACCACAAAAAGATTTTCCTAGAAACGCTAGCGTTTCCCAACCAATTCTTGGTAGTAGTGTCATTGTGAGGTACTTATACGAACCAGGAGAGCTTGAAGGGGGTAGAAAAAGGGCTACTGATCCTATTTGGAGCGTCACTACGCATAAGATATCTAGTATAACACGATCAACTGGTAGACCAGCAATCTATAAACTGGATTCAACTGCTCCTCAGCGAGGATTTACTCGACAACAACTACAAGTGATTCCCGAGGATACTCAATTGCCACCGCATGGTCTTAACTAGCGCCGTTGCGTCTATTGCACTCAAGACAAGTCAACATCACATTATTTCTGACATGACCGAGATTGTTATTTTTTCTGTCTACGGTGAATTGGCGAGGATCCTTATCCGAATACTGCCAACGCATTATACAATTGCAACTCGCGCAGTGATTATAATGTTGTTTCTTCAAAGTGATTATTAATTTAGCATCAATATCAGATTCTCGTTGTTTTTTTTTTGTCCTGTTGTTTGTAACCGGAGAGTTTTTTATTAATGATGCTAACATCAATATCACTTATTGTTGTGTCATTATCATCACCAATGATTTCATCATCGAGGACAATTCTTCGAAGCTGATTTATTCTTCGTACTCTGGATACTGCGAGATAGACTAAATTCGACCATTCGATGCGATTATCTACCATCCAAACAATTGTATCCGATATAGTCAATCCCTGTGAAGAGTGTATTGTTGCTGCGTATCCTAGCGTCCATGGGGATTTATTAGCACGCAATGCATCTTCAACGACATTGATATCAACCAGCACAATATCATTTAACACGAGAATCTGCTTTTCACTTCCTGACTTTGTCAGGCTTGGAATATCAACTTCTATATTCTGCTTTCGTGTATCCGAAGGCCTATAACACAACGGTACTGGAAGCGTTGCAAATTTTTCTTTATGCAATTCAAATAACTTCATCTGAAGTGTGTCTCTGACTATTTTTCTACTTGCTACTATCAAATCATTTGGTCTCCACGTTTCCCAGAAATCATTCATAGGAGTTTCTGAAATTATTTCACGCGCTATTTCGCATTGGATTTTATCCGGTTGTAATCTAAGCAGTGCTTTGAACTCGCGTAATTGTTCATCAAGTGATCTATGGTCGGTATTAATTTCTTCATAATAGTCTACAGAACCCTTTAGCCATTCATGTGGAGATCCACCGACAAATGGTGGTGGTTGGCCGTGATCACCGCACATGACGACTTTTGTGTTTTTGTTTAACAACCACTCAAGAAATGTTTTTAATACATCTAATGACACTGTGCATATTTCATCCCAAATTATGATTTCAGGAATGAATTTATCACCCATACGCTCAGGAGTCCATTTGTCACCTTTCCATCGAAAAAAACTATGATAAGTACAGGCATTTACCCCTCGCTGTATCATCTCTCTGGCGAGTCTGTGAGTCGGTGTTAACACAATCATGTTAGAAACGCTAGCGTTTCCACGACGATATAATTCAATTGCACGAGTTGTCTTTCCTGACCCACCACAACCGTTTAAATAAACTGTCTTGTATCTACATATTGGATCAGATACCGGTGGTGCATTAGAAAATTCTGATTGAATCTCATCACATTTTAAGTACTTTTCATCCATGGCAACGTCTGCGGATTCACAATACTCATGTAGCATCTCCTTTTTAAGTCGCCAACGCCCCCACGCTTCCTCCGGATCTGTGAATGCCGCTACAGCTGATTTGTACTTATTGTGTATATACATCAAATCAGTGGCTACTCTAACCGCGGTATTAGGAAATCTATTTATCATCGAAAATAGATTAATGCAAGCATAGGCTAGCATTGAACTTCTCAAATGTGTGTACTGGGAATTATATCCATCACAGTAGGTAACAACCGTACCTAATTTCTCACCATTGGATAGAAAAGCATCCTTACGGGATACAAGTTTTCCCTGTTTCATTAAATCCGCTACAATAAAATCGTATTCAGCGACATCTATGATCAACCGCGAAGAGTATTTTGCGTTGTCGTATCGTCCACCCTGGGTAAATTTACCGATTATTCTTCGTCCAAAATCTTTTGCTTGTTCTTTTTTAATTTCAAATAACTTCTTAGACCAATTCATGATTTGTTCTTCTGGAAACTGTTTTCGCAGTTCGCTAATTATACGATCTAGATCGGGTTGTGGTAGCCAAACTTCTTTCTGAGCTCGATAGCATATAATAGCTTCGGAAACAATCAACGATATCAGCATGCCACAATCAATCATACATCTCAATAGCACTATTGGCATCCAGTGTTTTTCAGATAGGTGTCTACCGAGCCAAACATAACTACACGGATGTAACCCTGTAGCGAGTTCAAATGATATCACACGAGCGAATCCGGTTAAATCAAAATCAGGCAATGGTCCATTAATCGCAACACGAGTCATTTCATGCGTGGGGTGTCCAAATCGTTTGAAGTATTCAGTGCATTCCCCATACCCGAGAAAACTTCCAGGATAACACGCGGATATATCAATTGAAATCATACCGTCACGATGGAATTTTGTATTCCACAGTCCTCCATGACCAAATTCGATGCAACTCAATTTAACGTCCTCGAGAAAATCACTTCGTGTTGGACGCCATGAGTTTTTTTCTCTTGCGAAGTGAGCTACCACTGATGGAATAGTAAAACTATCCGTCAATAGTTTTTCATGGGAACTCTCCGGTGAAAAATCATTAGCGATTTTTCTCATTCTGTTATCTAATTCTTCAACGCGATATAATTCACCATTTGGTCTTACAAATTGATCAAATCCTGATTCGGAACCAGCACTACTAAGTAACCACACTGACACAGGATCATCTTTACACAACGCATGAATAGCATCAAATAATTTCTCTTCATAGAAAACATCCCCGGAAAATTCCCCGGAAAATTCCCCGGAAAATTCCGGGGGGATATATCTTACGGTTCTATCTCGTGGAAATATTGTTACTGCAGGTGTCCACGCGTGTTCGTTATGATCAATAATTTGTATTGGAGCCCCTCGCGATTGATATTTCGGTTCGTATAATACTTCTCCGGTTATTGTTGTTACTGATATTGGGAATTTTAATGATGCTTCTAATTTAGCTATATCAGAAATCTTTGCACCGTGCTGTTTCACTGTCAGTTCCCATTCGGTTATTTTCCTACGTCGCAGATCAGTTAGTTTATTTCCTCGGGATGCATTTGTGAAGTGTTCCATTACCCGTGTTGCTACACAATTGAGCCTTGACGAAGTCAACGGTGAATATTTCATAGGAGCTAGTTTTGCAATATCGGGTTTATCATTTAACGGATATATCCCATAAACCATTGCTGTTACGGGATAAGATCTTTCGTAGTATGGTTTGTCAATTCCAGTTAGAATTCCTGGTTTGGAATCTTTACTTACAATGACAGTTTTTTTATCCTTGAGGATTGGTTCAAATTTATCCCTAATAATCCATTTGCCTTCGACTTCGATAATGAATTTTATTCTGAAAAAATACTTCTGATTGGAATTGCTTTGCTTGAAATCCTTTAGATTTCCACCTTTGGATTTTCCACCTTTGGATTTTCCACCTTTGGATGGAAATTGCTTTGCTTGAAATCCTTTGGATGGAAATTGCTTTGCTTGAAATCCTTTGGATTTCTCACCAAGGTGTGAAATTATCTCAGCTGCTCTTTTATCGTTCATAGTAGCATCGATGATGGGTACATTGACATCTTCATCAATAATTCGAAATGTCGACCAACAGTATGCTGCACCGTCTCGGTAGAATTCATTAAAACACTTTGATTTTACCGAGTATAGTTCTATCACCGATTAGACGTTTTGGTGTATCAGAGACTCTATCGAGATTGAATTTAGTATTTCTCCAAGGCTTAATTTTCGATAATCTTTGGAACTCCCTATCAAGATTGAATTTAGTATTTTTCCAAGGTTTGATTTTCGATAATCTTTGGAACTCCCTATCAAGATTGAATTTAGTATTTTTCCAGGGCTTAATTTTCGATAATCTCTTGAACTCCTCCATGTTATAATTAAAACAAGTATTTAAATAGAAAAATATAGTATAATGAATCACTGCAAGTGGCTAATGATTGGATCTACAACCCCGTGTAACAAATCATGCAGAAGTGAATTCTGTGGGTATCATATGCAAAGCGTGAGAAACGGTTCAAAAGGCCCTCTCCCATGCCTCCAATGTGGGGTGGGTGTTAGAGGAAAATCGCAATTATGCCTTGCTTGTGGGGGTAAACGATACAGGGAACTAAAATGCTACTATGACAAACGAATCATTGACTCCGTCATCCTTGATAAAATCAAGGACAAAGTCATAAAAACCCCTCAAGATTATATCCAGAGATTTATAATTAAAGCAGATAATAAATTAGACAAGTAGTATTATTATACAAATGAGCCAAGATTTCAGACCTCACCCAGTGCTTGCTAATTACGAAGCCTCTAGTGATGGTGTTGTCAGGCACCGCAGACTCAAAGAACCGGTTGGGTATCTGAATGATATGGGATATTTGATGTTTTCAGCTGGGAGGAAGAAGTATCTCTGTCACAGAGCCATCTATGAAGCATTTTACGGATTAATCGAAGACGGTCTTATGATTGATCACATAAATGGCGTGAAGACTGATAATTGTCTTGGGAATCTTCAAGCCGTCTCGCAGCGCGATAACCTTTTAAAAAGCAACGCTGGTAAGCACGCAAAACATCCCAAGGGTGTGAAATCGTTTGATTTAGAAAATAATGAAGAGAGAAGCTTTCAGTCGATAAATGCGGCTGGAAAATATTTCGATATTTGTAGTACTTCAATTCGATTTGTTGCTGAAAAAATCATTAAAACATCTCTGTCTAAATAAAATGGTCATAAAATAAAGTTCGTATACACTGAAACTATTTAAGGGAGATAAATCCTTTATGGATAAATCCGCACTACAATTCTCACTCTACCTACTAAGTTCCCTTGTATTATGACGTCAAAGGAATTTGTCGCCTGCTATATTACCTGTACTTGACTAGGCGCGCCCACGTGACTGTAATGGAGATATAATGCATGAGTTTTCGATAGAGAATAAAACTTGTTATTGTCGCTTGTGGGCTAAAACTGCATTATTATTTTTATTTATCTACATATCTCATGTGTGGGGGTGGGTGGACTAGCAGTAAAGCAGACAGCTAACTCGTTCTTTTCAGTACACAAATTCTTTATAATCTAACGCATTACCTATGTTCGCTCAGCCAGAACGCGAGTGTTTCCTATTCATTGAAGTAGGTGGGTGTGGTTAAAATCACTATGTGCGAGTTGTATTTTTCTGTGTGTAAAAGTATTTTATTTCCTTTTTTCTGTATGCATTTTTTTTTTATATAAAAATATATAATGAAAACTCTCTTATTGTTAAGTATACATGTCTTCCCTCTCCTCTATATTGATCGGTATTCATGTGACCTTCAGTACACACTTCTGTTTCCCACCCTGTATGATCGGTATTTCACTGACGCAGGCATGCGTGATTGATATTTACAAACAGTTAAATTAATTTTTTTTTTGTGTACTTAGTATTTTATATTCCTAAATACGATGGATACAGTAAAATTGTCTATTTTAAAAATCTCTTATTGTTAAGTATATCAGATATATATATATATATATATATATATATATATATATATATATATATATATATATATATATATATTAAAAAATCTCTATTCTGTATGACTAGTCCGTGGTGTAATGGTATCGTGTTTGTCTTGTAAACATAGATCTATCAACTACGTGTTCGGTCCCCATAGCAGATACATTATTTGATGGCGAAACGGAAGATGTTTTTTTCTATTAATTGGGGAAAGAGGGCGGTCCCCCTCAGCCAAACCAACATGGCAACCCATGCTATCGCATTCTCGGTAGCGTGGGTTGGTGTTTTTTCTAACTCATGCAACCATGAATTCGATTTCATGGGTTGCCATGTTGGTTTGGTTTACCACGCCCACATCATTACATCACAAATTCCATCATCGTTTCATTGAATATGGTTGTGAATGTCCTCCCAAGCATATCTTCTGGGCGGTCTAAGATGATGTTTGTCACCTTAGGCCTCCCGCCGGAGATGTATGTTTTGTGGACATCGCAATCCCATCCTTAATTAAGTATGTGTATGCCAAAAATCTGCCGCAACACTCGAGCGGAGATATATACGGCATTGTACTGTCCTTCATTTTTTTTTTTAATAATTAGAGATACAGTATTTTATTTATATAAAAATATAAATAATGGATATCAATGATGTAAATGCTATAATTGCTGAAATCTCAAATTTAAATAATAAAGGGGTATTATTATCTGAAAGTCTCGACGTTGACAAGATTACCTCGGAATATGAAGATATTGAATATCTGTCTAGTAAGGGTCGTTATGGTAATCGACAAGATTACCTCGGAATATGAAGATATTGAATATCTGTCTAGTAAGGGTCGTTATGTTTTACCTAGGATGTACAGGCTCGTGAAAGGAATTCAAAAATCCATTAATGGTTGTTTGTACGGTAACGACATTAATTTATTTATAACGCTATTTAGCACCGTTGAAGCAATACGTCAAAAGCTCGGCCAAGAATATCAAAAACGAGCTGAAATTGGTTCTAAAGTTCGTGATCTTAGAAAAATGTTAAACGAGGAGCGACCAGTATCTTAACCACGTGGGTGTTACTAAAAAAAATAATAGGCTTTCGTAAATAATTTAAATAATTTATTTATTTTTTTTTTAGCGTTTTTTGTAACACTTGTTACATAGGATTTTCTCCTGAAAGGATACTCATCAGTCTGGACTTGCTCATGCAGTTATGTGCATAATGGATGATCTGGTCGTAGTAGCAAGTAATCACCGCGACGCCTCCATTTTCACGTAATTGTTCTTGTTGCCGCGTCGTTAACACAAATCGTTCATCGCCATTCTCAGATATTACAATTCTGAAATCCCCAGCGATGTTATTTCTGAAACACTCGCGGATAGCGTCGTACAGTTTAACCCTGTCGAAGATGAATACGTTAGCTTGATGGTACATTATTTAATAACTAAGTTATTAAATAACTAAGCTTTTAATTGTGATGGAAACCCTCCGGATTTCACATTTGAAAATTTAGTTCACAAACAATATATGGTTGGTGAATCGCTTACAACTAAATTAGCCCGAGAGCGGCTAGCAGCAATTAAAAAGTTTATACCGGTTCGAGACAGACTTCGCGAGAAACTTCAACAACGACAACAAGCGCAGACTGACTTTTCTGTGTCAAGTGAACAACTGTTTACTCCGATAACAAGTGCGACCAAAGATGTGAAAAAGTTAACTGAAGCAGCGATATACGGAGATATTCCTGAGCGAGAACGAGTAAAGAAGGCGCCGCTGTTTGATACGCTTGAAAAGATAGCAGCAGAGACCGGACAAACACGCGCAGGGATACAACAGTTATCCAGTGATATAAAAACTCAGCGCGAGTATGAACGATTAGCTGATATTGATGATGAAAATCTACAATTTTCCACACCTGAACCACAACCTGTTGATGTCGTCACCCCAAAAGGTATCCCCTTTATAGAAAAACTCACCGACGAAGCTATAAAGGAAATCAAACGTCTTGAATTAATAAAACCCAAAGATTATACGACTTTTGGTGATTTCGCCGCCAAAAGCTTTGATTCTAGAAAGGATTTTTTAAAAGACGAGTATAAAAACAGTAGAATAAGCCGAGATGAATGGGTTAATTGGTTGTATAAAACAAATAAGGGGATTATTGGTAATTTGAAAAAGGATACAATTGAGTATAGATCTTTTAAAGTAGGAGTTGATAGTTATGGTATACAAAAACAACAAGAACGAGAAAAACAAAGTCGAGGCTGACAAAGGCAATTACTTGATGATAGTCAGGGCGCAACTGGTACAACTGAGGAAACAAGCGGAAAAGGATATTCGATTAAAAATCCAAAGGATGTCTTTGACTCTACCGTGACATGTCCTGGTAATATTCTCAGTGATATATCACGGTTAGAGGTTCTCATCGGAGGGAAACGAGCCGGAAATAACTCCGTCGAGATAATTAATGAAGCAGCTGATATCTGTAGACGATTATTTGCCGGCGGTATCATGGACATTAATGTATATCGAGAACTTATTGCTGAATTAGTTGAAAATCACAACGATGAAAATCTTATGGATGTAAGCGATTGACCACTAATTGAAAAACTACTAGTTTTATAACAAGATGATTATACACTACAACCATGATAAACCCGTAAGCGTCTACGTGGTGAACTCACGATTGCCTGTTTATCGCGCGTGGTACGGAGATGGTTTCGGCAATACCATTGCGGGGTTATTTACAAGAATGGCTCCCAAGGTGGCGCCGTTAGCTAAACAATTATCAATGAAAGCCATTGATGCTATCCGTGATAAGGGAATCAATTTCGTTGGAAATCTTGCAGGAAAGGCATTTTCTGCCGCGAAAGATAAAATAGCATCATTGGTACGAAAGAAACCAGGAATGACGAAGTCATTAGTGCTGAAATCAACTACAGTGATGCCTGCAAAAATCAGCAAAGCAATAAATAGTGCAGTGGAAGAAAAACTAGCGCAATTGACTTCGTCACCACCGGTAACAGATAGCGCTATCTTGAACGCGATAGCAGGAAGTGGTTTGAAACAAAAAAGAAATTCGAAGAATTTTCAACGACGATGATTACAAAGATCAAAATGCTTTGCAATTCACCAATTGAAAACGCTAGTAATGTTATAAATGTTTAAACGAACAGCTGATCCCGCGTTAGATATGGAAGCCCCAATGCGCAAAGATGATTCCGTCCGCGATTATCAGTACTATTCCTATCATGCAATACAACCCGACCTACGATCGCGAATTGAACTTCAAGTTCAAGATACCAGTAAATACTTTTTGCCGTGTGAAGCATTTATTGAAGTAGAAGGAAAACTTGTAACAAATGTTGCAGCTGATACCCCATATGCAAATGATTCAAATATCCGAGTTGGTTTCGTCAACAATGGTATAATGGCGTTATTTGAAAGTGCAAGATATCTCATTGATGGAAAAGAAATTGAATCAATCGACCGCGAGGTTGATGTTGCAACAACAATAATCGGACTAGCAAGATACTCCGATGATTATACAAGATCGGCTGGTCCATCTATGATGTTTGCAAAGGATACCTCTGATAACGCTGACCACCTTCAATACATTAAAGTGTTAACACCGCAAGACACTTCAGTTGATAATCAACGAGAAGCAACTAATCCAGAACGTCGAGCTAGACCCGGAGCTGCGTTTGATATTCTCGGAGGTGTTAATGGTAATTTCAATTTAGGATTTGCAACACGAAAATTAGCATTGCAAGAACAGCAGCGATATTTTTCATGTGCGATTCCACTCCATCACATATTTGGATTCTGCAGAAATGTCAGAAAAGTCATCTATGGAGCCAAACACACAATCGCATTAGTGCGAAAAGGCAATGACAATGATGCAATTTGGCGTACTGGTGCCGATGAATGTAAAGTTGTTTTGAGTAAAATAGTATTATGGATGCCAGTAATGACTCCATCAATTACCACGGAAGAGCGGCTACTTTCGTTTATGGAAACCGGTGGTAAATCATTGCTAAGTTGGCTAACAACAACGACTGATGCTAAAGAGGATAATGTTAATGGTACATTTACATGGCACCTGGCATCAAAACAAGGCGTTTCAGCTCCACGTCATATATTTATAGCGCTGCAGAATCGGAATCGATTAGGTTCCCAAGAACGCAGTCATATGATATTTGATCGGTTAGGGGTAAGTGAGGTTTCACTGAGAATAAACGGACAACAAGAACCATCTGAGGATATACAGCTTAATTACGGAAACAACCAAATAGCACGTGTGTATCATCGGATGCTGTCATATATGGGTCGTGATCAAAATGTTGATACTGGTTTGCAAATATCTCAGCTCGATTTTAAGAACTTGTATCCAATTTATTACTTTTCACTGGAACATCTTGATTTAACAAGGCAATCCGTTGTTGATATACATTTTAGGGCTCGTATAGATCCTGGTGGTGTTGATTATAGAGCGGTTGCTGTTATTCTCAGCGACAAATCAATGTTGTTAGAAGGGGCTGGCGGACGAATGATACTTGTTGATGCACCAGTGGAAAATCTGTAAATGTAAATGAAACTTGAAAAGTTTCCATAGGATTTCCCCAATTAGATCAATTGAAAGCATAAATGTGTTTTACAATAAAATGCCATATAGTGTTGTTAGTGTCAAGCTGACTGATGGTCAGGTCAAGAAATTAAAATCAAAATCCGCTAAAGAATGTGGAACAACAATAACGTTAAAACCAGCGCAGATGTCCGGAGGTACACATAAAATATCATTAACGGATCGTCAAATAAAACATTTCAATGATGCAATGAAAAATAAGCGAGGAGTTCAAATAGAATTTTCGAAAGCTGCAGTCGCGAACATGATAAAATCAGGTGGTATATTTCCATTGTTAGCCGCAATACCAGCATTGATTGCAGCGGCTGCCCCAACGGTGGCGAAGGCGGCAGCGTTGGGAGCCGTTGGGACCGCAGCAGGGATGGCGTTGAAAAAGGCAGCTGGTGGATCCACTCGTGGATCTGGGTATAAAAAAAAGGGAAAGGGGTTGTACCTACCAGGAACCCCGTATTCATGGTACAGCGGCAAATCCGTGAACGGATCGGGTCTAAGAAAAATACCAGGAACGGTTTAATTGAAAGCCCAATTGTTGAGGAACCTATAGTTGAGGGACCTATGGTTCCTATGTCCAATTTTGATTTAATTGATGCTGCTAAAAAACTAGCGATTAAAAATTTCAGAGGTGTTTTTATGAGAGATCAATTACCACATCAACCAAACAAAACTGAAACAGGTATTATTAATCTCGATAACAGCAACGGACCTGGAACTCACTGGGTTGCATACGCGATTGATCCACGTGGGATTGTCTATTTCGATTCATATGGGTTAGCTCCGCCAAGCGAGTTTATGCGGTATATAAATTCCTCGATGAAACTCAAAGGGTTTCCGATTTTTTATTCCACGCTGCCAACACAACAATTAAATGATCCACCGATATGCGGCCGTGAAGTATTAAATGTCCTCGCGGAGATTTCATTAAAATCCTTTGGATCTCCGTGGAAACCACCTCATATTATTGTAAACGAATACACGAGTGGGAAATTACAAGGATCAATAAATTGAAAACACAAGTTACGCTAACAATAATGATCGATATTTGGGGACAATCTCTGTCAATGTTGGAACCCACCGAGGAAACATCTGCGGGTTCTATCGAGGATGTAAAAAAAATAATAGAAGATGAAATCGCTGAGACGTTAAATTTAACAAGTGTTGACCCGAACGAAATAGCTGTATTTCAAGATCGCCAGGGTAAATTGAAAAGCAGTAATATATCCGTGAATGACATTTTGATACGGCATCGCGCTGCCGCTGAAAACTCTATTGCACTGTATTCCAACGATGGACAACTAATTAAACCAGGCGCACTTGTGTCTACGATCACCGACGCGATTGCTACCAACGAACGTGAGCTGAATGATTTTATACGAGGTTATAATAGTTTTCGCAAAAATGTCGTACATAAATTTTTTGGAACCCCGCTTGTGGTTGGCATGACTCTCGCTGAAATTAAAAACTATCTATCGCTATTCTTCGCTAACAAGGACGCGGGAAGGATGATGAATGAAAATGAAATCAAGGCAAATTATCTCGAGATTTCTAAACTAATAGAAGATCAAAAACCCACTAATGACATTGTTGGTAGATTCTTTGGATCCCCACCTGTGGCAGACTCGACTCTCGCTGAAATCAGTGAGTTTATCGGCAAGCACACTCACAATGCCTACATCGCTAATAATTTCTTTGGTGTCCCGGTTACATCTACAATGACTCTCAAAGATATTAATATGTTTATGGTGAGACAAACAACACTTAATACCATCGTGGATAAATTTTTAGGGAGAACACCTGTGTCTGAAACCACATCGTTGACAGGCATGACTCTCGCGGAAATTAAAAGCGCTATTGACAAACAAAAGCACACCAGCGATATTGTTAATAAGTTCTTTGAGGGCAGTAGCCTCCAAGATATCACGACGAAATTTTCTAACATCGACAACCATATTAAAACCCAAGCATGGATTAGAATCAACGAACTTCTGGTTTCATTCTTTTCTGACAGGGAGCCAAGGAAGGTAATAGATCCTACCAGAATCACGGTATATTATCTCGATATTTACGACGATCTTCTTAAACTGAAAGAAATATATGAAAAGGTAAAGATTCCGCATAACCACATAGGCGTTAAAAATATCGTGTATACGGTTAATCATGGAACCATGGATTGGATAAGAGACGTTTATACTACATTATCCATCGGTATCTTGAGTCTCCCCGGCATAGCGGGCCCTGACTACAAGCCAACATGGGCCGATGGTATCTACAGGCTAACGTGGATCTCTATCGATCAATTTAATATGATCGCGGACGGTAAAACCTACTCTGGTGGCACCGCAACGTTAATTATGGATGGTCGCAAAAAAAACTTTAATGTCGTCGCGGTTAATAGCTCCACCGTTAGATCAAAAATAACTTGGTGTTTAGAACTTGTAGACGATTTTTCGGATGAAGCTACTAACAATTCCCGCTAACGATGACAAATAATTGAAAACACTAGCGGGTTTAAAATAACAATGATTTCATCAACGCAATGTCGCTATGATCAGGTCAGAGAATTTCAAAATAGACTCAAAACCCTCACTGAGGAGTATCAAATAAAAATGAAAAAATACCGACGAAGAATCACCGCAATTGATGTTACTATGTACTCGGTGTCAAGCGTTCTCGCTGGCGCCGGAATAATACTTGCATCGGTTACAATGATTGCCCCGGTCGTAGTTCCAATTTGCATTTCTGCGGTGGCTACAATCGGGGGTATATCAACCGGGATAGCAAAAAAGATATCATCATGCAGCCAGAGTAAACTGCAGAATTACTTACTTCAATTTCATATTGCATCAACCGCATACTCGCAATTATCATTGATGATATCGTCGTCACTCGATAATACGATTATATCAGATAGTGAATTCTCAGCGATGGTCAGTATTTTTGATTCCGCGATATCGAAATTAGAGCGACAACATGAATATAATAACAATGACAACACCGATGGAATCAGAAAACACGAACCCAAAAAAACAAAAAATGATCTCAATAATATCAACATTACCAGATTGTGAGTTCTCAGTGATGGTCAGTATTTATGATTCCTCGATACCAAAATTAGAAATAAATCATGAGTATAGCAACGATGACGACACCGATGGAATTACTTCAACGAGTAGTGGAGAACACGAACCCAGTACAAACGAGTATGATATCAATAACATCAACGAATCCAGAATTCAGTGTGAATTTCCCCTCTCCGGTCCCAGTGAAGGAGATAGCGCTAGCAAAACTACGAGTGTATCACAGTTGGCCTAATATCAGATCGGTTGCATTTAGTGGTCAGCAACCCAATAACACACTGGTGTTCTCGTATAAGAATAAACCCGATGGTACTCCAGAGTGGGAAACTATTTCGTTACCAACTGGGTCGTACCAAATTAAGCAAATCAATGCTGAAATTCAGCGTAGAATAAAATCAATCACTGGAAAAGAATCAAAAATAGCTATTAATCTTCATCAACCGACGCTCTCGTCGTCGATCGAAATAAGCACAGAGGGATACATTGTAGATATATATAACAGCTCGTTAAGAACAGTGTTAGGATGGCCTGAAAAACCACCGGAAAAATCCGCCACCGACTTAACCACGGACATACAATCATATCATGAAATCAATCCCAGTTATCGAGATAATTTATCTGATATAAGAAAAGGAAGAATCGCCGATAGATTTATATTTACCAACAAAGACACATTGCAATGGGATTTTATCATTAAAAGAACAACCGACTCATCTGTTACTATTTCATTTACGCTAACTGACGTCCGTGATTATTTTAATGAAATTAATCGATTACAACAAGCACAACTAGAACAACTACGGAAAACAAAATCGCAAAAACATGTTGAAATAATAAATCAACTTATATCTGACATGAAATATATCTATGAACTAATTATTCAAACAATAATTAATGACAACAGCGACAATAAACAACGATTCCTAACCGATTACAATATCACAGAGGACAATCTGCGTAATTTCAAGTTTCCCAAATACAACGCTGATGAACTAGCAAGAATTGTTAAAACTGATATCAAGGCGCTACAAAAATCAGATTCAGCTGTCCTCTTCAGGTATAATAATGATCCAGATGGTGGCGGTAGGCATATTGCCCCTCATAATGTGAATATTTCAACGGTGATTGCGCTCAATTTAGTATGTGATGCAATTGAAGGAAGCTATCAAATTAATCTAGAGCAATCAAATCAAGCTCAGCAGGGATATATTCTTTATTCGTTTGCACCAACAGCTCCTCCAGGATTCCTAATTATTGAAAACCCAATTAATCCTGTCTACATGCGATGCCATAATAATTCGTTAACGAGAATTAATTTCAAACTCACCGACCAGTCAAATAATCTGATTGATTTACAAGAAGAGGTGTTAGCGATTAGTTTGTTTGTGAAATCATAAATGATTTTTGTTAACCCAGTGATGAAATCACTAAGCAGCAGAGAGGGTGGATGACCACATCGTTGCGACCAAAATTGATTAAAAAATCGTAAAGTCTCCGTTTGCTAAATGGAGACTTATTTTTTTTGGTTAAAATAGGTTTCGTAGGAAGCATTATTTTTGCTTGAAATCGTGGTCTGTTCACCCTCTCTGCTGCTGTTCATCATCTTATGACGATTTCAACTGGCTGTTAACAGTAAATGTTAAAGCTTTCCAGTATATCATATTATTGGGGCCGAATAGTGTTTATGGGTGTACCATCTGGAACAGAAAATGATTTTAAATGTGAGTTTAATGTACTTGGGATGGAGAGAAACAGATTTATTTGGACGCAGAGAGACTTCTCATGACAATGATAAAGAACAGGTTACCAACTTGTTCAATATGGCTTAGGTAATTACGTATATGTCCCCAATAAGAGAGCGGACCTCAGAATTTGAAATGGAGTTCTCGGCATAGAGCAGTATTCATGCACAGCTTTGGAACATATTAAGCTTACAAACCATCAACATATTAATGCTTATCCAGATAGTGATGTCCTTTCATGAAATAGAATTAAATTAGGTTTTACAGAATGAAGCAGGAAGAAGGAGAGAGGTATTTGAGTCTTATTTATTTCTTGAACTAGTATCATGTCCTCTCGCGACTTAATATTTTCTAATCAACCCTTTAGCATGTATCATACAAGTATTGACCAGACCTTTTCTCCATAGATCAAGCTGTGGTGCGTGAAACTCATACATGTGATGAACATTTACCCAATAAGTGATATAACCACCAATTATGAAATTTTTAGACATGTATACTAGTATATTATGCGGATAATTCTGGCTTCTGACCAGTAGAAGAGCTTGCGTCCAGTTTGACTCTGTATTATTCCTTTATTTTGTTTTAGTCTGGCAATCTCACACCCAAAGAATGGCCATGTATTGGTGTGAAATGGAGCTAGACCGAAAAGACTTCGAACAAAGATACATACCCGATTATTTTGCTGCATAAATGTAAACTTATTTCGTATGTGGCTAAGGACCTAATTATATAAATCTCCATTTAAGGCCTTTCGTAATCTCAGTACTACTCATGTGTTTGAAAAATGTTAATGGTGATTGCATTTTTTGTGCAATTGAATCGCTGTATTCTGAAAATCCAAGTTATAACTTTGTGTGTACACTATATGCATATGGGACCCAAATTGCAACACTGTTTATGGGATCCCATTGTCAAATGTGTGTGTCGAGGATGACGTGACCCCATCCTCCATTTTGAAACCTGTTTTCTTACATTTGTATTTTCGATAGAACCTTTGAGACTCTTTGGAATCTTCTTCACGATATAAATTGTTTATTGTTGTAAATTTTCACTTTGATGCTATGGGGAAAAAAAACTATTTATGCATACACTGTATGAATTTGGGACCCAAATTTTAATAATGCTAATGCGACCCCAGTTTTAGCTTTTTGGGTCTGGGATGATGGAACCACATTTTCCAGTCTGAAATCTTGTGTTCGAACGTTCGGATTTGTTATAGAACTTTAAGCAGTATTTAGGATTTTCTTCACTATATTGTAAGGATGTTTTGTTTTTAAATTTTCCTTGTGTTTCTAAGAGACAATAAACGTTTGTGCATACATTATATGCATGTGGGACCCCAATTTTAACAGTGTTTATGGGACCACAGTTTCAATTTTGTGTGTGTGCGAAAGGGAACCCCAATTGCTACTTTTGACTTCCATTTTCTTTCTTCCATTATTGCTTGTGTTAATGCCGATACCTATAACAGAGCTCAGAAAGTACTATGGACTGCCAAAGCCTCAGGGTTTGTGACTGTAAAATAATCACAAGCCCTGGCTAAAATTTGGCAAGCCCAGATTACAATTAAACGCCTATGGAGTATATATAGTAATGCTTTGAAACAACACAAATCAACTTTTCAGAAAACAAGGACGTGCTGTTATTGTTATCAAGCAAAATATTCCATGATTAAATTATATTCAAAGGGATAGGTCAATTAAAACTCATAAGAAGGTTCAATTCAGTGTGTCTAATATCTTAACATATAGGTAGTAATTCACCTATTTTAACCGAGATGCTGCACACATAAATGACATCATGAGCAATATTTTGTTTGACATGTGCCAATAATCTAATCCCCCTCTTTCCCCTTTATATTTGCTGTCATGCCACAAAGAAGACTGTCAAAAAAGCTCTAAAATTTAGTTTTTCTTGCTTTTCTTGCATGATCACTTTACAACATTAGACGCTCTTTTACACTATTCCAGGAACTTAAATAATCATGTTTTTCGTTTTATATTTATGAATACAATCTGACTTGTAAGAAAGGTATCCGCCATTCACAAACTAACCAGTAATTTTCAATATTGTCGGTTTAAGCACGTGTGACCCAAAACACAGACCAAGCATTGGTGTGAAACTTAGCTGGACCAACATGGGTTCGAAATACATGCCCGGTTATGTTGGCGAGTAATTTAAATTTATCCTCTATGTGGCTGAGACAAGACATTATAAAATACAACTCCAGATGTTAAGGGCATTGTTTTATTTCAGCTTTAATCATGTCCGTTATCCATGTTAATGGTGTTTATGTCTTGCCTCAACTGAGTCACTGTATTCTTTGGATCATTTTTAAGCAAACCCGATCTGTATATGGGACGACAATTTTAACATTGCTTATTGGACTAAAGTTTCACCTTTGTGTGTCTGGGGTAATGTCTGTTTCTTAAATTATTGTTTGTGTTGAATCAGACACCTATAACAGTGCTGAAAGAAAATACTCTACAATAAAGGCCCAGGCTGATAACCAGAAAATTACCAAACACTGACTAAAATTGCACAAGCCCGACTACAAGTAAATGCATTGGTCGAGTATGGGTAGTTACCCTTTATCAACACAAACCCGCTGGTCAAAACACAAGTGTGTTCATACCATTGTGACTCAATCTATTCCGTTGCTAAACTCATACTGGAAAAAAACGGTACACTAACTAATTGGAAATTTAAATTATGCGTATCCAATATTGTACATACAGGTGGTCTTCTATTTCGACAGACATAGCATACACATAAACGATATATATCAATATAGTGTTTGGCGTATGTGCCCGGAATCATACACACCCTCCTTTACTGGACTGCTGCACATAGAAAACGCCATCAAATAATGAAAATTATTTTTGCTTGCTAAATTACCTTAAAAAATTAAAAATGCTTGAACGACTGGAATAATCATGCTTTTCTTTTTATATTATATTATATATATATATATATATATATATATATATATATATATATATATATATATATATATATATATATATTACTTACCCTTCTTGTAAAAGTTTATATTGCATAAAAAACCGCCAGACGATCAGAAAAAGTATTGCATTACCAAACGTTCAGAGAGTTTAAAGAGCTGAGAAGAAAGGGAAAGTATCATAATGGAAACATTTTACTCTAATGTGGTACACAGTATTCAAAATGTTGAAATTTCTAACTAAACATAAATGACCTTCTCATAAATAACTATGATCAACTTTGGAACCAAAAAGATATTGAGGAGCACTTAGCAAAACATCTTTCAAAAAAAAATGCGGGAACTCGGTCGATTTTCAAAATGTGAAGAATGTGGTCTTAGAATTTTGGCATAATTATTTGATTCGAATCAATTTGAGTTAGTCCGGAAGAGTGTGAAACAATTGCAGAATGTAGTAAAAATTACTAATGCATATAACAAACCTAGTGCTTGATTGATACTTCTATAATCTCGGCACAAATGTGCCATAATTATTCGAAGCAAAGGGATGAAAGATACATATCAGATAAAAGTGGGGAAAAAAATACATTTAACCTGTTCTTTGAAAGTGAGTGAGAAATCTTGTTTCCTGTACAGCTCATAAAAGTCTGGAAAGCAGATTTAATAATACTTTGATCATCCTTCTTTGTGGAGATGTAAGGGGATTTTATGATCATGTAAACAACACTGGTACACACCTCAAAGAGGTAATCAAGAGCAATACAGATGTTTGTGTTAATATAGCCAAAGTAACCCTATGTGAAATGAATATTTTTTACAGAAAGCATTATAGTGAATTCTAATAAACAGTTTCGAAAATATCCCAAAATTGCAAAAGCGATAAAACGGAGAGGGTTGAGTCAGGTGCTCCTTTGTATATCACGTACTCCTAACCTGATCCTGACGAGAATCAATCATTTTATTTTAAGAATAAAACGTTGTTTACTTATTCACTAGTCCCATCTTGACCTTCATAACAACCAATCATTTTAAAATAAAAAGCAACCTGTTTACGTGGTTGCCACTAACTATTAATCACGGTCGGGATCTAGGTCTACATTACCTTTTTACGAAACAATAATTCAAGCCAACCGATGTTCTAATAAAAAAAATATCATCTCTAGTGAATACATTATTACAATATTATGTAATGAAATATAAAATAGAGTTTAAAACTGACACAAACTTAACTATATATTAAATCCAATATCCGTAACAGACATCTAGCCCATGCCAAATCTAATATATGATTGGTTTCCTTATGTCAGCGTTTTACTGAGCAATTAAACAAACTGAGCAAATCGAAATGTGCTGACCATTGTACATAATTTTAATATGTTTGAAGATTAGATAAATAATGACGGCTTTTCACAATAATTGACTCGTCACCATACAGTTATGATACGATATTTCAGCGACAACCATTAGGAGCATTTGAACCTGTCTCTATTGATTTAATACGGACAATCGTGATGAAGAGTGAACCAAAGTCTTGTGAACGTGATTCAATTCCAACATCACTGCTGCTTAAATAACGTAGACCTAATACTACCTTCACTAACTGATGTTATTAATATCTCGCTCTCATCGTTGGAATTCCCATCATTTTTCAAAACTGCCCTCGTAAGCCTCTGCTAAAGAAACCAACACTTGATCGTAACGATTTAAAGAACTACCGCACAGTTTCTAATCTCGCGTTCGTATAACAAATCTTAGTAAAAATAGTTCTGACGCAACTTGTATCTCATTTGAATTCAAACAGTCTTTTTAGCAATGTACAGTCTGCATATCGCCCATGCCAGAGTACGGACACGACGCTTCTGAAAGTATGCAATGACATTCCTTCTGCTTCGGATATCGGTAAGATTACATTCCTCACCCTCCTTGATTTGTCTGCAGCATTTGACACAATAGACCATAATATATTACGTCATCGTCTCCTGCATGTATTTGGCATTCAGAATATATAGACTCACTGTGGTTCAGGTCCTACTTAGTAAACAGGACAAATATTGTATCTGCAAATGGAATACACTCCAGCCCAGTGGGTATATGTTGTGGTGCTCCACAAGGGTCTGTTCGTGGACATTTTTCTCTTCAACCAATACATTCACCCGCTCTCATCTGTCATCGATTATCACCCAGTGTCTCACCAATTATACGCTAATGACACGCAAATATGCAAGTCTAGTCACCCAACTGAAATTGATGCTACTATCCATGGAGTCGCGAGGTGCATTTCTGATGTGAAATCATGGCTGACATGTAACAAGCTGAGATGAATGATGATAAATCTGAGGCCAATCTGTTCACAAGCCCAAGGACTTTTTGATTCACTTCCTTTTTATGGTGTTCTCCCTAAAAGATCATAAACAGTTACATAATTGAATATTAAATTCAACAATTTAGAAACGGTTAGTGATATGAAACAATTTAAGTTCAATATGGAAGCACCAATGTGAGTATATGAAGATAATGTATATATGTTTACAACTTTTAATTAGATACAAGTTCGGATAAATCAACTTGCGTGAATAATAAAACATTCAAAAGAATACTAGAACAAGATTTAATTGCAACGTAAAGAAATATAGAAATCAGTACTTAATAACGTTGCAGATATACATCACATTTTCAATAAAGATATCCTTGAGTGAAGTAGCATTAAGTATAGGATAGTTGTAACAGTGCGAAATCAAGAAGGAACAAAAATATTAGAATTCCATGTGGGTAAATATTCGAATTTGTACTGGCTAGATTTACAATGGAGTTTTAAATATGTTAAAAGACTTTGAAAACACTGATACAACTTTGAAATCATTCATTCGTATTAAAGGATTAAAGAAAAGCAAATCGTTGAAAAAAAGTTAATGTAGCGAATAGATATCGTGACGCTTTGCTGACAGAACCTAATACAAATTATTAGGAACACAAAATTGTCAGGACGTTTAATTTTGTTTTAAATGATCAAAACAATTAGTATTTAAGTCATCCTTCCTACGATCCTAAAGGTCCATTTGCTTACATAAGAAATATCAACAAGTAATAGAAAAAAGATAGGACAAAATGAATATGATGTGGAGTGAATTGGTGAACTGGTCACGCTACTTAAATGTTACAAAAACAAGAAAGAAATTAAGATTTGTCTTGCTCGCTTGTATAATATTAACGGGTTTAAGTAAATCATGTTGATGAATAACATCAAACACATATTATTGATATAAAATTATATGATAAACATATCAATAGATAAAAATACAATTTGAACGTGACAAACATTTGTGAGATACTTTTTTGCAATAAAAGTAAAAATCGCAAATTTGGAGATGACAAACACGTAGCTTTGAAGAACATCTTTAAGAAGCGAAAACTTGAAAATATCCAGTTTTCTCAAAGAACACGGTATTACAGAGAAATTGTAAGGCACATCGGTAAATGGAAAACAATGAATATTCTTTTTTTTAAATTATTCAAGCAGACAGAAGGAAAAGGGTTTAGCAGAACTCTGAAGAAAGAATTATGGGAGCATTGACTTAGTATTAAGCCAGAACATGGATTCACGTATCGACACATTTTAAGTATCGTTTCATAAATCAACAAACATAATTCTGGTCAAAGTAAGCACGGACGTGAAAATATCAAATGTACAAATATATGTATTTGGTTACGATAAGAACTATCTAGATGATACACAAACTTTTATACTCATGAAACGCATTGTAAGAAATTAGAACAATGTTCAAAAGTTTTCACATCCTAACTTTCACCGAGGAAATTTTAAAAATGTGAAAGTTATTTTGATTGTACATTTACTTAATTCGCTGGTATGGTCTTTAGTAAAGGAACTATCTAAACATTGTGACTCTTCGTAATTGTACTGTCTAACAAATTTACCATTTCGTAGAGAGATGACAGAATATAAATTCTGTAGCCGAAGTGAGGAAGTGAAGAAATTTGTTACAAACACGTATAGTAAAAATCTCCGAAATCGCATTTGGGACCTCAGGTTGCGCTTACCTCCTTTTGTCTCAGTCAGCGCATCTCGAAAGGTGTTTGCGTATATACGCGAATGACGCTCATTTCGAGGTGTAGTTTCTGCTGAAGTGTTCATATTAATTCGCCTCAATGCTAAACATGGTCAAATTAAGTACCCGTAGGTTGGGAGGTAACTGTATTTCAGGTATATTGGATATAGTCTATCGGTTTTGCCTAACCGTTGGTAGTGCAATGTAAGAAAGCTATTCAAATGGTCACCTTCTGTGTGGTTTGTTTTGAGGTTTATATTTTAAAGTGTCTCTAGAACTAATATACGCAAGTCAAGGCATTTAATACAAAATGGATTCATAGCTTGCAACCGCCTTCGGAAAAATATTTTTCCCACCGTTCTAATAAAGAATAAAGGCAGTAATAAGAATCCCAATAGGCTCTTCGTTAAAGCCTTTTAGTTTGTCTGATAGAGATGTGGATATATATGTATTATATGAGAAATATAGCATTATGTTATACTTTCCCTTTGGTTTACAACTTGGTCTATGCATTACGATTGCATGTAATTCCTTATGTAATTCCACTATTAATGAATAGGGTGCTATAACATAAACCATGTAACATGATATTTGATAACATGTATGCGTAATTTGGTGTTCCGTATTTCTCTAGAACCTCTGTGTATCTAACCTTTACAACTTGAATAAGTGTAAGGAATAAATAGTGAACAGTGAAATGCCAAACGTTCCAGAGGTCCAATAGATGTCTTTGCTAAATACCCGTATACAAACATCAGGTTTAAGTTGCTTGCCATGTTCATACATCGACTTATTCGTGAACATGTTGAATGCCGCTGTTGAATGTTATTTGTTTTCACATTTGGTGATCATGTGATTCGAAAGTGGGATATTTGTGTTGGTCCTGCAAAATGGTCAGCTTTTCTTGGAATTATTAATATGTATTGCCATCGTTAAACGAAACTATACATACGTTTCTAAGAAATAAACAATCACAGTAAACGTCTAGTGTTTTACTGTCAGGTTGTTATTCACATGTTCAACACATCGAATGAAGTTCTCTAAAGACAAAACATCAGTGAAAGATACCAATTTCGATTTTTCATGATAAGCCAATAAAATAGAAGCAGACATATTTATAAATAGATATGTACTGACAAAGTTATTTTTAATAAATGCAGGTTTCACAGATTGACTTCAACATGTGATTCAAGACGACATAGACTTTGCATTGTTTCAATGTCGAGAACGAAGCAAAAGTGGGTCACAAGAATTTGCCTTGCGAGCTGAAGTGAATTTCACAGAATGAATTGGAGTGATGCGCAGAATTGAAACAAGGCATTGCAACTATATTTTAATATCCTGAAAATAAACCATTGGCAATATGTTAATGTGTACTTTGATACGATAAAAAATACTTTCCATTCCTCAGTCCATACTTTGAAGAATTTTGCAGATTAAATGTATTGTCATATACAATCATCTAATTTAATATCCTTGAAATTCAAATATCATATAGAATCATCTAATTTAATGTTCATTAAATAAAAATGTCATATACAATCATCTGATTTAATGTTTTAGAAATACAAATGTCAAATACCATCATCTAATTTTGTGTTTTTGAAATTCAAATGTCATATACAATCGTCTGATTTAATGTTCTGGAAATACAAATGTCATATTCCATCATCTGATTTTATGTTCTTGAAATTTAAGATTTAAATCTTACAGCCGCTGGCTTCTTCCTTGAGATCGAAAATGTACATCTTGTTCAATCGGCTGGAATGAGCATTTAAACTTATATTACTTCATTTAATGTGCGTTAGCAGCACGAATAAATTGACGCTGAAGTAATTATGAATGTATAGTGTGTTCCATTTGGTTTCAATTTATACATTCAGATTAAATTCATATTTGTCAATGACAGAAAGACTCAAATTTGCAAAACCTTGGCCTGAATGGGTCTGATATCGCTAACATTGGTTATGTTGATCTGTAATGTTATATAAACATTGGGACAATGCAAAATATATTCACTAAGTACCAGGTTAGTGGGTATGTTAAATATTATTGATATTGCTGGCAATTCATAAAACAGGATGCAACAATACACCCAGTACTGCTGTAATGAAGAGAAGATATAATTTATAACAAATTATAATACGGTATTCCATATTATATCATACGCGAACGCGTAAACCTGAATTGGGTACGACTAACTCCTAACGAATAAACGCAAGGTTCCATACGTCTATCCTAGGGAAGCGACACAGTTGTTAAGTTTGTCAGAACACTACCAGCTAAAGCTACCAACCTCATGCAAAAGTCGCATATTTAAACTAATATAAATATAATCAAAGAAACCGGTCACCTGACACGCACAAATATGAATTACTGACTACTGAAGAAGCGGCGGTGTTGATACAGAGGTCAGAGAAATCAAAACAGTCAACGCATTGCTTGATATAATACTCTAATAGAGAAACAAATCAAGACTCCAGATGGTTTCTTTGTTGACCATGAAATCGGTATCAGTGCCAGAACAAAAACACGTATATATATATATATATATATATATATATATATATATATATATATATATATATATATATATATATATATATATATAACCTCTTAATGCTGAGTGCCACGCGAGGCAGCTGTTACAACCATTTTTGTAAATCTTTGGTATACATTGTGATAAAAGCACATAACACTCCAAAAATGTGGCATCTCTCTCTCTCTCTCTCTCTCTCTCTCTCTCTCTCTCTCTCTCTCTCTCTCTCTCTCTCTCTCTCTCTCTCCAAAGATCTACAACAATAGTACCAACAGCTGCCTCGCGTGGGGCTCAGCATTAAGAGGTTAGACTGGTCGGTCTGGTGTCAGGATAATGAGACTGGGTGGGACATCATGCTACACCCCAGTTCTATACATCACTATAAACTGCCTCATTGCAGACATGGTAGTGATGTGACTGAAAAATTGTTAAAGCTACGTTAAAATCACAAACAAACAAACAAACAGACAGAGAAATAGGGGAAGACAGATATAGTTAAATATTGATTATAGAGATCCGGATTATTTGCACATGTGGACTACAATCGTCAACATATATGTCAGTCAACACCTAGGTAATATATATAATCTTTGCAGATACACTTTGTTAATAATATGATATATATATATATACGTCACATGGACAAAAGCAGATATTAATAAGTTTATAATAATACAAGCATTGATGAACAGATAATTTTCCATTGCTCATGGTAATTCTAATTATTGTATTACATGCTGTATGTAGATCCAGTATTGGGTCAGATTTAAAAAGCAACATAATATATTTCCGAGTCTTCAAAAACATGAAACTATTATATTGTATTCTACTCAGAATAAAGTCTTCTTGAATCGAGTACAAATATGTCACGCATTGTATTTAGTCACGACTAATTACACCAATATGAGGTTACCATGTTTGTGACGTCATTCTGCAGCAACAGAAGGGCTTATATCGGACGAAACCAAACAAGCAAACAAAACATTTTAAAATTACAGTAAAATAAAATGAATTAATATGTTCTATGTACGTATGTATGTATGAACAGTGAGAGAGAGAGAAAAAAAGAAAGAAAGAAAGAAAGAGAGGTGTACTCACGTGATTACTTATAACTGAGAACAAATTCGTTATAATTGTGATGTACGTTTTCTCCTGCTTTCTTGCTAACAGAGACCAGTGTAATTGGGTTGAGTCGATGAAATAAATAAGCCAAGAAGTTATTCGAAAGGTGCATTGTTCTTTCTAATATTTACTGCGCAAGGAATGTTAAGTGGTTTTACTTGTGTAGTAATAGAGAGTTGTACATGTACACATTTGAGTAAAATGTGTACATGTACACACCTCTTTTAGTTTAATATGTTGATTCGTCACGAACATTTTTCAGCAAATGTGTGATGAACAAATCTAGCATACTTTAATATGTAGATTCGCCACGCAAAACATGTGTACATGTGCAAATCCATGCTACTTTGATGTTGTGTTATCGCTATCAGCCATCGTAAAATTCTGACTTTGATTGACAGTGTGGCAAGTTCGACGCAAGCTATCTACTCCCTTCGCCAACATCGCTTTATCCAAGGAAAACAAATAGATGCTGAACATTTTTGGTAAAATATTGACAGTCTAAATCTTCAGAACATAACACAAGTTGGCGTCGGAAGGGTTATTTTTTGTACTATAGCGAAAACAGATTTAGACTGGTGGCTCTACATCTGTGTAGACATCTCCAAGATTAGCATACATGCAACAAGATACATTATGTAAAGATAATATATTTGACTTTGTACCACATATTGACTATTTTACCTGTAAAAGATAACAAATAATGTCTATAAAATAACTGTCTTTTTGTAAGGCATGTCATAGACCAGGATAAAGGACAATTTAAAGCAATTTATTAAAGATCATTCCCATTTTGATTTTAATTGTCATCCTCTAATTGTCCATTTTTGTACACTTTCCTGCCTTGAAATTGTTCATGCAGTTTATTTTAGTTAAGCTAGTTACATCACTCTACTATCGAAGCCTGAAGTTTAGGTTCTCACTTTCTCAGTACTGTCATTTGGGATATTTTAACTGCATTGAAGTTAATACATGTGTTCCTGAACTCATCTATTTTACATGTATGCTATATTGAAAGAAATAAAAAGACCACACCTAACGTATATCATTTAGTTATCTCCCTTACATCAGACATAACATTTCAAGAAATAAAATCTCACATTTTCAGTGATTAGTTAATGGAAATAAAGAGAAGATTTGTGAAGTATAATATTAGCCCTCAATCTTGATGCAAATGAAGCTAGAAGTAATTTAATAATTTCCCACAGTACAGTTTACAAGTTTAGAAATTGATAGAGTATGATTTGTTTGGTTTAGGTATTTTTCTGCCCGACTGAAACCCAGTATTGTTAATTTCTTATGTAAAAGAAATATATATTATATGCATCTATATTACCTATATTACTCACCCTTTGCCTGCATTTATTGTCCAAGGTAATGTCATCAAGCTCTCGCTTCTCATTTTTCTTCAATGTGTTTTGTCTCATATAATTCCTTTATCATAAGCTACATCTCCCATTTATTTACACATTGTCCCCCTGATTAATAAATTCACTTGACACATTATACGTATTGTTTATCTTTTGCATTTTTCTGTAATTTCTTCCCACATTTTCACCCCAAATCCAACACAACCAATTATAAGCTGTGGTCTACATTATTTGGTGTCAAATTTGTTTATTGAATCAATTTTATTCACTACATAAAGGAGGGAAGCTTTCTATTTGTATGACAAAGAGGATGGGTAGGTTGACCTTTCTGTGAGGACTTTGCGTTAGTGACCTCATGTATATGCAGACAGTGTAAAGTGTTCAAAGCTAATACTTTATAATAAGAATGGGTCATGTCCATATGTTTCTGATGTGAAGTTCCGCATTTATCAAACAAATATAAGTCCTTTTAAGAAGGAGAGGTAAATAATATTTGGTACATTGACCTTTGGCCTAGTTATTACATAATGTGATATAATGTGATTTATCCAATATCAACCATGTGAAGTTCAACAAGTGTTGATATGAATAAAACACAACCCAAAGTTAAAACAATTCATTTTATTCCCAAAATATAGTTTGGAAGTGAAGCACAAATATGAAACCAGCAGCTAAAAGAGTTAAAAGACCATTTCATACACATTAATATAGGACATAGCTTGGTACCTTCTAACATTGTTGTCAACAAGCGATATATATATAGATATAACGGTACTAATTGTAAAACCCCAGGTGGGCGGAGCATAAAGTGTAGGGAACATTGCATTCAGAAATAAACAACAGCACTAGCTGTGATTGGTGCCTTATATAAGACTTGTTCTTTATTAGGCTTATTTAAAGTTAAAGCTCTTGGCAACATGTGAGATTTCTCTCCTTCTTTCCATATATGATAGAATGTTATTTTTTGTATATATTTTCATAATCCTACCTTGTTCTCAAATTTGCACGCTAAGTCCGACAAAATACGCGAAAAAGGGTTCATTATATTATGACTCAAAAGAACAAATAATGGCTATGTCACCTTCCTGAAAATATCGTCAAGGGATCATAACTAATTTACAACATATTTCTTGATAAAGCTAAAATTTCAGAGTATTGCCAAGGACTGGTACACAGTGTAAGGCGATTTCTCACTGCAAGCACGTTGCTTGTACAGGATTTTGCGAACCGGACACAGTATTTTGAAATAGCTAAATTCAAAACGAAACTCCCACAAGGTAACCTTGAACTTGAAACACACGTAAATTTTAAGTTCATATATTTATCACCATACCGTGGCATGTACATGTAAGAACGTTTACTATTTAAGATTGGAAAAACTATCATATACAACTATGTACAGTTACTGGTAAATTTATCATTCAATCATTCAAGTTGGAAATTGTTCATACAGCTATTTTTACATAAATACCTCACTGATGAAAATACAATAATTGTGCGACACAAATATATAGTGATGTGTGCTGAATCAAAGGAAACAAGTGTTCATCGATTTAATCAATTAATAGTTTACTTAGATTAAGCAATTTTTGGCAGATTCGATATCAACGCAGTACGATCAAAAAATATATCTTACTTAATGAGGAACACAGAAAATATAAGTAATAATTTTAAGTAAATAATTGCTACATTATTATTTTGGAATGTACATATTTTCATTAAGGGCAAACAACATATTCCGACTGTAACTAGTGGTTTGCATAGCTTTCGCTATCATAGGAATCTGCCATATATAGCCACACATTTAGTCAATTCAAAAGAATTTGATAAAATAAAAACGAGATGCATTTCTTTATTTTTAAAACATTTTGTCTTAATATTTCTGCTCTTATGGTCATAAAATCAATTGAATTAAAATTGCATCGTCAT
Source organism: Unio delphinus (assembly GCA_029339505.1). Taxonomy (NCBI): domain Eukaryota; kingdom Metazoa; phylum Mollusca; class Bivalvia; order Unionida; family Unionidae; genus Unio; species Unio delphinus. Next base: position 24,668,858 of record JAQISU010000055.1, read on the forward strand.
GACTGTTCAATGTATTAAAAGTATCGACATAAAATATGTAATTCAACAACTATTGGTCAATACAATCTTGCTAATCAATTTTACTTTATTGATCACGTGCACCAGACTGCTTATAATGAATACTAAAAGCCCAACTAAGTAAGCTTGCACTAATGTAACATTCAGTCAAATCTGCACATGACCTCGCCACTAATTTCATTAACAAAATATGTTTATACCATTTAAGATGCCTAAACGATTTTTTTCACAGTAGTTATGGAGTGTCCTATTAGAGTATGTTGTCTCTGTAGCTTCATTCCTGCGGCAAGTCTAAAATACACATATATTATGCAACTACGACTTGTTTAAATAAATATATCGTGTTTTTCACAATGCGGGGGTCATAATACAGCATTATGCATGCCTAAGAGAAACATCGTGATACCAAATACGCATGGGAATAACATCGGAGTTTTATATTTTGGTAATGTCATTCCTAGTTTCTAAACGTTTGATGTAATTATTTTAATTACATTTTTGTCACGCTAATTCCTAATACTTGTTATAATTTATTTTGTGCGTAGCAAAGTAGATAAACATGGTAATCGTTAATCCAGCATAATGACATTTGTACGGGTTTTATTGTCACAAATTAGGTCAAACAGGCGATTCGTTAGCGAATGTCCATCATTGCAATTTCCAGAGAGTTACTGTCTGCTTACTGCATATAATTAAACGAATTTACTTTACAAAATGATCCAGTGTATAATTTTGGGTAGAATAGTTTTCCACACGTGTGTTAGACCAATTAGGTGTCCAGAAAGACTCTTTAATTCTATATGAAGCCTTTTTAAGTACTACAATGTGTTTTTGAACTATTGTCAATATAACGTTTCGCATGCTTCAGTTGATAATATTTAAGACTAGACCTTGAACATTGCATTTAAGAGACGAAACCAGTTTTAAAATTTGTATTAAAATAGACGGTAGGCAGAGATATGGAATAAATTGATTTTCAAAAGTGTTCAAAAGAAAGATGTAAAATCTCTACAGATCATCGCATTTTTGTAATTATACAACCTCTTGGGTTAAATATTTCTAATATGCTAAAAGCAAATCCAAACTAATAACAACAGAGGCAAATAATGCTAAAGTGTTAACATCTGTTGAACGATAACAAAGGATAGATAGATAGATAGATAGATAGATAGATAGATAGATAGATAGATAGATAGATAGATAGATAGATAGATAGATAGATGGATGGATGGATGGATGGATGGATGGATGGATGGATGGATAAAACTACAATAATGAAATGCAATTATAATTGAATACAATCATTTCACAAGAACGTAGTAACACATGATATCAACATGGAATGACAAGCAATTAAAATATTAATAAATTCCGTTTCGTATCCCAGGGTGGCTTTTACAGATTTTAGTAAACCACTATTTTCGTGAACTAGTCGACGCTCTTTGAGGCTTAACAGAACTTCAGACATTAGAAAGGTCTCCTCGTGATCAGTGAACTAGTGTATTGAATGTGGACGAACCTGACTTCACAATACATCGTGCGCCATAGATACGTACGAGTTCTCTTCTAGACGAACATTTCCATCTAAAATGTAAAACAAAAATAAAGTAAGTCAGATCCACAATTGAATATGACCTGCGATTTACTGCCTGCTAAAGGCGATATCTTTCTACTTAAAGAGGCATGAGAAAAGACCTTTGCATATCAGATTAAATACTTGGGACATATCGATATAATATAGAGAGAGTTCACGGTGTGAATGCAATGATAGACGCGCTGATAAATATTAATAGCGAGTCATTCGCGTAACGTTATGTGTGTTACAGTCGGACGTCTTGCCTCAATCATTGAATGGTATCGGAAACTTCCCAACATATAAAATGTATAGTATACCTGATTAAAATCCCCCAAAAATACATATATAGTCAGCATCAGTATCGTAAACAGATTATGCCAAGTTGTAGATGAATTCGTCTACATGTGCATAACATGTGGGACTTGAAGAGGATTACTGCTATTGAAGTATTACAAAAGGTCTCACATTAACAGACGATACAACACGTACTTTCATACAAAACCCATATATGTGAACTTGAGAGCGTATTATCTTGAAACAAAATACTTTCATCAATGTGAATGTATCTATAAGGATTATGTTTCTTAATTTTGTTTACTTCCATATCAAAATGTGATTTTTTGTCAGGATTGCAGCAGAAATAAACGAAATGGGGAACCAGACTACTTATAGTTGAACACACAATCATTAAACATATTTTGTTCAAAGATACTACTTTCTGAAATCACCTAAATAATGTAAGGTTTCTGCAAGCTGACAAATGCAAATGTATAACTAATATCCATCATCTTAGATTTCTCCGTCGTTTTCATCCATGATTATCATTGCGATGAGAGTTAAATCATTACTGAAATAATTATATTATCATATTTCATAATGAGTTAGATTGTACCCCCTAGCACTGTAGTGCTTGTGTTACAGTTTAACTGGTATACCATACAGTATAGATGACAAAGAATATCGAAAAGAAACAGGTGATTAAGTTCAGTCACTTGCAATTTGCATGAAAACGCATTTTTAAGTTAGCACTTAGAACCTACAAAAGACTGGAATCTGAAATTATCGTTTGGATGTCCATTAATATCGTTAATTGTTTACATTACAAATATTTTTGTACAACCATACGTGTGGGTATCATATGCAAGTACATTGTCCTACTTTTTGATCTTTGCCGATAACTGTCTTGTCTGAGGTTTTGTTTGAAGAGAGAAAAATATTTTTCACAAAAATGAATTACCTGAAGGAGAAACGTTCAAGACTGCGTAAGATCCAGAAGATTGCCTTGTTTCAGTAAGACCATCATACGTGTGCGCACGGCTAAACCAAATAAATTAATATCAAAAAACAATTCTCTGCATGAAATTCGTCTTATAATAAAAACCATAGTTAATTTGTCATTTTTATTTCTTATCTTTGTTCGTTGTTTTTGTCGCTTTTTGTATTTTATTTAGATTCATTGTTTATTTCGTTTTGTACCACGGGAATCCAAATGTTTCAAATGGAAGTACAATACGACTTTACATTCCAACAAGACTGGTCATATATAGGGAAATATTCGCCATGTATTGTGAAGTAAAGTATTGTGTTCAGATGCCTTCTGTTACATTACGTTTATGAAATCGAAGAAAAAACAGCCAGCGAGAAGAGCTAGACATAGCTGCTGGAGTCTAGTAGATAAGGAGTGTGATAAATATTGTTATGAACGACTGGATATTTTGTTGGATGAATAGCTTCTAGATAATAGATTAATAAATTCAAAAAATAATTTTATCGTAAATTTAAATTATTGAAGAAAGAATACAACGACCCTCTTACCACACAATTGTTTTAACTCACGTTTGTTCTTGACTTTGCAAATCTGCAAAAGACAATTTAAATGTGTTGATGTACCAGCAACAATAGCAAGAGTCGTAGTTGCAGAGTTTATACGCCACAGCAGAAAGTTGGTACGAAGAAACGAAATTTTGATAAGGAAAAACATGTGTTGTTAGTTGTTATCATGAATGCCATCCTTAATATCAGTTGCAATTTCAAAGGTTTCTAATGAATTATGTGGTTGTTGAGTTACATAGTGTCCATGATTTACCAGTTTCTCAAAACCAAAATCTATTTTTTTGAGTTGAGAAAATACCTGTGGGTTTACATTGTGTGGTACACATACTAACCTGCCAACTTGCGGTATCGGTGTAGACATATGGACAGAATTACGACAACAAGGGCTCCCACCAGCAGTCCAAGTACGATAGCTACCGCAGTGGAGACGTTAATACTTGAATCTTTACAAATTAAGATAATAATAATAATAATAATAATAATAATAATAATAATAATAATAATAATAATAATAATAATAATTAATAGTTGGATCATTTCTGTTACAATAAAACCATATTGCAAAATGGTTTTATATTGCATACATGAAATATTTTACAAGACTCTTCTTATTATCACATAGTAGGTTTAGTTTTCCTATAGTACGTGCAGTTTTATTGTTTCTTTTTTACCATATGTTAAAATATGACCTTATGCGACTCTGATTGTTCCAAATAAAGCCATAACATAATTCTGCAGTTCATCTTTACTAATTGACTGGGATCGGGTGAAAACGTTTTCAACCCTGCCTTCTAATAATATGTTTGGTTTTAATTAACATTTGTGGCGGCCATTTTTGAACTCGACTCGCGAAAGGTATTTGCGGAACATTATCTCGGCTGTCTGAATGTAGACATATTTCCCCCACTGAGAATTGAAATCTGAACAAATGGGAGTAGAGACGGAAAACTCCACACGATATTTATAGATTGTTTCTTTTGTTGTTAGCTTGACTTCGCATTTGGGAACATTTATGAAGAAGGATGTCAACGTCTTTTGCGTTGGTAGCTGACGAGTCAAATACGTGACAGGCACGTCCGTCCGCAGAAGCTGCAGGGAAATATCTAAGTTTTGGTTGAAGCTGTCAATGGTTACAGAGTTTTGTTCTCCTCCATTGCGTTTTCTCTACGCTGGCCGATCTTTTTTTCTTCAAACGTGGCTGTGGCCGGGTGAATTGTACGTCTCCAGTGTTCACGGTTGATACATTCTGGTGCCTGTTGTTGGTGATCGATTCCATAGGTGTGTTACAGAATTAGGAGAAAATTGAATTTTTTTTTCTTGAATTACAAACTAATCTCACCATTTTTTTTGTTTCGTCGTACATGCGTTACCTGGGGTGAATAAGTGCTTTTTCAAGGTAAGCGGCGTGTAACGATTTGCATGTGCCTGACTTCATATCACTTGAAGTCAGGAACATTAGAATCACGGGATGCACGGTAATTTTGCCGTGAATTCTGCTCACCTATTAGAGGATATATAAGGCAGAATATTTCTGATAAATATTACGGGACCAAAAGTATCTTATCACAGGAAAGATAGCTCGTCATTCTTTCTCCAGCCAAAGGGGTGAGTGTTAAATTTATATTTCGTTTTATTGTGAATTTTATTCAGTTTATCATTTCATGTAATGATGCCTTTATTACAATGCAGATTTAAACGTGGAATATTTGGAATTACTAGTCACTATTAGACTTTAAATGCAATAGTGTAATCTAAGTTGTAGATTGTTTTAGAAAACACTATTATTAGTTTGGTCTCTTTATTGTAGTTGCAATTGTTGCTGATTGTAGCTGAACGTCTCTGAACGTATCTGATTGTAGCTGAACGTCTCTGAACGTATCTGATTGTAGCTGAACGCCTCTGAATGTCTCTGAATTGTAGCTGAATGTGATTAATTGTGCCATTTGATTGTGAGATCAAATTGAGGTATCTGACTGTCTGTCTGTCGGATTGTCTGTCCGTCTACATCTGTCGTGATGTGTAAATATCCGGAAATCTAGAAGTCTGAGTGTCGGAGCTGTCTAGAGGTGTAAACATCCGGGGTGGCATCTAGGTATTTGGGACCGATGGTTCTAGTAGATGTTGTATGCTGTCTGTACTTATAACTGTGGTGGATCCGTGAAGGGCAAACGGCCGATAAAAGTATTGGTCAATCCTAGGTATTCGGGGAAGCTGGGCGGCGATTCAACAGTTGGTGAATCGTACGGTTATATAGGGTCGAGACACATGTGTGTGTTGCAATTGTAGTACAATTTAATACATTGTATATTTACATAGTTACTTCAAATCACAGTAGTATTTCAAGGGATTACATGAATCTCAATAAAAGTTAGCAACTTGATTAAATACATGTATATGTTCGAGCTAGTTGTCGCAATCCATACGTGCGATAGTATAGTTTGATGTTTGTATTTATTTATCGCAATTTATACTTGCGTTAATATAACTTTTGTAAAGGTTCCTTGGATCTGTGTATAGTCCAAGAGATTCCTTTGTATCTGTGTTTTATTTTGTATTAATATTTAATTTATTCATGTATTGTGAATGGTTGTGAGTGTAATTGTGGGTTGAACGCATGAGTTATTGTGTTGATACATCATTATTTTTCATTAATAATTTATTTCATAAATTTACATCTTTCACACATTGTGTTTGTGTTGTTCATTTAATCCACCATCCACTCGGTAACAATTATGTTACAAGGTGGTGTGGGTCTTTTTCAAGGAGTTTTTATATCTCTTTTGAGGTGAACGTTGCTTCAACGCTGGCAATCCCTGCTTGCTTGAGTACTTCGGTATTGGTGATGAAATCACTCTAGTGGATGTTGAAGATAGTGCAGAATTAGCGCTGACGAAAACATGCAATGAGGCGGAAGGGGCGGCTGTAGGTGACACAATATCCGGTTTCATATAAGGAGGATTGTCAGTACGACATCTCAATATACGTTAATCTGTGTACCTCTCTTGTGACTGCCATTGTATCACACTCGTTTATAGAGTTTATCAAAGGCACTGTTTGCCTTGGCCAGTCATGTTTGTATTTCTTTTTCAATCATGGCATCACAGGATATAACACAGCCCAGGTAATTCAACTGGTGGACTACATTCCGGTCTGTCTGGGCCAAGAATATGCTTTGTGGCTGGTACTCTTCCTTGGGTTCAGGCTGGTAAAGTACCTCAGCTTTCATCAGGCGGACCTCAAGACCAAAGAGCTGGCAAGCTTGGGAATCAGGGGCATCGCCGTCTGCAAAGAGATGTTTTCTAAACAGTTTTTCCAAAGTCTTCGTGTGGCCTGAAGTCACCTCAAGATGATAAAGTTGCCATAAGTACGATGTTATTCGTCATCAAGGTCTTCTGTTGTTATCTGGAGCATCGTGCTGAAAAAGATTTAGAACAGCGTGGGGGCTACAACGGAGACCTGTTTCACGCCATTTACATAGGGGAAGGTCTCTGACTGATCATTGTTTCTGACCTGCCCAAGATCAGCCTCGTGCAATTGAATGACCATGGTAAGAACATTTGGAGTACAGCCAAACATTTCAATGATATTTCACAGTTTTTCTCACCGTGTCAAATGCCTTTGTCAGGTCTACAAATGTAATTTACCACCCTTTGTTTTGTTCTCGACATTTCTCCTGTATCTGTCTCAGGACGTAACACTATGTCAATTGTGTCTCTATTGTCTCTGAAGCCAAGTTGGCGCATGTTGTTTTGCAATGGGGGTCACCAATCTGTTTACCAATACTCTTAGCAAGGATGTTTTCTGCAATGGAAAGCAGCATGATTCCACGGTAGTTTGTGCAGTCAAATAGTTCATCCTTGGTTTTTTACAAGGTGATGATGACTGCATCTCGAAGGACTTGTGGAAGTATCACTCGCTCCAACAGTTTGGTGTGTAATGCTGGGACTTTATCTCTTCCATATCTCTGGTGTGATACCGTCTTTTCCTGCAACTTTTCCAGTCTTTAAGTTATATGGCTTTTACAGTCTTTTGCAGTGTGGGTGCCTCATCAAGTTCCATCTGTGGTGTTTTATTTTGGGATGCGATCAATATCTCCCTCCTGGATGGTACGGCAAATGCCGAAAATAGTGTGAACGTGCTCCGAACAGCAGTTCAGAATTGAATCCCTGTACATGGATAGCTCTTGAATATCTGCGCTCCATAAAGGGTTCTGTATTTGGACCGAAGAATCATACACTGCTTAGAACCCCTTGCAGTCACCGTACAGCTGGGTTCTTTCTGCAAGTTGTATCCACCATTCATTTTGTATATCGCGGCACCAGCACTGCAGGAAGCTGAATATAAAGCGGAAAGCTGCATTCTTCTTTGAACATAATGGATTAACGAGGTGGGCCTGGTACGCTGATCTCTTTGTGGCAAGCAGTTCTTGGATTTCTTGGTTATTTTCATCAAGCCAGTCTTTGCTTTTCCTAGTGGCAAAACCAATTATTTCTTCTGAGGTTTGCAGAATGGCAAACTTGTTTGGTTCCACATCTCTTTCATGGGTACGGCTGACGAAAATTTAGGTACTTTAAGTCTAGACTCTAGGTTCTCTTTAACATTTGCCTTGATATAACCACACAAAAGGTTTTTGACTTGGAGCTTCCTTTTCTGGGTATCACACTGTAGTCTGAGCTTGGCTTACAATCGAGCTTGAATGTGACAAAACGATGATCAGTTTATGTGTCGCACTGCAATGGGCATCACGCTGGTACGACGGACATCTTTTAAAGTCATCTGGCGTTCAATGATGTAAAAGATTAGGTGACTGTTTTCATCTAGGATGTATCTAGATAGCTTTCAGGCTTTCCTTCTGCTGCTTTACGGTGTTTGTTATGGTGAGCTGTAACTCTGCGCAAAATTCAAGACGATGGCGTTCATAGTCATTGCAGACACCCACGCCATGTTTCCCAAGAACGGCTTTCCAGGCTTCTGAGTCTCTGCCCACTCTGACACTGAAATATCCGAGAATGATTATTTGGTCGCTCTCTGGGACGCTTTTGAGAAGTATGCGCAGTTCAGAGTAGAATTTATATTTTTCAGAACTATCTGACTGAAGTGTTTGAAGTGTTTTAGCATTTGTTCTGAAGAGTGCGGATTGTTGTTTGTTCCCTAACGAGAGAAGCATGCACATGATGCATTCGTTGTGACCAGTGTGTAGGTTTGTTAACGTATTGGCGATTGAGTCCTTGAGCATGAGACTGACTTTTTACCTGACCAGTACATGGTGTACCTAGCGCAGAATTCTCTCAGACTTCCCTCCCCTGAAATGCGGACTTCGCTGAGTTCTGCAATGTTAATACCATGGCGAGAGAGTTCATCTGCGATTAAGGCAGAATGTCGATCTCGTTTGTTGCTGTTTAGCATTTTTCTGATGCTCCTACAAGCCAGTTTGTACAAAAGGTACGAGGGGCCCCGAGTGGCCGAGTGATCTAATGCGCTTTCCGTTACAAATCACTGCCGTTTCACCTCTAAGATTCGGCTAATGTAGTTATGTGAGAAACCTTGCCAGTAGTTTTCGTGAGTCGGTGGTTCCTTCTGGGGGTTTTCCCGGGTTCTTCCTCCACCAATAATACCGGCCACCATGTATAGCCTATCGTGTGCTGAAAATTGGCGCTAAACCCTAAAAACAAAACAAAAAAAACAAAAAGTTCGTAAGTTTTAACTTGCCATGTACATGCTGATAAAGCACTGTGTACAGTGCTATATTCAATTCACGAATAACTAGACGAAATGCAAAGATATTGGTACTAATAGCCAAAACGAACACATTTTCAGAAACAAACATATGTGATCGCATTATGTGACTCGAGCTTTTGAAAACACGTAACTCCTTTTAAAAGCCTTTGTAGAGTAAGGACTCAGACAATGTGTAAATTAAGACAGATTGATTGGTAAAGAATAAAATATCCCCAACAGTTGTGAAAGCATGAGCTGTAAAGTGGTACCAAACAAAGCCTTATCACAATGCAAACCTTAGCATAATGACATACCCAAAGGCCCGCAATTATAAACAGATGGTCTTAAAAAAAATCAAGATACGTTACGTCCCCGTAAAAGGCAGTATTGTTATGTCCATATCGTGTTTTTGTTATATCTATTTTGAGGACATTTGTCTATAAAATACAAAACAACAGATTTGTTTAGTCCTTTTATTATCCTATTTTTAACGACGTGACATCACCTAATGAAGTTATTTTATGTTACTCTTCCTTTGAATTTGTATGTATATATTCATTATGTATATACCAGGTTGGGTAGTGGGTCCGGCTGTTCCACCTGAAGAAACTGAAAAAAAACGAAATAAAAAATGAATTATAATTTTACACACGCACATTATAGTTTTTTTTATGGGTTTTATATATCATGTGGAATCTAATAAGCTTTGCCAACATATAGCATTTTCCCTTTAATGTGTTAGCTAGCTGTCTCACTTTGGACTCCGCAACATATTTTATTGCAGGCATTAAGTATTTTATAGCTAAAACATTTTTAAGAAATGTTATATGAACATATTTTTTAATTGTTTGCTCAAATCAGATGATAATTTCACAGGCGCATATAAGACTATCATTCATTTATTTAAAACTAAATGTGAATTTTCTCCGGAACAATCATTGCTGTATGCTGTACATAACTATGTTCTAATAATCCACACAATATCTGTGTCGCGTGATAGAAGAAACCAGATTTCAACATGGGTATGTTAAACCCTGAGGCTATAATTTCTCGCCGGCAAAATGTATGAGGTGTCCGGCCAGTTAATTGACATAACAATAAACTCGAGACGCGCGATTTATTTTTGCCAAAGTCAATTACGTAATATTGCTCACGGGTAAGTGGCGATTTCTTATTTGGAACAAGGGATCGTCAAATTGTATAATAAACATCTTTGACAGACGGTTGGGAGGGGCGATGTCTGATCATTAGGAACCAACCTCCAATCGGCATTGAGTTATACGTGCCAGACATTTAAATCTTAATTTTAAATATATCATCTTGAGAAACAAAACTTTAGTAAGGTTACACTTATTTTGCGGGCGACGGATAACAAATAAAATTACTCCGAGACCATTCGTAATAGCGGGATTATTATTCCGGGAATAATAAGGGAGCCTCTAAACAGGTTAGTTATTATTTGCGCGATTGTTGTGAAATATTACTGTACCTAGCGCAGAATTCTCTCAGACTTCCCTCCCCTGAAATGCGGACTTCCCTGAGTTCTGCAATGTTAATACCATGGCGAGAGAGTTCATCTGCGATTAAGGCAGAATGTCGATCTCGTTTGTTGCTGTTTAGCATTGTTCTGATGCTCCTACAAGCCAGTTTGTACAAAAGGTACGAGGGGCCCCGAGTGGCCGAGTGATCTAATGCGCTTTCCGTTACAAATCACTGCCGTTTCACCTCTAAGATTCGGCTAATGTAGTTATGTGAGAAACCTTGCCAGTAGTTTTCGTGAGTCGGTGGTTCCTTCTGGGGGTTTTCCCGGGTTCTTCCTCCACCAATAATACCGGCCACCATGTATAGCCTATCGTGTGCTGAAAATTGGCGCTAAACCCTAAAAACAAAACAAAACAAACAAAAAGTTCGTAAGTTTTAACTTGCCATGTACATGCTGATAAAGCACTGTGTACAGTGCTATATTCAATTCACGAATAACTAGACGAAATGCAAAGATATTGGTACTAATAGCCAAAACGAACACATTTTCAGAAACAAACATATGTGATCGCATTATGTGACTCGAGCTTTTGAAAACACGTAACTCCATTTAAAAGCCTTTGTAGAGTAAGGACTCAGACAATGTGTAAATTAAGACAGATTGATTGGTAAAGAATAAAATATCCCCAACAGTTGTGAAAGCATGAGCTGTAAAGTGGTACCAAACAAAGCCTTATCACAATGCAAACCTTAGCATAATGACATACCCAAAGGCCCGCAATTATAAACAGATGGTCTTAAAAAAATCAAGATACGTTACGTCCCCGTAAAAGGCAGTATTGTTATGTCCATATCGTGTTTTTGTTATATCTATTTTGAGGACATTTGTCTATAAAATACAAAATAACAGATTTGTCTAGTCCTTTTATTATCCTATTTTTAACGACGTGACATCACCTAATGAAGTTATTTTATGTTACTCTTCCTTTGAATTTGTATGTATATATTCATTATGTATATACCAGGTTGGGTAGTGGGTCCGGCTGTTCCACCTGAAGAAACTGAAAAAAACGAAATAAAAAATGAATTATAATTTTACACACGCACATTATAGTTTTTTTTATGGGTTTTATATATCATGTGGAATCTATTAAGCTTTGCCGACATATAGCATTTTCCCTTTAATGTGTCAGCTAGCTGTCTCACTTTGGACTCCGCAACATATTTTATTGCAGGCATTAAGTATTTTATAGCTAAAACATTTTTAAGAAATGTTATATGAACATATTTTTTAATTGTTTGCTCAAATCAGATGATAATTTCACAGGCGCATATAAGACTATCATTCATTTATTTAAAACTAAATGTGAATTTTCTCCGGAACAATCATTGCTGTATGCTGTACATAACTATGTTCTAATAATCCACACAATATCTGTGTCGCGTGATAGAAGAAACCAGATTTCAACATGGGTATGTTAAACCCTGAGGCTATAATTTCTCGCCGGCAAAATGTATGAGGTGTCCGGCCAGTTAATTGACATAACAATAAACTCGAGACGCGCGATTTATTTTTGCCAAAGTCAATTACGTAATATTGCTCACGGGTAAGTGGCGATTCTTATTTGGAACAAGGGATCGTCAAATTGTATAATAAACATCTTTGACAGACGGTTGGGAGGGGCGATGTCTGATCATTAGGAACCAACCTCCAATCGGCATTGAGTTATACGTGCCAGACATTTAAATCTTATTTTTAAATATATCATCTTGAGAAACAAAACTTTAGTAAGGTTACACTTATTTTGCGGGCGACGGATAACAAATAAAACTACTCCGAGACCATTCGTAATAGCAGGATTATTATTCCGGGAATAATAAGGGAGCCTCTAAACAGGTTAGTTATTATTTGCGCGATTGTTGTGAAATATTACTGCAAAGTAAGTGTACTTCAATTATTGCAGTATATCTATATATTTACCATTGTGGTTTGATTCATTCGTAGTGCTTGATATACATGCGTATTTTGAGACATGAGCATTGTGATGTGTAGAATTAATATTGTAATTCGCTATTGGGTTAATTTGTAGTAACCTCGTGTATTTATTTATTTGATATATATTTGCAAATGTTGAATTCAATGAATAGAATATATATATATATATATATATATATATATATATATATATATATATATATATATATATATATATATATATATATATATATATATATATATATATACTAGCAAGTACCCAGCATACGTTGCAATGCCACTCAAAGAAAGAAAGTGTTTGTGTTTTAATCCTGTCATGCGTTGCAATACCACTGATAGAAAGAAAGCGTTTGTGTTTTAATAGACTATTTGACTGGTTTCTGGAATGCATCTCAGATTATTTAGTGGTATTTATCGATCCCACAATAAGTGGTTATCTTACCGAAGGCGTTTTAGGTATCGCTACCGATTATGAATTTCATACAGATGTTGATTTACGTCATCATAATTTCAGCCAATCCAGACCGTGTTCGATCACGTGACGTATCTATGGCGCCTACCATTCACACCGAACACACGCAATTTTAGGTATCGCTACCGATTATGAATTTCATACAGCTGTTGATACTCACCAAAGTTTTATCGCAACCGGATGAACGGTATAGGAACGCATACGACACAAACGAAGAAACAAATAAACATACATTTTTTTCATACTGTCAGATAGCCTTTTCTGTTTATTGAAGTGCTTTTGAATACACAATATTTTTTGTTTTTCTGTCTGGTGCGTATATGAATAAATCAGGTTTTCCAACGCGTGAGCATGCCACATGTTAGAAGCATGGATTTTCCAAATTTAGTCCACACACTTGTAGCGATTGTCCCTGTGCTTTGTTTATGGTAATTGCAAATGTGAGTCGCATCGGAAACTGCAAACGTTTGAATTCGAATGGCATATCTGTCGGAATCATAGGGATGCGTGGCAAGAGTACATCTTCTCCTTTAAATGTTCCATTTAAAATTGTAGCTTCGATGATATTGTTCATTAACCTTTTCACTGAAAGCCTGGTACCATTGCAAAGTCGTGGTGGATTTATGTTTCGGAGAAGAATGATAGGTACGCCAATTTTCAATGTTAAAACGTGCGGCGGCATGCCTGGCAAATCAAGTAAATTTAAGAATTCAGTTGGATAATTGACAACTTCGTCTTGATTCATTACAGTATATATGGACTTACACGTTGTCGCTTCGCCTGGTATTTGTTTTTGAATGCTGAAGTTGATGGCATTAACATCGTTGTTTTTGGCTGCTAATATAGCACGTTCACTGAGCCACTGATGATTTTTGTAATTCTGTGCGATATTTGGGAAAACTTTGTGAATCAATTCGTCTTTGGTTCCTGTAATTTTACAGAAGCTTTTTGGCAACGTGATACATTGTGTAGACTCATCGATTTTCATTTTCCCATTCCTAATATCCAACAATTGTTTTGCGAAATGTTCAGCGGATGCATCGTATTGTAGTTCTACACGCATATTGGTCTTCAAAGTCAATTTCTGCACGTGTCGCCACAAGCCTGATGATTTGAGACATGCATTTAATTCATCAGCAGCTGTTGAACGTGGTATAACTGGTAGAGTTTGTCGAAAATCACCAGACAATAAAATAAGTGCACCACCGAAGAGCTGTTCATTTCCTCTCAAATCTTTTAGTGTACAGTGAAGCGCTTCCAAAGCCTTTTTGTGCGCCATAGTACATTCGTCCCATATAATGAGTTGACATGATTGGAGTACTTTACCCATTCCAGAATTTTAGTTGATATTGCATGTTGGTGTGTCGGTGATTTGCATATTCAACGGCAATTTCAGTGCTGAATGCGCTGTTCGACCACCATCCAAAAGAGTTGCTGCAATTCTAGATGATGCGATTGCCAGTGCAATATTGTGTCGTGATCGTATAGTTGCCAAAATAAGTGAAATGAGAAACGTTTTTCCTGTTCCTCCGGACGCATCTAGGAAATACAATCCACCGCTTAGGCTTGTAATTGCATGCATAATTCTATCATACGCTATGCGTTGTTCTGAAACCAATTTCGGAAGATTTGTTTGAACAAATGTACCCAATTCGTCGACATCAAAGTGTGTTTCTCGTTGCAAATCACGATCGAAAAGGTCGTTTCGGAGCAGCCATTCCCAATTGTACCAATGCTTTGTTAGCGATTACCAAACATATCTCCTCAATCGAAACCAATGCCTCATTATACACGTTTGGTGTGAATTGAAGGTCCGGATTTTGATTTGTTGCACGCAAACGATGTAAGATGTCTTCCCTCATGTAGTCTTTGTATTTTTCCCAAAGATCTTTTGGATTGTATGGAAAACACGTTGTCAATATGATTGCAAATAAAGTGCGTATTTGCTGTGGTTGAGCAGTATTCGATGTATCAGCGAGTGAAGTGTCCCAATGTGCATCGTTTTCCAAAAGATTTAATTCTTGGCAAGCTTCACGATATACTTGACCGTTTACTGTTCTCAGTTCCTGGAAGGATATCGGTCCACGTACGTTAATTAACAGTAATCGCAAGTAAAAGCATTCTGCATTGTTTGGGTGAACAGTGTATAGACGGCCTAATGTGTCGGTCGAATAAAAATTGGGATGTCCTTCAACTGCTTGACTTTGTTAGCGACGTTGAAACTTTTTCACTGATGCATTCCATGTGTAGTATCTTGGCACTTCAGAGTAAAGTAGCGTCTTTGCAAACATATCATTCCCGCACAATGAGAAAAATGCAGTTAACGTTCTTGGCGGTGGTGAAAATGCTCTTGCATGTGCATTTGCTGCTGTGAAGTATAAGCGCTGTTCATTTTCAAGGTGCACTGCCAAATGAACAACTGTTGGATGTCGTTCATGGATTGGAAATGAGAAAATGCGCCATACTGCTTCATTGCTACTTATGTAGCGTCCCATTTGATATTGGTAGATTTCATCGATGGATGCATTTGCATTTCCCACTCCAAAAACTGCCATATCGCTTCCTTTGTTAACATATTTGCAAATGTACTTGATAGATTTCACCGAATTGGAATACTCGACATTGATGTGTGCTTTGTACGTTTTCGAAAGTAACGGTGAATACGGCACAACCCAACGATTATCGACTTCAACATCATTGTTTCGTACTTTTAAAGTTATGGATTTGCCACCATCTTCAGTTGATCGCCGACGATAGAGTGGATATCCGTCATTACCAGTGATAGTCTCGGCAAGTAAGTGGCTTGGGTATCGTTTCGTGCATTTCCCATCAGACATGCATGGTGAATTGTTGTTGAGTAAGCCACGTGGACCATGAATCATGTTTTTGGTGACGACTTCAAAAAAGTCTTTATCAATATCGACATCTGGTATTTCTGCTGAGATGACTTGATCAATTTGATCTGGTGTGACTTTTTGGATGAACCATATCAAAATGTGTGCATGTGGCAAACCTCTTTTTTGCCATTCAATGGAATACATCCAACAGCGTGTCTGTCCAAAAACATGATGCTTGACAATGAAATCTATTGCAGATTTCAATTTTTGTTTGAACACACGCGCTGAAATATCATGACGATCCGATGAAGATTGTCTAGGTAACAAAAGTTCTTGTATTTCATCCCACGTCGGATTACATGTGAAGGTAATAAACAAATCTAGACGGCCATATGAGCGAACATATGTCATTGCATCTTGTGCGTATTCATGCATGTGCCGTGGACTCCCTGTAAATGTGGCCGGTAGTATGACGATTTTTCCGAATTCATTGAGATTCACATTGCCATCATTAACAACTGCATCACGTAAATGAATGTACTCTTCGGAACGCAACTTGGTTTGATTTAATCGAGTGTAGAGGAGTCGTTCGGTTTTGATTTTCGCATATATATCGACAATGGATGGAACAATTGTCGACATTTCAAGATATGATTTTCAGCATTTTCACGAATCATCAATCGATATGAATAGTATTTCATGACACTGACTTTCTTATTTGTTTCCTCATTTGTTTGTGGATTTCTCATTAAGATGTTGAAATGATATCCATCTTCTCCTTGCCAAAATAAAATCGGATATTGCAATCCGTCATATGAGCGATGAGTTTCTGAGACTCGCTGAACATCACCATTTGTGCGATGAAGAAATATATCACGCGAGCTAAATTATTCGCCAACTATAACGATCGCCACTTCATCAATTGTTGGTGCATTGTACTGTCTTTCGTGTTGGCCGACAGGTGTTTTGTCTGCTCTAACTACGACTTTGATAATGGTTCGGGTGGTGAATGTAATTCTGGCAATTTCACTTTTCCACCTGCGCAGCACATTCCTGGTGTTTCATTCTTAAATTTGCGGGCATTGCAATACACGCATGATTTATCCATTTTTCCAATAACCACACTTGGATGAAGACTGTAATCGTAATTTGCATTATAATGGAATGCACAATGATTTAAATCAGCGTGCATTGTTCGTCTGGATTGAGCAGTGCGAACTCGAACGGTTTGCAACCTTGCTTCCCGTTGCTCGTCTGTTTCAGATGATCGGGTTTTAGCAGTGCGAGCTCGAACGGTTTCTAATCTTGCTTTCCGCTGCTCGTCTGTTTTAGATGATCGGTTTTGAGCAGTGCAAACTCGAACGGTTTCCAATCTTCCTTTACGTTGCTCGTCTGTTTCAGATGATCGGGTTTGAGCAGTGCAAACTCGAACGGTTTCCAATCTTGCTTTCCGTTTCTCGTCTGTTTCTGAAGCTCGTGATACCTTTATTTTTCGTGCTTGAGGTGTAGATCGACCAATAGCTTTTCGTTTAGTTGGCATAATTGATTAGACAGCGAAAGTAATGCTTTGTAACGACTATTACAAATTCACACCGCGATTGTTTGACGTAACCAAGGTGCACACCAAATGTAACTAAGTAAACATGACGTACACCGATTATGAATTTCATACAGCTATTGATTTACGTCATCATAGTTTCAGCCAATCCAGACCGTGTTCGATCACGTGACGTATTTAAGGCGCCTAATGTTCGATCACGTGACGTACAAATTCACACCGCGATTGTTTGACGTAACCAAGGCACGAACAAAACGTAACTAAGTAAACATGACGTATCTAAGGCGCCTACAGTTCACACCGAAGACACGCGAAATTAGGTATCGCTACAGACCGTGTTCGATCACGTGACGTATCTAAGGCGCCTACTGTCCGATAACGTGACGTATCTAAGGCGCCTACTGTTCTTTCACGTGACGTATCTAAAGGCGCCTACTGTTCGATCATGTGACGTATCTAAAGGCGCCTACAATTCACAGCGAACACACGGTAAATGTCGCAAAAACACATTTGTTAATTGTTACAATTTTAATGGTTGTACTAATTCAGAAACCTTCGCGGGCGTGCGCAAAACAACTCACCAAAGTTTAATCGCAATCGGATGAACGGTATAGGAACGCATACGACACAAACAAACAAACAAACAAACATTCATATATATATATATATATATATATATATATATATATATATATATATATATATATATATATATATATATATATATATATACCGTGTACACTTAGCAGGGAGAATGTGTATTTCGATGGGCATGAATGCGTGACCAGAAACAGTAATGGCCTATATGTTGATATTATTGTTAGTGTGAGTTACATAACAAAAGGATTATGCTTTGCTAATGTCCGTATATGTATGCTTTAGAAGCTTTTAAGGACCAGTGCCGCGGTCCGAGTCTTCTCTGAGAGACAAAGAGAAGTAGGAAGTTCAGGGACGAGAGGGGATTACCCCAGCAGTTGGTTCGAGTTTCTGGGAGACACAAGAGAGAAGGAAGGACAGAGGGAAAAGTTGAAGGGAGAACGGAGGGAGACAAAGGAATGGAGAAGAAAAAACATACAGATGATAAGGACTCCGGACAGAGGGAAAATTTCACACACTAATTCAAAGGATGAACTAGGCCGTTACTAGGTTGAGTGATATCATATTAGCTGAACTGTATTTGGGAGATTACTGTTTGAATTATATTAAATTGTTGTTATTTAAAATTTTAATTTGTGTATTCATTAATTTAACTGTTGTTACCGCTGACTGGGGGCTCAGAGTTTTGCATCTCTCTATCTATACTTTCATTTCTGACAAAAACGAGCCAGGGTGGGTCTTCTGTGTTAATTTAAATCAATTGGGAGAACACCACCCCAAATTAAAAGGGATGCAACGTAACCTTTACAATCTGCTTCATTTAGTTTCTCAGTAAATAACAACGATACTTAAGAGTGTTACGGAGGAGAGAAAAATTGGTTACTTGGATAAAATATACAGTGCCATGTGAGGACATGTGAGTTGGATTTATGTACATAAATAGATAATTAAACTCTTAACTAAAATACTGAAAATACACTTATTGCTTACACGTATTGAGAATACATGTAACATTAATCATCTAGCAAAAAAGGACTTTAATTTTCCAAACCTATAAACAGGTCATTTCGTCATGGTACCATCAAGAGGGTTCCCATATTTGTACACTAACCTTGTTAATGATTTTACTCTTGTTAGCCACATCGTTGTCCATCATACAGTAATACAAAAAATAACGTTTTACTGTGTCTTGATAAATTGTAGATTTTTAGTATAAACGACACTGGGGAACCTCTCGGCTGGAGACAAGTGTATTATAACTATTTGACCGAAGTACTAGCCTAAATAATAGAACAATTAGATATTATAAGAATTATACTAGCGAAAACCTAATCTTGATAGTGTCATACATTTGGGAGAAGAAGCGATAAGGAAATTTTTAAGATAGTCAATAATAAAAGTCATTTTGATTCAGACTAGACACCACAACATAAATCTCGCCGGAAATTACTTGCGACGAGGGACATTAAAATCACAATATACACATGTATTTACCCTGAATATTATTCACTGTCCTATGAATTTAAGCAAGATCAATGTATAACCAACACACTGGTTGTTCTGGATCTTGTTGAGCAGCGCACGCTCCCCATTGTATTCTCAAGCCATAGGGGTGAGTGTTAAAATTATATTTCATTTGATATGCAAAGTTTATTGAATTTGTATTGTCTTATCGTGTAATGATTACAACGCAGATTTTAAACGTTGTGTACTATGAATTACAAGTTGCTATTAAGAGTTTAACGTATTAGCATTTTCCAGAACTCATTATTATTACCAGATTGGTTGTATTGTAGCTAACGTGTCTAACGAGTAAAACTAGTCTGATGAGTTTATCTGACGAGTTTATCTAACGAATGTTGCTGTTGACGAGTTTAGAAGACGATTAAAGCTATCAAGATGTCTTTATGTATGTACGTATGTCTGTACATGTGGTAGAGCCAAGACTGGAGATGTAGCAAAAATAACGATGCTGTACGTTTTCTGTACGTGTGTATACGTATGACTGGCTGTACATGTGGTGGATCCATGAAGGGTGCGAGAGTCTGATATATGTCAGGGTCAACACAAGGGATTTGGTGAAAGTGTGAGGTTTATCATTGTATGAATCGTGCGACTGTACAAGGTGTTGTTTCAATTGGTACATTTTTATTTACATGAGATTATTTTGATTTTTAGTTGAATTCCAGGAGATTTGTGAATCCTACTTACAGTGCAGAACATTAGAAACGTATTTGAAAACTTGAGATTGCTTGAATCTCAATCCTAGATACATGAAATTATGTGAATATCTTAGTGTATACTATTATTTGAAACTGAGTTTTCCTGAATCTGTATGTCAGATAGATATAATATTATTAGTTTATTTTCAATGTGTGAATGTTAATATAGAGTGATTGGATCAATTGTATGTTGAGAGTGTGTGAGAATCATTGCATTTATACTTCGTATATTTTCCTTTACTAATTAAGTTAATACATTTTCATCTTTCACACATTGTGTTTGGATTATTCATTTAATTTAAAATCCACTCGGTTTCAATTCTGCGACAAATACATCTTGTCAAGGTTTAAACTGTTCTCGAAGAAATATTAATCAGTGCCTCCTACAGTAAAATGTTTACGGACAGTAAATCCTCAGTAAGGCGTTATACCAGAGACAATCAAGGGTAATTTAGACTTATGGTCCAGCTCCAATCTACGTACGCCAAAACGACGCACAAGATGGACATTTTGTGAGTCAAGAATGGGTCTACTTAAATTGCACTCATCAAAACCAAATAGTACGCTTCTATTGAAACGCCTTGTGATCTGACTTTCAGCGGTCACTGACAGCCATTTCAGACATCAGATCAAAAAACATCTTCATCTAGGATAAACAAAATAATATATAAAATCTGATAAAAATGATGTCAATAAAACAGGACGAATAGCGAACATGATATCCATGATGGCTTCAGTGGTGGATATACTGGAGGTCAGATTAGCGTTATCTTCATTTAGGATCAACTTGACATTATAATAAGTCTTTTAGTTAAAACTCCATCTTAATATGACCATTTTTTTGGATGAGATCAGGCATTCAAGATGACTTGTGTAGCAGCCAGTTTGGATCTACACCTATAGTTGTATTTATGATCAGCTAGTCAACACAATATGCCTCTTGGTGAAACCCGATGTAAATATAGCTTTCCATTCGAGAGCAGTAACGACAATTAGATTTTCAAGATGACTGTCAGGATGGTCATAATGGGCACCGTATTGATTCCATTATCATTATGGACAAACGGGAAATAAGTCTTTTTTTTCTGAAAAACCCTTGTCAATATAGCGTACTAATCAGTAGGCGTAGTGACAAAATGTTCAAGATGGCAGAAACATAGGATGTCAGATTGGCACCATTATCATTACGGACCAAGTTGACCATAAGGTGATGTCTTTGTGTGTGTAAAGTTTCAAGACAATCTTCAAGCACTATAGCTTAGAAGGAAAAATATTAACAAACATGTGCTACAGGATTCAAAAATGACCACCCCATATCTTCTTCTGGTATATGACCAGTGCAGCAAAGATTGCTTATGATTAAAGCACCCAAAGTTTGTTTTCTTCCTCAAAAGCAAGAATTCTTTGGATCCCAAGTGCCATCCGGTCCTTTGACCCAATACAAGTAATACTCGCTCCCTGTCTAAAATGCACAACATTTAGCTTAAACTCTTTATGTTCCCAGAAAAAAAACTTTCTAATGATGCTTACATGAACAATACATATATCATATGCTTCATTATTTATATTTCAGCTACTGAGATATCACTCCGTTATTTCAGGAAATATCTTTGCGTCTGCTTTTAATTTTTGAAAGGTGAAATATCCAGATAAATTACTAGAACATCTTCTTACCTATTACTAACTGAGTTGCACAGGTCAGACCTACATGAATCTTTTTCGAGCCTCTTGGCTCTCGAATTGAAGATTTCACTTCAGTTGTGCTGAGGTTTAAGAGAAATATGATACTTGACCTCTAATTCTGAAATCATATTGAAAGCGCTGACATATGATGCCAAAGTAAATGTTACTAAGACTTTTCCCTAACGGCATTATAATAGTGCAAATAGTCAAAATAAATGGGAACTTTAATGCATCAAATGCTGAAGTTGAACTTACTTTTAACTGTAAACTTCATATTGTCAGTAACTGTCAGAATAGAATTATCATCATCCGCGTAGATTAATGAACACTGGAATTCTGCCTCATCAGTACATGCTAGACCCTGTGCATTTATCAACAATGTCATTGTTCCTGACCTTTGCCCGATATCAAGACTTGCAGTGATATTTGGTGATCTTTCCTTTATGTCAGAGGGAAGTGTTTCGTCAAATGTAGCCAAACCATCAAAATTCATTGTAGCAATGCCAACAAAAGTAGGCTCTGTAATTTTTCGTCTGCTAAGCTTGAGTTCAAGCACTTTTTTAATATATAAAGTTCCACTGCTGGAGCACTGCATATTTAAACTTGTCATATCAATCACAGTACTGGACCCGATCACCATGGATGGTGGATTCAGTGACAAAGAAACTCCATCAACTGTGAATGAAAAGGTACAAAAATAATTAAGTGACAAGGACAAAGAGTCCATGTTTTTATTTGCATTTGTTTACTAAAGCCTTATAATATGTCTTCTAGGATGGATTAAGGTTTCCAGAAAAGATTAAAATCGCAATCGAAGTAAATATGGCTACAAATACATCAGTGCTCAAAGAATGCTTTTGACATTGACACAGAAACTAAACTTCCAAAGTCTGTACCCTAATTCCCACATGCCTAAATGATCCCATTATTTAATATTATCACACAACGTTGCAATAGCTGGAATTTAAATACAAATTCAATGGGATTAAAAGGAGTTTGATAGTATTACAAGTTTCATCAGTGTTCATCACTACACTCACTAGGGACTGGACGGTCCTGGTGTGCTAACGTCTCTGCTGAAATGTATGTGTAAACCGAGGTAAGAATAGAGTTTGGTATGTAGATGTGTTGTTTGGAGTATGTGCAAGAACTAATAGACCCACCACCATCATGTTTTTTCTTTGGCCTGCATCCTTCACAAACTAAATTCCTGTCAAACATTAGTTCTGAAATAACTTTTTGTCGGGCTTTGCTGTGAGTTAATTACGTTCCAAAACAGCTTAAAAATGAATTACAGTAGTAATAGGGGGCACTATAGGGTCTATGGAAAACCCAGTCAAAAACAGCTTGGGGCACTATAGGGTCAAGATTTATAGGGTCAAGGGAAAATCCAGTCAAAAACAGCTTGGGGCACTATAGGGTCAAAACAGCTTGGGGCACTATAGGGTCAAGGGAAGTGGAACAGGGTGGGCCTATATAGCGTCAAGGGAAATGGAACAGGGTGGGCCTATATAGCGTCAAGGGAAATGGAACAGGGTGGGTCTATATAGGGACAAGGGAAAAAAGGGCGGCAAAGAAAGCTACTATCTTTTCGAGACCTATGAGTGGCCCTGAAAAGGACCGTTATGTGTAATGTTAACGTTGTCTTGTTAACACAGAGGACACCTCACAGATCTTCTTCTCTTCCTTAAACTTCTCCTTACTGTGGGTCCATAGAAGAGAACTCTCTTCAAGCAACCTTGTCTTTCCACATAGACTCTTCTCTTCCAATAGGCTGTCTCCGTCCTATGAATGACACTCCATGATGATCTGACATACATGGGTATGTCAGTCCTAAACAGCATGCTAGACACAAGGGTTGACGATTCAACGTTAGTCCACATCTTGTGATGAGAACAGGTGAAGCGAATGCCGTGAACTGCGGTTATTTATAGGGGAAGAGCGGATTGAAACGGATTGAGTGTATCGACCAATCCAAACACGCGTTACAAAAGTCAGGCACAGCCATCCAATCGGAAGAGAGCGGTCTGTGACGTCACCTTTTCTATATAGAGGTACTAGCGTCTGTGCGCAGTCAATCGATGAGACAGAGTTGTCAATCATGGCGGACAGTAAGAAGACGATGAATTGGAGTGAGTCAGGAGTAGAGACAGCAAGTCATGGGCCAACAGTGACTACTAAAGTCATGACAAATCTACATCCAGAAGAAGTGGATTTTAACTGGGATATTGTGGATTTTTTAACATCGCAAGAATTTATTCCGGAACCTTCGTTGCCTTCTGTATCTTCTTATGGACACGTCGATGATTTTAAGCAGAGACAAAAAGAAGAATTGGAACGATTTTTACAACAACAGAAAGTAGAAGAACAAGCTTTTCTTATGCAACAGCAGGAAGAAGAAGCAAGAAGGAAACACCAGGAAGAAACAGTAGCAGCAGCAGCAGCAGCAACAGCAACAGAGAAGAATGAAGACCAAGGACAGAAAGAAAATAGTGAAAATCAAACGGTCACGACGGTACTTTTAGATATTTTAGCTGAGTTAAGGAGTCTGAAACAAATGTATCAGACTTCTTTATCACGACCGAAGAGAAAAAGACCTTCTCGAGCGAAACAACCCGATCTCTCTGTGACTACGTCTACCTTACCACCGTTAGTGATTTCTACCAAATCATTGACAGGAACCACCAGTCCCGAAGTAGGCCTTGGCCGTGGCAAAGGCTTAAGACAGCTCAAGAGGATTTCGTCCCGTTTCTGAGTTTGTTTTGTTTTAAACAATCAAAACACCAACGGTCCTTTTCAGGGCCACTCCAATTATTTCGAAAAGAAATACTATGTCAATTGCCTATTTCAATGAAAACTCAAAAGTCCTTTTATATATTTTTTAAAATCCATGATGTACGTGTGAGTGAAGGAATGTGTGAGTGTAGGTTCTTATTCTATCAAATCAAAACCAAGAGACACTTACGTTTTTTCTCTCTGGTGTATTCTAGTACAAACGTTACAATTCAATATCACAACATAACATAACACAATACCATTTTTAAAAAGTTCATAAGTTTTCTTCTGTTTCACTCTTTCTGTTTTTTCATTTTCTTTACTGTCACAGCTTTTTCTTTTTCTTCGTCACTTTCGTTTCGTCTTCTTTTCTTGTTTTTGTGAACGTGACGGGGTTCCTCTTTCTCCTCCTGTTCAGAATTTCTTTCCTCCTCCTCCTCCTCCTCTTCCTCCGCCTCCTCCTCCTCCTGCTCCTCCTTCTCCTGCTCCTGTTGTTTCTTAGGACAGTTTGGAGACCAATGTCCTTTCTCTTTACAATAATAACAGGTATCTTGACTTTTGTCTCTATTGGTACCTTTTTTATTTTTGTCACGATCTGAACATTCTGTAGCCCAATGTCCTTTCTTCTTACAGATATAGCAAGTATCTTGACTTTTATCTCGATAGGAGGAAGAGTAGGCCGTCGGCTGGTCTGACGAAAACTTTCGTATGACCCCACGTAAAGCTCTAATGAGAAGTTCCACTTCTGTAGGTTCTTTCATCGTTCTGGTCAATGTGAGAGTGAAATGAATACTGAACCGTTAGACACTAACCCTTTATATATGCACGGATCGGACATGAATATATAGGGGTTATGGTCTTTAAAAGGTAGTCATTTGACTTTTTGCAGACAATATGAAAAGACCACATCATGTTGTGGAGAAAGGAAAAGACAGTAAGAGACAGAAACGTAATGTATCGCCTAGCACAGTAGCTGAAGTCTTGGCTCAAATTCATGCCAGTGATTTTGAAGATGACATGAGTGAGCCCGAATCTACGCCTAAGCAATCGACGTCCAAGCAAAGTGCACCACCCTTAGTAAACCCTGAAAATTACTATCACATTCGAGAGACGGAAAAGCGTTCCTCTCGAAAATTTAGAACAACGGCTTACACGTATGCCGTAAAGTTTAAAGATTTCAAGGCCAATGTACCTTTGGAGAATACAGAAGGGTTCATTACCGAGGTGTGGGATTCTGTGTTAACTGCATTGAAACAGCAATGTCAAGCCAAAGAAGACGATCGCTTGAGACTTTCTATTCATCACGATAATTTAAAGTCTCCCGTTTGGATCGAGTTTACTAGCCCATCAGAATTAATACCTTCCAAAGTCATTGACAAAATTCAACATGTGCAACAATCCAACGACAAGTTTCACATCACCGATGGAAAAGCCACACTGTTCATGACCCACGTGTCTCTTCCTGAGGGGACCGGACGCAAAAAAGTGTTATTGGTGGACAGCCTTCGTAACATGAAGCGAAGCCTCGTCCGAATTAACAATCCTCAAGACCAGATGTGTTTAGCCCGTGCCATCGTCGTGGGACAAATGTATGTCAACAAGAACGAGACGATAGAATGGAAAAGAGCCTGGGAAACTATTCGACAATCGGACCGAGCCAAACAACGAAGTGAAGCAGAACTCCTGTTACAGCAAGCGGGGATATCCAAAGATACCCCTTGCGGTATTCCAGAAATGCAAAAGTTGCAAGACGTCTTGGCTCCACGTTACACTTTGAAAGTACACCCTCAAGAAGTGCGTGGTCCTCTTTTGTTTCGAGGCCACGATTTCAAAGACGGAAAATACATTCACGTCTATCATCACGATGGTCATTTTGATACCATTACCAGTATCACTGGATTTCTGAAATTCAGTTACTACTGTGAAAAATGTGACTATGGTTATAACAATCGAGAACAACACAAGCATTGTGGATCGAAATGTGAGGGATGTTTGGCCTCTCAACCTTGTCTGGACAAAGGACAAGTACGAGTGCATTGCCCTGTGTGTCAGCGCACTTTTGTCAGTCTTACCTGTTACCAACAACATTTGAAGATGCAAGGTTCACAGCAGAAAAGTACTTGTCAGCTTCTGAGATTGTGTCCTACTTGTGGACAAGGCATACGTACCAATAGTGTTAAGTTACACGTATGTCGAGGGAAGAAACGATGTCACATTTGTCGCCAAATTGTGGACTTGGAGCACGAATGCTTCATTCAAAAATATCAACCCCGACCAGAAGATACCCAGAAGAAAGGGAATTTTATCTTTTTTGATTTCGAATGCATGCAAGAAACTGGTATTCACATTCCTAATTTCTGCGTGGCTCACCGTGCGTGCGAGCAGTGCATCCAAGAACCTATCTTTAGTCATTGCCCTTACTGCAGCAAGATTCCTGGAGGACGTGAAAAAATCTTTCGAGGGTCAAATACGCTAGCCGATTTTGCCCAATGGATCCTAAACCCCATCGACGAAACGTGGAGTCCAGAAGACATCGAACGTTACGGCGAGTGTCATTGCCATGCCACAGTCATGGCCCACAATTTCTCGGGATACGATGGGCAATTTCTGCTTAGATACTATGCGGAACAAAGTACCGAACGGCCTCAAGTGACTTTGAACGGAGCCAAAATCATTTCTATGCAAGTAGGACAAGTACAGTTTAAAGATTCGATGTGTTACTTGGCCATGCCTTTGAGTCGCATGCCTAAAACGTTTGGAATGACAGAAATGGCCAAAGGTTATTTTCCACACTTTTTTAATACCGAAGCCAATCAACATGCCATTCTACCCCATTTGCCTGACGTTGACGACTACGACCCCGACAACATGCGCAACGAACAACGAGAAGCTTTCCATGCTTGGTACCAGACTCACGCCTCGGACCCCTTTGACTTTCAAGAAGAAATTTTAAAGTATTGTCGATCTGACGTGGACATTTTACGACGCTGTTGTGGAAAATTTCGAGAATTGTTCATGGAATACGGAGGGATCGATCCTTTGAAAGAAGCTTGTACCATTGCCAAAGCATGTTCCTTAGTGTACCGAAAACGCTTTATGCCCGAAAATACTCTAGCGGTCATCAGTCCTCAAACGACGAATTTTGTCAAACGTCAATACTCGGTTAAAGCCCTACGCTGGCTCCATTACTTGTGCGACAAGGAAGACAAATGGATCCAACACGCTCGCAACGGAGGAGGCGAAAAGACCATCGGAACGTATTCGGTAGATGGTTGGGACTTAGAAAACCCTAAGATCGTGTACGAGTTTAACGGATGTTTATTTCACGGATGTCCTCTATGCTACCCTCAGCGTAACACCAAAAATCAGTTTTTACAACGAACCATGGAAGATTTGTACCAGACCACGTGTCAGCGACGTTTGAAGTTAGAACAACAAGGATACCAGGTAGTGGAAATGTGGGAACACGAGTACGATCTGCGTTTGAAAACCGATCCCGAGTTTAAACGCATCGTAGAAAGTTACAAGTGGGTGGATCCATTGAACCCCCGGGATAGTTTGTACGGAGGACGAACGAATGCTACTTGTTTGCTGTACCAAGCGGATGAAGAGAAAGGAGAAGAAATCAAATACTTGGACGTGTGTTCGCTGTATCCTTACGTGTGCAAATATTGTCACTTTCCCGTAGGGCATCCAGAATTGATGACAGAACACATTGACTTGGACCACATTCGTCAGTACGAAGGATTGATCAAGTGTAAAGTCTTACCTCCCACAGACTTGTACCATCCCGTTTTACCTCACCATTGCCAAGGAAAACTGATGTTTCCTTTGTGTCGCACATGTGCCGAAACGTGCAACCAAGACCAACCTTGTCAGCACAGCCTGGAAGAACGCGCCTTGACAGGAACGTGGGTGAGCGTGGAATTGTTTAAAGCTCTGGACCTGGGATACCAACTGTTAGAAGTGTACGAAATTTATCACTTTCCCAAAACACAACAATACCGCAAGGGCGACGAGAGACAGAAAGGTATTTTTGCAGACTACGTGGATGCTTTTTTAAAACTAAAACAAGAAGCTAGTGGCTATCCTTCCTGGTGTCACACTCCCGAAGACCAAAAGATATTCAAAGAAAAATATCGGGAGCAGGAAGGTATCACTTTAGACCACATCGAGAAAAACGAAGGAAGGCGGTCGTTTGCCAAAGTGATGCTCAATTGCTTGTGGGGTAAAATGGCACAACGACCCTCTTTACCCAAGACGGAGTATTTGTCCGAGCCGTCTCGCTACTTCCAGATGATTCACGACAAAACCAAAGTCATGAAACACGTGGACGTCATTCGTGAGGACTTGATCTTAGTCAATTACGAAGAAGAACTAGACTTTGTAGAAGCCGACAAATTTGGAAATGTCATCATTGCGGCTTACGTGACAGCCCACGCTCGTTTAAAATTGTACGAAGTGTTAGAACTGTTAGGAGATCGTGTGTTGTATTTTGACACGGACAGTTGCATCTACATTCACCGACCGAACCAGTGTAACCCTGTCATCGAAGGAGACCGTTTAGGAGCCTGGACCGATGAACATCCCAACGACAAGATTCTATGTTTTGCAAGTGGCGGTCCTAAAAATTACGGTTACGAATACCGAGACCCACAAGGAGAAATGCACACCGAATGTAAAGTGAAAGGATTGACTCTCAATTATCGCACCAGTCGAGTGGTGAACTTTAACGTGCTACAAGAAGCCTTACAGTCGGGACAGGATGAAACGTTTCAAGTGACTACCCACGAACCGCACAAGATTGTCCGTTTACCTACACACCAAATCGTTAGCCGACCTTTGGAAAAAGTCTATCAAATCGTGTACCAAAAAAGAGTAAGACTTCCCAATCACTTCACTCTCCCGTACGGTCACGTCGAAATTGGGCAGCATATAAAAAGGGACATTGTCCAAGACCAATAGTTCATTGTGACTAACACAGCCAAGCGAAAAGAAGATGAATCCATTTAAACAGACATCATTCAAGTTTGGGGATTGTAAAACAAATGTACCTTTCCAGAGTGTGAAAAGTACTGGATGGATAAGACCTATGCATTGCAACGGAAGTTGTCCGGAAGGAAACTGTAAGTGTCCTTGCGGTATGCACTGTAATTGCGTTACAGAGTGCGATGGTGAACCTTACGATTGTAGTGATGCCAGACGCTGTGACGTTAGCGATTCAGCTGGATATCGTGGGAACGTTGCTATGACTACTACCCCTATATCTACCGTGGAAAGTGATGCTGTGCGTGTCAAACCTGAGGGATGCGAAAGCGGTGCCACACGTTATCGTGGACTCCTAGAAATTTCACCGTACCTGCATCGAACAGAAGTGAGGAGAGTCGAATATTCGTTCCCGACGAGTTTGCCTGAATACTGTCACTTTAAAAGTCGATTTCAAACCTTCAAAGATAAATGGCCAAAATATCTGCCTGGACCAACTCCTGAAGAATTAACCAGAGCTGGATTTTTCTACTTGGGCGAAGGAGATAAAGTCAAGTGTTTCAGTTGTGGTGTATCCATTTACGAGTGGGAACAGAAAGATTCCGCTTACTTGGAACATGCTCGATGGTCTCCGAATTGTCAATACCTACCTTTAGTAGGACCTAGTGATTGGAAGTGACACTACTACTCCATGTCGTGTAACACGTCTAGACCAGTATATAAGCCCTCTCTAAAACATAATATTCAAGGATTACCATACGAATTGCAAGAGAAGATCTACAAGGACGTTTGGCAAGGTCTTGCTAAAGAAAAATCTCAATGGGTGACTGTAGAACATTTGTGTCGTGAAATTCACAAGAGGCAAGTGACAAAAATTAACCAACGTATTAGATTTCTCTGGATTAAGGGTATTTTTTTGCTCTGTTACCAATTTACTACGTTTACATCTGAAGATGTTGTGATCCTTCTTGACCGTTACCCTGAATGGCAGTGGGACGAAATTACACGTTATATTAATCACTTTTGCTTTTTGTGCAAATTTAATTCTGTGTTTAATTCTGGGTTGAATCTACACTGATAGTCTTCGACCTAAAAAAGAAGTATAAAAGAGAACGACCATGCCACAACCTTTATCATTGGTGATCCAACAGATTCCGTGGAAGGATATCAATGAGAAGATTCACACGGTGAAAGATTACGAACACTTATTGCAAGAACTGTACCCTATGAATTGGGGTCGACGTGTCGTGTGTGTTTTAGTGACTTGCTTTCTAGGATTTCGTTTGCCTGTCGATTCCTTGTGGACACTTTACGAACACTACCTATCAAAAAAATAAGACAGTATGGTGACTCCTTTAAATGTCCACGAGAGACTTATTCTGTTCAAAGCCTTACGCTTTCATCTGGATACGTCTCGACCTCTCCAAGAAAAAAAGATTCGTCAACTTTTACGTACGGAAGCAGTGTACGAAGATGTGTGTGTAGCTTGTGATTTACACCCTCATTGGACAGATGTACGTCACTGGAAAAGTTGGGATTTTGAGGCTTGGACAAACGAAGTATCCCATTATGCCCAAGCGCTGTGTTCCTAAAATTCATCGTCGAGTGAAAAAAGTCACTTTTAAACCTGTGTTAGTGACAGTACCAGAAGAAGAGAAAGAATCTGTCACCGAAGACAATCCCTCTGTTCAAGACAGAACTGTCATGGACATTTCCCCACAAAGACCCTTTCGAGAGGACACGTATGTGACTATACCCCCTGTAGAGGAGACTATAAGAACATTACACACTACCTCTAGGAGACGTTTGTTACCCAACAAAGAATGTTGTACAGTGACTTGTTTATATGCCACTTTGATCGTTTCCCTGTGTCTTTTATTCCTGTATTTATCTATTTGGCTTTTATGTATTTTTGTCTTTCGTGTTGTTCGAATTTAAACATGCATTCAAATAAAAGTGTCTTGAAAAAAGTATAAAAACCTCTTGTCTAGTCTGTTTTTGTGTCAATACTGTCATACCACTACACGACTATGGCTCACTCTACTCTTTCTACTACTCCTTCCTCCTCCACATTCAAAGTCATTGACGAACACTTAGATCAGGCTAGTTGGAAAGCCTTGTATCTTCGTCATCCTTTTAACATGTTAATTGCTGGACCGAGCGGTTCAGGCAAAACCGAATTTGTCAAACGTTTGATCGAACATAAACATCATTTGATCGATCGTCCACCTCAACGCATCGTGTGGTGTTACAAAGAGTGGCAATCGGCATACAGCCTCTTGCAAGAAAGTCAAGGTGATTCCATTGTGTTTGTAGCAGGCATTCCTAAAGAAGACGAAGGGATCGTGTCTGACCCTAGTCAAACTCATTGGGTTATTTTTGACGACATGTTAGGAGAAGACGAAGAAGAAATTAAACTATGGTTTACGCGTAAAGGGCATCATCGTAATGCCAGTGTCATTTACATTACACAAAATTTATTTCAACAAAGTAAAGCCCATCGTACCATTAGTCTTAATGCTCATTACGTGGTCTTGTTTAAAAGTCCTCGAGATAAATCACAAGTGCAAGTTTTAGCCAAACAGTTAGGAACACCTTGGCTAACTCATGCGTACGATGATGCCACTCAAATGCCACACGCCTATTTACTCGTGGATTTAAAACCCACTACTCCTGATTATTTGCGATTTCGTACCGATTTGTTTCACGACTGGTGTCAAGACGGAGGACCTGTCGTGTACACGTCCTCCTCGTCGACATAACACTATGAAGCACTAAAAAAATCTATAAAAACCTTGGGTTACTTTGACCTGGTCTCATACATCGTCAACATGACGTCCCTTCAGTCTCATCTTCCCATCAAATTGATTCGTGCCTTGTACGGCATTAGTCGCGAAAAAAATCCACAAAGACGTGCTCACGTCTTAGAAGCCAGTCTCAAAGAAGTCTTACGATGGTTTACGGTGACAGCACGTCAAATACTGCAAGGCATCATTCACATTCCACATCAAACCAAACGCTTTTTTGACAGAAACAAAGTAGCCTTGACGCAACTGGCCAATCCTCGCATTGACACTCACACCAAAAAGCAAATCATATTGAAACCTGGAGGTAGTGGTTCTCTAGGAGGTGTCATCATTCGTTCCCTTTTAAAATGGGATCCCAATACTCCCAAAGTTCACCCCAAGAAGAAAACAAAAAAAGTCAAACAAACTCCTAAGAAAAAGAACAAGGGTGCCAAGACCAAAACACAGAAAAAGAAAAGTCCACAGACAAAAGCGGTCACCCGCAAGAAAGGCACTTCGGCCAGGACACAACCTTACCTTCGTCAACCACGACCTGTAAGAAAAGATCTACAAGGACGTTTGGCAGGGACTACGTTGCCAGTAGCCTCAGGGGCTGTCACTTCTCCGTTGCGGGTGATGCCAGCCAAACCCAATTTGACACCCGTTTTTCCTAATTTGATGAAACATTGGAAATCTGCGTCTCCCAAAACGTCTCCTCCACCGGTGACACCCTCATCAACATTAGCGTCAGTAGCAGCTGCTCACAAAGTACCTGCCCCTAAAGTGAAAGTCCAAGAAAGATCTGGCATGTTAAAGAGTTTACTAGATTTGTCCAAACAAGAACTGTCCCGATTGAGTCCGTTGCGAACCCCTTCACGACGTGTGTTACCTGCCATGAAGTTGATACGACGCAAAGATAATCAGTGGCGACGCATTCCAGTATAAAAATATGACTTGAAGACCACGACGTCAATCAGTATTTTTCTGTACCACTGCTGAACACTCAAGGATGCTTCCTCAAAAACGTGCACACCATCACTACCCTCGTCGTTCTGCTACCCAAAAAGGAACAGGAAAAAGACAATCTCGTCATCGTACCAAAGGCTTAAAAACCAAACATCGACGTCCTTTCCTCCAAAGACGTAGTCTTTTAAAGAAAAAGAAGAGTCACCAAAAAGGAGGATCCTTTGGTAATTTTGTGAAAGACATTGTTACCTTTTTGACGAAGCGGTAGTTCCCCAAAAAGTAGATAAAAGAGAGTGTGTACCAAGTCATTGACACTAGTAATATTGTGAAACGAACAAGCAAAGATGTCACCTCGCAGAAAACATTCTTCTTCACCCCACAAAGGAAAGAAAAGGAAAGGACGTTTAGCCAAACATCGACACGTTCATCGTCCAAAGGCCCAAAAGAAAATATCCGTCCGTCAAAAGAAAAAGATGCTAGTGCAACGCGGAGGATTTTTCCTACCCCATGATCTCTTTCCAGAAAAAGTGATACCACTTATAAATCAAGTGATGGCACAACAAAAAAAAAGATAAAAGAGGGTGTGTTTCAAGTCATGGACGTCAGTGGTATTGTGGAACGAACAAGCAAAGATGTCACCTCGCAGAAAATATTTTTCTACACCTCACAAAGGAAAGAAAAAGAAAGGACTACCTCCTCGTTTGGTCAAACACGGAGACGTGTTGTCTGTCCTGTCCAAAGCCTCTCCACCCATGCGAAAACAAATCATTAAAACGGCTTCCAAAGATGTCATCGATACCGTGTGCGAATGTTGTTTGAATGTCTTGAAAGGCACGATACCTTTGTCTTCACACCAGAAAAAATGCTTAGCCAAACATCGACACGTTCTTCGTCAAATGGTCCAAAAGAAAATACCCGTCCGTCAAAAGAAAAAAATGTTGGTGCAACGCGGAGGATTTTTACCTTTTCTTCTTCCTGTGTTGGGAGGATTAGCGAAATCCGGTATCCTATCCAGCATATTACCAGGTTTTTTACAAGGGATGACACAAGGGATGTCCTCAGGGATGCACCAAGGGATGGCTCCAGGGATGCACCAAGGGATGACCCCGAGGTATGGGTAGCAATATGTATGATCCTTCCAGAAGATAAAAGGGATCCATGAAGCACCACGATCTCAGACGTAACCTTTGGAAGCCCATGGAAGGACGAAAACTGACTTTAGTTCCTTACAAACGATGGATGGAATACCATCGTTGGCAAGAACAACGTACCCCCCATTTACCACCCAATCCTGATTTGAACGAGATGTCCCAATTACAACAAGAATTGCAATCTTTGCTGCATCGCCACGATTTGTCCGAAACCGAAAAATCGCAAAAGTACGGTCAACTTCTGCAACGACTACAACTCTTTCATCGGAAAGCTGTGGAACAAACAGCTCTACCCACACTGTCCGATTTGAAGGCACTAATGAATAATCCGTCGCCTTTACCCTCTACAGTAGCCAAAACAGACGTCACCCCACCATTACCCAAGGAAGAAAAAGAACCCCATGATCTCTTTCAAACACCCACTGCTACTCCCATTCCGAGTAAGATTGCCGCTTCCTTATTGACCCCTTCTCCCACGCCCCAACGAGAAGAACTCAAAACTTGGGTTAAAAAGATGATGGCTACTCCTGCTTCAACAGAAGTGAAAAAGAAAGAAAGGAAACCAGAGGTGAGAAAAGAAAAGAAGACCAAAGCTATCTCATTACCTCCGCCACCACCACCACCACCACCACCACCACCAGCACCCTCGACGTCAACTCCTGTGGCACATCGGACACGTAAAACCGTTTCCAAACAACCCCCATTTCGTCCCACCCAAAGCAATATCCTCGAAGAGTGGGTCACTTATTAACCTAAACCATGGAGAAGGTCTTAGCCAGCATTTATTACGATCCAGCTCACCCTGCAGGTTACGGAGGCATTCAGAAATTGTATCGTGCTGCCAAAACTCGCTTGAAAAAGCTCCGTTTACCTACAGTACAACGATGGTTACAAGAACAAGCGACGTACACTTTACACAAACCCATTCGACGAAAATTTCACAGAAGTCGCACTCAAGTGGAAGGCATCGATCATCAATGGCAAGCCGATTTAGCCGATGTCTCTCATTTAGCCACCTACAATCGTAGCTACAAATATTTGTTTTGTGTCATCGACGTCTTTTCTAAATTTGCCTGGGTCGTACCATTGACATCCAAATCGAGCGGAGAGTTAGTACGAGCTTTGCAACTGGTGTTGAAACAAAGTGGTCGTCACCCTCTTCGATGGCAAACCGACAAAGGTACCGAATTTCTAAACCAAGCTTTCCAACGAGAATTAAAGAAACGTGACATTCATTTTTTCACCACCGAAAATCCTGAAACCAAAGCCAGTATCGTGGAACGTTTTCAACGTACCTTGAAAGAACGCATGTGGAAATATTTTACGCATCAACACACTCTCAAGTACATCGACGTCTTACCGCACTTAGTCCAAGCCTACAATCAATCTTACCATAGAAGCATTGGACGTGCCCCACAAGAGGTGACACCTGACAACGAAGTGACTGTATTTGAGCGTCTGTTTGGTACGTCCCGAACGAGGGCTGTCCCCAAGAAAGGTAGAGAAGTGTTAACCCCGGGAGATTGGGTACGCATTGGCAAAACCAAACGCACTTTCGACAAAGGTTACTTACCCAACTGGACCACCGAATTGTTTCGTGTTACTGGACGAGTGCGCGATCGTCATCCTACCGTCTATAAATTGGAAGACATGAACGGAGAAGCATTAAAAGGAACGTTTTACTTGCCTGAGTTACAACGTGTTACCAAAAAAGAAGACGACGTGTACGACATTGAAAGCATTCTCGAACGAAGAACTCGTAAAGTAGGAAAACGACGTGTCAAAGAAGTCAAAGTACGTTGGAAAGGATATCCTCCTAGTTTTGATTCTTGGATTGACGCTTCGCAAGTCATCGACTATAAAAAGAAGTGACCATCATGCCCTTCAATACAGCTTCAGCAACCACAGTGACTACTCCTTCACCCACGTCATCTCTGCAAGATTTACAAAAGCAACCCTTGTGGGTGTGGTGTGGAGAACGTGTCCCTAAAACCCAAATCGTCTTTTTCTGTCAAATCTTTGTGGTATATTGTGTCATTGGTGCAGCCATTGCTAATTTGAGTTTACAACAAGGAGACAAACAATTGTGGACCATTTTACTCAGCAGTTGCATCGGGTATCTTCTTCCCAATCCTTCCCTGAAATACTCTTACAACGGGAACAACAGTAACAATATTGGGAGCCTTGCGTCCAACGTTAGTCCTTCTCCTGACAGTCACCCTTCCAATCACAATCCTCTTTTAGACACTCCTTTAACCTCGAGTGACTCCTCGGACAGAACAACATTGGAATTATGAACCACACTATTAACCAATTTTACTTAACGTTACCCAGTGACAGTTCCATGAAGGTGTTTCCTAACAACACGTTGTGCTGTTACACGGCTAAATTACCTCAAGCCATGCATTTGGATCAAGATGCTCATTGGGAAGTAGCTTTAGTGGAAATGATACACCCGACACAAATCAAAAACATCGTCGAAAATCAAAACACTTTTTCAGTACAAGTGTATGACACGGTATTGCAAAAATCATTAAACGACCGAGACAAAATCCTTAACGATGAGGGGATAATAAAAGAGCAGAACGCCATAACTGATCTGGCTACCTATCATTTCAAGATCCCTTCAGGCTATTATTTTAGTGGTCAACATTTAGTGACTACGATTGCAAACAAGTTCAATACATTGTTTGGTAAACCCCTGGACAAAACTGAAAAAAGTGTTACCTTTGAGTACCATAAAGTGGCTCGTCGCCTCCTGATGAAATTTACAGCCGACAAAATGATAGCTATTACCTTTTGTCCTGAATTGTTTGATATCTTAGGTGGAGACCTCAAGATGCTCCCGAACAAAAAAGAAATACCAGGCATAACCAGTAACGTGGATTTTGCCAAATATTTTCGATCCCCTGTAGAATTGAACCAAGGACTCAACTTGATGTTTGTGTACTCCGATGTGGCAGAGTACAACGTGGTAGGACACACCTCTGCACCGTTACTGCGTGTCATTCCTTTCAAAGTGGACTCTGTCACCGCTGACGAGGAAGGTGGAAATACCTATCACGTTCACCGTGAATTTGTACATCCTCATTATTTGCCTGTCAGTAAGTCGTATTTCGACAGTGTCAACATTTCTATAAAAGGAGAACTAGGACAAAATATTCCATTTACCAAAGGGAAAGTCACAGTGAAACTCCATTTTCAAAAACGATTCTCCAACAACTGAAAAAGTGATGTATCCTGTGTACCAAGGAGTCACTCGACAACGAGGACATGGTTTAGGAGATATGTTTAAATCCGCCTTTCGTTCCGTGGTCCCTGTTTTAAAACCGATGGTGACACGAGGATTGCCCGCCTTAAAAGATACCGCATTGACTCACGGCAAAGATTTTCTTCAAAATGTTCTCATTGACAAACAAAACCCTAAAGAAGCTTTTTTAAGAGCAGGCAAAAATGTCTTGCTTCAAACGGGTAAAGAGATTTTGGGTCGACGAGAAAGTCCTATAAATGCTCTGAACGGTACCGAGTCTGGCATTCCTGCTTCCCTGACGACACAGCAAGGACAAGGTAGAAAGCGACGACGAAGGCACCCTTTCAAAAGTCTTCGTACCTCTAAAGTTAGAAAGACGAAAAAAAAAAGAACCTCTCGAGACTTAGACATTTTTGATTATTAAAAGTAAAAACACATAGAGACTGAGAGAAAAAAATGATGCACCAAGAATCTTGTGCCTGTTCCAAGTCGGAACTAGATCTCTTTGCCATGCCACCCACCATGACGACCATGCAAGAAGCCCAATGGGTTGAATTTCATCCCGTCTCCTCTTTGACGGATTCAGCTCCCATCGAGTTTGAAATCAAAGGACAACCCGAAGATTACATCGATCTCAATAACAGTTACTTGTATTTGAAAGTGAAAGTGGCCAAATCGGCTGACAACACCGTTGTAGTAGACGCGAACAAAGTAGCTCCCGTCAACAATTTCATGCATTCCTTGTTCAGCGAAGTGGATTTGTACATGAATAACAAACTGGTCAGCAGTAGCATGGATACTTACCCTTACCGAGCGTACCTCGAAAATCTCTTGACGTACGGAAAAGAAGCCAAGAACACTCATCTAGATGCTTGCGTGGTATGGAAACCTGACACCGCAAATAAGTTTGACACCGCAGTCACAGACCCAAAAGACGGCAATGAGGGTTTTATCGAGCGTCATAAGAAAATTGTAAATCGTAGTTTAGAACTGTTCGATCGTTTGCATTTGGACATGTGGTTTCAAGAGAAGTATTTGCTGAACGGAGTGGATATTCGCTTGAGACTGAATCGAAGTAGTACTGCTTTCCATTTGATGGCTGATGCCAACACATACAAAACCATCATCGAAGAAGCCAGGTTATACGTGCGTCGCGTGGAAGTGTTACCTA
Source organism: Unio delphinus (assembly GCA_029339505.1). NCBI lineage: Eukaryota > Metazoa > Mollusca > Bivalvia > Unionida > Unionidae > Unio > Unio delphinus. Next base: position 24,707,935 of record JAQISU010000055.1, read on the forward strand.
AAGTGGGAAATGATATCAGTCACACTTTGAGCAGAACGACAGCCAAGTATCCGATACGACGCGTGGAAGTCAAAACGTTCACCATTACCGCTGGACTCCGATCTAAGATCGAAGATCATCTGTTCCAAGGACAGTTACCCAAACGTTTATTCATTGGTATCGTCAAGAATTCAGCCTTCAACGGTGTCCACACTGAAAATCCTTTCCAGTTTAATCACTACGGAGTATCCAAAATCGAAGTCAGTCGCGATGGCAAAACTTTGTGTACCAGACCCTTCGAACCCAAGTTTGCCGCGAAGAATTACTTGAGGTCGTACTTGTCACTGTACGAAGCCACAGGACAGTTAGGAACCAACACCAGTCACGGTATTTCCTACGAAGATTATGCAGGAGGTTACGCGTTGTGGGCTTTTGATTTCACTCCAGACCAAGGCAGCGACGAGGGACATTTCCACCCTATAAAATCTGGGCAGATACGTGTGGAACTTCAGTTTGAAAAGGATCTTTCCGACACGGTGAATGTCATTCTGTATGCTGAATTCGATAATACCATAGAAATCAACAGTTTGAGAGAAGTCATTCTAGACTATTAGACACTATGGAAGACCCTTGTCCTTCTTTGAATAGTGGAGAATCCATGGAATGGGAGGTTACAGAAAAAGCAGTTCCCGAAGACCAAAAAGAAGAAGAAGTAGTGATCATGCAATCCAGATGGCCAGAACAGGAACAACAGTTAGTGGCTTGTTTTGCACAACACTTGGAAGATAAAATGAGAGACATGATTAAAAAAGATTGTTATGGATGTCAAATCGATCATCCCAGTCAAATTCAACACGATAAATGTATGATGATGAGTCAAGAAGAAAAATTGGATGATTATCTGAACGAAGCTTGGAGTCTCATCTCCGAAGAAGACGTGTTACTTCAGTGGTATAAAGGCTTACGTGATCATTCCTCTCCTCCATTGTTTGCTCGAGAAATCGATCGCATCGAAGCTCTCTTGGCCAAAAGTAAAGAGACGAAGCAAACCATCAGTTACTTGTCAGACCGTTTCAAACAAAAAGTCTGGATTGAATTGATGACTTATCATCACCTGTGAAGAAAGGAGAGAAAAAAAACAAGGCTACACAACAAAAAATGGATACTTGGGAACTTTATTATCTTCTGAACCGTAGTTCGTACACTGCTTCTTGGAATCCTGTGGTGTGTGCTAAAGATGAACTACCTCATCGCAAACCTCAAGAGAATCAAGCTTATGTCATCAATACAGATGACAGTCATCTTCCAGGAACTCACTGGGTAGCAGTCTACTTTCCTCAAGAGGGTTGTGCGGAGTATTTTGATTCGTATGGATTGCCCCCTTTCGAAGATGATATCATTGACTTTATGAGAAGAAATGCTCAGACGACACGATTCAATAATGTGAAATTACAAAGCACAGATTCTATGGTGTGTGGACAATATTGTATCTATTATCTGCATCATCGCAGTCTTGGATATTCTTTAGAACATTTAGTGACTTATTTTGATCGTCATTCGTCTCGAAACGATGACAAAGTAGATCGATGGTTTTGTGACCATTATGGCTATCTGTTGTCTTTAGCTAGGAAACGTAGTGTACATCAATGGCCCAATGACTTCCATCAGTGGAAATCTCAATTTAATTCACAACGTTGTCAACCATGTCAAAGATAGTGTATTAGTGTTATGAAAGAAAAAAAATGTTTGTTATTTGAAAAAATATTTGTTATTTGAAAATAATGTTTGTTAGTTGAAAAAAATTGTGTTTGTTATTTGAAATAATGTTTGTTATTTGAATAAAAATGTTGTGTTTTGAAAACCAATGCGTCTGTCGTTTGTTTTACATTTGTATTGATATAAATGCTCTTTGACTTTTCTTTCTTTCCCTTACATCAAACTATCCCAACGTTTCAAAACCCTAAACCGTCGAGGGGTGTTTTCCATCACGTCCGCGCTTGAACTATATAAAGCAGGGGTAGTCTCCAGTCTGGCCATCCATTGTTTGACTCATTCTCCTACGAAGATGTGCTCAAGACTAGCTAAGCTGAACGAAGCTTACGTCACTCTGCATCGTATCAGACACAATCTGATGCCAAAGCCTGAAGAGATTGAGAATGTGAGAATGCTACAAGAAACGGAAGACCTTATAGAAGAACTCTTCAGAGAGGAAATTCAAAAAGAGAAAGAAGAATGGACTGAGAAGTATCGACTTCAAAAGCAGCAGAGACAGCAGAGAGAACAGCAGCAGCAGCAACAGCAACAACAGCAGCAGGAACCAGACAGAAGTTTTGTCGACTGTCGTGTGGACACGAAAGAGTTCTCTTTCTCTTTCCGAAGAAGCAGACCCTATCGTGTAGCCAAACGAGGACGCAATCTTAGACGATAAAAGATTGCCATCCTTCCTCGTACACACAAAAACAAAAAAAACAGCCCTTTTCAGGGCTACCCAATATTCTCGAAAAGAATTAATCATTCAATTTGCTTATGGTATGTGAGGAAGTTAGAAAAAAATTAGAAGTGAGTCTATAATCACTGTCTCTTTTTACTTTTGTTTTGAAGTGCGTCTATAAGCACAACGTATTTTTTTCAAAATAACTTGTTCAATGTATAATTAATAGGAGTCAAGTATAAAAGTGAGGGGTGTTTTCCATCACGTCCGCGTGTTTTTGGTAATGATTGGGATACTGTAAGATTTTTGGATCTAGGGGGTGTTTTCCATCACGTACGCGCTTGAACTATATATAAAGAATCACTCGTCAGTCTGGCTACCCATCGTTGGCGCATCAAAGAAGATGAGCAGAGTTCAAAAGTTAAGAGAGCTTCAAATGCATCTGGAGAATGCTAGACGTCTCCTGGACGAGCTGGCAATGGAGGTCGAAGAAGAAGAGACCAGAATTAAAGAAGAGGAGGAGAGGAAAAAGAAAGAAGAGGAGAAGGAAATGAAAATGTCAATTTTGCCTCACCCCATGATGAGGCAAACTAGTCAAGTTAAACCTATGGTGAGGACACCTTCACCAGAACCAGTTCGTCCACTACAGGCACAGCCCCCACCGCAACAACCACAGTCTCAGCCGCAACAACCACAATCTCATCCACGGTTGCGGAATAGAGGAAGAAATGAAGAGACTTTCACTATCCCACAAAGTGAAGACTGGGATAGTGAAGCCACTCATTCTCCCTCTGCGCTCCCAATCACAAGAGTGAATTGGGAGAATGATTGGAGTAGGAGATGTGTGTGTGGGGCTAGACCTGGGAGATGCCAGCATTAACCAGGTGAATTTTGAAGTTTAAAAAACAGCCCTTCTCAGGGCTACCCAAATGTCTAGAAAAGAAATACTATGTCAATTGCCAATGGGTGTGAGAGAGGAGTAGTGTGATTATAAACACTGACTCTATTTAGATAGTATATCGTGTAATTTTGGATAGTATATGATAGGGTTTGTTTTGGCTGCTTCCCCGTGTGTGTGGTTAGTATAGGGTGTGATTTTGGATAGTATATAATAGGGTTTGTTTTGGCTGCTTCCCCGTGTGTGTGTGTGTGTGGTTAGTATAGGGTGTGATTTTGGATAGTATTTAGTTTGGTTTGTTTTGGCTGCTTCCCCGTGTGTGTGGTTAGTATAGGGTGTGATTTGGGATAGTAAATAATAGGGTGTGTTTTGGCTGCTTCCCCGTGTGTGTGTGTGGATAGTATATAGTGTGATTTGGGATAGTAAATGATATGGTTTGTGGATAGTATATAATATGAAAAGTGAATGTAGGGGGTGTTTACTTTCACGTCCGTGCTTAAGATATATATACGCAATCGTCAGTTCTTGGAGCCATTCAATTTTGAACACATCAAGATGAATTTTGAATTGTTTATCCAACTCCGAGACAGCTGGTTTGGGATCCTTGATGCAGAATATGAAGTGGAAAGACTTGAGGAAGAATTTCAAAGTAACCATGGCTTTGTAAGCCAACTGAAATTAGCAAGAGATCTATTAGAAGGTATGATAGAGGAGGAAGACCAGAAATTAAGAAGACGTATTAAAAGAAAATATATAAGAATAGGGGATTTGAAGCAGGCACTTGATCATGTCATCAAAGTCAGGTGCTTTCTAGAAGAAACATTACATCTCATAGAGTGGGAATATGTGCAGTGGGGTCTAGACAGGCTAAAGAAAGCAGAAGCAATGATGAGAATGGTGATGGAAGAACAGGTGATCCAGATTAAAGAAAACTGGTCTAAGGAGAGAAAGGAAAAAAAGAACAAAAAGAAGAAAGAGGACTTTGATCTACTCAATCTAAGATGGATGAGAGTTCAGGAAAAGTTTCGAGCTATGGGACATCCTGACTGGATTCCCGAGGACGAAAAGAAGAAGAAAACGGGAATCATCGGTAAACTTAAAAGGTGGTGGAACAACGACAGAAAATAAAAGAAGTATCCAAAGGCCCTTTTCAGGGCCACTCATAGGTCTCGAAAAGATAGTAGCTTTCTTTGCCGCCCTTTTTTCCCTTGTCCCTATATAGACCCACCCTGTTCCATTTCCCTTGACGCTATATAGGCCCACCCTGTTCCATTTCCCTTGACCCTATAGTGCCCCAAGCTGTTTTGACCCTATAGTGCCCCAAGCTGTTTTTGACTGGATTTTCCCTTGACCCTATAAATCTTGACCCTATAGTGCCCCAAGCTGTTTTTGACTGGGTTTTCCATAGACCCTATAGTGCCCCCTATTACTACTAATTACACTTGAACACTATTCCAACAACTGAAATGCTCATGCTTTGCATTCCTTATTTACAGTAAAGTCTGACTTGACAAGCTTGTCAAAATAGAATACATATGGCTAAACAGTCTCATTAAAGGGAATTATATTTAATGTTTATCCTTTGTACATGCATCAATACAACATCCCTGGCTTACCAATAAGATGTTGTTCCACGTCCTCATTCGACCTATGAAAATTAGTACAAAAGGCCTCGCCCACTACAGCCTTTACACACATCTCTCTAATTTTTGGCGATTAAATAATATATGAAATAGTGATGTATTACGACCTCTTAGCTTTTGATAGTCGCGTTTTAAACGGCCAAGTGATATTTTTACATCTGTGTCAATCCTGATTGTTTTTAGCGTATGCATGTAATATGCATATAATGATAGTTGTTTCGTTTTATTGAAGATTACTGAATCAAATTATGACCATATCAGAGGGTGAATTCGGTGGTACAAACTCATATTTCTGTACGACGCTCTCTGATAAACCATTTATACATTTCAGTAACCCGATTTACGTTTCCTCAAGCAAATTATATTTATTTTCACAAGCCTGAGAGGCACCTCACTAAAACAACAGGACGGGTTCAACCTAAATTTAAAGTTGCCCCAAGCCTCAGGCTATCCGATTTGTTGACCTTTGTACATGCTGTGAAATTTTAATTTTGTAGAAAGTGATTTTAAAACAAAAAAAACACGTATGAGCTCATGCTTTCCTGGTTAAAATGAATTTCTATGAATTAAACATATGGTCATTTCTTCATTTTAACTCTGGAGCTCTGAAACCGTCTTTGACATTCTTTAGCAACAATTAGATTTTAAAATTATATGTTGAGGTGGGCGTCTCCATCATGGTCTTCGAGTAGTAGTAGTCATCATAAACTCACATACATGTATTTGCTGACTTCTAACGAATATTGTCTTACCTCATTTGAAACGGTGCAGTAATATAATTTTGCAATAGTGGACATTCATTATAGTGTCGGGAACTTGTCTGTACCCTCCGCTACTGTACATGGTGCAGAATGACCATCTCAAGTGTACACAATGCCATTTAATATTTAAAGACCCAAACAAAATTTACTAAAATGCAGTCGACAGCGTGTTTTGTGCTTTCCGTGGTAATAGCAGTAATACGATTATAATCCTTTCATTTCGACCTGAGAAAAACTTTCGTCCACCTGCTTAAAATTCACCACCAATCCGCATTTGTATGACAGCAGTATATTTGTTCGAAGATGAGGTATAATTTGATTAAGGTTTGTGATGTATTTGCTGACCTCTAACTCCCGGTCTTTTGATGGCTTTTCGCCATTCTGTTCCAGCAGATGAAATACTACTTAAATTATTAGCCCCAATTTCGGTGATCTCTTAGAGCAAATCCGCACAAAAACCATCCTTTCTTGCTTTCACAACTAAAAGGGCCTGGTCTAAAAACATATGTTGAGATAATGATTGACATTTCTGTAAGTAAAATCTACTAATAGTCTATGTTTCTCATCTTCAGTGGGGCCCGCACCGTAACCCCCAAACACCCGATTATTATCTAGCGCTATCACCTCCACGATAATGTCCAGATCTTCGTATTATATGCCAACCTGCTGAAAATTGTATTTCTCCACTTGATCGCGTAGTTTTGTCTTTCTGCGAAATTTTTTTAATGTATTGTAGAAGTTCCTCGTGTCATGCTTGTCTGCGTATCACTGGATTACATCTGCGTCGTTGCTCAGCCATGTGTATTGCATCTGACGGAACTTAAGCTGTTCAGTTATACGTATGTTGTTGTACGCTTCTTTCTTACAGGTGGACGTGGGGTTGTTTAAATAGGTTTGAAGGTTCCGGTGTTTCTCATCTAACAACTGCTTGATCTCGTTTCAGTTCTCTTCAAACCAGTATTGACGCTTTCTGGTTTAGTGTCCTATTATTTCCGAGACATTGCTGTAGACCAGCTCTTTGTATGCCGCCCAGTCGGTCCCCACATTCTGATTGTCAAGAGGTGTGGTTTTCAGGAGTTCATTCGTGATGTTCATTCGTTTAGGAGCCTTCCTTCTAGAGTATACTGGTGAAGGAGTGTACAGCTCAATGAAAGTAACCTTTTAGCCGTGGACAACTTTTTGGGGTTTCGTAAAACTCAGAGTGTTTGGGGGACTGGCGATAATTTGAATACATGATCCTTTCTGTAACTTCATTTCACTATTTGAGTGAATACATTTTACAATTTTACTAAATCAGTAAAATACAATTTTTACTGTTTGAGTAAAACGCATCATCTTTTTGTCCGAAAATCACTATTAATCATTCACCCCTTGTCCTTGTACAATGTCATTTATTCGTATTTTCATTATTTAAGTTTGTGCGTTTTATGTTAATTGATACAATATTTGGTTGGTATACACGCATATATCAATCGTAGTTAATTTTTTTTTAAATCATTCGTCAATAAAATATGAATTTGTCTCGCGGTCAATTGTGTTGTGTTGGAAGTCCGAAATCATATCGTTTTCATTGCCTTGTAAGAGGAAGTACGCGCTGAGCTTACGGTAGTAATAAGGGATACATTAGGGACAATGGAAATACCAGTAAAATCGTACGTGGAAACGTTGAAGGAAAAGACGTTTCAGACCCTCTTGGTACGTTCAGAAGGAAGAAGAATTTAACATGGGGACTATTGGGCCTGTATATGGTCAAGGAAAAGTGGGGTTTTAGTTTAGGAACAATAGGAATGACGGAGTTGAGGTGACGCCTATGTGCTAAAGATTGATAACAATGTTGCAAAAAGGTAGGAACATATGTGCACCAGGATGACCTCAGTGGGAAGTGGAGATATAATCTCAATACCCATACAATGAAAAAACACATACAATATACAATAATTAAAACGAGGCTCTTTTTTGTGCAGCGAAGGTCGTCCACCAATAACACCTTTTAGGGTCCTGTCCTTTGGGAAAGAGAAACGTGGGTAATAAACATTGTCGCATTTCATCAGTGATGTGAAACTTGTGATTGCATTTTTGCTCGTGGTGAATCTTGTCGACGACTTTGGAAGGTGTCAATTCAGCTGGGCTGCTAAACTCGATCGAAACGGGAAGCTTCAAACTGTCGTAATGAATTGAAAGTCCTAAGTGATCATCGTTCTTGGCTTGACATTGCTGTTTCAGTGTGGTTAACAAAGGATCCCACGCCTCGATAAGGAACCCATCTGCATTCTCCAAAGGTACGTTAAACTTCACCGTGAAAGTGTAATCCGTAGTTATAAGGTTTCGAGAGGAGCGTTTTTCCGTCTGTCGAATGTGATAGTACGTTTTAAGGTTTACTGGTGAACGTTTGGTTGGTCGTAGATTCTCTGGGTCTACATTCGGGATCAGTCATGTCACCTTCAAAGTCCGTGGCATGAATTTTAGCCAAGACTTCAGCTATTAGGAGAGGCGATAAATCACATTTCTGTCTCTTACACCTTCTCCTTTCTATATGAAATAATGCGATCATTTTATCTTGACTGCAAAAGGTTACATGATTACATCTTAAAGGCCATGACCGCCTTCATATAGTCATGTCATACCAATGAATATATAACGGAATAGTGTAATAACCTTCTAGTATTCATTTCACTCTTAAATCGACCAGATCGATGGAAGAAACTACACAAGTCGAACTTCCGATCAAAGCTTTCTTTGCCTGGTGTCATACGAACGTTTTATCTTCAGCAGCAGAGAGGGTGAACAGACCACGTTTTCAAGCAAAAATAAGGCTTCCAGATCATGTTTTCGAACAAAATATGGCCTATAGATAACGTTTTCGAACAAAATATCAGGTTTCCAACAAATCTCATTTAACCAAAAAAAAAGTCTCCATTTTTGCAAAAACGGAGATTTTACGATTTTTTAATCAATTTTGCTCGCAACGATGTGGTCATCCACCCTCTCTGCTGCTAAAGTTTTCAGTTCTGGGTTAACAAAAAATAATAAATGATTTGATCAAGTCTTTAGGATCTCACAAACAGACTAATCGCTAACACCTCTTCTTGTAAATCAATCAGATTATTTGACTGGTCGGTGAGTTTGAAATTAATTCTGGTTAACGAATTATTATGGCATCGCATGTAGACAGGATTAATTGGCTTTTCAATAATTAGGAATCCTAGAGGAGCTGTTGGTGCAAATGAATAAAGAATATAACCCTGCTGAGCTTGATTTGATTGCTCTAGATTAATCTGATAGCTTCCTTCGATAACATCACATACTAAATTGAGCGCAATCACCGATGAAATATTCACGTTGAACGGAGCGATATGCCTACCGCCACCATCTGGATCATTATTATATTTGAGGAGGACAGTTGAATCTGATTTTTGTAGCGCTTTGATATCGGTTTTAAATATTCTTGCTAATTCATCAGCGTTGTATTTCGGAAACTTGAAATTACGCAGATTGTCTTCTGTGATATTGTAATCGGTTAGGAATCGTTATTTATTGTCGCTGTTGTCATTAATTATTGTTTGAATAATTAGTTCATAGATATATTCCATGTCCGATATAAGTTGATTTATTATTTCAACGTGTTTTTGCGATCTTGTTTTCCGTAGTTGTTCTAGTTGTGTGTCATATAATTGTTTAATCTCATTAAAATAACCACGGACGTCAGTTAGCGTAAATGAAATAGTAACAGATGAGTCGGTTGTTCTTTTAATGATAAAATCCCATTGCAATGTGTCTTTGTTGGTGAATATAAATCTATCGGCGATTTTTCCTTTTCTTATATCAGATAAATTATCTCGATAACTGGGATTGATTTCATGATATGATTCTACGTCCGTGGTTAAGTCGGTGGTGGATTTTTCCGGTGGTAATTCAGGCCATCCTAGTACGGTTCTAATAGAACTTTGATAGATATCTACGACGTATCCTTCTGTGCTTATCTCAATTGCGGATGATAGTGTCGGCTCATGAACTGTTATAGCGATTTTTGATTCTTTTCCAGTAATCGATTTTATTCTACGCGCGAATTCATTATTGATTTGTTCTATTTGGTATGACCCTGTTGGTATCGAAACGACGTTCCAGTCTGGGGTACCGTCGTCTTTATTCTTATTCGCAAACACCAGTGAATTATTCGGTTGTTGACCACCAAATGATTTTGATCTGATATTAGGCCAACTGTGGTATACTCGTAATTTTGCTAGCGCTATCTCCTTCACTGGGACCGGAGAGGGGAAATTCACACTGAATTCTGGATTCGTTGATGTTATTGATATCATGCTTGTTTGTACTGGGTTCGTGTTCTCCACTATTCGTTGAAGTAATTCCTGCGGTGTTGTCATTGTTATTATACTCATGATTTATTTCTAATTTTGGTATCGAGGAATCATAAATACTGACCATCACTGAGAACTCACAATCTGGTAATGTTGATATTATTGAGATCATTTTGTTTTTTGGGTTCGTGTTTTCTGATTCCATCGGTGTTGTCATTGTTATTATATTCATGTTGTCGCTCTAATTTCGATATCGCGGAATCAAAAATACTGACCATCGCTGAGAATTCACTATCTGATATAATTGTATTATCGAGTGACGACGATATCATCAGGGATAACTGCGAATATGCGGTTGATGCAATATGAAATTGAATTAAGTAATTCTGCAGTTTACTCTGGCTGCATGATGATATCTTTTTTGCTATCCCGGTTGATATACCCCCGATTGTAGCCACCGCAGAAATGCAAATTGGAACTACGACCGGGGCAATCATTGTAACCGATGCAAGTATTATTCCGGCGCCAGCGAGAACGCTTGACACCGAGTACATAGTAATATCAATTGCGGTGATTCTTCGTCGGTATTTTTTTATTTTTATTTGATACTCCTCGGCGAGGGTTTTGAGTCTAGTTTGAAATTCTCTGACCTGATCATAGCGACATTGCGTTGATGAAATCATTGTTATTTTAAAAACACTAGTGTTTTCAATTAATTACCATCTTCCGGGGAGTAGATCAGGGGGTAGTTTACTTCACCTACGAATTCTAAACACCAGGCTATATGTTTTCTAACGGTGTTATCAACCGCGACAATCTCAAATTCTTCTTCTCCCCCCCCCCCCCGCGATAATTACTGTCGCGGTGCCACCAAAGTAGGTTTTACCTTTCACGATGATATCAAATTGCTTGTTAGAGATTAACGTCATCCTGTAGATACCATGGGGCCACTCCCCGATATTGACTTTCAATTTAGCATTAGAGTATTTTATCCAATCAAAGGTCCCATGCTTTACCCTTTCAGATTTTTCTTTTAGTTTAATAATATCGTCAATGACGTCGAGATAGGTTTTTTTTATTTCGGTATCTTTCATTATCGTTCCATTCCGGCGTTTAAAAAATGAAACCAAAAGGAGGCTGAATCCAAAACCTTTTTCGGTACTATAATTCCTGTCGAGTTCAGAATATGTCGTAGTGATATTGTAACTTTTAGAACCCTCAAAGAACTTATTAACCATTTCATTTGTGAGCTTTTGTTCGTCAATAGCTTTTTTAACTTCAGCGAGGGTTGGACCTGTCAACGATGTGGTTTCAGAACCAGGTGTTCTCCCCAAAAATCTATCCACGATGGTATTAAGTGTTGTTTGTCTCACCATAAACATATTAATATCTTTGAGAGTTATTGTAGATGTAGCCGGGATACCAAAGAAATTATTAGCGATGTAGGCATTGTGAGTGTGCTTGCCGATAAACTCACTGATTTCAGCGAGAGTCATTCCTGCCACAAGCGGGGTTCCAAAAAACTTAACAATGACGTCGTTAGTGGGTTTTTGATCTTCTATTAGTTTAGAAATCTCGAGATAATTTGCCTTGATTTCATTTTCATTCATCATCCTTCCCGCGTCCTTGTTAAAAAAGAATAGCGATAGATAGTTTTTAATTTCAGCGAGAGTCATGCCAACCACAAGCGGTGTTCCAAAGAATTTATGTACGACATTTTTGCGAAAACTATTATAACCGCGTATAAGATCATTCAGCTCACGTTCGTTGGTAGCAATCGCGTCGGTGATCGTAGACACAAGTGCGCCTGGTTTAAGTCGTCCACCGCTGGAATACAGCGCAATAGAGTTTTCAGCGGCGTCGCGCTGCCGTATCAAAATGTCATTCAATGACACATCACTGGATTTCAATTTACCCTGTTTGTCTTGAAATACAACTATTTCATTAGGATCAACATTTGTTAAGTTCAACGTCTCAGCGATTTCATCTTCAATTATTTTTTTTACATCCTTGACAGAATCAGGTGGTGCAGTGCCATCGGGTTTGGGTTTCAAAGATCTCCCCCAAATATCAATCATGTTATTGTAAAACTCTTTCTCTCTCTAAAATCGTTTCGATTTCCAGCGATTACTAGTGTATTCATTAACGACAACATGTGGTGGTTTTCCGCTTGGGTTACTCAAGGAGTTAGAAATAGCGTTAAGGACATTTAATACTTCGCTGCCACATATTGGTGGGTCAATCATCGTTTGTGTTGGTAGCGTAGAATACCAAGTCTTCATTGGAAGGGATTTTATATACCGCATAAACTCTTTTGGTGGGGCTAATCCATATGAATCAAAATAGACAATCCCACGTGGATCAATAGCGTATGCAACCCAGTGAGTGCCAGGTCCGGTGCTGTTATCTAAATTAATGATTCCGGTTTCAACGCTGTTTGGTTGATGTGGTAATTGATCTTTCATAAAGACACCTCTAAAGTTTTTAATCGCTAGTTTTTTAGCAGCATCCATTAAATCAAAATTGGACATGGGAACCATCGAAGATTTGGAAACCATAGGTTCCTCAATTAATAAATCGTTCCTGGTAGTCTTAGACCCTTTCCGCTGTACCACGAATACGGGGTTCCTGGTAGTCTTAGACCCTTTCCCTTTTTTTTATATCCTTTCCCAGTTGCCTTCTTTAGTGCCATTCCTGCTGCAGTACCAACGGCTCCTAACGCCGCTGCTTTAGCCACCGCTGGGGCAGCCGCTGCAATCAATGCTGGAATCGCAGCTAACAACGGAAATATACCGCCTGTTTTAATCATATTTTTGATAGCAGCCGCAGAAAGAGTAATCTGAACACCTTTTTCGGCTGCAAGTGCATCATTGAAATGTTTTATTTGACGAGTTGTCAGCGATAGTTTATTTGCACCACCAGTCATTTGGTTGGGTTTCAACGTGATTGTGGTTCCACATTTTTTAGCTGATTCCGATTGCAATTTTTTTAATTGACCAGGTGTCAAAGACACATTGATATGACTATACGACATTATACAATAACAGATTAATTCTAAATAGAGGATTTCAATCAAAGATTTTCCACTGGCGCATCTACCACTCTCATTCTTCCTCCAACACCTTCGAGTAGCATTGATTTGTCGCTAAGAATGACAGCAACCGCTCTATAATTATCAATAGCATCAGGCTTGGTTACATTAGCTCTAAAGTGTATATCAACGACGGATTGTCTTGTTAAATCAAGATGTTCCAGCGAAAAGTAATAGATCGGATACAGATTCTTAAAATCTAATTGTGATATTTGTAGACCAGTATCGACATTTTGATCACGTGCCATGAACGACAACAATCTATGATACACGCGTGCAATATGATTTTCTGTGTAATCAAGTTGCACATCTTCGGATGGTTCCTGCTGGCCGTTTATTCTCAGTGAGACGTCTTTCACACCTAACTGATCAAATATCATATGACTGAAACGTTGATCGCCAACTCGTGTGTTATCCTGTAGCGCTACAAATATATGACGTGGAGCTGAAACACCTTGTTTTGATGCTAGATTCCACGTGAATAACCCGTTAAGATTTGATTGTTTAACATCTGTACTCACGGTTAACCAACTCAACAACGATTTTCCTCCTTGGTCCATAAATGATAGTAATCGTTCTTCTGCATTGATTGCTGGAGTCAACATTGGCATCCACAATGATATTTTTGTTAAAATAACTTTACCGGCATCAGCATTGGGATTTGCATTGTCTGCTGGAATCCTCCAAATTGCGTCATTATCATCACCCTTTCGTACAAGCGCTACTGTATGCTTCGCCCCGTAGATAACTTTTCGGACGTTTCTACAGAATCCAAATATGTGATGTAGTGGAATCGCGCATGAAAATGATTTACGAGCCCCTTGCAACATTGAAATACGTGTTGCAGCTCCTAGATTGAAATTAACGTCGTTGTTTATAACTACAGCCTCGACATCAGCATCATCATTAGCAGCACTGGCTTTTTTTGGTCGTCTTACAACAAATTGAATTCCTCCAGCGGTATTTTTAATATCCTTTGCAAACATCATATAAGGTCCTGCTGATCTTGTATAATCATCAGAATATCTCGCTAACCCGATTATTGTTGTAGCCACATCAACATCGCGATCTATCGACTCGATTTCTTTTCCATCAATGAGGTATCTTGCACTCTCAAATAACGCCATAATACCATTATTGACAAAACCGACTTAAGTACCAGCTGGATATGATGCTCCAGCAGCTGTTACAAGTTTTCCTTCTACTTCGATAAACGCTTCACAAGGCAAAAAATATTTACTGGTATCATGAACTTGAAGTTCAATTCGCGATCGACTATTTGCGTCTATTGCATGATAGGCGTAATATTGATAATCGCGTACAGAATCATCCTTGCCAACTGGGGCGTCTATATCAAACGCCGGATCATGTGATTTTTTGAACATTTTATTCTATTTATCAGAGTCTAAATCGTGAAATCATAAACGATTTTCATCATATTAGTTTTTTAAAGCCGCTTCCTGCTATCATATTTGCGTCGGGGGTTAAAGCCATCGACGCTAGTTTTTCGTCTACTGCGTTATTTATAATTTTACTAACCCGTGCAGGCATTTCTGCTGTAGATGGCAATGGTACCGGTTTCTTTTTTCGTCTCACTAATGATGTTATTTTATTCTTCGCGGCTGAAAACGCTTTTCCAGCAAGATCTCCAACAGCACTAATACCCTTATCACGAATAACATCAATTGCTTTCATCGATAATTGTTTAGCTAACGGCATCACTTTTGGAGCCATTCTTGCAAATAACCCCGCAATGGTATTACCTAAACCATCACCATAGTATGCTCTATAAACTGGAAACCGTGAATTAACTACATAGACGGGGGTTGGTTTATCATGATTGTAGTGTATGATCATTATTTGAAATCAGAAACCATTTTTCAATTGGAAACGCTAGCGTTTTTATTTAATCACTGTGATAATCCTCTACTAACTCGCCAATGAAATCTCGATATGTGCTGATATCTATGATACCGCCTTGAAATAAACGTCTACAGATATCAGATGCTTCATTAATTATTTCCGGTGAGTTGTTTCCAGCTCGGAAACCTCCTATAAGAACTTCTAATCGTGATATATCACTGAGAACACTACCAGGACAGAAACTCTTTGAGTTTCCAACGCTAGTGTTTTGCAATCCACTTCCGCTATAACCAGCTGCTTCATCTATTTCGTCTAAATCGGCTTTTTGTAAATAATCAAGAATATCATCATCAGGTGGTAGTTGTTGTTGTTTTTTAGGCGAGTAGACTACTTTCTTTGTAGGTTGCTGTCGCTTTCCTCGCAATTTTCGCGGTTTTTTTTGTTGTTTAAACTCTTCGTATTTTTCATACACTATATCCACCGCATTTCTATATTGAATATATGATGCACTATTCTTCTTAATTCTACCTGTTTTTTCAGTTTTGATTTTGTAGAATATATCAGCCCAATGATCTAAATTTCTAACAAACTTATGATATTCTGGTTTCAACATATCTTTCCTGTTTTCATAATTCGTAACAACAAGCTCAGGAATTCCTGTTGGATCAGTCTTATTAATTTTTGCTAACCCCGCCTCGTTAAATATCACGCGTAAATCATCTACTATTTCTTTTGATTCCATTTGTTTTGTTTGTTCAGTTTTCGCTGCTATTTTTTCGAGTTCACCGATAACAGATTTCCCCGTCTCGGGAACATCTCCCAGTATAGCACGCTCTATCCCTTTCGTTGCTGTGGTTACTGGTTTAAACAATTCTTCAGATCCCACAGCAAAATCAGTTTGTAAACTCTGTCGTTGTTGCAGTTTATTTCTTACAGAGTCGCGAATTGGTATAAATTTCTTGATTGCATCAAGTCGTTCACGAGCCAATCGGGTCGTTAATGCTTCATTGACCATTATTTAAAATCAGAAACAATTTTTCAATTGTAAAACAATTTTTCAATCCGACCTAACACGATCGTGGAAGTGTTTTAACATCTCTATCAATGATGGGGAAAGTGTGGAAATCCTTATAAAAAAAATAATATCACACTTTCCCCACTTTTCCATTGATCAATCCGAACCAGCCATCAATTTTTTATTCACTGATTTCAACAGTTTTAATCAAAAAATGCTAAAAAAAAATTAAAATCTCTATGAGGGACGGTCACAATCAAATAATGATAAATGGTTGGTCAATCAAAATTGTTCATTTTCTTGAATTAACGCCCGTAGGTTTCTAACTTTAGAATTAACCTCCTTTTTCAATTCGTATTCGTACCCCAATTCTTTTCGTATTCGTTCTACGATGGTATACAACGGAGCGAACACACTTACGTCACTGGAAAATGCGAGAGAGTCCCGAATATAATTCTGAATTCTTTTGATGAGCGCATACTTCTTTGGTAGCATATATTTATTGTTGTTAACTCCGTATTCTATATCCTGAAAATCAGACATGATTTGATCAGGATTTAACCCATCTGATAGTTCAATATCCCAACTTTTCAATTTTGAAATCTCGGATAAAATGCTATTCATGTTTTCAGAATTCATTATTCTATAATAATGATATATTTCTAAATGAAAATTATGACGCATTAGACATAACTAAATTTAATTTTCTGTCCGCGATTTTTTGAAAACGCAGATCGATAAACCCCCTCTGCAACATATCGTACTGAGGCTCTACAAATATCGAAGTGCCTACCGGCTTCATATAATGATTGAAATATTTTTTCTTCGTTAGTTATTGTATTCAAAGATTTTACGGGTCTCGCTTTATTTGAACAAGTGCCAGTCTCTCCTCTTTTCAAATTCTCACTTTGTGTGATAGCTTGCAGATTTGATAAAGAATTGTTTTTCGGATTAGAATCCTTGTGATCAATGACAGAATCATCCTCGATCAATCCATGGAAACACTCGTACACGAAACGATGGCAGTAATATGTCTTCTTTCCAGCACCAAACATCAAATACCCTTGATTATTCACAGAACCAACTGGTTTCTTCAGTCTGCGGTTTCTTACAACACCATCACTTGATGCTTCATAATTTGTGATCACAGGGTGTGGTCTGAATTCTTGGTTCATTTATATATTATACTATTGTTTGTCTAATTCATCGTTTGGTTCAATAATGAATCTTTCAATGTAGTCTTGAGGGGTTCTTATGATTTTATCCTTGATGTTGTCATGGTCAAGGACCTTTTCAGGGTCAAAATTTCTGATTGATTGTCCATTTTTTATTCTTTTATCATAATATCGCTTCAACTCCCTGTATCGCTTACCACCGCAATTTAGACACAACTGAGATTTTCCCCTGACCCCAACTCCACATAGAATACAGGGTAACGGACCAAGGCTTCCACGACGATAGCTTTGCATATGATACCCACAAAACTCATTTCTGCATGATTTGTTACACGGGGTTATTGATCCAATCATAAGCCACTTGCAGTGATTCATTATATAAAAATCTTTCATTTAAATGCTTGTTTTAATTATAGCATGAGGGAATTAAGGAGAACGCCTTCGAAAAATGCTGATAAGGAGTTTAAGAGATTATTAAAAATCAATCCTAGATTTAATCTCGATAAACCCAAAAAACGTCCAATAGACGGAAACATGAAAGAATTTAAGAGATTATTAAAAATCAATCCTAGATTTAATCTCGATAAACCAAAAAAACGTCCAATAGACAGAAACATGAAAGAGTTTAAGAGATTATTGAAAATCAATCCTAGATTTAATCTCGATAAACCCAAAAAACGTCCAATAGACGGAAACATGAAAGAGTTTAAGAGATTATTAAAAATCAATCCTAGATTTAATCTCGATAGACCCAAAAAACGTAACAAAATCAATCCTAGATTTAATCTCGATAAACCCAAAAAAACGTTTAATAGACGGAAACATGAAAGAGTTTAAGAGATTATTAAAAATCAATCCTAGATTTAATCGCGATAAACCAAAAAAAACGTCCAAGAGAGATTACCCCTGGAAAGATGCTCAATTCAATCTCGATATAGTTTCTAATACACCAAAGAATACAATTCTTGATAAAGCCATGATTAGTAAAATCAGAGACTGTTTTAATGAATTCAAGCGTGATGGAGCATCTTATTGTTGGTCAACATTTCGAATTGATGGTGTTGTTGACGCTACCATGAATGATGAAAAAGCAGCAGTGATAATTTCACGTGTTGGGGAAAAGCGGCATTTTTTCCGAATCAAATTCATTATCGAAGTCGATGGCAAATGGATTATTAGGGATAAATTTGAACCAATCCTCAAGAATAAAAAAGCTGTCATTGTGAGTAGAGATTCCAAACCAGGAATTCTAACCGGAATCGATAAGCCATACTACGAAAGATCTTATCCCGTAACAGCTATGGTTTATGGGATATATCCGTTAAATGATAAACCTGATATCGCAAAACTAGCTCCTATGAAATATTCTAGTTCACTGAATTGTGTAGCAGAACGAATAATAGAACACTTCACAAATGCATCCCGAGGAAATAAACTAACTGATCTGCGACGTAGGAAAATAACCGAGTGGGAACTGACAGTGAAACAGCATGGTGCAAAGATTTCTGATATAGCTAAATTAGAAGCATCATTAAAATTCACAATATCAGTAACAACAATAACCGGAGAAGTATTATACGAACCGAAATATCAATCGCGAGGAGCCCCAATACAGATTATTGATCATAACAAACACGCGTGGACACCTGCGGTAACAATATTTCCACGAGAACGAACCGTGAGATATATCCCCAAGGAGTTCGTCGGGAATGTTTTCTATGAAGAGAGATTATTTGATGCTATTCATGCGTTGTGTAAGGATGATCCTGTGTCAGTGCGGCTACTTAGAAGTGATGAAGAATTCGATCAATTTGTAAAACCAAATGGTGAATTATATCGCATTGAAGAATTAGATAACAGAATGAGAAAAATCGCTAGTGATTTTTCACCGGAGAATTCCCATGAAAAACTACTCACGGATAGTTTTACTATTCCATCAGTGGTAGCTCACTTCGCAAGAGAAAAAAACTCATGGCGTCCAACACGAAGTGATTTTCTCGAGGATGTTAAATTGAGTTGCGTCAAATTTGGTCATGGAGGACTGTGGAATACGAAATACTCACGTGATGGTATGATTTCAATTGATATAGCCGCGTGTTATCCCGGAAGTTTTCTCGGATATGGGGAATGCGCTGAGTACTTCAAACGATTTGGACACCCCACGCATGAAATGACTCGTGTTGCGATTAATGGACCATTGCCTGATTTTGATTTAACCGGATTCGCTCGTGTGATATCATTTGAATTAGCTACAGGGTTACATCCGTGTAGTTATGTTTGGCTCGGTAGACACCTATCTGAAAAACACTGGATGCCAATAGTGCTATTGAGATATATGATTGATTGTGGTATGCTAATATCGTTGATTGTTTCCGAGGCTATTATATGCTATCGAGCTCAGAAAGAAGTTTGGCTACCACAACCCGATCTAGATAGAATAATCAACGAACTACGAAAACAGTTTCCAGATTTCAGTGAAGAAGAAATCATAAATTGGTCTAAGAAGTTATTTGAAATTAAAAAAGAACAAGCAAAAGATCTCGGAAGAAGAATAATCGGTAAATTTACCCAGGGTGGACGATACGATAACGCAAAATACTCTTCGCGGTTGATCATAGATGTCGCTGAATACGATTTTATTGTAGCGGATTTAATGAAACAGGGAAAACTTGTATCCCGTAAGGATGCTTTTCTATCCAATGGTGAGAAATTAGGTACGGTTGTTACCTACTGTGATGGATATAATTCCCAGTACACACATTTGAGAAGTTCAATGCTAGCCTATGCTTCTATTAATCTATTTTCGATGATAAATAGATTTCCTAATACCGCGGTTAGAGTGGCCACTGATTCGATGTATATACACAATAAGTACAAATCAGCTGTAGCGGCATTCACAGATCCCGAAGAAAATTGGGGGCGTTGGCGATTTAAAAAGGAGATGCTACATGAGTATTGTGAATCCGCAGACGTTGCCATGGATGATAAATATCTTTGTTGTAACCGTATTGAAATTCAATCAGAATTTTCTAATGCACCACCGGTATCTGATCCAGTATGTAGATATAAGACAGTTTATTTAAACGGTTGTGGTGGGTCAGGAAAGACAACTCGTGCAATTGAATTATTTCGTCGTGGAAACGCTAGCGTTTCTAACATGATTGTGCTAACACCGACTCACAGACTCGCCAGAGAGATGATACAACGAGGGGTAAATGCTTGCACTTATCACAGTTTTTTTCGATGGAAGGGTGACAAATGGACTCCTGAGCGTATGGGTGATAAATTCATTCCTGAAATCATAATTTGGGATGAAATATGCACAGTGTCATTAGATGTATTAAAAACATTTCTTGAGTGGTTGTTAAACAAAAACACAAAAGTCGTCATGTGCGGTGATCAAGGCCAACCACCACCATTTGTCGGTGCATCTCCACATGAATGGCTAAAGGGTTTTGTAGACTACTATGAAGAAATCACCACTGATTATAGATCACTTGATGAACGATTACGCGAGTTCAAAGCGCTAATTAGATTACAACCGGATAGAATCCAATGCGAAATAGCGCGTGAAGTGATTTCAGAAACTCCAATGAATGATTTCTGGGAAGCGTGGAGACCAAACGATTTGATCATTGCAAGTAGAAAAATAGTCAGGGATACACTTCAGATGAAGTTATTTGAATTGCATAAAGAAAAATTTGCAACGCTTCCAGTACCCCTTTGTTATAGGCCATCGGATACACGAAAACAGAATATTGAAGTTGATATTCCAGGACAGAGTGAAAAACAAATTCTCGTATTAAATGATATTGTGCTGGTTGATATCAATGTCGTTGAAGATGCATTGCGTGCTAATAAATCCCCGTGGACGCTAGGATACGCAGCAACAATACACTCTTCACAGGGATTGACTATATCGAATACAATTGTTTGGATGGTGGATAATCACATCGAATGGTCAAATTTAGTCTATCTCGCAGTATCCAGAGTACGAAACATAAATCAACTTCGAAGAGTTGTTTTCGATGATAATGACACAACAATAAGTGATATTGATGTTAGCATCATCAATAAAAAACTCTCCGGTTACAAACAACAGGACAAAAAAAAACAACGAGAATTTGATATTGATGCTGAACTAATAATCACTTTGAAGAAACAACAGAATAATCACTGCGCGAGTTGCAATTGTATAATGCGTTGGCAGTATTCGGATAAGGATCCTCGCCAATTCACCGTAGACAGAAAAAATAACTATCTCGGTCATGTCAGAAATAATGTGATGTTGACTTGTCTTGAGTGCAATAGACGCAACGGTGCTAGTTAAGACCATGCGGTGGCAATTGAGTATCCTCGGGAATCACTTGTAGTTGTTGTCGAGTAAAACCCCGCTGAGGGGCAGTTGAATCCAGTTTATAGACTGGAGGTCTACCAGTTGATCGTGTTATACTAGATATCTTATGCGTAGTGACGCTCCAAATAGGATCAGTAGCCCTTTTTCTACCCCCTTCAAGCTCTCCTGGTTCGTATAAGTACCTCACAATGACATTACTACCACGAATTGGTTGTTTGAAATCTTTTTGTGGTTGTACGGGTATTGACTTCTTTTTAATCGCGTTGATAGGTTTCATGTTGATTGTTCTAGTAATCTCGTTATTCAGTGCAGTAATCACAGATGGTAATCTTTTAACCCATTCACTGGATCGCTTTTCTTGAATGAATTCTTTTGCGTATTGATATCCAAATAACCGCTCAGCAATCGTCCGATTAAATCGTTCTACAATGGCTTGATCGCGATGTAGCGCAGTATGCCCTCGTCGTATGGTGACATTATGATGTTTCGTTGTAGATAACACTGCACCCTGAAATTCCTTGCCAGGATCAACCTGCAATAGATTTGGCCAGTGCAGAGGACCTCGTCGATAAATCCTTTCAAATGCAGAAGCGACTTCAGTGGCTGATTTTGTTTTTAACGGTTCTGCTTCTTTGTATCGACTTGCAATATCAACTACGGTTAACGCATATTTGTAACCACGATCATGTGGCAGAAATAATATATCAGCCTGATGAACTTCATTAGGAGCGGTCACATCAAAATGCGAGAATTGAATTTGTTTAGGCGGTGGTAGATAAATTTGCCATAGTGCCTGTTTGGATAACCAATTAGACGCAGTGGTTTTTTCACTTTTGCAGCACTAGCGAGTTTATGGACTGCTGATTTACCCCTCCAGTATCCTCTTGGGGAATAATAAATTGATTCCATATTATTAATTACCAGCACCTAACATCAATTTACTTTTCATAGCCGATTTTATCAAAAATGAAGACAATTTTTCTTTGAAGGATTTATCAGGAATAGCATTTAACGCATGAATTAATTTCACATCCGCGAGATGCCTGTTTTGCAGATTGCTGCTTTTATAAGCAACATCATGAAGGTGACAGGCCTTATCAATGGCGTTTATTGGTTCTTCACCGGGGTTGGGTTGATTTTGATTATTGAGTCTGATATCAAGTCTGGTTCCTGGTCCACAGTAGCTATATCCTGGGAGGTGCTTTTCTCCGGGGTACTTTGCCCATGGGGTTCCAGGGAGCTTTGCCAATTTGGCTGCGATATCACCTCCTCGTTTTTTTTTAAATCAGATCTCATAGACACAAATCTAAATTTCTTTGTACCACATTGCACGCATTTACCTGAAAGCGCTGATCGGTTATTTTTAGTTGTAATCGTCGTCAAGTCATCTGTGCCAGTACGCGTTTTACACTTCACACAATATAGATCCATAATTTATGTATAGAAATATGGATATAATTGATTTTTCAGCGACTAAAACAAGAGAACCAATTAAGCATCATGCAGCGCTACCAAACTCTATCCGGATGATTATAATCGGGCCATCTGGATCCGGTAAAACGCAATTGTTGCTCAATTTAATAATGAGATGGATGAAGTGGGATAAGTTGTATTTAATTGCCCCTAGCGTAGATGATCAACGATGTTATGAAGTGTTAAAGGATTTTAACGAGAATGCATCAGAAATTAAGGGTGAGAACGCCATTGATTTTATAACCGATATCGATGAAGCACCGAGCATTGATGATATTGATGGAGATATTAACAATTTAGTCGTATACGACGATATAATGTTGAATAAACAAAAGAATCCTGCTAGAATATTTTCCCGTGGGCGTCACAAAAACACTGACGTGATATATGTCACTCAACGCTACACTCAGGTTCCAAAAGTGATCAGAGATAACTGCAATATTCTTTCTGTATTCAACGGAGTTGATACTCATACTCTTAGAAATATTTGGCAGACATGGTGTTCTGATATGGACTTCAATCAATTTTGAGATTTCTTTAGTCATGCTCAGTCGACTCCGCACGGATTCGCAACAATAAATCTACATGATCCTCGGACACGATATCGTATCGGACTTGATCAAATATTCGGTTAAAATCGTAAAAGAATTATTAACCCAGAACTGAAAACTTTAGCAGCAGAGAGGGTGGATGACCACATCGTTGCGAGCAAAATCGTAAAATCTCCGTTTTTGCAAAAATGGAGACTTTTTTTTGGGTTAAATGAGATTTGTTGGAAACCTGATATTTTGTTCGAAAACGTTATCTATAGGCCATATTTTGTTCGAAAACATGATCTGGAAGCCTTATTTTTGCTTGAAAACGTGGTCTGTTCACCCTCTCTGCTGCTTCTTCAGACAAGCCGATGGACTACTTCCATTCATTTCGAGATAAAGGTCAAGATATTTGGTATATGTGTAAGACTAAAAGGCAATGGGCACAGAATGTCCAAACCGTGAAAAATTCAAAACAGGTCCCAGAAGTTACAAAACGTAAGATACCTGTTATCATTGTGAAGAGAAAAGATATTGGTCTCCAAACCGCTCAACGAAACAACAGGAACAGGAGGAGGGGGAGAGGTATTCCAAATAGGAAAACGAAGAGGTACCATCCTCAAAGGAAGAACCTCAACACGTTCAGATACACAAGAAAAGAAAACGACAAGAAAATGAGAAAGAAGAAGAGAATGAAACAACAGTGACAATGAATAAATCAAATCACAGAGAGCGAACAAAACAAAACACATAAGAAGAAATCTATGAACTTTATAAAGTTGTGTTATGTTCTTTTGTGGTATTGAATTGTAACATTTGTACCAGACTAGACCTGACATAATAACCTGTTTATTGGTTTTGATTTTTAGAATAAGGACCTACACTCACAAAATCGCACACGTACATAGGGAGTAAATAAAAGAATTCTGAGTTTTTATTGATCTTGGCTAAATAAATACTATCTCTTTTCTAAAGAAGTGGGTGGCCCTGAAAAGGACCATAGGGTGTTTGTTTTCTTAATAACAAAATAAATTCAGGAACTGGACGAAATCAACTTTATCCGCCTTAAGAATTGGCCATGGCCAAGGCCTACTTCTGGACTGGTTGCGGTCGATGACGTAGCAGAAATCACATGTTTTGGTATCTCAGGCGTAGTAACGCGGTTGGGCTGTTTGGCTCACGAAGGTCTTTGTCTCTTGGGCCGTATTAAATAAGTATGATACATTTGTTTCAGACTCCTGAACTCAGCCAAAATGTCTAAAAGTACCGTTACCATTTGACTTACACTGTCCTCCTTTTCTCCTAAACCTTGTTTCTTTACAGATTCTGCTTCTTCTTCATGTCATTTCCCTCTTGCTTTTATCTCTCGTGCTGTTGTAGTTGACGGAGAAAGGCTTGTTCTGCTTCTTTGTATTGCTGTAAAACACTCTCCAATTCTTTTTAAGTGTTGTGTTGACTTTAGCAGTCACTGCTATACCATCGCTTTTCTTCTCCACGGCCGTTGCACCCCAGTTCATCATCATCTTAGTTTCCTTCACGATTGACAACTGTCGCATCAGATTACGGCGCACATACGCTTGCGCACCTGTTATGAGAATCTGACGTCACAGACCACTCTCTTCTGATTGGAAGACAGACTCCGCCCTGTGACTGAATTTTTAACCCGTGTTTGGATTGGTGAAAGAACTCAGTCTGTTTCAATCCGCTCTTCCACTATAAATAACCGCAGTACACTGCATTCCCTTTACCTCTTCTCGTCACAAGATGTGAAGAAACGTAGGATCGTCTACCTTCATATCGTCAATGTTCTTCCAATTGGCTAATCCCATGTATGGAATCGCATCACAATTAATACTTCCAGTTCAGTACCCACGAATGTAGTTCCAGTCTATTTTTTCTTTCATCAGCAATTTGGAACTCTGGCATGTCACACATGTTGTATTGATGACCATGGCGATGAATGATATCATTCCACATTTCAACATTTTTTTTCATGCATATGATTCATGTTCCATCATGCTCATTTAATTCTATCTTTTTCAGGTCCAGTGTTGATTTGGATAATGGTTGTAGAGTTTTTGCAGACCCTCGGTTTGGCATTAGAGTCTGGAACCTGAGCAGATGAAAGAGACCCATTTGTCGGCTTTGTCACTGCTATCAGTGAGAACTTGTCTGCTTTCATTCTTCTGGTCACTGGGACTGATGCAGCACTAGAAATTGGTAGAGTATCATCCGTCAGATAACTGACTCCTTTGTTATGTGGAATATTTGCAGGTTTAAAAAATCTTTTCAAACTCTTCTTGTACCCCTTCATGGTTTCCGTTACAATAACTGCATGTAAATGACAAGAATTATCCTCTTTCCCTCAGTTTTATAACTAGGAAAAGGCAAGCTTGCTAGGTTTTAATGTTCTGCACCAACTCTTCAATCTGATTGGAAGCCTACCATAAGGTTTCCTCTCTTTCATGACTGTATATATTGTCATATAGGTGTTAAGTACCCCTAGCTACCTTTGTTTTGATGATTTCAGATTTCAGGGTGTTACATTTGATTGACAGACCCTGGTTTTATTGCATCACAACTGATAAGGAAAAACCTTGATGTTTATAATAAAGAAATGAAGAGACTTTGACATAGAACAAACTTTGTCAACTATTAGCTTCAAATTTTTATTAAAATTTAAATTAAATTTAAATTTTCTTATAAAAATACGTATCATATTTTAAAATTACATTTTCTAAGAAAGTTTCACAGTGAAGCTTAATTTATAGTAATTTCCAGATTGTTGTTAGAACTAAAAACTAATTACAGTTTATTTGAAGTGATTATCTTGATTAATAAACTCACAATTAAACTTTAAGTTTTGAGCATTTTTGCCATGCGGCCATTTCGAATGGGCTGGTTTTTGTGTTACAGTGGTGTCAGCTAAAAGCCTGTAACTGTTCTATTCATTGATGAAATTCCTTCAAACTTTGCAGAAGTATTTCAGACATATTGATTTGATCACGAATGGAAGTTTTGTTCATTGAGGTGAAATTGTCTAACCCTGTCAGGAATCGCATCACAATTAATACTTCCAGTTCAGTACGAATGTAGTTCCAGTCTATTTTCAGAACATTTTAATTAATACTTACAGTTCAGTACGAATGTAGTTCCAGTCTATTTTTAGAACATTTTTTCCTCTCTCCTTTTGGTGGTGATAGAAGAGTTATATTGATGCATCTTTGGTATGGATTTAAAGGTAATTGCTTATTCTTTAGAATTTGAGCAGAGAGAGTGGTTGTCTGTATGTATTTTGGCGACAGTGCACACTGTGTAATTAGGCCTTAGTGATGATCCGGAAGTGAAATCAGTGTTCTGTGTACATGCTGCTTTGTTTACAGTGCAGCCACTCAACAAAATGCCGGTCAACCCTTGACAAGAATTTCACCGTGAAGTCATCTTTGGAGGTATTTTAGATTAACATATGACTTGTATTGATTGTCACACTGTGGAAAGGTCAGTGCTGAGAAATATATGTAGAGAACATATAGTAACATTAATTGTGGTGTATGGCCTGTGTCAGATCATGATTGACAATCACCCGAATGACTGATATAGCCATTTGGAAAAGAAGGATCTATGTGGAGAGGCAAGGCTGATTGAAGAGAGTACTTATATACGGTCCAGAGATCAGACAAAGAGAAGAATATCCGTTAGATGCCCTCTAAGTTAACGTAATGATGTTATTATACAAAATCAACGGCCTTTTTCAGGGACACTCATAGGTATCGAAAAGATTTGCTTATTTGCTACAACAAACAAAATAAAGTGAAATGTTTGTCCCTGTATATTCGTGTATGTTGTTAATTGTATATATTCTATCACTCTTTGTATGTTGGGAGTATGCCTCTACTCCCACTTATGTCAACCCGGTACACACCTGTTCTTACCATTGTTGCAACATTGTTACCAATCTTCAGTACAGTGACGTCACCTCACCTCTTCCATTCTTATTGTCCCTATACAACAACCCCACTTTTCATTGACGCTATACAGGTCCAATTGTCCCAATGTTAAATTCGCTTTGTCCCTAAACTTTCCCAGATGGATCTAAAAAAATCATGTCCCTAAACGTTCGCACGTACTTTTTAACTGTGATTTCCATTGTCCCTAATGTATCCCCAATTACTACTGTTTACACTTGCATATTACGAGACTCATACGGATAATTAATTATTGACAATTAATTTCTTAATTAATATCTTACTTAAACATGTTATGGATAGATTGTTCCATGGATAGTGTCTATTTAAACTTTATTTTAAGACCCACATGTTTACAAAGATTCGGAAAAATATGCCTACACAATATAAAGTAATGACATGTCTAATTTTTCATTATTCTTACCTGACAATACTAATGCCAAATCTACAAGGCAGC
The DNA here is from genome assembly GCA_029339505.1 of Unio delphinus. NCBI lineage: Eukaryota > Metazoa > Mollusca > Bivalvia > Unionida > Unionidae > Unio > Unio delphinus. The sequence goes on from JAQISU010000055.1 coordinate 24,735,892, forward strand.
ATACTAATTTCCTCGAGAGCATCTTCTTCCTTCTTGCCTCTTATATTTACGACTGCTAATGGCGATCTCAGCAATTTTCTGACCTTAACCTACGTATTATAGTAAATGCGGAATCCACCAATGAAAATATACACAAGTCGAAGAATATTGTCAAAAACTCTTAGAAAATGAAATATCAATTAGAACTTACATTCTATGAATATTATTGCATGAGGATTCCGTTACAAATATACAGACTATATTTTGTGAATGTATTCGTCAATGGATTAGTCAGTAAATGATATGATTCATGCAAAGATGACTTGGCTAAGCCCATTCTCACATCGTATATGGGTTTATGTGCACTTGATTATACATAGATACAAATATTAAATATATAAATAACACGTAGAATCAGAGAAGTGTTAAACTGAAACTCTCTCTCTCTCTCTCTCTCTCTCTCTCTCTCTCTCTCTCTCTCTCTCTCTCTCTCTCTGCACACGTATTTTTATATTCGATTATTTGAAGTAACTCAAAACAGGGGCCCTCGATGGGGGCAATATAGAATTTCAAACATGTATGGCAAGCTTTTAACGAATAAAATAACGTTTGCTCAATATATTTTCATATATGCCATTAAATTAAAGCTAGTCACATTATTACATTCACTTTTACAATTTGACAGAGGTATCGAAGGCACATGTTGTGTATAAATATTTTAAGTACTTTATTCTATACATGTAGTCCTATATGCCTGTCCGTATTCCTATGCAATAATCATGTAAATATTACGCCACAAGCTTTTGTATACATCTGGAGGTTCAGAGAAGTGTGAAATTGAAACTCTATGCAAGCAAGATAGGACGAAGCATCTGATTAAAGAATACACTCACTAAACACATAGTATCTAAAGGTAGCAATTAATCGAAACTTAAAGCAAATCCTGATGATTGTAACGACTGTACTCATCCAATCCACAACATGATCCGGAGGTGATACACTCTTGCCGAATGCACCTTAAATAACGTGACATTAAAAAGATGAGTAAGACTGGTTGTTTTTGTATCGGAAATTTGTTCTTAATATTCAACTTGGAAATTGTCCTACTTGTAGGAAGTGCGTTGACCTCACTATCTTTAATATCTGAATCAATAATTTAAGTGGTAACATCGTCGCGGTAAATTTCAACAAAAACAAATGTGATGGTTAGATGCTGAATTTCAACAACGAAAATATAAAAGACGCAAACCAATCTAAAAGCATGGTATCAATCGTAATCAATAAAACATATACATGTTCAGTTAGTAACTTTGAGACAGTAAATAAAATGAGATCTCAAAAGAATCTTTGCCACAAGATTTATTTCAGGTAAATAAAGCTTTGAAAGACTAATAATAAGTAAAATTAAAGTAATACATACAACTATATAAATCGGCGGCAAGTCCCAGAGACAAGCTTGTATTTATACGTCTTTCTCTTCTTCTTCTTGTTATAGCGTTCAACGCCATTTTTCAGAACACGATAGGCTATACATGGCGGCCAGTATTAACGGTGGAGGAAGAACCCAAGAAGACCCTCGGAAAGAACCACCGACCCACGAGAAGCTACTGGCAAGCTTTCTCACATACTCACATTGGTCGAATCTTAGACTCGAACCAACGCAGATAGAGATGAGATGGCAATGATCCGTAACGGCGTTCGCTTTAGACTACTCGGCCATTTGGGGCGCATTCTCTTCTTGTAATCTCACCACCTTGACACTAGTCTCACTTACAGGGAAACCATTTTTACTAACATTAATGAAGTCATTGAGAATTATATCCAATTACTCATATTCATTGATTATTGTCGCCATCTTAAAGAAGTAGAACATGCATTAATTTACCTATATCGGAACAATAATAAAGTCACATGGACCCCGACCCGATCCCCTTCTCCCCATATTTTTCCCGAGCAAAAGCAAACCCTTAGAACATAAATCTATATTTAACTCGATTTTGCAATTACTTCATAATGTTAAAAGTCCAGACGTTTAAACAAACATGACAAATAATGAGTTGCAGCATCAATTATTTCCGAGCAGGCCTTGCTCTATTTCCTTAGGAGATGATGACGCCGAGATAAGTACACATAAAAGGAAACTAATTTTGTCGTCAAAACAGTGTTATCGGAAAAGATCAGATAACTCATTGTTCGAAACGAACCGGTGTTTTCAAGTAACCGCCCCCCCCTCCCCCAATATAAGTATTATCTATACTACTAATAAACGCCTACACGAATGATAGCTGCTTGTGATTACAGAAAGCTTTGACTGAACGTGAAGGCATGGTTAGCAAACAAGATTGGTGGCATAATGCAATTATATATTGATATTACATAAAACTAAATCTATAGCCATAGCCTGTGTGATGCATGAAAATTATAAACTGATTTTAGCCAGCACAAATAGTTTAGCCAGCAGACTTCATAACTATGCAATGAAAAATGATTTACATAAACCGCAGCTCTATCTGTTTACTTTTCGAGGAGATATAGTATAAGAATGAACTTGACTGCTATCTTAGATAAATTTGTCAAATCACACTAACTGAAACAGAAGTCAGCAGAAAAGTATTATATTCTGCCGACATCAGTGGGTGACTTGGGTGGTCAAAATTCATGGTATTTACATCGCCTGGAAACAAATCTTGAAAACGGATTGGCAAGCAGAACACATATGAATCCTTGTCTTCTCTTTGGGGAATATTCTTGTGAGCCCGTGATTAGAAAACTCGAGTGATATTATTACCGGTGATATAATTTTTAACACTAATATCTGCATCAAAAATGAAACTTCTTCAGATAAAAAACGGACGGCTATATAGTAGGCGGCAAAACACATGTTGTTTTTTTGGAATTCAAGTGTCTCTTGTCAGAGACGCCAGGAAGTTGCTTGATTAATATTTACCGCAAGCATTTTCTGGCTTGGAAATTTATGTCATAGCATAGCATGGACTGCTTCTCCATACAATTTTGTACAACTGAACGCTGGATCAACTTGGATTTTATATTATGTATTATGTAAAGTTTCATAACAGATTATGTCTGATATGAGAATAATCTGATCGATATTGATATTAATGGATTTTTCGCTGACTACGATGATTTTGTTGACCTACCCAAACCTACTGAAGCTGAATTAGCTTTGTTTCTGAATACCGATTTGCATAAAGAATACGATTATTATTACGAGCGTCCAATATCACCCAGTTTGTATTAAACTGCGATAGATGACATCACAAAGAGATATCCTTAAGATAAGATAGTGCAGTCTTCTATGGAAAAAGTTTAAGATCACGTACAATTATTGTGCCCGCGTTGCAGGCTCTGACAAAACAATTAGGCCTAATATATCAAAATTGTCGCTGATTAAATTCGAATTAGAGAAGGACGCGATCAATAGTAATATAATGAATGACTTTGACGCAGGCATAAATAATGGCAGCATACGAGCACACAATCAATTTTTTTTCAAAAGCTGGAATACAGAATACATGTGTGATACAATAAATCAAGTGGGTAAATTGAGCATTCAAAATTGTCAAGGACAATATAAAATTAAGTTATCAACACCCACATCTGGACCACTTTGATATTTACACAAAATCAAGATGCGCACTAAGAGCAAAGTATAATAAACTTGGAAGCATGCAGTCGTTGTTCTCACCGTTGTTTAGTAGGCACCACCAATTTCAGGGCTAACGCTGTTTGTTTGAAAGCTGTCATGCTAATATTTGTTTGCATAACATTTTCATATATGCTAACACATTGGTCATAACGTGCTGAATAAGACATTGTACGACTACAGCAATATAGTCTTAATATCCTACGTCATCTATCTGTTGCTTTGTAAGCACTGGCTCATGACAGTCAACTTTACTCATTCTTAAAGGCGAGAAAGTCTTACACTCTTTTCTTGAGGAAAAAAGTTCTCTTGCTTGAACAGGATCCACGCTTTCCCATACCTAGTTATATTTATAAATGCCTTAACTATTTGTTTGGTTGGAATCTGGCTCAGGTTGTGATGAATTTAGCTGTGGCGTTTTACGAAATTTATCATGTAATTTACTTTGCATTACTGTATACAGGTTGGGTATATTTCTCATTATCGAGTTACTGAACGTGTACCAGTGGTAGTCTTCTATAAGGGAATTTCTTATCCAAACCCTCCTTTTGTACTTGGATAACAGCATCAGGCATGATTTGTACCAAACCCACTCACCCTCTACACACCCACCTTACTCCCCGATCGCTCTCGAATTAGTCTAAACAAATACGAAAACATTTTATTGAAGCAACAGCTTTGATTTCGTACTCGATTACTAACTTGAGGATCTATCATGGAAATCATCATCGTCGTCTAACAAAAATATGGTTGGATGAGAAACGTTTATCCTTGTATAAGACCACTGCGACTTTTATTTTATATTTACATAAAGCTTTACACAGCCGTTATCGATATATTTGTAAACTGTCAGCTTTTGCTATAGTGTAAAACTCATCGTCATGACATAATAAATATAAATTATTGTTACCACTGATGAAAGGACATGGTTCTAACATCTTGATTAAATTTCAATGTGAGAACATTGATTTATCAACATAACACTTTTTAACTATTTATCGACATAACACTTTTTAGCTCGTTATCAACTGTGATTCCTTTCGTATCAGTCTTCATCTTTAACGTAGTGTCCTCTACCGTAATATCTTCCATATTTTATATTTCACACAACATTTACTGAAAATCATTTTTTGTATTTCACAACTCTCTTTGGCATCATATCAAAGAGCAAATCATATTTTATCCGCAGTTCTTGTATGATATTCAAAATAAAGCTCGAAGTTGATTAAGAATTTTGTTGTAGGTCGCTATTGCTTTTTTACAAGACGTATTTTTGTTCTCGTATTGGGATCGATTTTTTTATTTGTTGCTGATAATGCAATACTTGCCGCTGACATCATGATTAATGGATTTGCTTTCCTTCGTGCTGATGATATTACCGATGGTGTAAGTAACATACGAATGTAGTTTAGGATCCCTATTAATTTGCTGTAATATTTTCTGGTGCTTCTGTTATGAAAAAAGTTCGTTGTCACTTGTTATGAATGTTTTTGTTATGTAGGTTGTGATTAGCTTTTCACAACCTTCTTCTCATTTCTTGCTATGAGAAGGAATTACTCGTAAGTTAAGTAACGTCAACGTCCATGGTGAGAGAGAGAGAAGAAAGAGTTCAGGCTCTCTTAAAAGAGTATCGCAACGATGATGAAAAACAGCTACATCTGGAATAAGAAGACAGACATCTATTTTCCTGCTGATACGGAAAACTTTATTTAAATAATCAACACATATATTACTACATTCTAGAAACACATCTAAAAACTTTATAACAAAAATTCATAAAATACATATTACATTTTCCTTATTAAGCTTTCCAACTTCATTCATTCGTATAACTTCTGCATTTTAGAATATTATACAAATAGTTAATTCTCAATCAATTTCAAGATAGCCAAAGTATAAAATGTAATAACTGTAATTAATGCAACAATTAATTTAAAGAAATGCATTTTATGTATTTTAAAATAGAATATAAATTTAGAATATATTGCTAGATATTATTCTTTCAATGCTTAAAGAATACTTTATTTCAACATTAAATCTAAACATGAAGTTGGTAGCGAATTCAACCTTTACAATAAAAGTTACATAAATATAATTAAATATGAATTCTTTAAAACATTTAAACATTCCATTACAATCTTTTATAAATAAAGTATTAAGTGAACAGTGTTGATAACATAACATTGTTACTGTTAAAATCTCAAATATTAAAAATACCTATTTTTAAAAGAAGTTTTTCAACATTTATAGTTCTTACCTGGAATAAAAAGACAGACATCTATTTTCCTCCTGATACGGAAAACTAACCTGAACCCAAATGCACAACTCTATTTATACGCATTCGGCCAGTGTCAGGGTTAAACAAGGTCATACCCTCAATGTATCAGTCAGAAAAAGATGCTGTCCTTCAACCGGTAAGAACCAGTTTGTTTTACGTCATAGGACTTAGTCTTGTGGTTTATTTATATTCGATTGGCGTCGTTACACCCAATATGGGTATCCGTTCTTGGAAGCCATTTAGTTTAATGTCATTTAGACGTTCTTTACAGAAGGGCTACTCCACTTTTATTAACCGAATTGGGTTACAGAATATACTTTTACTAATGTAACCTAGAAGTTCTAGCTGAATCGGCAAAATGGCATGTGTGATGTTTTTTGTTATATATTTCCACATAGTTCTGTACATTTGCAAAGGTTTTAGTTATTTTTACTGGTGTTATGCAGTATGGCTATATACATTGTCTTTTTTCCACTTGCGCAGCAACCATTTTTATTTCATATAGTTGTGCTTTAAAAACAACGAAATTACCCTTAATATATTTTCAAATCTTACTTTAATATAAATGAATAAAACATTACTTTAATACAATTTAAAGAAAATGACAATCTTATTAATTTTATTAAAAAAATCTATCCTAACACTTCTGACGCAGTAAAGTTTGTTATGGTACTATTTGTAGTATTTCATCAACTCATTTCTGTTGTTATCTGAGAGACCTGATGAGATAGGATTGAAATCATTAGTTTCTTTTTGTCATCATAAAACTGTTTCAGTAATTATTTCAGTTGACGTAGTAAAGGTATTAGCATCTGCAGCCTTATCAATCAGAGCACCAAATGTACTATTGACAGGACCAGCAAGACAATATCCTAACTTATCATATACGTCAGATGAGATATCACTGTATCTATTATCTTTTAAAACTTTACAATTTGAGGATGTAAATGGAGGATCAAAATGTTTGGTATTTCAGTAATAGTATTGACTCATTCCGGATAATATTTTCCATTTCATCAATATAACTAACAAAATAACATAACTGCCGCAGTTAAAAATTTTTGAGAACTTGATATTGCTTTAGAACTGCATATGATGATGAAAAGTGAGACGAATATATGCTTCTTCTGTATGTATGCCATTGACGGGTAGGTTCAGGTATCCAGCAAACAACTATCTGATAATTTTCTACGTTAGATATGTCAATAACTTTTCAGCTACGTTATTAATAGTTTTTCAATGCAATGTCTTAGATCTAAAATACGTTTCATACTCTTCATCAATATTAGGTTCTACAGTTGTAATATCGTCAAGCTCCTGAAAAATATATCTGCATCAATATCACCATATGACCTAATCCTGTGCTTTCGTTTAGTTCAGTATTACTGTGATATACGTTATGCTTTATAATCACCGGTAAGAGAGTCTATTAGAACTAGACATGATATTGCAGCAGATTAATATCAGTATGATTATATTCCATTTCCCAAAAAAAGTTATAATAGTCAATGTCAAAGATTTTTTGTATAAACTCGTGTTTTCTTCTTTCAGATAGTTTGTCAAGCACATCATGAACATTTTAATCATTTAAGCTCTGACTTTTAATCACCATGTGATTTTGTTTTAACAAGGTTAGATATGTCGATCGTCAAAAGATTTTCGTATTTCAGCTCAACCTATGTATTTATCAATAACGACTAAACTTGTTCCTCGCATTCACTTACAGGACAGAATTTACTAATTATATTAAAATATCTGTGCATATCAGTCAAGGTCTTCTCATTCCTACGACTATAACAACGTTGTAACTGATTTCATTTCAATTGGGTGAATCTAAAGTTAATTATTTTTTCGACTACTTACATTTACTGCTCCTACGTCCCCAACACCATCTGGGTTTGGCGAATAAACATCAGCTATGTTGATCTCCGTTTTCAGGTTTAGTATCAAATTATAAAACTTTTGCGACTCTGATCGATAGAGGAACAATATACACTATATGTTACAATTACATTAAATCGTCAACTGTATATATCTGAAACATTGTAACCCACGGGCAGGGAGCATCGCCTTTAACAACATAAATCAAGAAATACGTGTACTTGAGTGTGGTTACTTCAGAATCAAGTATAAATTGCCGGGAAGTGTTGTTCGTCCATCGATTCGACTAGGTCTTCTCTACTCATTCGCTGGTTGGAGGGGCTGGTTCTGTTCTGTGAGTGCACAAGTGGCCGATGCGGCTAAACTTTGCACGAAATGTTCGTTTGGATATGGAATAGGGATGAATGGGACATTTCCATGAGGGTTGATGGCACGTGCTATTCTCGCTTGCCTATTTTGCTACAGTCGCAGAATCCAGGAATCAGAATTTATTTTGAACGCTTTCAAGGCAGCTTTCAGATTGTCTTTGAAGCGTTGCTTCTGACCTCCGTTTAATTGCTGTCCTTTTTGCTCGCTATAGAAAGGTCTGTTAAGCAGCGGGTGGTATGGCATGCGTACAACATGTCCCGCCAGTTTAACTGGCACTGCATCAAGATGGTGTGAATATTTGGAGGACCTGATTGGGCGAGTACCTCAGTGTCTGGAACCTTGTCCTGCCTCTTGATGTTGAGGATTTTCCTGAGACTTTTCAGAATCCATACTGACTTTGTGGCAGAAGTCTCTGGTCAAGGTGCTTAGTGAGGTGGTTCGGTAGGATTCTAGTGGTGATCTGTTTTGCAGTTGAAAGTAAGGATATACCCAAGTAGTTGTTGCAGGCCTTGTGGTTCCTGTGCGCTTAAACAGGTGGATTATGGAGTCGTTTTTGAATTCCTGTAGGGGGTCCTCTCTTGCTGAGCAATCAGAAAAACTGTTAATGGAGCCTTTCTATCAGGGCTGTGCCTCATTCCTTGTAGACTGCAGCTGCAATGGATTATGAACCAGGTGTTTTGCCACTTTAGAGCAAACATATCAATTTCAGTGTCTACAGCAAGGCTGAAGGGTCATCCAGTGCATTGTAATTAGGGGAGACGATTGATGGTTTCATCATTGATGGATGAAAGGCGAGTCAGGACAGTCAGTAATTAGTTTTGTCAGTAATTAGTATGTTATCGTCTGCGCTGAGGGAAATGGATGATACAGAGGATGTAGGTAGGTCCATACATTTCTTTGTAAACGTTATTAATGTCATGATGATCTGCGTAGCACTGGATCTCATCAGCCATGTGATTCGCATCTGACGAAGTTTGTTCTGTACAATTCTGTGAATTTTTTGTATTCAACTTTCTTAGAGGTGGACTTGGGGTTGTTTAGGTAGGTTTGAAGGAGGCGATATTTCTCATATAGATACGTATTGATCTCGTCACAGATCTCTACCAATTAGACTTGATGCTTGAGGATCCTAGGATGTGTGAAGCTAATTCTTGAGCCATGTATGTGCAGGTTTGCGGGTACGGCTGACAGTGTACACACACTTGCTTTTCGTCGCTTGTATGTCGCCACAGGACTTTAGTGGGTCGTGGAATAGGAAGGAATGGCAAACATAACTTCCGGTTTGACTTTGTTTTAAGTGAAGAAGAGTTGAGCGTTTTGTCGCCGTCACTCTCTCGCCGAAGACCATCTGAGTCCAGTAGAACGACAACGTCGAGACGGCCGGAGTGGGTGCATTTGATGAACCTGTCTCGTCAAGATCTTTTCTTTGCCTAGATATGCCTTTCAGCCCGCTGACCAGCTGATTTTTCCTGCATGCAGGCTGTCTAACTCCAGTTTTCACATGCTAGGTAGACAAAGCCTAACTCATGGAGGATTTAATACCCGTCTGCTACCCTCAGTCTGGTTTAGCCGGGCAATTTATTACATTTTCTGGGATATGACCGCTGCGCATGCCAAAGCTTCTTGGAGACACATGTTAGAGTTGAGTGGCAAGTGGGGACCAAATGTGAGCGAGCTACCCCCGAATGAGTACAACTGCTTAGCCAGCCAGCTGTGTTACCTCTCCCAGGACACCTAATACACCCTGCCGAGACGTATGAACATAACCATTCAATATATTATACAGCATAATCAATTTTGAATTATCATTCTATCCTTAAAATCTAAAGTTCGAAATTTCTCTGATATAAGCATATACTCGACCTCGTAATTTAAATTCCCATACTAGTATGGCCACTGGTCATTGTATTTTGATCCAAAAAATAGATGCCCTCCGTTTGTGATCTACTATAACCCGCCATATATAGGGTATTAAGAGCAAACGCAAACGCATGATTTTGATTCTTTCCCGAATAATAAATTGGTACCGTTGCAACAAAACCCCAACGATTATTGATAGCATCAGCGACATGTGGGATGTGACCAACACTATTTTAGCTCGTTTTGTTCTGCCACTACGAGCTGCAACACTATCTACGTACTTTTTATTTAAAAGATCAAATTCAGCAACAGGTATATACATATAAGTTCTTTTATTGGCAACCATATCGATCGCAGTAGTAATTGTACTTGCAGATTCTGCACTTCGTTCGGCGTCTTCGTAATGTTTATTTGTAAAATCAGCTGAGGCAATTGATTATACAACGAGTTGTTTCTGTTAGCGTCCATGTTTAATATACATCGCATCGTATCGCTGCATACTATTACAACATTGTTCCAGACAAACTTTACATTTGCTACAAAAGTGTCCTCGGTTAATGATGTGCTCATCAAGTTGAGTATTAAATATTAATTTCCCAGCCATATCTATATTTTTAGTCATTGTTAGACCATTTAATGACAACCTGTTTATATCCAAATCGCTACTTTGAGGATAAATTACAGCTTGTGTGTTATTTACCTCTTCGGAAGGATATATATTTCGCTTCCAGATTTCTTATTTGTTTATCTGCCATGTTTATCGGTAAAGTCATTGTTCCACCTGTCAACGATACCTTGCTATCATCGATCATTATTGGGTAAAACAGCTTCTATGTTATTCACGTTGATAGGTGGAAATCTTGTTTCAAGGAGATGCACTCGCTGACCTGACATACTAAAGGTATCTGTCTTTGTATATCCGAATAGTTTAGGTAATTTCTTTAATCTGCGCCAGTTGTAGTTGCTGTTTTATCTTCTGTTGAGCTTCCTAAAAACGTACTAAATTTTGTGTAATTGTTCATCATCATTATTATCGTGCGATACATATTTACATTGACCGCCTGATAAAAATTAACGGTTAAAAAAAAAATTATATAATGTCGATTGACTTCGTTTATCAGGCAAAATAAAGATTGTTCTGTATTATTTGATGGACTAGACAACATTGACGTACACAATAGAGCGCGAGAGAAGTGTGGAGATGTGTTAAAAAATACATATGCAGAACTTTGTCATGACGCTAACGTCCAGAAAAGCACAATTTATTTTTATTTCTGAAACTAGTACGAAATCAATATATTATTTTCAGATGTGGCATAAATAAGTTTTTAGGTTGTGAAACTTATCTAACAGATACAATGGATGCGAAACGAATAAAGGTTTTACAGACAAATGTTGCAACGATAGCTGTATTAAAAAAAAACGTTGAGCAAGAACATCGCGACAACGTGCATTAAAAACTGCTAGCCGTTTTAAACCAGTGTCTGAAGGCTAAAACCCGATATTTTTGCAGCATCAACAGAAGATCAAAAAAGAATTATTAGACAAGGGACAACTTGGTCTGCTTGAAGACTGACATAAAGAGCTGCAGAACAAATTGAATAGGTAATGAAGCTTAAACCCAGAAACAAATTATACCAAGCCAAGTTGAAAAACAGAGAATATTAGATGAATAAAATATGAATTTAGAGCCAATAAAAGAGGACAAACGACAAGAAATGTTTAATACGTTAACACATTTGCTGTGAATACTGTGATAATACATAAAGTTTGGTAACGAAACATTTGAAAAATTTGCATTTGTAAAAGATATTAAGCATATGAAAGAAGAAAAAATCGTTAAACAACTAGAAACTATTAGAGAAAATAATGAGACGATATGGAATCAGCTGATCTAATCAAAGCAAGAAATGTATATGATAAATATCGAAAAGTTTTAACAACATGTCATTATATTAAGGTCATTAAATATATAACAAAGAGGATAAAAGGATTTACCGATGAAAGAAAAAACTAAACGTGCAGGAGCTTTTAATATGATACGAGTATAGGACAAGAATGGCTACGGTATTAAGATCTATAACTCTAGATCGACTAATGCTACTAATCTCATCAAACGAAGTCGGAAACGGAACCACAGAAATCGACAACAGAAAGTTGGATAATTTGCGAGTACATTCAACGAATATTATTTTTTTCATAATGATCTTCTCAAGGCGAAATAGTTCGCGACGATTTGATTCATGTTATGCAAAACACCCCGAATTTTATATCTCAGATAAAATAAGAATGTAATCAACTATATTACTATTTGATTCACCTCAAACTACGGCGGACAGTGCAAACTTATGTTATTTATAATCCAGTAATTGAACTTAACAGCGTTAATCAATACAAACGAGGACTAGTATTAGCTATTTTCTGGCTGACAACAGGAAGTGTTAAAACTAACATCAATGATGATCTCACATTCGGAGTACGAACAGGAGGAATCATGTTAAAATATCAGAAGGCGCTTACAACGATACAGATACAAACAAAACAAAGCACATATTATAACCGCTGCTGGCAGCGGTTTTGCATGAGGTAATTTTGAGATAATTCTAAACTATAACACATTACGTTCAAGAATAACACTAAAATCCAACTTGTTCAACGATCTCAGTCAACAAGCTACAGACGGATCATTGCTCGGGTACAACAAAACAAAAAGTATGGATCTGAAACATTTGCAAGAATAGAATATGATAGTGAATCAACTGTCAGCATCACACATGTAAATATTATTTTAGTAGACTGTTCGACTGCATCTGCATTGTGTTCAGCACAAGATAGCAAGGAAACATTTTATTCTTTTTCTCTGATATTCAACCAGATTCATTAATGCGAGTAAGTCCAAGACAGATAATATGGTATCCTGTTTGTATCAAACATAAAATACCGTCTATCACATGACGTTGATAGATCAATCATGTCAAGAGCTAAATCTCGAGACAATGAAATTGTATTATTACCAGCATATCCGGTCAGTTAACCGACGACAGTGAACTAGCTCACAACAGCTAGTACAGCTGGCGGACAAACGATTGCTGATCAAATCAAGTGTAGCTGATATGAACCAAGGACTTCCTGTTAGTGTCAAACATCGAATACCGTCTATCACGGTAAGTACTGCTGACTAAATACTACTCTTAACGTAGTTGTGTTCAACGACAAGGTATTACGATATGCTGCAACTTTTATGTTATAGTTCAAAGATACTGGAGGTGGAAATACAGCTTCAAACGAGTATGTTTAATTGTATATACTTGCTGGTGGAGTTGATGCTACTATCACAGCAGTTCTGGTAAGATATTATCTTATGACAAATGCCACTACAAAATTAACTACATAACTGCCTGCTTTCATTGCTTGAAAAAGATGCCCCAGCCACCAAATACAGAGTATGAATAAAAATGCCTTCTCCATGGTATGGCAATGTTAGGGAGCAGTTTCGCACTGCTAAAAGACATCACCGAAAAGCAGAGAGGCTTTCGCTTTCCACCAGACTCACTATTCATAAATAAATCTATGAAGCAGCTAAGAAGAACGTCACAAACATAGTCCATTTAGCAAATTTATCCAGCTACTGTACTAAGATCACGGAGACTTCCTGCTGCAAAGAGCTCTTCGAGATAACTAACAAACTAATGTCAACGAACAAATGTACACCACTTCCAACTACCTTTTCTCCAATAGATCTTCCGGACCAGTAGCAGCAGGGAGGGAGAACCCTACAAAATTATACAGCCCTTATTTTGACAAAATAACAGTTAATTTGTAATTTTCCTCTTTTGTTCACATGGTAAAAAACTAACTTCGCGTGTCAAGTATATCCTCGTGGGCCGCGATTACTTAACCGCATATTTTATCTAGCCCGATTCGATATCTTGTTTGAGGGTCGTGTAAATTTATCGTTACAAAACCATGTGGGGTTGCTTGAGCATGACTAAAAAAGTTTTTAATTTGTTAATGTCCATGTAACCGTTGCACCAAGTTGGATGAATAGTTCTAAGTGTATGAGTGTCAACTCGGTTAAACACTGCGAGGATATTACAAATGTCTCTGATCACTTTTGGTATTTGAGTGCATCGTTGAGTAACATATATCACATCGGTATTTTTGTGTCTTCCCTGGGAGAATATCCTAGCTGGATGTTTTGTTTGTCCAACATTACATCATCGTATACAACTAAGTTGTTAACACTGGAGTCAATATCATCGATACTAGAAGCTTCATCAATATCAGTTATAACTTCAATAATATCCTCTCCGGTTATCTCCGCTGCTCTCTCTTTTAATACCGTATAACAGTGTTGATCGACTTCACTCGGTGCTACCAAACAAACTTTATTCCATTTCATCCATTTCATTATCAAATTAAGTAGTGGCTGTGTTTACCACTTCCGGAAGGACCTATAATGATCATTCTAATTAAATTTGGAAACATTGCATGATGTTTAACACGTTCTTGATTTTTTAACGCAGAAAAGTCAGTAATTTCCATTAGATATAACGTAAATATATTATGGATTTATATTGTGTGAAATATAAGATTCGTACATCAACGATTGATCCAACGCCTATTACAACTAAAAATAATAGATAGGCAATCACCGGCAAGTGTTCACAGTGTTGTATAAAAACAAATCCGATTTGTAAGTATAAAAAAGGGGAGGAGATATCACCTCCAAATTAACAAAACTTCCTGGAGCTCCGTAGGCGAAATACCCTGGAGAAAAAACATCTTCCAGGATATAGTTATTGTGGACCGGGAACTTTATCAGATATCCGACTCGATGATCAAGATCAACCCTGACCAGGAGAATATCCGATAAACGCTATCGATAAGGCCTGTCATGCTCATGACGTCGCATATAAAAATAAAGACCTTCAACAACGTCATATCGCAGATGTAAAATTGATCCATGCGTTGAATTCAATTCCAGATGAATCATTTTAAGATAAATTAGCTTCATGGTTGATAAAAACCGCAATGAAAGGTAAATTAATGTTGGGTGCTAGTAACGCATCAAAGGTACAAAATATACTACCGCGGCGGTTTGGTAATCCAAAGAGGCAGATGTATTTACCATCGCCGAAAAGGATTTAATATGCCTCGATTGATCTTAGTGCTCCAAATGAAGTTCACCAAGCCGATATATTTTTTCTGCCGCATGATATTGTCAATACGCATACCTATAAATACGCGATAACTATAGATGATGTTGCTAGTAGATACAAGGAAGCTGAGCCGTTATCAACAAAAACATCATCTGACGTTAATTCCGCGTTTAAAACAAGTTATCGTCGAGGACCTCTACATTCGCCAAATCTCCTCTAGGTTGATCTCGGTAAAGAGTTTCAAGGTGAAGTATCATCAACGATGAAGTAACATAATACCGCGTTACAACGAGGACTGCAATACATCGCGATCAAGCAATGGTTGAGCGATTTAAAAGAACCCTCAAAGATAAATTGTTTCATTATCAATACACAAAGGAATTCATCGAGGATAAACGATCACGTGAATAGGTCAAGAGATTGCCTGGGATAATTACCGCGCTCAACAACGAGGTTACTCGCAATCACAAAATAAAATATATAAACTTACCCCGTCGTGATTTCTCAGCGTAGATACTACCTAGCAATGTCACTGTAAGATATTTGTATGAGCCTGGTGCACTTGAGCGCGGTAGAAAAACATAAACTGATCCTATATGGAGTATCACATCACATACAATATTCTTGTTGTCACATTTAAAAACAGACCTGCATTATATATATATTAGATTCAACTGCTCCACAACGTGGGTTTACTCGTGAACAATTACAAATTATCCCAGATAATACTCAATTACCGCCGCGTGGCCTTAATTAATACCATCACCCCCGATAATAACTCTCCAAAGTTGATTCATTTTTCGTACTCATTCTTTATTCTTCGTACACTGCAAGATAAACTAAATTTGACTACTCGATGAAATCATCGATGATCCAAACAGTTGTATCAGTGATAGTTAATCCTTGAGAAGAATGTATCGTCATCGCGTATCTTAACACCCATGGAGATTGATCAGAGCGCAACGCGTCTTCGACAACACTGATATCAACCAGTACAATATCATTTAACACAAGTTCTTGTCTATCAGATTTTCCAGGAATACCAACTTCGATGTTTTGCATCGTGTATCCGTGGGTCTATAACATAGCGGAACTTGCCACGGTGGGAATTTTTTTTGTGTAAATAAAATAATTTCACTTAAAGTAGATCTCGGATCTTTCTTCTGCTCGCGACAACTAAATCTGCCGGTGTCCACATCGTCCAGAAATCACTGATCGAGGTTTGAGAAATTGTTTTACGTGTTATTTCGCATTGAATTTTATTCGACAGTAATCTTGTCGCTGATTTTAACTCGGTTACCTCCGCGTCGAGTGATCGATGATCTGTGTTAAATTCTTCGTAATAATCTACAGTTGCTTTCAACCAACAATGAGAAGATTCCGCTGTAAACGACGGTGGTTGACCGTGATCACCGCACATTATCACAGCGGTGTTTTTCTTTAACAACCATTCGAAAAGTGTTTTAATAACTTCAATGATAACTTCAATGATACTGTATCTACTTCGTCCAACATAAGTAACCGGGAAATATGTTTTGTCCCCATTCGATCTGGAGTCCAATTAGTGCCATTATATCGAAAGAAGCTATGATACGTACAGGTGTTGACTCCTCTCGATCTCATATCCCTGGCAAGACGGTGAGTTAGAGTTAGTACGATCATATCGGAGTTCTTTCTAAATAAATCAATAGCTCTGGTTGTCTTGCCGCTTCCTCCCAACCCGTTCAAATAAATAGTTTTATATCTAGTTATGGGATCATACACGGATGGAAACAATGATACTTATTTGTATCTTCGAGGTAATTGTCCTCGATGGAAACCACAGCTGACTCACAATATCTATGTAATGTTTCTTGTTTTAATCTCCAATTCCCCAATCGTCTTCCCACGTAGTAAACTCCTCGACGTTTTTCCGGTGATTGTTATCGAAATAAAATGAATCAGTTGCGACTCTAACAGCGATGACAGAGAATCAAATTATCATCGAAAACAGATTTATCGAGACATAACCGAGCATCGATGATCTTAAATGGCTATACTGCGGTGATTCCCATTTGAAGTATTCAACGATAGTTCCTAATTTATCTTTATTGGATAAATAAGCTGTTTTTCTAGTTCAGCGTCATCGAAGACCAATCGTGTGCAACGTCGCTTATGATCGGATGATTTACCCTGAGTACATTTTCCAATTATTCCTCTTCCGAGATCTTTTGCTTCGCGCTCTTTTCGTTGACTCGTGTCCCAATCGTCGCGTTTTTCAGGGGTTGGTAAACAAGCCTCAGTCTGCGCCCGATATGATATAATCGCGGAGGAAACAGTTAACGACGTTAACATTTTTTTTGTACAACATGAATCGCAATAACGCTATTCGAGCCTATCTCTCCGTTGAAAAATGTTTTCCAGCACAGAAAAAATATCGGAGGAAGATCCTCGGCGAATTTGAATGATGTCACCCGAGCAAACCCCGTCAGATCAAAATCGGGTAAAACTCCATTAATCGCAACTCGGGTCATTTCATCTGAGGGATGACCGAACCGTTTAAAATATTCACTGCATTCACCGCGCCCAAGAACACTTCCTGGGTAACACGCCGCCACGACAATGGTAATCATATCTTTGTCGTTATATTGTATATTCCTTTGTCCACCGTGTCCATATTAAATACAGCTCGCTTGTACGTCATCGAGAAATTCATATCTGGTTGGCTTCCACGAGTTTTTTTTCTCTGGCAAAATGAGCTGCAACCGATGGAACTGTGAAACAATTTTTGTTATTGTTGTTACGACGTCTGTATACTTCGAAGCAACTTTATTCATTTCGTTGTGAAGATCATCACCCAGATGCTACCATCCATGGAGTAGAAGTGCATTTCTGATGTGAAAGCATGGATGACATGTAACAAGCTGTACCCAAATAAGTCTAGCCAGCCAACAAAAGTCGATGCCACCATCCATGGAGTAGAGAGGTGTATTTCT
This sequence comes from Unio delphinus, assembly GCA_029339505.1. Lineage (NCBI taxonomy): Eukaryota > Metazoa > Mollusca > Bivalvia > Unionida > Unionidae > Unio > Unio delphinus. Next base: position 24,754,060 of record JAQISU010000055.1, read on the forward strand.
CATGTGAAATCATGGATGCCATGTAATACGCTGCAGATGAATTATGATAACGCTGAGGCCATTCTGATCACAACACAAAGACTTTCTCATTCACATCCTTTACCTCAGACAATAAATATCAGCAACACCAACATTAAATTCTCATAGTCGGTACGAAACGTAGGTGTTACTCTAGACAGTACTCTCTCATTGCACCAACATGTCATGAACGTATGCAAGGCTGCATATCTTGAACTGAGACGCAAGAGTTTCATTCGCAAATATCTTTCAGTTGATGCCAATAAAAAACTTGTGCGTTCATTAGTACTTTCAAGACTGGACTATTGTAACTCAACTCTGTCTGGTTCATCACAATATCTACTCCAGAAACTTCAATACGTTCAAAACACAGCTGCTCTGTTCATCTTTAGAGTACCTCGATCAGAGCACACCTCCCTGCTGCTCTGTACCCTACACTAGCTATTAGTTCGATACAGAATCAAACACAAAATTTGTTATCTGTGCTATGTTTCACTAACGGACTCCAGTCCAACATACATATCCGGCCTCACCCATGTGTATCCACCACCAAGATAATTAGTCTCTTCTTCTGACAATCCTATACTCATTTTTCCGCAATGAAAATGAAGTAATATGATCAACGGTCTTTTGTATACCAGGACCCAGCGATATAAAACAATTTGCCAATTGAAATTAGACACAAAGACACAGTGGTCCCTTTTAAGAGTGCTCTTAAAACTCACCTTTCTCAACTGCAGGAACAAACTTAGAGACCTGATAATGTTTTGTATCTTATATGTTTTCCTCATGTTTTTATGTTTTCCAGTTTCATGGCTTTTTGTTTTAAAAACAATTTTATTCTTTATTTTTCTTCTTTATTTTCTGTAGTGTAGGCAAATCATTAATGATGTTGTAAAGCTGTTAGAGCTTCTAAAGATTAGGCTTCATATAAAATCTTCATTATTATTATTATTATTATTATTATTATTATTATTATTACGGAACCAGCTACAGATTCATGTGCAGATGTTACAAAGACTTCTCTGGCAACATCTTGTAATTTTCTTAGTGTTACTTCACCTGGAGTCGCGGATGATGGAACTGCAATCTTAGCACTCGTAGACAGGATAACAAATATAGTAAAGTTAGAAAGAAAATTTATACTGAGGGAAATGCTAATAATGTTCATAGATAGCTAAAAAAAAATCATTGATGCTACCTATGAGCAAAATATTCTTGTTTAGAAGCCACTATAATAACTTATTTCGTGGAAGAAAACATACACGTATACTTGACCGGCCTAATTAAAGCAATTGTCTGATAAGAACTGCTGCTAATTCTGTTGATGCTGTTAATGATTTCCAGTTTGTAATTTCATGACTGGCGATGTTGACCACGTTTACCAAAGAAATATACTTTAAACAAAACAAGATTTATCAATCAGCTGTGCCAGATTCAACATACAGAACATGGTGGATAGCAACAGCGCCAAGCGAACAAATACCAAAGCTTGTATTTATTATGTTTCAATGACATGACGTACATAATAGACAACTACACAACAATTCTGTATTCCAATATTTGCTAAAATAAAATCTAAACATCACCCAAAACGAGCAATCGAATGCAATTTTAAACTGGATTAAAACCTTCTCGTTCTTACCTTTATCTGATGGAAGCTTTGCAAAAGTATCAGAACGTTGACAGTGGATCTCAGAGTACATTTGAAGAGTTTAAAATACTTTATCCTATATTTCACTTTGAGATATCAAACACTCCGAACACGTTATTGTATGAACTGCTAAGATTGAGGTCATGTGGACACTAGGAGGAGTTTCAGAAAAAAACACAATATGCATATGCGTTAATTGTGTCTGACATAGTTCTTACAATCGATTCTACAAAAGGTTGAATGACTATGCAGGTGTGAGATGCTCTGCACTTTACTGTAGGCGTGCATTGATTTTCTAGCAAGAACGATTTTCCAGGTGTGAGATGCTTCACAGCAAACGGCATAATTTAATCAAATAAATAGACAATACAATACCATGAAATATATTATACATAAAATAAACTTATCACTGGGACAAGTTTAAAAAATATATAATATACAGCAAGCCATATATTTTAAATATAGCAAGCTATCGTTAAACAACCACCTGTTTTACTCAAGATAGATCTCGAAACGTAAAGCATTCTGCTAGCAAAACTGATGCGAACACAAAGATAATAATATACAGCAAGCGATATTTTTTAAATATAGCAGCAGAAACATCTGCAATGGGACTAAGTAACAAAATAAGCGGTCGTTTTATGGAACATACACTAGCAACTATTGCAAAATAGTACTAACACAATTATTGCCTGGAACAGTAGGAATAGCGGCTGTGTCAGGTGCAATATCAGGTGCAATTAACAAATGCTGTGTACGGTGACGGAATTTTGATGGAATCAACGGTGATGGAACCGTCCGTAATGGAGTCGCCGGTAATGGAACCAACCAACTTGTGTAACATGCGAAGCATTTCACTGTTGTCCATTGACAGTAATAAGAATTGCTTGAAACACGAAGTGTTCGGAAACATAAAGCAACAACTAACACTAAATGAGGAAGCAAAAAAACTCAAAGGCAAAATAAGGTGCATTGTTAAGTCTACTGTTGGCCGAAATAGCGGAATGTTTACTTTCGAATCTCGTAATATATATATATATATATATATATATATATATATATATATATATATATATATATATATACACCTAACTCAACAAACCAAATTACACGGCGCTATTTAGAACTGCATTCCTTTTCCATTAGTAGTACATATATTGAGAATGTAAAAACATGAAACAAAGTCAGAAAAACATGAGGCAGTTCACTATGTTGTAATACCATAATGGTACTGTGAATGGAGTTTTGCATGCACATTGTCCAGTTAATATTAATGTGTCAAGATTATTTGATGTTCAACGTTGAGATGTGAGATGATGATGAACAATGAGACTTTGGCCTTTTTGATCATGTCATTGTTATCTGTCACTGAAGACGTTTATCGTATCTGAATTACTTCTTCCGTTCCTAAACATGCGCCACCCACCCACCATCGTTTAGATCACCGTCTGCATCTTTTATAAATATGTACCCTGTATATTGTACTAAATGTGAGTATAAAACATTGAACTGATCCGAAATGTCACGCTGTTAACATGGGTATTAATGAATTCGTCAAGGAAATCGTCTAAAGAAGTCAAGAGTTTTACAAACCCTGTGACACCAACATTAAGTAAAAAGAAGTTCGCATGTTCGCAGTTATTGTGCCATATTCATTTCCATGTTGGACCATAGGTGTGTCGTGCTGGAATTTCACCTGAATAGTTTAGGAAATTAATTATCTTACCTTCCATGATTTGAAAATATCAAAGCGAGAAATCTGATGTTAGCCCATAAACTAATGAATTCGGCCATCCGGTGGAGTTTTATTTCCAGAACAGCAGAGAGGCAGGATATTGATGGGATCAGTGTGTCTAGCCGAAGAATCAAATAAATTTTTCTTGTCAGACTTTTGTTGGAGCGGCAAAGTATGAACGTCTAAGTAGAAAAGAATTCTGCCTTACATTCTAAAACTATCGTTTACGTATTTTTCGTAATCGATATTAACTGTGGCACTTCAAAATCCAAAACCTGAAACAAATTGTTATAAGAAATGATAAGTAGACTTATTACATGGTTGCTATCGAACGTAACTGCCTTATAATTATATATTGTAATACTTTATAAAGCCGCTGCTATCTCCCACCACACTCATCAAGTACACTAATATTAAAATTATTTTGTATTGAGATCACGCTACTATGTCAAGACGTATTACAGCCAATCTAATAAATTAGGCTATTAATATACACATGAATTAAAGAATACCATTAATTTAACCTAACTATTGTATATTATAACGTTGTGTTTTGACATTTAGATAACCAAGTCTGCTATATATTCTCAAAAGTTGATAGTGTTATGACGGACACTGTGTTTATGTAAAGTCAATTTGAGATATTGAAAAGTATGTTATATCTCACCTTTACTATTTATAAAAAGCATTTTTATTTTTTATTTATGAACTCTTTGTCTTTTCGAAATAACACAAGAGCAACTAACAACTAAAACTACGAATAAGTACGTTGATGATCTGCCAAAGATTGTTTTGGGTTACAATATCACTAAAAATAAAACACTTGGAATGTAACCGGTAAGTGCTCTTAATAATCCAGTACTGGCGAATGAGAATATGAACCGACCACACAATTGTAACATAAGAGATAGACTTAGAATTTCGTCAGTAAAAAAAACATTCGAAATGGGAATATCCTAAAGTTTAAGAAGAGTACCTGTTATGTATAAGATGATAGATGTGGCCCGGGATAATAATCCACGAGAAGAAACTACTGGACGTTTCTACGAACAGTAGCTACTGCGGACAGAGCATGATATATTTGCCATGGAGCGAGTAACATCAAGAAAAAGCATGCAAAGTTTTGATCGAATGAAGAGGTTTTCGTGACAGTTTAAATAGTTGGATACAAATTAGTGAAATCAAACATCTTCAAATAGATCACTGGCTGTTCAGTTACATTAAATTTTTCGTATTTTAGAAGGACAGACATTTCACTGGCCGGCACAATGACATCAGCAGCAGAGAGGGTGAACAGACCACGTTTTCAAGCAAAAATAAGGCTTCCAGATCACGTTTTCAAGCAAAATATGGCTTAGAGACCACGTTTTTGAACAAAAAATAAGGCTTCCAACAAAATCTCATTTAACCAAAAAAAAAGTCTCCATTTTTTCAAAAACGGAGATTTTACGATATTTTAATCAATTTTGCTCGCAACTATGTGGTCATCACCAACTCTGCTGCTGAACTTTCAGTTCTGGTTAATAATTTTTGAAATTGCAAAGCAATTTACGATGAAAATCACTAAGATTTCACAAACAGACTAATCGCTAACACCTCATCTTGTAGATCAATCAGATTATTGGACTGGTCAGTGAGTTTGAAATTAATTTTGGTTAGCGAATTATTATGACACCGCATATAGACTGGATTAACCGGAGACTCAATTATTAAAAATCCTGGAGGGGCTATTGGTGCAAATGAATACAAAATATATCCTTGCTGAGCTTGATTTGATCGTTCGAGATTAATTTGATAGCTTCCTTCGATAACATCGCATACTAAATTGAGCGCAATCACTGAGGATATATTCACGTTGAACGGAGCGATATGTCTGCCGCCACCGTCTGGGTCATTATTATGTTTGAGGATTTTAATTTCCGGTGATGTTGTTTTTTTCCATGCATCATGAATTATTTTAAAACCAACATTGATGGCATCACTGAGAATTTTTTTTAGTTCTGGTACGTTATATCCTGGTAGTTTAAATGTTGGAATATCCTTAACGGGGATACCAAGAGTTAATGCAAACTCTGTTCTCGACTTGGGGTGATCATCATCTAGTATAACTTGAATAATTCGTAAATTAAATGTTTCCATATCGTCGATAATTTTATTGCATATTTTTACGACGCTGATAAATTCATCTCGGGTGAGAGAGCCGGATTTAATGGATATTAACAACAGTAAAAAATCATATTCCATCGCTGTGAAATTTTCAATAATTTTAGGTTCGTTAACAACATAATATCCCTCTTGACCCCCCCCCCCTCCTCCTCCTCTTCCCCAATTGTGGAGTAGAAGAAATAAAAAAAATCTTCACTGGATTGGTAATCTTTATAACTTTTTATTGGATTATCGGGGTTTATTCTGTCGGTGATATAATCATTTTTTTGTGGTTCGGGTATATCAACGGTTTCCCCCCGGGGTGGTAATTCAGGCCATCCTAGTACGGTTCTGATCGAGCTGTTATAGATATCTACGACGTATCCTTCTGTGCTTATTTCAATTGCGGATGATAGCGTCGGCTCATGAACCGTTATAGCGATTTTTGATTCTTTTCCAGTAATCGATTTTATTCTACGCGCGAATTCATTATTGATTTGTTCAATTTGATATGATCCGGTTGGTATTGAAACGACGTTCCAGTCTGGAGTCCCGTCTTCTTTATTCTTATTCGCAAACACCAGTGAATTATTCGGTTGTTGACCACCAAATGATTTTGATCTGATATTAGGCCAACTTTGATACACTCGTAGTTTTGCTAGCGCTATCTCCTTCACGGGGACTGGGCTAGGAAAATTTACACTAAACTCGGGTTTCGTAGATGTTATTGATATCATACTTGTTTGTACTGGGTTCGTGTTCTCCACTATTCGTTGAAGTAATTCCATCGGTGTTGTCATCGTTGCTATACTCATACTGTCGCTCTAATTTTGACATCGTGGAATCATAAATACTGACCATCACTGAGAACTCAGTATCCGATATCGTTGATATCGTTGATGTTATTGAGATCATTCTGGTTTTTGGGTTTGTGTTCTTCAATTCCATCGGTGTTGTCATTATTATTATACTGTTGTTGTCGCTCTAATTTCGATATCGCGGAATCAAAAAAACTGAGCATCGCTGAGAACTCACTATCTGATATAATTGTATTATTGAGTGACGACGATATCATCGAGGATAATTGCGAGTACGCGGTTGATACAACATTAAATTGAATTAAGTAATCTTGCAGTTTACTCTGGCTGCATGATGATATCTTTTTTGTTATCCCGGTTGATATACCGGCGATTGTAGCCACCGCAGAAATGCAAATTGGAACTACGACCGGGGCAATCATTGTAACCGATGCTAGTATTATTCCGGCGCCAGTGAGAACGCTTGACACCGAGTACATAGTAATATCAATCGCGGTGATTCTTCGTCGGTATTTTTTTATTTGTATTTGATACTCCTCGGCGAGGGTTTTGAGTCTAGTTTGAAATTCTCTGACCTGATAATAGCGACATTGCGTTGATGAAATCATTTTTATTTTAAATCCGCTAGCGTTTTCAATTGTGAAGTTCGAAGGATTTTCCTTTCAGTTGAAACCACTAGTGGCTTTATTTACTTAAATCCGCTACGAATTCTACATACCACGTTATTGAAACCCTAACCAAATTTTTATCAGTAGATGTTATCGTGAACTTTTCAGTTGTATCCTTGTCAATGATCGTTGAAATCGTATTGTTGACCCCGGATGAACTCGATGATGATATATTAAATTGAGTCGTTGTCACTAGTGTTAATCGATAAATACCCTTAACGGTTGCAGTGATGTCTAATTTGTTGTTTGTAGGAGTCCACGCAAATGATCCGTGTTGGATCGTGTATACTACGTTATTGGTTTTCTCATGAGGAATTTTTGCTTTTTCAATGATTGTTATCATCCTCGGAAAATCAGTTTTGATGTCTTCGATGAAGTTTTTCGTCTCATCGATGGATTTTTTTATATCAGGGAGTTTTATTTCAATTTTATCCAACGGGGTTCCAATACATTTATCCACGATGTTCCTACGAAAATTTGAAAACTGTTTTCCGTGTTCTTCAGTTTTAGATTGAAGTGTTGCTTGTTCCAATACAGAATTTTTCAATTCATCGTTGAGACTTTGTAATCGATCTGTAATAGTCGAGCAGAGTACACCTGGGTTGAGTTTACCCTGATCGGAAAATAACGCGATAGTATCCGCGATTGAGTTTTGTTGTTTAACCAAAATATCATCCAACGACACATTACTAGTTTTCAATTTACCCTGATCGGAAAATAACGCGATAGTATTCTCGATTGCGTTTTGTTGTTTAACCAAAATATCATTCAACGACACATTACTACTTTTCAATTTACCCTGTTTGTCTTGAAATACAACTATTTCCCCGGGATCAACATCTGTTAAATTTAACGTCTCAGCGATTTCATCTTCGATTAGTTTTTTTATATCCTTGTTAGAATCACCGGTTGCAACGCCATCGGGTTTAGGTTTCAGAGGTCTTCCCCAAATATCAATCATATTATTGTAAAACTCTCTCTCTCTCTAAAAAGTGATTGCTGGTGTATTCATTTACGACAACATGAGGTGGTTTTCCCCTTGGGTAACCAAAGGAGTTAGAAATAGCATCAAGAACATTTAATACTTCGCTGCCGCATATTGGTGGATCATTCATTTGTTGTGTTGGTAGCGTAGAATACCAAGTGTTCATTGGAAAAGTTTTTATATAACGCATGAATTCCTTCGGCGGTGCTAATCCATATGAATCAAAATAGACAATCCCACGTGGATCAATAGCGTATGCAACCCAGTGAGTACCAGGTCCGGTGCTGTTATCGAGATTAATGATACCGGTTTCAACGCTGTTGGGTTGTGTCGGTAATTGATCTTTCATAAAAACACCTCTGAAGTTTTTTATGGCGAGTTTTTTTAGCAGCATCAATTAAATCAAAATTGGACATAGGAACCATCGAAGATTTCTGGGTTAATAAACCGGTCCTAGTCTTAGACCTTTTCCGCTGTACCACGAATACGGGGTTCCTGGTGGTCTTAGACCCTTTCCACTTTTTTTATAACCCTTCCCCGTTGCTTTCTTTAATGCCATTCCTGCCGCGGTACCAACAGCCCCTAACGCTGCCGCTTTAGCCACCGCTGGGGCTGCTGCCGCAATCAACGCTGGAATCGCAGCTAGCAACGGGAATATACCGCCTGTTTTTTCCATGTTTTTGATAGCAGCCGCAGAAATAGTAATCTGGACACCCTTTTTTGCTACAAGTGCATCATTGAAATGTTTTACTTGACAAGTTGTAAGCGATAATTTATTCGCCCCGCCAGTCATTTGATTGGGTTTCAGCGTAATTGTGGTTCCACATTGCTTAGCTGATTTGGATTGCAATTTTTTTAATTGACCAGGTGTCAACGACACATTGATATTACTATACGACATTATACGTAATAGATTAATTCTAAATAGAGGATTTCAATTACATGTTTTCCACTGGCGCATCTACCACTCTCATTCTTCCTCCAACACCTTCAAGTAGCATTGATTTATCGCTGAGAATGACAGCAACCGCTCTATAATTAGCAATACCACCAGGGGTTACATTAGCTCTAAAGTGTATATCAACGACAGACTGTCTTGTTAAATCAAGATGTTCCAGCGAAAAGTAATAGATCGGATATAGATTCTTAAAATCAAATTGTGATATTTGTAAACCAGTATCAACATTTTGATCACGTGCCATAAATGACAACAATCTATGATACACGCGTGCAATATGATTTTGATTGTAATCAAGTTGCACATCTTCGGATGGTTCCTGCTGGCCGTTTATTCTCAGTGAGACGTCTTTAACACCTAATGGATCAAATATCATATGACTGAAACGTTGATCGCCAACTCGTGTGTTATCCTGTAGCGCTACAAATATATGACGTGGAGCAGCAACACCTTGTTTTGATGCTAGGTTCCAAGTGAATAACCGGTTGAGACTTGATTGCTTAACATCTGTACTCACGGTTAACCAACTTAACAACGACTTTCCTCCTTGGTCCATAAATGATAGTAATCGTCCTTCAGCGGTGATTGATGGAGTCAACACTGGCATCCACAATGATATTTTTGTTAAAATAACTTTACCGGCATCAGCATTGGAATTTGCATTGTCTGCTGGAATCCTCCAATTGCGTCATTATCATCACCCTTTCGTACAAGCGCTACTGTATGCTTCGCCCCGTAGATAACTATTCGGACGTTTCTACAGAATCCAAATATGTGATGCAGTGGAATCGCGCATGAAAATGATTTACGAGCCCCTTGCAACATTGAAATACGTGTTGCGGCTCCTAGATTGAAATTAACGTCGTTGCTTATAATCATATCCTCGGCATCAATATTAGCAGTGCCAGCATTATTCTTTGGTCGTCTTACAACAAATTGAATTCCTCCAGCGGTATTTTTAACATCTTTTGCAAACATCATAGAAGGTCCTGCTGATCTTGTATAATCATCAGAATATCTCGCTAACCCGATTATTGTTGTAGCCACATCAACATCGCGATCTATCGACTCGATTTCTTTTCCATCAATGAGATATCTAGCACTCTCAAATAACGCCATAATACCATTATTGACAAAACAGACTTGAGTACCAGCTGGATACGGTGCTCCAGCAGCTGTTACAAGTTCACCTTCTACTTCGATAAACGCTTCAGCGGGTAGAAAGTATTTACTGGTATCATGAACTTGAAGTTCAATTCGCGATCGACTATCTGGGTCTATTGCATGATAGGCGTAATATTGATAATCGCGTACAGAATCATCCTTGCCAACTGGGGCGTCTATATCAAACGCCGGATCATGTGACTTTTTGAACATTTTATTCTATTTATCAGAGTCTAAATCGTGAAATCGTAAACGATTTTCATCGTGAAAAACGCTAGCGTGAAAATCCGTAGGATTTCAACGACGTAGTTTTTTAAAGCCGCTTCCTGCTATCATATTTGCAATATTGCTTTGGTCTGGAGTTATCAACGATGGTAAAGCCATCGACGCTAGTTTTTCGTCTACTGCGTTATTTATTATTTTACTAACCCGTGCAGGCATTTCCGCGGTAGACGGTAACGGTTTCTTTTTTCGTGATTTCACCAATGATGTTAATTTATTCTTCGCGCCTGAAAACGCTTTCCCGGCAAAATCTCCAACGAAATCTCCGATTTTGCTGGTACCCTTATCACGAATAACATCAATTGCTTTCATTGATAATTGTTTAGCTAACGGCATCACTTTTGGAGCCATTCTTGCAAATAACCCCGCAATGATATTACCTAAACCATCACCATAGTATGCTTTACAAACTGGAAACCGTGAATTAACTACATAGACGGGGGATGGTTTATCATGATTGTAGTGTATGATCATTATTTGAAATCATAAACCATTTTTCAATTGTGAATTCAGTCTCGGTGATTAATCACTATGATAATCTACCACTAACTCGCCAATGAAATCTCGATATGTGCTGATATCTATGATACCGCCTTGAAATAAACGTCTACAGATATCAGATGCTTCATTAATTATTTCCGGTGAGTTGTTTCCAGCTCGGAAACCTCCTACAAGAACTTCTAATCGTGATATATCACTGAGAACACTACCAGGACAGAAACCCGAAGAGTTTCCAACGCTAGCGTTTCCAACTAGACGATTTCCCCCTGAAATCCCACTCCCGAAACTTGCATCCATTTGGGGTTGTAAATAATCAAGAGGATCATCATCAAGTTCTTTTTGTTTTTTTTTGTCTTCGTGTTTGTCTCTGTGTTGGTGTTTGACGTTTTAGCTCTTGTCGTGCAAAATCACCAAAAGCTTGATAATCCTTTGGTTTGGATAAATTAAATTGTTTTATTAATGTTTTAGCATTATCAGTAAACTTATTCAACAGAGAAACAGTCGTTTTTTTTCGGATTAGTAGGTAGTTCAGTTTTTTCAGTTTCCGTTGATATTTGTTCAGTTTTCGCTGCTATTTTTTCAAGTTCACCAATAAGAGATTTCCCCGTCTCGGGAACATCTCCTAATATAGCACGCTCTACCCCTTTCGTTGCTGTGGTTACTGGTTTAAACAATTCTTCAGATCCCACAGCAAAATCAGTTTGTAAACTCTGTCGTTGTTGCAGTTTATTTCTTACAGAGTCTCGAATTGGTATAAATTTCTTGATTGCATCAAGTCGTTCACGAGCTAATCGGGCCGTTAATGCTTCATTGACTATTATTTGAAATCGTAAACAATTTTTCAATTGTAAAACAATTTTCCAAACCTAACCTAACAGACGAAAACACTTCGACACGTCGGATGATTTTTAACACGATCATGGAAGTCTTTAACAGCATTATCATCGATGTTGAAAGTGTGGAAATTCCTATAAAAATAATTAATATCACACTTTCAACATTTTTTGTTACATGTCAGACATGTCAGATGATTTTTTACACCACCGTAGAAGCGTTATTTTGTTGTTTTAATGGCTCTATCAGTGATGTTGAAAGTGTGGAAATTGTATATAAAATAAATAATACCACACTTTCAACATTTGACATTTGATCAATCGGAATCATCATATCGACTAAACCATCGATTAACGGCCTATCGATTTTTTATTCAGTGTGTGTGAAATATTTTTTATCACTGATTTTGTTATTTTCAATCAAAAAATGCTAAAAAAAATGAAAATCTCTCTGAGGTCGGTCACAATCAAAAATGAAAATCTCTCTGAGGGTCGGTCACGGACAAAATCTCTTTGAAGATCGGTCACGGTCAAAATTGTTCATTTTCTTGAATTAACGCTCGTAGGTTTCTAACTTTAGAATTAACCTCTTTTTTCAATTCGTATTCGCTACCCAATTCTTTTCGTATTCGTTCAACGATAGTAAATAACGGAACAAACACACTTACGTCACTGGAAAATGAAAGAGAGTCTCGAATAGAATTCTGAATTCTTTTGATTAGCGCGTATTTCTTGGGCAGCATATATTTGTTAGTGTTAACTCCGTATTCTATATCCTGAAAATCTGACATGATTTGATCAGGATTTAAACCATCTGATAGTTTGATATCCTGACTTTTCAATTTTGAAATTTCATCAATAATGCTATTCATTTTTTCAGAATTCATTATTCTATAACAATTATATATTTCTAAATGAAAAATATGACGCATCAGACATAACTAAATTTAATTTTCTGTCCGCGATTTTTTGAAATGGCCGTCTTGGTTATTCCCTCTGCAACTTTTTGAACAGAAGGTGAACAAATATCGAAGTACCCACTGGCTTCATATATCGATTGAAATATTTTTTCTTCGTTAGTTGTTGTATTCAAAGATTTTACTGGTCTCGCTTTTTTTGAGCAAGTACCAGTCTTTCCTCGTTTGGTATTCTCACTTTGTGTAACAGCTTGCAGATTTGATAAAGAATTGTTCATTGGATTAGAATCCTTGTGATCAATAACAAAATCATCCTCGATCAATCCATGGAAACACTCATACACGAAACGATGATTGTGATATTTTTTCTTTCCAGCACCAAACCTCAAATACCCTTGATTACTCATAAAACCAACTGATTTCTTCAGTCTACGGTTTCTGACAGTACCATCACTGGATGCTTCATAATTTGTAATCACAGGGTGTGGTCTGAATTCTTGGTTCATTCGTATACTAATACTATTTGTCTAATTCATTGTTTGGTCTAATGATTACATTTTTGGAAAATCTTTCGATGTAGTCTTCGGGGGTTCTTATGACTTTATCCTTGACGTTGTCAGAGTCAGGGTCATAATTTCTGATTGATTGTCCATTTTTTATTCTTTTGTCATAATAACGCTTCAATTCCCTATATCGTTTACCACCACAGCGTAGACATAACTGCGATTCTCCCCTGACCCCAACCCCACATCGTATGCAGGGTAATGGACCAAGGCTTCCACGACGAAAGCTTTGCATATGATACCCACAGAATTCCTTTCTGCATGATTTGTTACACGGAGTCGTTGATCCAATCATGAGCCATTTGCAGTGATTCATTATATATAAATCTTTCATTTAAATGCTTGTTTTAATTATAGTATGAAGAAATTCGAGAGATTATCGAAAATTAAGCCTTGGAAAAATGCTCAATTCAATCCTGATAAAGAGTTTAAGAGATTATTAAAAATTAATCCTAGATTTAATCTCGATAAACCAAAAAAACGTCTAGTGGACGGTAACATGAAAGAGTTTAAGAGATTATTAAAAATTAGTCCTAGATTTAATCTCGATAAACCAAAAAAACGTCTAGTGGACGGTAACATGAAAGAGTTTAAGAGATTATTAAAAATTAGTCCTAGATTTAATCTCGATAAACCAAAAAAACGTCTAGTAAACGATAAACCAAAAAAACGTCTAGTGGACGGCAACATGAAAGAGTTTAAGAGATTATTAAAAATTAGTCCTAGATTTAATCTCGATAAACCAAAAAAACGTCTAGTAAACGATAAACCAAAAACACGTCTAGTAAACGGTAAACCAAAAAAACGTCTAATGAAGAAGTTTGAGAGATTATCGAAAATTAATCCCTGGAAAAATACTAATTTTAATCTCGATAGAGTCTCTGATACATCAAAACGTCTAATCGGTGATAGAACTATACTGGATAAAATCGAAGAGTGTTTTGATGAATTCTACCGAGACGGTGCAGCACACTGTTGGTCGACATTTCGAATTATTGATGTCGGTGTCAATGTACCAATCATCGATGCTACTATGAACGATGAAAAAGCAGCCGATGTGATTTCACACCTTGGCGAGCCAAGCAATTCTCAACAGAAGTATTTTTTCAGAATAAAATTCATTATCGAAGTCAAAGGCAAATTGATTATCAGGGATAAATTTGAACCAATCCTTAGGAATAAAAAAACAATCACACTGAGTAGAGATTCCAAACCAGGAATTCTAACTGGAATCGACAAACCATACTACGAGAGATCTTATCCTGTAACAGCAATCGTTTATGGAATATACCCGCTAAATGATAAACCTGATATTACAAAACTAGCTTCTATGAAACTATCTTCGACGTTGAATTGTGTAGCAACACAGGTAATGGAACACTTCACAAATTCATCCCGAGGAAATAAACTAACTGATCTGCGACGTAGGAAAATAACCGAATGGGAACTGACAGTGAAACAGAACGGTGCAAAGATTTCTGATATAGCTAAATTAGAAGCATCATTAAAATTCCCAATATCAGTAACGACAATAACCGGAGAAGTATTATACGAACCGAAATATCAATCGCGAGGAGCGCCAATTGAAATTATTGATCATAACGAACACGCGTGGACGGCTGCAGTAACAATATTTCCACGAGAACGAATCGTGAAATATATCCCCGAGGAATTTTCCGGGGATGTTTTCTATGAAGAGAAATTATTCGATGCTATTCACGCGTTGTGTAAGGATGATCCTGTGTCAGTGTGGTTACTTAGAAGTGATGAAGATCCCGAAATAGGATTCGATCAATTTGTAAGACCGAATGGTGAATTATATCGCGTTGAAGAGTTAGATAACAGAATGAGAAAAATTGCAAATGATTTTTCACCGGAGAGTTTCCATGAAAAACTACTCACGGATAGTTTTACTATTCCATCAGTGGTAGCTCACTTTGCAAGAGAAAAAAACTCATGGCGTCCAACACGAAGTGATTTTCTCGAACACGTTAAATTGAGTTGCGTCGAATTTGGTCATGGAGGACTGTGGAATACGAAATACTCACGTGATGGTATGATTTCAATTGATATATCCGCGTGTTATCCTGGAAGTTTTCTCGGGTATGGAGAATGCGCTGAGTACTTTAAACGATTTGGACACCCCACGCATGAAATGACTCGTGTTGCGATTAATGGTCCATTGCCTGATTTTGATTTAACTGGATTCGCTCGTGTGATATCATTCGAATTAGCTACAGGGTTACATCCGTGTAGTTATCTTTGGCTTGGTAGACACCTATCTGAAAAGGCTTGGATGCCAATAGTGTTACTACGATATATGATTGATTGTGGTATGCTAATATCGCTGATTGTTTCCGAAGCTATTATATCCTATCGAGCTCAGAAAGAAGTTTGGCTACCACAACCCGATCTAGATAGAATAATTAGCGAACAGCGAAAACTGTTTCCAGATTTCAATGAAGAACAAATCATGGATAGGTCTAAGAAGGTATTTGAAATTAAAAAAGAACAAGCAAAGAATTTTGGACGAAGAATAATCGGTAAATTTACCCAGGGTGGAAGATACGACAATGCCAAATACTCTTCGCGGTTGATCATAGACGTCGCTGAATACGATTTTATTGTAGCGGATTTAACGAAACAGGGAAAACTTGTATCCCGTAAGGATGCTTTTCTATCCAATGGTGAAAAATTAGGTACGGTTGTTACCTACTGTGATGGATATAATTCCCAGTACACACACTTAAGAAGTTCTATGCTAGCCTATGCTTGTATTAATCTATTTTCGATGATAAATAGATTTCCTAATACCGCAGTTAGAGTAGCCACTGATTCGATGTATATACATAATAAATACAAATCAGCTGTAGCGGCATTCACATCTCCGGAGGAAGCGTGGGGACGTTGGCGATTTAAAAAGGAAACACTACATGAGTATTGCGAATCCGCAGACGTTGCCATGGATGATAAATATCTTTGTTGTAACCGTATTGAAATTCAATCAGAATTTTCTAATGCACCACTGGTATCTGATCCAATCTGTATATACAAGACAGTTTATTTAAACGGTTGTGGTGGGTCAGGAAAGACAACTCGTGCAATTGAATTATTCCGTGGGAAAAGTCCTACGGATTTCACAAACATGATTGTGCTAACACCGACTCACAGACTCGCCAGAGAGATGAAACAACGAGGGGTAAATGCCTGTACTTATCATAGTTTCTTTCGATGGAAGGGTGACAAATGGACTCCTGAGCGTATGGGTGATAAATTCATTCCTGAAATCATAATTTGGGATGAAATATGCACAGTATCATTAGATGTATTACAAACATTTCTTGAGTGGTTATTAAACAAAAACACAAAAGTCGTCATGTGCAGGGATCACGGCCAACCACCACCATTTGTCGGTGTATCCTCACATGAATGGCTAAAGGGTTTTGTAGACTATTATGAAGAAATTACCACTGATTATAGATCACTTGATGAACGATTACGAGAATTCAAAGCGCTAATTAGATTACAACCGGATAGAATCCAGTGTGAAATAGCGCGTGAAGTGATTTCAGAGACTCCAATGAATGATTTTTGGGAAACATGGAGACCAAACGATTTGATAATTGCAAGTAGAAATATAGTCAGAGACGCACTTCAGATGAAGTTATTTGAATTGCATAAAGAAAAATTTACAACGCTTCCAGTACCGTTGTGTTATAGGCCTTCGGATACACGAAAACAGAATATCGAAGTTGATATTCCAGGACAGAGTGAAAAATAAATTCTCGTATTAAATGATATTGTGCTGGTTGATATCAGCGTCGTTGAAGATGCATTGCGTGCTAATAAGTCCCCGTGGACGCTAGGATACGCAGCGACGATACATTCTTCACAGGGATTGACTATATAGGATACAATTGTTTGGATGGTAGATAATCGCATCGAATGGTCAAATTTAGTCTATCTCGCAGTATCCAGAGTACGAAAAATAAATCAACTTCGAAGAATTGTTTTCGATGATGAAATCATTGGTGGCGATGATAATGACACAACAATGGATGATATTGATGTTAAAATTATTGATAAAAAATTATCCGGTTACAAACAACAAGACAAAAAAAACAACGAGAATTTGACATTGATGCTAGATGAATAATCACGCTGAAACAACAACAGAATAATCACTGCGCAAGTTGCAATTGTATAATGCGTTGGCAGTATTCGGATAAGGATCCTCGCCAATTTACCGTAGACAGAAAAAATAACAGTATCGGTCATGTCAGAAACAATGTGATGTTGACTTGTCTTGAATGCAATAGACGCAACGGCGCTAGTTAAGACCCTGTGGTGGTAATTGAGTATCGTCAGTAATCACTTGGAGTTGTTCGCGTGTAAAACCCCGTTGAGGGGCAGTTGAATCCAGTTTATAGATTGGAGGTCTACCAGTTGATCGTGTTATAGTAGATATCTTGTGTGCAGTAACACTCCAAATAGGATCAGTAGCCCTTTTTGTGCCACCTTCCAGCTCTCCTGGTTCGTATAAATACCTAACAGTGACATTACTACCAAGAATTGGTTCTTTGAAATCTTTTTGTGAAATCCCATGGATTTCCATTTCTGGTATAGACGCTTTCTTAATCGCGTTGATAGGTTTCATGTTAATTGTTCGAGTAATCTCGTTATTCAGTGCGGTAATCACAGCTGGTAATCTCTTAACCCATTCACGGGATCTTTTATCCTGAATAAACTCCTTCGCGTATTGATATCCAAATAACCGCTCAGCAAGAGTCCGATTAAATCGTTCTACAATTGCCTGATCACGATGTAACGCAGTATGCCCCCGTCTGATGGTGACTTTGTGATGTTTCATCGTTGATAAAACAACGCCTTGAAATTCCTTGCCAGGATCAACCTGCAATAGATTTGGCCAACTCAGAGAACCCTTTCGATAAATCCTTTCAAATGCAGAAGCGACTTCAGTTGATGATTTTGTTTTCAGCGGCTCTGCTTCTTTGTATCGACTCGCAACATCAACTACGGTTAACACGTATTTGTAACCACGATCATGTGGCAAAAATAATATATCAGCCTGATGAACTTCATTAGGAACAGTCACATCAAAATGCGAGTAATTAATTTGTTTAGGCGCTGGTAGATAAATTTGCCATATAGCCTGTTTGGATAACCAATTAGCCGCAGTGGCCTTTTTCACTTTTGCGGCGCTAGCGAGTTTATTGATTGCAGCGTTACCCCGCCAGTATTCTTTTGGAGAATAATAAATAGATTCCATGTTGTTATTAATTACCGGAACCTAACATCAATTTGCTTTTCATAACCGGTTTTATTAACCATGAAGCTAATTTTTCTTTGAAGGATTTATCAGGAATAGCATTTAATGCATGAATTAATTTCACATCTGCGAGATGTCTTTGCTGCAAATCGCTGCTCCTATATGCAACATCATGAGCATGACACGCCTTATCTATAGCGTTTATCGGTTCTTCACCGGGTTTGGGTTGATTTTGATCATCAAGTCTGATATCTAATCGTGTTCCGGGGCCACAGTAGCTATATCCTGGAAGGTGCTTTTCTCCGGGGTACTTTGCCCATGGGGTTCCAGGGAGCTTTGCCAATTTGGCTGCGATATCACCTCCTCGTTTTTTTTAAATCATCTCCGGATTTCATAGACACAAATCTAAATTTCTTTGTACCACATTGTACGCATTTACCAGAAAGCGCTGATCGGTTATTTTTAGTTGTAATCGTCGTCACGTCATCTGTGCCAGTACGCATTTTACACTTCATACAATATAGATCCATAATTTATGTATAGAGATATGGATATAATTGATTTTTCAGCGACTAAAACAAGAGAACCGGTTAAGCATCATGCAGCGCTACCAAACTCTATCCGGATGATTATAATCGGGCCATCTGGATCCGGCAAGACGCAATTGCTGCTCAATTTAATAATGAGATGGATGAAGTGGGATAAGTTGTATTTAATTGCCCCAAGCGTAGATGATCAACGATGCTATGAAGTGTTAAAAGATTTTAATGAAAACGCTTCAGAGATTAAAGATGAAAACGTCGTTGATTTTATTACCGATATTGACGAGGCACCATCAGTTGAAGATCTTGATGGAAACATTAACAATTTAGTCGTATACGACGATGTGATGTTAGATAAACAAACAAACCCAGCTAGAATATTTTCCCGAGGCAGGCATAAAAACACGGACGTGATATATGTCACTCAACGCTACACACAGATTCCAAAAGTGATCAGAGATAACTGCAATATTCTTGCTGTGTTTAACGGCGTTGATACACATACGTTACGAAATATTTGGCAGACATGGTGCTGCGGTGATATGGATCATAATCAATTTAAAAATTTCTTTAGCCGTGCTCAGTCAATCCCGCACGGATTTGTAACGATAAATTTACATGATCCTCGGACACGATATCGTATCGGACTCGATCAAATATTCGGTTGAAATCTTAGTGATTTTCATCGTAAATTGCTTTGCAATTTCAAAAATTATTAACCAGAACTGAAAGTTCAGCAGCAGAGAGGGTGATGACCACATAGTTGCGAGCAAAATTGATTAAAAAATCGTAAAATCTCCGTTTTTGAAAAAATGGAGACTTTTTTTTTTGGTTAAATGAGATTTTGTTGGAAGCCTTATTTTTTGTTCAAAAACGTGGTCTCTAAGCCATATTTTGCTTGAAAACGTGATCTGGAAGCCTTATTTTTGCTTGAAAACGTGGTCTGTTCACCTTCTCTGCTGCTACATCAAATATTGTCTTCGCAACGTTATATCTGTCATTAGGTTCAAAATCTTAACAAACTGACTTTATATTTCTCTGATGACCATACACGTCCAGTTGTCTACGATTCGTGAATGCTTTATCATCTCTCTAATGCTCAGAGATAGTAAAATTAAACTTTTGACTCTTTTTAGCAAGATGATATTTTCCATTGTACCTTGATTGCATTGCGACATCAACGTCGATATCTTCTGGTACTATACCTGGTTCATCAGCAAATGTATTATCGACGGGGACATAGATTGTAATAATTTGTTTCGAATCGAACTCATCTTGACTGTTTACAGATTCTTGACTGCTAGTCATATTTGGATTCTCAGAATTCTGATGTAATTCACACTCGAAGCATTTATACTCTATAGGCTTGTTGCAGAATAAAAAACGAGTGAGCTTTGGATTAAATGAATAACCCAAACACAATGTGTGAAGGATGGAAATTTATTAAATGAATTAATAAAGAAAAATATTTGGTCTATAAATAAAATGATTCTCTCACGCTCTCAACATACGATTGATCCAATCACTCTACACAAATGTTCACACACTGGAAATAAACAGAAAATATTATTTCAATATGAAATACAGATTCGAGAAACCACATGGACTGCAGTTACGTTTCAAATAATTGTATGCTCTGTAAGAGTGATTCACATAAACTCACGTATGGACTACGATCAAGATCAAATAATCTCAAGGTATTCAGATTGGTTTCAAATAATGTTATGCACTGCAAGTGAGATTCACATAATCTCCTGGAATACAACTCAGATTTAAAATAATCTCATGTACATGAAAATGTATTCAATTGAAACAACAATTGGAACAGACATATGCTTCTTGACCCTCGTACAGTCATAGGATTCATAAACTGATGAACCGCACCGTTTTACAGAGTCCTTGTGTTGGCCCCACTTTTATCGGCAGCTAGCACCCGTCACCGACCCACCACATGTACAGTCAGTCATGCGTATACATACGTAGAGACAGCATACAGCACCCTTGAAGTAGTTACGTCTACATTATTGGCTCCACCACATGTACATACATACATACATACATACATACATACATACATACATACATACATACATACATACATACATACGTGTTCTCAGAACCCTGATGTAATTCAATGACATCGACAGCACGTAGCACAAAATACTCTGGAAACTCCAGACACCTCTAAACAACTTCCAACCACCCTAAAAAGCTCTAGACAGCTTCAAACAGCTCTAGTGATCTAGAATAAAATCAAACTGGTCCTAATAATGGGTTCTGACAAATCTCTAGATATATGCTAATATAATAATCTCTAATAGCAACTTGTAATTCAATGTTCAAAACGTTTCAAATATGCTTTGTAATAAATGCATCATTACACGATATGACATTACAAACTGATTAAGCTTATCATATTAAATGAAATATAAATGTAACACTTACCCATATGGCTGGAGAACACAATGGAAAGCGTACATTGACAAGATTCAAAACGACCAGTGTGTCGGTTCTAAATAAATCTCCCTTAAATCCATAGGAGATTGAGTAATAGTCAGGGCAAAATACCCGTGAATATCATACTTTTAATGTCCCTCGTTGCAATGAGATATACATGTTAGTACAGTCGCTTACCTGGCAAAACATATTTTCACCCTAGATAACGTTGTATGCATATACGATGAAAAATCAAGTAGTTGAATAGTTCTAAGGCATAACCAAGTTGTTTGTTTGCCGAATTATGTGTCAAGTATGATGATCGTGATAAGAGTTAATATCTGACAACCTTTTCATCAGAGACGTCCTATTCATACGACTGGTATCTAATTATTGTAATAAAGTGTCAGATGAAATAAGAAGCACATTCAGAGATAAAATCTTAAATATAACCCTGTTACTCGATGTTGTCAAGATGTAATAATAAATGAAAAAACGGCAAATATGAACCTAAGAGTTGAATGTGATGCTTACTCGGTGTTTAGAGTGTTACTGACATTTCTGAGATATCACAACTGATAAATACCTTAACAAAAAATTTCTTTCAAATGACAGAGATACTGCTATGATTTGGGGACACTGTTGCCTGAAAGGAAGTTCTCAGAAACCTTTTTAGGATAGATCTACGAACTATTAAACAAACAACAATTTGTTACTCGAACTAATGTGGTGAATCTTTATTTCGGGAAAATATATTTATTTTTATCTTCCTCATGAATGTTTCGGTCCATAGTGTTATATCATAGCTGAATACGATAAGGAAAATTTCAACAAATGTCAATTGTTGTCTGACAACCAACGATGTGACAAATATTTTAAATGGTCCGCGAATGATAACAGAAAATGATTTTAAGAAGGCTGATTTACGGATATCATAAGGAACACGTTTTAGCGATAGTGAATTAATGTTAAAATAATTTGATGCTATGGAGATTAATGAAAAGGATCTTTCTTCACCTGGGAAGGAGTTGGTTGAAACGCCAGGACGGATAGGTTGCTTAAGATTAATAATACCTCCTCTGCCACGTCGTGTATTTTCTTTTGGAGGAACCACTTTCAAATTCTCATCAGATTTTCAGTGACCTATAATAAGACCTTCCGAATCTGGTCCGTGAGATACTACTAAAGCAAGTCAGGGACATAGTTAGTTAACATAATTAGTGTTAGTCACCCGAATCACAATTCTTAAATATCCTATCTTATTAATATTTCCAATAACTGTTTTGTTTTTGACTTTTCTGTCTACCTCGTATTTATTATAAGGATCATCCGTACTGAGCATCGAGTTAATTTTTCATGTTAACAATCTAAGTTTTAGTAAGATTGATATTCCTGTTGCTGAGAATCACATTCCAAAATTTGAAAAACAAAATCTCCTGTTAACAGGAGGTATTAACGTGATTGGTGTCGATGATCAATAACAAAGATATATCCCAGATACCTCAGCAATCAAGCATCACAAACAATAATCAATTTAATGTTTTATAAAATAGCAATATGCGTGAATAATAACCTTAAACGGATTAGTCTTAGGACACTACATCTAACATAACGAGAAGAAATATTCCTGTATCAGATTCTTGCATTATAGTAAGTTGCAGCAGACTCGCAATCGTCCTCTCGAATATTGCTCTGACGTACAGCGGATAAATATTTCAATTATTCACAGCAGTCACAAGGTGAAAGTGGCTTTGTTTTTTACGCGGATGTCGAGTCTATTTTACTTCCAGTGTTAAAAGCAGAAATAACCCTGACAATTCTTAGACAAGAAAAGTTTAAGAACATAATCTTTGATGAGTAGCGTATAAAGATGTCTGTATTGTCGATAAATGTTTATAAAAGTCAACACAGAAAAATATCGTATAGCGGAACCTGCTGTTTGGCTTCGGAAGCATATTATCTGCAAAATTGATTTCATCCTGATGTTACTTGCTGACAATAAAACAAGACGCTAATTTTGCTGCAGCAGAAATAGGTCTCATTTTGTGAGCTGGCGGTTCAAGATACTATAATAAGAGATCACTGTCATATTTATTGGTAAGTATCGCGGTTCAGCAAATGACAAATGTAATTTAAAATACAACAAAACACTAAATCTTGTTTTGTTGTCTTTCTCACGTCTTGTGGTTATGATGATCATATTGTCGCTGAGGCACTTGGCAGCAAGAATATAATAAACCATCTGAAAATTAGCAATATCGACAAAATAAAATATATTAATAATAACACTGAAATGCATATGTTAGTGACACTCGGCAAGATAAACTGCATGGATAGTTTTCGGTTTATGACAACATTGTTGGATAAGCTTGTAAAAGACGGCGGTATGTTTGATAATTTGACTGAGCATTTAAGTAACACGTCAAACTTGTTGACATGAAAAGGAATTTTTCTATACGAATATCTATTTGACGAAACATGTTTACCTGCCATATATAAATTTTGTTCTCAGTTAAATCTTGAAAGCGTTAGTGACGATTTCACAATTATACTAAATCGATATGGGAGTAGTTTGACTGTAAAGACTTCGGACATTATATCTGACCACAGATGTGTTGTGTTCGCAGATACATTTAAAAATTTCAGATATATCAGCACTGATTAGTACGGATTTGACCCAGCTCGGTACAATTCTGCACCGGGACGAACCCGGGACGCATTAATGTAACAATGCAGAATAAAACAGGAGTTGCTCACTGACCCAGGAATGATCTGTTTTATCAGAAGGGAATCAGATATGAAATAAGTGTCATAATAAATAAAATATGCGACAGCTGATAATAAATATTGCCCCGATTATGATAATACAGAGCCATCAAATTATATAACCTATCTCAATGGCAATAATATTTTGGGTCATGCAATGTCTTGGTCTATGCATTATGCTGGTGCAGTTGGATCAGTGGAAAACAGTTTTTTTTATAAAACAAAATCGTACGGAAAATATTAGTTATTTCGTAGACGTTGATCTTTATTATCATGTTGAGCTTCATACGATTACCAAGTTTGTACAGAATCAATGCTGATAGATTATAGTTTATTTTCAGAACAACAACAAAATTATTCGCAGTGTAAATCTCTCACAAACAGACTAGTTCCTAATCTGCTTGACAAACGGATATAAGTTTACCGAACAAAAGTCTGAAACAGGCACTTTATCATGGTCAGGTATTAAGAAAAAGTTCATCGTGTGCTAAAATGTAATCGTTTATAAAATATTATATCGACGTTAATACCAGCCGAACAGCAGTTATAAAAACATAATTTAAAACATTTAAAGCCCATGAACAACAGTGCACTCGTATAAATACTTACAGACATATATGTAGAGATATGTTTATAGACATGTACGTACAGACAATACAGACATACATATCGATCGATATATATATATATATATATATATATATAGAGAGAGAGAGAGAGAGAGAGAGAGAGAGAGAGAGAGAGAGAGAGAAGGAGAAGGGAGGGAGGGAGAGAGATAGATGGACGGACAGACAGACAGACGGACGGACGTACAGATAGATAGATATGTAGGTATATAGACATATATTAATTTAGACATATATATATATATATATATATATAGAGAGAGAGAGAGAGAGAGAGAGAGAGAGAGAGAGGGAAGGGAGGGAGAGAGAAAGGCGGACGGACAGACAAAGATAGATAGATAGATAGATGGATGGATGGATGGATGGATGGATGGATGGATGGATGGATGGATGGATAGATAGATAGATAGATAGATAGATAGATAGATAGATAGATAGATAGATAGATAGATAGATAGATAGATAGATATTTTTAGAGTAATGAATGTATATAGGTATTAACAAAACCACAAATTCAAGGATATGCGATAAGGATTCATTCGTTACAAGGATTAACTATTTATGACTATTTATGACCCACATATTTAGATTACTGATAACCGTACTGAATGGTCAAATTTAGTTTATCCCGCAGTGTCTCGAGTCACAGAATAATTTCTGAGCTGTTAAGGGTTATCATTTACACACAAAATAATAATCAAAATCAGGAAACCATTGCTGACAATTGCGATGATATTGTATAAAAAAACAACATTAGTTAGAAACAATGTTACAAAAATATAATCGCAACATTAATCTCGATGCTCAATTTAGCATGACATTAAAACAATAGAATAATCATTGTGTTTGCTGTAACACAGTAATGTTGTGGCAGTATTCAAATCCAAGAGAGTTTAGCAAAGATAGAATTAGTAATAGTCTTGGTCATACACGCGAAATTGTGATGCTGACCTGTCTTGAATTTAATAATCATCGGGCGGCTAGCATACAACGTGAATGCAATGGTAATTGTATATCTTCAGAAATTACTTTTGGAGCAGTTTAATATAGTCTGTAAATTGCAGACCCACCCGTGGATCTTACCACACTATAAATGGTATATGTTGTAATGCTCGAAATAGGATCAGTTGATCTTTTTTTACCACCTTCAAGTTCATCAGGTTCGTGTAAATATCTTACAATTATATTACCAAGCAATTGTTGCTTCGAAAAGTCATGCCGTTGTATTGGTATATGATTTGTTGTAATTGCGTTGAGGTATCATAGACATTGCACTAGTAATTTCATTATTTAACGTAGCAACCCATTCGCGAGTTATAATATCTTTCTGCATTATTTCCGTCGCATATTGATATCCAAATAATCGCTCAGCAACTATTTGACTAATTCGCTCCACAATTACATTATCGCGATGAATTGCTATATATCTTCGTCTGATGTTGACATTTGTTTGATCAGAGATGAGACTGCAACAATAAATGCTTTGAAAAGATCAACCTGTAGTAGATGTGGCTATAGCAAGGTTCCTTGTTGATAAATTCATTCAAAAGCAGATACAGCTTCAGCTGCTGTTTTAGCTGATAGCGGTTCTGCTTCGATATATATGCTTGCAATGTCAAGGACAGTTAACGCGTATTTGTATGTGCGTCATTTACGTCTACCAATTTTAATAGTATCATGTGGAAAGAACAAATGTCTGCTTGATGAACTTCATTAGAATCATTGACATCAAAATATACGTACTGAAATATTTTAGGTAGTGGTAGATATATTTGCAATTTTGCCTGTCGTGCTAACCTATTTTCAGCAACAGACCGTGTAACATTTGCTGTATCAGCTAGTTTACTAATCGTTGATCTACCTCTCCAATATCCTCTTGGACAATAAGAAATCGATTCCATGATTTAATAATAATCGGTTGAATAAATGCCTGCCCCTAATACTAGTTTGCCTTTCATCGCGGATCTTAAAAGCCAATTACCTAATGATTCTCTTAGATTTATTTCTTATAGAATTTAACGAGTGAATCATATCGTTGTTGTAAATCTTTATTTGTATAGGCTACACCATGAACCTAACATGTTTGATCAGTCGCATTAATTAGATATTTTCCTGGTCTTGCTGATCTTGTCTGTCAAGTCGAGTTCCTGTACATCAATAATTATATCCAGGAAAATGTTTTTCTCCTGGATACATAGCTCTTGAAGCTTTTGGTAATTTTTCTAAAGAAGCTGCATTATCACCTCCGATATTTCTATTAGAATTAAAGTTATATATTTTTTTATTTTTGTACCATTCAACACATAGATGCACGCTTTTTTTGTTACTATTGATGTTAATTCACTTGTAGGGGTGGATGCTCTACATCGAACACAATGAAAATTCATATTGTTTATTATATTTGTATAACAAGGATGTTCATTGATTTCTCAGCGACACGAAAGCAGGAGCCAGAAAAACATTATCCCAAGTTGCTAAATTCAATTAGAATGATAACAATAGGCCCATCCGGTTAAGCCGCAATTATTACTTAACCTCACAATCGCTTAAATTGGATAAGTTATATTTAGTAGCACAATCCGTATATGATCAACGATGCTTCGAGATACGTATGGATTTTAATAAAAGTGCAAAATTGTTTGACCAGGAAGCCTTGAGAATCAAGGATGATATTAATGATTTTATCACCGATATTTACGGAGCCCGATCTGAAAACGACCTTGATTGGCTAATCTAATAGTGTATGATGTTGTCGAACATAAACATAGACATAAACTAATTTAACACCTACAATATACAATATACAGTGACAGACAATTCAGATTATTTGTTTAGGCAATAAATGTATACAAAGACTTGTAGTAAACGAAGGAAATCAGTGTTTCTGTGCTCCTGACCACCCAAAGATGCCCATTAAAGACGTGCACATTATCACCATCGTATTTCTGCTATCAAAAAAAAAAACGGAAAAATATATGGTCAGTTTTATCATCCAAAGCATCGCTTAGCCAAACATTGACGTCATTCCCCTAAAAGATGTAGTCGTGCGAAGAAAAGAAGAAGTCACCAAAGACGAGGATTGTTTGGCATAGATCTTATATGCAATAAGTTTGCACAAAACCTTGAAGAACAATTGTACAAAGAGGAGCAAACAAATGGGAGGATTTTTTTCTTTTTGCAAAGATTCTCGGACAAAAAAGATAAAATACACGTCTTAAGCCATGGACTTCAGTTTTTTTTTTTTTATGTGATCCTGAACATCCAAAGATGTCACCTCAAAAACGCGTGCACACCATCATCGTTATTTTGTCAAAAAAGAAAAAGGAGGGAGACAGTCTAATCATCTGACAAAACACTTAACCAAGCATCGACGTCACCCCCGAAATGACGTACTCGTTGGCGATTTAGGAAACATTACCGTCACCTTTTGGACCAAGAGATAGTCCAAAAAACAAATTTGGGTGTGTCACGTCCTTGACGTCGGTGTCTTATTTCGAGCCAACAAAGACGTCACCCGCCAGAAAACACCCTTCTCCGCTACCAAAAGAAAAGAAAATAACTAACTCCTCTATTAGCCAAACATTGGGACGTGTTCCAAAGCTCTCCATCCATGCTAAAACAAATCGGTGAAACTGTATCAAAAGATGTGTTCGATACCGTGTGCGAATGTTGTTTAATTGTCTTGAGAAGAACGATAAAATATGAGATCCAAAATAGATCCACATCAGAATAAAATGCTTAGCCAAACATTGACACGTTCTTTGCCAAAAGGTCCAAAAGAAAATACGCATTCGTCAAAAAAAGAATGCTGGTGCAATGCGGAGAATTTGTATCCTTAGTATGACTTCTTGCCAAAACAATAGGCCCTGCGTTGGGATTTATAGGAAATGTTAGGAAGAAGGGAAGATAAAAGAGAACTCAGGAGTTCAAAAATTTGATGCGTGCCCTTTGAAAGCGAATGGACGAAACCTGACTTTAGTGCCTTACAAACGATGAATGGAATATCATCGTTGGTAATAACAACGAACCCCACATTTACCTTGCAATCCTCATATGACCGCGATGTCCCAATTACAACACGAAGTTTAATCGTTGATGGATCACAACGATTTTTCCGAACCAGATAAATAGCAAACGTACGGTCAACTAATGAACGACTGCAACTCTTTTGCCAGAACATTTGAACAGCTCTGCTCACTATTAAAGATTTAAGACTTTGATAAAAACAAAGTTCACCACAATCATCACTACGCCCAGTGGTTAAGACAGACGCAACACTACGATTACCTGAGAAATAAGACGCACGAGAGGTCCTTCAAACACCCTCTAGAGCTCCCATTCCTAGTAAGATTGCAGCGCCGTTGTTAACGCCGTCCTTCACTCCCCAATGAGAAGAACACAAAATTTGTGTTTTAATGATGATGTTCCCTCCACCTTCGACAGAAATGAAAATAGAAAAGAAGACCAAAGCCATCCCATTACCTCCACCACCACCACTACAACCCTCCACTTCCACTCATGTGTCACATCGGATGCGTAAAACCTTTCCAAACAACCACCCTTTCGCCCAATCCAAAAGAGCATCATCGAAGAGTGGGTGACTTATTAAAGAATGGAGAAGGTGTTAGCCACAATTTACTACGATCCATCTCATCCACCAGGTTACGGAGTTCAGACATTTATCGTGCTGCACTCAAATGAAACGTCTCCGTGTACCTCAAATGCAACAATTCTTACAAGAACAGACTACACTTTACACAAACCCATTCCACGAACAATGTCCAAATGTCACACTCAAGTGGAAGACATCGATCATTCATGGCAAGCCGATTATATAGATATCTCTCCTTTGGCAACCTACAATCGTGGCTACAAATATTTTTTTTGTGCCATCGGCGCCTTTTCTAAATTTGCCTGAGTCGTGCCATTGACATCCAAACTGAGCAGCGAGTTAAGACGAACACTCCAACTGGAGAAGAAATAAAGTGGCGTCATCCTCTTCGATGATGAATAAATACAGGCATCGAATTTATGAACCAAGCCTTTCAAAAAGAATTAGATAAACGTAGCAATTATTTTATCACCAGCGAGAATCCCGAAATCAAAGGAAGCATCATGCAAAATTTTATATCGCACCTTGAAAGAAAGCAAGTGGAAATATTTTTGCGCATCAAAACACTCTCATGTGCATCGACGTCTTAAATAACTTGGTCCAAGCGTACAACCAATATTACCATTAAAGTATCATACGTTCGACCCCATCCACACTCCCACCCAAGATGTGACTCCCGACAAAGAAGTGACTGTATTTCAGCACCTGTTTGGTACGTTCCCGACGGTGACTGTCCCCAAGGAAGGTGGAATATTGGCAAGATGGGATTGGGTACGTATTGGCAACACCAAACGCACTTTCGACACAGGCTACTTACCCAACTGGAGCACTGAATTGTTTTGGTGTCACTGGACGAGTGCGTGGTCGTCATCCTGTCGTCTAAAAAATTGGAAGACATGAATATGGAAGTATTTAAAGGAACGTTATACTTGCTTGAGTTACAACCCGTAACCAAAAGAGAAGACTACGTGTGCGACATCAACATTATTCTCGAACGAAGAACGCGTAAAGTGGAAAACGTTTTGACAAAGAAGTAAAAGCACGTCGGATAGAATATCCTTTTAGTTTTGATTCTTGGATCGAAAGCTTCGCAATGCATTGACTATAAAAAGAAGTGAACATCATGCACTGAAACACAACCTCAGCTACACACCTTGTGGGTCTTGTGTGGAAAACGTGTACCTAAAACGCAAATTGTCTCTTTCTGAAAATATGTGGAGTATTGTGTCATTGAAGCAGCCATTGTGAATTTGAGTTTGCAACAAGGAGACAACATGTGTGGACCATTTTACTAAGCAGTGTCATCGGTTACCTTCTTCCCTGAAATACACTTCAAACGGGAACAACAACAAAGAGAGCATTGCGTCCAACGTCAATCATTCTCCTAACAATCACCACCCCAGCAATAATCCTCCGTAAGACACCCCTCGAGTGACCCCTCAAACAGCTAAACTCTGGAATTATAAACAATAATAACAAATTTTACTTAACGTTACCCAGCGACAGCTCCATGGAGGTGTTTCCCAGTAATGTGCTTTTACTTGGTTCAATTACGTCAAGGCATGAAATTATACACTCTACAGAAATCAAAAACATCGTCGAAAATCAAAATACTTTTACCGTAGAAGTTCATGACCAATTGTACAACAAAACGTAGACGAACGCAGTACTGTAAGTGACCCCATGAAAACACAGAGCCCCAAAACTAAACGGTCCACCAATATGTTAACTATTACTGCATGCTATTAATTTAGTGGTCAACATTTGGTGACCACGATTGTTACCAGGTTCAATGCAGTGTTTGATATAGTCATTGATAAAGCCACCTTTGAGTACCATAAAATGGCTCGTCGCCAAGTGGTCAAATGTTCAGAAGATAAAATTTTGGCCATAATATTTTGTCCTAAATTGTGTGACATTTTGGTCGGACACCCCTAGTTAATTAAGATTAAAAACGAAATATCAGCCATTATCAGTAACTTGGATTATGAAATTCTTTTAGAATCCCTGTAGAAATGAACCAAGCATTAGGTTGGTTTTTCGTGTACTCTGATGTGGTGGAATAAAACGTGGTGCGACACACCGCCGCTACTGCGTGTCATTCCTTTCAAAGTGGATTATGTCACGATCGCTGATGAGGACGGTGGAAATACCTCTCACGTTCACCACGAATTAGTACATCCTCATTATTTGCCCGTAAATAAATCGTATTTTGAAAGTGTCAAATTTACTATAAACTGACATCTGGGACAAAATAATCCATATACTAAGAGCAAGTAACGGAGAAACTCAATTTTTGGAAACGATTCACTAACGACTCTTGAGTCCTGTATCCTGTGTACCGTAGAGTCGCTGGAAAACAAGGACATGGTTTAGGAGATACCTTAAAATCGACTTTTTATTCAATGGCCCCCGTTTTGAAACCGATGGTGACGCGAGGATTTCACTCTTTGAAAGATTCCGCATTGCCGTGTGAGAAAACAATTTCTTCAAAATGTCATTATCGACAACAACAATAACAACAAAAAACTTCCTTGAAAGCAGGCAAAAATGTCTTGCTTCAAAGTGGTAGAGATATTCTGGCCGACGATAAACTCCTATCAATGCCCTTGACAGTACCGACTCAGGCATTTCTGATTCCCTGACGCCACATCAAGTACATAGGACACGATGAAGACATCCCTCCAGTGGCTCTCATTTCCCTAGAGTTAGAAAGACAAAGAAAAGAAGAACCGTTCGAGACGATCATGAGTATTAGCAAAATCACAGAGACAGAAAAACTCTGCACAGGGAGAATTGCGCTTGTTCCAAGTCGAAACTGGATCTAATCACGATCCTACCCACTACGACGACCATTGCAAGAATGCAATGGGTTGAATTTCATCCCGTCTCCTCTTTGACGAATTCAGCTTCCATCGAGTTTGAAATCAAAACGCAACCGGAAGTTTTCATCGATCTGAATAGCAGTTACTTGTCTTTGAAAGTAAAAGCAATCAACACGGGCAATATCAATCTGAGAGACGATGCTAGAGTAGCTCCCATCAACAATTTCATGCATCCTTGATCGGTGATGTGGATTCTACTTGAATAACACAATGTTCAGCAGTAGCATACCTATAAAATCTCGACGTACGGAAAAGAGCCGAGAATACTCATCTAGATGCTAGCGTGGTATGGAAACCTGACACAGCAGGCGAGAACACGTTTAACGACACAGCTTTGACGGCAGATGACGATGCTCAGAATGAAGGTTTTTAATGACCGTCAAAAGAAAATCTTGCAAGGACGTAGTTTAAAACTGTTCGATCGTTTGCATTTGGACATGTGGTTTTAAGAAAAGTATTTGATGAACGGTGTGGATATTCGCTTGAGACTGAATCGTAGCAGTACCGCTTTCCATGTCAATGCACATGACAACGACTACAGAACCATGATCCAAAAAGCCAGGTTTTACGTGCGTCGTATGGAAGTGTTACCTAAAGTGGGAGATGATATCAATCACATTTCGAGCAGAACGACTGCCATGTATCCAATACGACGCGTGGAAATGAAAGCTCTCATCATTGCCACTGGACTCTGACCCAAGATCAATGCTGGACAGTTACAGAAAACATTTAATCATTGGTATCATTGGCAATGCAACCCTCAACGGTGTCCACAATAAAAACCTTATCCAGTTTAAGCACTACTACTCCAAAATCGAAGTTAGTTGCGATTGCAAAACGTTCTGTACCGGACCCTTCGAACCTAACTTTATCCAGAAGAATACCTTTGGTCGTTTTGTCCCTGTTAGAAGCCAAGGGACATTTAGGAATTAGCGCCAACACCAGTCACGGCATTTCGTACAAAGATTATGCAGGAGGTTACAATTTATGGGCTTTTCATTTCACGCCAGAACAAGGGAGAGACAAGGGACATTTCCATCCTATACAATCCGGTCCACAGCGCGTAAAACTTCAGTTTGTGGATGCTTTCGCTGAGACTGCGAATGTCATCCTGCCTGTCGAATTCGATAATACCATATAAATCAACCGTTTGAGAGAAGTCATTCTTCACTATTATACATTATGGAAGACGCTGATCCCTATTTGCACAGTGGAGATTCTATGGAATGGAAATGGCAGGATTCAAAGAAAGCAGAACCCTATAGACAAAGACGAAGAGGTGGTGTTAATGAAGACCATATGGTCATAACATGGCCAGTTAGTCTCCTGTTTTGCCATACTTTTGGCGGATACAATTACAGAATTGATCAAGAAAGAAGTGCTACGGATGTCAAAAGATCATTACAGTTAAATTCAACACGAAAAATGTCAGAAAAATTGAAAAATTGGACGAGTATCTGGACGAAGCTTGGTGTCTCATCTCGGAAGAAGCCATGTTGCATCATTGGTATAAAGAGATACGTGATCATTTCTCTCCTCCGCTGATTGATTGAGAGATCAATCATCGAGGCTCCCTTGGCTCAGAGTGCGGAGACGAAGCGACAAAACGGTTACTAGTCAGACATTTTCAAGCAAAATGTCTTGATTGAATTGATGATTTATCATTACCTGTAAAGAAGAAAAACAAGGCAACAAATGGATATCTGGAAACGTTATTACGTTTTGAACCACAGTTCATACACTGCTTCTTGGAATCATATCGTGTGTGCTAAAGACAAACTACTTCATCTGAAACATCAAGACCATCAAGCTTTTGTCATCAATATGGACGACATTCATCTCCCATGAACCCACTGTGTAGCCATTTACTTTCCTAAAGAGGGATGTGTGGAGTAATTTTATTCGTATGGATTGACACCTTTGGAAAGAAACATCATTACATTTATGAGAAGAAATGTTCAGACGACGAATTTCATAATGTGGACACTATTGTGTATATTCTCTGCATCAGTGCAGTCTTGGATATTTTTTAGAACAATTAGTGACTCATTTTGATCGTCATTCTCCTAGTAAAGATGACAAAGTAGATCAATGGTTTTGTGACTATTATGGTTATATGGTTTTCTTTAGCTAGGAAACGTAGTAAACATCGTTGGCCTAATGACCTACATTGCTGAAAATCTTGATTCACTTGTAAGCCATGTCAAAAATAATTTGTTTGTTAGAAGAAATTGTGTTTACTGTTAATGGTTAATTGTTACTTGTTTCTTATTTGAATACAAAATGTTGTGTTTTGGAAAAAAATTATGTATCGTTTGTTTCAAAGTTTCATCTACATCAGTGCTCGTTGACTTCTCTCTATTCCTCGCCCTAAAATTAAGACCCAACAAAAAATCGTCTGGATGTTTTCTATCGCGCCCGCACTTGAACCATATAAAGACAAAAAGTCTCCAGTCTGGCCATCCATTGAGGACCCATCCTCCTACGATGATGTGTTTAAGACTAGCTAAGCTGAATGAAGCTTACGTGAATGTACGTCGTGTCAGACAAAGTTTGATACGGAAACCTGAATAAATAGGGAATGAAAGAATGTTGAAAGTGACCGAAGAATTGGTAGAAAACCTCTTCAGATAGGGAATTAAGAAGACTAAAGAAGAATGGAAGGAAAAGTACAAACTTCAGAAGCGGCAAAGATAGTAGAGAGACCAACAGCATCAACAGCACGAACCAGACAGAGGATATATGGACTGCCGTGCCGAAGCGAAAGAGTTCTCCTGCTCTTAGACGATAAACGATTTTCACAACTCATCGTCTACAAAAAAAAATACTGCGCTCCCATCAATTACAGTCGATTGGGAGATTATTATTATTATTATTATTATTATTATTATTATTATTATTATTATTGTTATTATTAGCAGCAGAGGGGGAGAATCGGACAACCTTTTCCGACAAAATTGATTGTAGCCCTCAAAACGGCAAATAGAGCCTTCCTGCGAATCTCATATTTTAACCAAATCTCATTCCGTTTAGCGAATGGAGACTTTGCGATTTTTCAATCAACTTTGGTCGCAACGATGTTGTCATCGCCCCCTCTGCTGCTACAGGTTAACAAAAAAAATAAATGATTTCAACCGAATATTTGATCGAGTCCGATACGATATCGTGTCCGAGGACGGAAATCCTTTCAGGATCTCACAAACAGACTAATCGCTAACACCTCCTCTTGTAGATCAATTAAATTATTTGACTGGTCGGTGAGTCGGAAATTAATTCTCGTTAGCGAATTATTATGGCATTGCATATAGACAGGATTAACTGGGTTTTCAATAATTAGGAATCCTGGAGGAGCTGTTGGTGCAAATGAATATAGAATATATCCCTGCTGGGCTTGATTTGGGCTTGATTTGATTGCTCGAGATCTATTTGATAGCTTCCTTCAATTGCATCACATACTAAATTGAGCGCAATCACCGCTGAAATATTTACATTGTGCGGGGCAATATGCCTACCGCCGCCATCTGGGTCATTATTATATTTAAGGATAATTGAATTTTATACTTGTAATACCTTGATAACATTTCTAACAGATTCTTTTAGTTCCTCAGCGTTATATCCCGGAAACTTGAAATTATGTAAATCGACTTCTGTGATATTGCAACTGGTTAGGAATCGTCGTTTATTGTCGCTGTTGTCATTAATTATTGTTTGAATAATTAGTTCATTGATATATATCAGATACAAGCTGATTTAATATTTCAACGTGTTTTCGCAATTTTGTTTGCCGTAGTTGTTCTAGTTGTGTTTCATGTAATTGATTAATTTCATTAAAATAACCAGTGATGTCAGTTAGCGTAAATGAAATAGTAGCAGTTGACTCATCTGTTCTTTTAATAATAAAATCCCATTGCAACGTGTTTTTGGTGGTAAATATGAATCTATCGACGATTTTTACTTCTCTTATATCGGATAAATTATCTCGATACATGGGATTTATT
This sequence comes from Unio delphinus, assembly GCA_029339505.1. Lineage (NCBI taxonomy): Eukaryota > Metazoa > Mollusca > Bivalvia > Unionida > Unionidae > Unio > Unio delphinus. Next base: position 24,790,456 of record JAQISU010000055.1, read on the forward strand.
TCATGATATGATTGTACGCCCGTGGTTAAGTCGGTGGCGGCTCCGGGTGGTTTTTCAGGCCATCCTAACACTGTTCTTAACGAGCTGTTATAAATATCTACAATGTATCCCTCTGTGCTTATTTCGATCGACGACGAGAGCGTCGGTTCATGAAGTTCAATAGCTATTTTTTATTCTTTTCCCGTGATTGATTTATTCTACGCTGAATTTCAGCATCGATTTGCTCAATTTGGTACGACCCGATTGGTAACGAAATAACGTTCCAGTCTGGAGTACAGTCGGGTTTATTCTTATACGAGAACACCAGTGCGTTATTCGGTTGCTGACCGCCAAATGTAACCGATCTGATATTAGGCCAGCTATGATATACTCGTAATTTTGCCAGCGCGATCTCGCGCACTGCAATCGGAGAGGGGAAATTCACACTAAATTGTGGGTTTGTTGATGTTATTGATATCATGCTTGTTCGTATCGGAGTGGTATTCTCCGCGATTCGTTGAAGCAGTTGCAATTCGTTGAATTGTAGTGACATTATTATTAACGCTATCTTCAATTTCCAATTTCAACATCGCGGAGTTATACAACTGGGTCATCGCGGAAAATTCAACATCGGATATGAACGAATTATCTATCGACAGCGAGATCAACTCGGATAATTTCGAGTACGCGTCAAATACCACCCGGTACCGAGCTGTATAATTGCTGAGTTTTTTCTGAGAACACGATGATAATTTTTTTAGTTATCGCGGTGGCGACTGCCAGGATTGTTCTTGCCGCGGTGATAGCAATTGGAACTGCAATCGGAGCCATCATGGTCACCGTCGACAAAATAACCCCGGCGCTGGCCATCACACCGGACACCGAGTACACGGTGATGTCGATGATTGCTACGTTGCGTCGGTATTTTTTCATTTTTTCACGATAGCGCTCAGAAAGTGATTTCAAGTTCGCGGAAAACTCTTTCACGGTATCATATCGACATCGATGCGATTGTGATACCGCTGACTCTGTCAACGGGACTATTATCGGTTCAATTGATTTCATCGATGTCATTGCTATTTTAAACCCTCTAGTGTTTTCAATTATTCGATTGTGTACTCGGATTTATGGTCGGTGGGGGGAATACCGGATACAAATTAGCGTCCAGGGTAGCGAATCCCTAACCAATGACTCGTCGGATGTAGTTATATCAATCCTAATAGGGTATCTTATTTTGTTGGGTGCTGCTGGTATCATATCGTTTATATACGTCACTGTGTTAACACCTGTTATATATAATAGTGTCGGGCCGACTCTCAAATCAAATTTACGGTGATGTATTATTGTAAATCGATAACAACCCGGTATACTACCATATTTGCTGTGAAAATGTAAATTTTTTTCATTTCCTTGGATCCAATCAAAGGTCCCACTGGCAACTGTGTATACGATATTATCAACGGTTTTTACGTGGTGTGGAATTTTTACCTTTTCAAAATTTTCTTTTAGTTTAAGAATATCATTGTACATTTCGAGACAATTTGTTTTGATTTCGTTAGTATTCATTATCCTCACCGCCTCTTTGTTAGAAAAGAATGAATATAGAAGGTTTTTAATTTCATCGAGACTTTTTAGTTTAAGAATATCATTGTACATTTCGACATAATTTGCACGGACTTCAGTAGAAAGCATCATCCTCCCCCCCCCCCTTCGCGTTATAAAAGAATGAAATCAGAAGGCCGTCGAATCCAAACTGTGTTTGGGTTTTAAAATAAGAGTCGATGTCAGAAAACTTTTTCGTGATATCCTGGGGTTTACTGCCCTCAAAGAACTTATTAACAATTTCGCTGGAGGGTTTTCGTTCGTCAATAGCGCTTTTAATTTCAGCGATACCATGATGGTATTAAGTGTTGTTTGTCTCACCATAAACATATTAATATCTTTGAGAGTCATTGTAGTTGTAGCCGGGACACCAAAGAAATTATTAGCGACGTAGGTATTTTGAGTATGCTTGCCAATAAACTCGCTAATTTCAGCGAGAGTCATGCCTGCCACAAGCGGGGTTCCAAGGAACTTATTAACAATTTCGTTAGTGGGTTTTTGTACCTTTTCAAAATTTTCTATTAGTTTAGAAATATCGAGATAATTTACATTGATATCGCCAGGATTTATCATCCTCCCCTTGTTAAAAAAGAATGAAATCAGAAGGTTTGTGATTCCAAGTCGTTCATGGTCTTTAATATAAAAGTTGATGTCAGAAAATTTCTTCGTGATATCTTGGGGTTTACTACCGTCAAAGAACTTATTAACAATTTCGTTAGTGGGTTTTTGTACTTTTTCAAAATTTTCTATTAGTTTAGAAATATCCGTGTAAATATCGAGATAATTTACCTTGATTTCGTCAGCCGTCATCATCCTCTCCGCCTCCTTGTTAAAAAAGAATAAAGATAGAAAGTTTTTAATTTCGGCGAGAGTCATGCCAACCGCAAGCGGGGTTTCAAAGAATTTATGTACGACATTTTTGCGAAAATTATTATAACCTCGTATATAATCATCCAGATCACGGCCGTGGGCGGCAATCGTGTCGGTGATTGTAGAAACAAGTGCGCCTGGTTTAAGTCGTCCGTCGCTGGAATACAGCGCAATAGAGTTTTCAGCGGCGTCGCGCTGCCGTATCAAAATGTAAACCGCGGATATATTACTGGATTTCAATTTACCCTGGCGATCTTGAAATACAACTATTTCGTTCGGGTCAACACTTGCTAAATTCAACGTCACAGCGATTTCATCTTCAATTATTTTTTTTACATCCTCGATAGAACCCGCAGATGTTTTCGGGGTGGGTTTCGACATTGACAGAGATCGTCCCCAAATATCAATCATCATTGTTAGCGCTACTTGTGTTTTCAATTTATTGGTTCTCTAAAATTATCTTGTAATTCTCCACTCGTGTATTCATTTACAACCAGATGAGGTGGTTTCTGTGACGATGAAATCTCCGCGAGGACATTTAATACTTCACGGCCGTATATCGGTGGATCATTTAATTGTTGTGTTGGCAGCGTGGAATAAAAAATCGGAATTGATTGATTCTTTGAATTTATATACCGCATAAACTCGCTCGGTGGGGCTAACCCATATGAATCAAAATAGACAATCCCACGTGGATCAATCGCGTATGCAACCCAGTGAGTTCCCGATCCGTTACTGTTATCAAGATTGATGATACTGGTTTCAACGCGTTTAGGTTTTCTCGTTAATTGATCTCTCATAAAAACCCCTCTGAAGTTTTGTATCGCTAGTTTATTAGCAGCATCAATTAAATCAAAATTGGACATGGGAAGAATTGGGCTTTCAACCAATAAGCCGTTCCCGGTAGTCTTAGACCTGATCCGTGAACGGATCTTCCGCTGTACCATGAATATGGGGTTCCTGGTAGTCTTAGACCCTTTCCGCTGTACCATGAATATAGAGTCCCTGGTAGTCTTAGACCCTTTTCCTTTTTTTATATCCTTTCCCAGTTGCCTTTTTCAACGCCATCCCCGCCGCGGTACCAACGGCTCCCAACGCCGCCGCTTTCGCCACCGCTGGGGCAGCCGCTGCAATCAATGCTAGTATTGCGGCTAACAATGGAAATATACCACCTGATTTTATCATGTTGGCGATTGCAGCTTTCGAAAATTCAATTTGAACCCCTCGCTTATTTTTCATTGCATCATTGAAATGTTTTATTAGACGATCCGTCAATGATATTTTATGTGTACCGCCGAACATCTGCGCTGGTTTCAACGTTATTGTTGTTCCACATTCTTTAGCGGATTTTAATTGTAATTTCTTGACCTGACCATCAGTCAGCTTGACACTAAAAACACTATATGGCATTTTATTGTAAAACACATTTATGCTTTCAATTCGTCTAATTGTGAATCGTTTACATATTTTCCACTGGTGCATCAACAATTCTCATTTGTCCGCCAGCCCCTTCTAACAACATTGATTTGTCGCTGAGAATGACAGCAACCGCTCTATACTTAACACCAGCAGGGGTTATACGAGCTCTGAAGTGTATGTCAACGACGGATTGCCTTGTTAAATCAAGATGTTCCAGCGAAAAGTAATAAATCGGATACAATTTATTAAAATCTAGTTGCTATATTTGTAAACCAGTATCAACGTTTTAATCACGACCCATATATGACAGCATCCGATGATACACACCTGCTATTTGGTTGCTCTCGTAATTAAGCTGTATATCCTCAGATGGTTCTTGTTGTCCATTTATTCTCAGCGAAACCTCACGCACCCCTAATCGATCAAATATCATATGACTGCGTTCTTGGGAGCCTTATCGATTCCGATTCTGCAGCTCTATAAATATATGACGTGGAGCTGAAACGCCTTGTTTTGATGCCAGGTGCCATGTAAATGTACCATCAACATCATCCTGTTTGACATCAGTCGTTGTTGTTAGCCAACTTAGCAATGATTTGCCGCCTGATTCCATAAATGAAAGTAGCCGCTCTTCCATGGTAATTGATGGGGTCATTACTGGCATCCACAATACTATTTTACTCAAAACAACTTTACCCTCAGCGGCACCAGTACGCCAAATTGCATCATCGTCATTGCCTTTTCGCACTAACGCGATTGTGTGTTTGGCTCCATAGATGACTTTTCTGACATTTCTGCAGAATCCAAATATGTGATGGAGTGGAATCGCACATGAAAAATATTGATCCTGTCCTTGCAATGCTGCTCTTCGTGTTGCAAACCCTAAATTGAAATTATCATTAACGCCCTTGAGAATATCAAACGCAGCTCCGGGTCTAGCTCGACGTTCTGGATTAGCTGCTTCTTGTTGATCGGCTTCTGAATTATCTCTTGATGTTAACACTTTAATATGTTGAAGGTGGTCAGCGTTATCGGTAATATCTTTTGCAAACATCATAGACGGGCCAGCCGACCTTGTATAATCATCGGGGTATCTTGCTAGTCCGATTATTGTTGTTGCAACATCAACTTCACGGTCTATTGATTCAATTTCTTTTCCATTAATGAGATATATCGCGGATTCAAATAACGCCATTATGCCATTATTAACAAAACCGACCCTGGTACCATCTGGATATGGAGTATCAGCTGCAACATTTGTTACGAGTTTTCCCTCGATTTCAATAAAAGCTTCACACGGCAAAAAGTATTTACTGGTATCTTGAACTTGAAGTTCAATTCGTGATCGTAGGTTGGGTTGTATTGCATGAGAGGAATAGTATTGATAATCACGGACAGAATCGTCTTTACGCACTGGGGCATTCATATCGAACGCGGGATCAGCTGTTCGTTTAAACATTTTATAACATTAATAGTGTTTTCAATTGTGAAACTCTTTGTAATCATCGTCGTTTTCGTTTTCGTTTCAACCCACTTCCTGCTATTGCGTTCATGATAGCGTTATCTGTTACCGGCGAAGCCGTCAATGGCGACGGAGTCACCGAAGCAACCAACGACACTAGTTTTTCTTCTACTGCGCTATTTATTGCTTTGCTGATTTTTGCAGGCATCACTGTCGTAGACGGCAGAACTGTTGGCTTTTTTCTCACCAATGATGCTATTTTATCTTTCTCAGCAGAAAATGCCTTTCCGGCAAGATTTGCAACGAAATCTCCGATTTTGCTGGTTCCCTTATCACGAATAACATCAATGGCCTTCATTGATAATTGTTTAGCTAACGGCGCCACTTTTGGGGCTATTCTTGTAAATAACCCCGCGATGGTACTGCCGAGACCATCTCCGTACCACGCGCGGTAAACAGGCAATCGTGAGATCACCACGTAAACGCTTACGGGTTTATCATGGTTGTAGTGTATAATCATCTTGTTATAAAACTAGTAGTTTTTCAATTAGTGATCAATCGCTAAGATCCATAGGATTTTCATCATAACCATGGGCGTCTCTGTGATTTTCAACTAATTCAGCAATGAGTTCTCGATATACATCAATGCCTATGATACCGCCGGCAAATAATCGTCTGCAGATATCAGCTGCTTCATTAATTACTTCCTTTGAGTTATTTCCGGCTCGTTTCCCTCCGATGAGAACCTCTAACCGTGATATATCACTGAGAATATTACCAGGACAACTAACTAGACCACTACCTGAAATTACTGGGAATTTATGAGATTTAGAAAATCCCTCCCCACTACTATAATCATATGCTTCCTCCAGTTTTTCTAAATCCGTACTTTGTGAATAACTACTTAAAGGATCATTATCATCTCGATCAGAGGGTCCAGGCGAAAGTCTAAGCGAAGCTTGGGGTGGTAGTTGTCGTTGACATTCTTCTTGTTAAGCATGTGCAGGTTGTCGTCGCCGCCGCTGCAGTCCTTGTGGTTTTCTTTGTGATTTTTGTTCTTCATATTTATTATACACTGTACTCACCATCTTGATATATTCAATATATGACGTATTCTCGCTGTCAACTTTACCCTTTTCAGTTTTAATTTTGTAAAATATATCAGCCCAATGTTGTATACCTCTTACATATTTGTGCTGTTCTGGTTTTAACATTTTCTTTCTGTTTTCATACGTCGTAACAACAAGTGCAGGAAACTCTGCATGGTCAGTCTTATCAATTGCTGCTAACCCTTCTTCGTTAAATCGCGCGCGTAATTCATCTACTATTTTATCATTGGTCTTTTTCGGACCAGGTGAGGTTTTTTGTAACAACGCTGATGTCTTTTCAGTTTCTGCTGCTATCTTTTCAAGCGTATCAAGCAGCGGTGCCTTCGCTGCTCGTTCTCGCTCAGGAATATCTCCGTATATCGCTGCTTCGGTTAACTTTTTCACATCTTTGGTCGCACTTGTTATCGGAGTAAACAGTTGTTCACTTGACACAGAAAAGTCAGTCTGCGCTTGTTGTCGTTGTTGAAGTTTCTCGCGAAGTCTGTCTCGTACCGGTATAAACTTTTTAATTGCTACTAGCCGCTCTCGGGCTAATCTAGTTGCAAGCGATTCACCCACCATATATTGTTTGTGAACTGAGTTTTCAAATGTGAAACTATGACAATTAAAAGCTGAGTTATTAAATAATGTACCACCAAGTTAACGTATCCATCTCCGACAAGGTTAAACTGTACGACGCTTTCCGTGAATGTTTCAGAAATAACATCGCTGGGGGTTTCAAAATTGTAATATCTGAGAACGGCGATGAACGATTTTTGTTAACGACGCGGCAACAACAACAACTACGTGAAAATGGAGGTGTTGCGGTGATTACTTGCTACCACAACCAGATCATCCAGTACGCACATAACTGCATGAGCAAACCCAAACTGCTGAGTATTCTTTCAGGAGAAAATCCTAGGTAACAAGTGTTACAAAAAACGCTTAAAAAAATTAATTTTATTAAAAAATTTACTGAAAGCCTATTTTTATAGTAACGCCCACGTGATTAAGATACGGGTTTTTTCTCGTTTAATATTTTTCTAAGATCACGAACCTTAGAACTAATTTCAGCTCGTTTTTGATACTCTTGGCCGAGCTTTTGACGTATCGCTTCAACGGTGCTAAATAGCGTTATAAATGCATTAATGTCGTTACCGTACAAACAAGCATTGATGGACTTTTGAATTCCTTTCACGAGCCTGTACATCTTAGGTAAAACATAACGACCCTTACTAGACTGATACTAAATGTTTTCATATTCTGAGGTAATCCTGTCGCAGTTGAGACCTTCAGATAATACTATCCCTCGATTTTTTAATTTGAAATTTGATCGATTATAGCATTTACATCTTCGATATCCATATTTTTATAGTATACTGTATCTCTAATTATTAAAATAAATAACACTCATTTGGCAATCTCGCTGGCGCCCTATGACGTCAGAGAGACCCAGAGGTTACTTTATTAACTTAATTAAGTACAGCACATATATGAAAACCCCATTTGGCAATCTCGCTGGCGCCCTATGACGTCAGAAAGACCCAGAGGTTACATATACGACAACACATCTTTGGAACTCCTTGGTTGCTTTCACATCCAAGTAAGCCCAAGGGGGACACGAAACATACATCTCCAGCGGGAGGCCTAAGGTGACAAACATCATCTTAGACCGCCCAGAAGATATGCTTGGGGGTTGACGTCACAACATGTACTTAATTAACTTAATTAAGGATGGATTATATTCAATGAAACGATTGATGGAATTTGTGATGTAATGATGTGGGACGGCACAATGCCATATTTATCTCCAGTCGAGTTTTGTGGCAGATTTTAGGCATACATATATATATACTTAATTAAGGATGGATATTTACAATGAAACGATTGATGGAATTTGTGATATAATGATGTGGGACGGCACAATGCCATATATATCTCCACTTGAGTGTTGTGGCAGATTGTAGGCGTAACATATACTTAATTAACTTAATTAAGGATGGATTATATTCAATGAAACGATTGATGGAATTTGTGATGTAATGATGTGGGGACGGCACAAGACAGCACAAACATGAAACGACGGGGCGGATTTTTCTACGGCCAATCCAACCAATCAAAAGCAACCCAATTAAATTAACCTGGTTGCATGATTGACAAAAGACAACCACACGCCCGGGTCAATGGTATGGGTTAGTTAGAGGAATTTTTAATATATAACTGCAACTCTCACATAGTGATTTTAACCACGCCCACATACTTCAATGAATGAGAAACACTAATGTTTCATGCTCGTTTTGGCTGAGCGAACATAGGTAACGGCGTTGGATTATAAAGAACGTTTGTACTGAAAGTGTATAATAGCTGGATTGGTTTCAACTGGAGCAATCTGGTTAAAGCTTTAGACCTTTAATTAACACATGTAGATAAATAAATACAAATTCATTTAAACGATGCGGTTTTAGCCAAGCGACAATAAAAAGTGTTAAAAGTTTTATTTATTTAACTAACTTCACCGAAACTCACAATCAAGTATACTCCATTACAGTCACGTGGGCGCGAACATGTCAGTTATATCCCTCTCCTACAGGTAATAGCAGACGACACAAATACCTCGACGGTCATAATACAAGGGAACTTAGTGAGTAGAGTGTTATGAGTGGTTGGACTTATCCATAAGGATTTATCTCTCTTGAATAGTTTCAGGTGTATACGAATTTCATCCTGTGACCTGTCCTTTTTGACAGAGTTGTTTGATAAATTCCTTCTGAAACAAATCGTATTGAAGGCCTACAAATATCGAAATATTTTCCAGCCGCATACATTGATTGAAATACCCTTTCTTCGTTAGTTTCTGTATCAAACGATTTGACATGTTTTGCCCCTTTTGCGTGTTTGCCGGTTCCACCTAATTTTGTATTCTGACGCTGAGTAACGACCCGTAAGTTATTTAATTTGTTATTTTGAGGGAATCCATCAACGTGATCAATCACAAATCCGTCTTCGATTAATCCGTTATGACATTCAAAAATAATTCTATGACAGAGATATGTTTTATTTCTAACACTGAACAGCAATATCCCATATTATTGAGAAGTCCAACCGGTTTCTTTAGTCTGCGGTGCTTGACAACACCATCACTGGAGGCTTCATAGTTAACAAGCACTGGGTGAGGTCTGAAATCTTGGCTCATTTGTATAATAATACTACTCGTCTAATTTATTATCTGCTTTAATTATAAGTCTATCAATATAATCTTGAGGGTTTTTGATGACTTTGTTATTCGTTTGTCATAATAGCTTTTTAGTTTCCTGTATCGTTTGCCGCCGCAACTGAGACATAATTGTGATTTTCCCCTTACCCCCCACTCCACATCGGAGGCATGGGAGGGTGCCAAGGGAACCGTTGCGAACGCTCTGTAAATGATACCCACAGAATTCGCTTCTGCATGATTTGTTACACGGGGTCGCTGATCCAATCATAAGCCACTTGCAGTGATTCATTATATATAAATTCTCTATTTAAATACTTGTTTTAATTATATGACTGAGGAATTCGAGAGATTATCAGCAATTAAGCCTTTCAAAAATGTTAAATTCAATCTCGATAGAACCCTCAAAGATGTGCCAAAACGGGCAATAACGGATAGAGCCCTGATCAATAAAATTCGTGACTGTATTAATGAATTCAAACACGACGGTGCATCTCATAGCTGGTCAACATTTCGAATTGATGGCGTTGTTGATGCCACCATGAACGACAGCAACGCAGCGTTGATGCTATCACAACTTGGCAACAAAAAGTATATTTTTAGAGTAAAATTCATTATCCGTGTAGAATCAGGAGGTTGGATTATACGAGACAAATTTGAACCGATTCTCAAAGACAAGAAAACAGTCGTTGTTAGTCGTGTTTCTAAGCCAGGTCTGTTAACCGGAATTGACAAACCATACTATGAACGAGCATATCCTGAAACAGCAGTAGTGTATGGGATATATCCGTTAAATGAAAAAGCCGATATAGGAAAATTAGCGCCGATGAAATACTCGTCAGTGGCTTTACCACTCAATTGTGTAGCAGAACGAATAATAGAACACTTCACAAATGCGTTGCGTGGAAACAAATTGACTGATCTAAGACGTAAAAAACTTAATGAATGGGAGTTAACAGTGAAAGAGCTCGGGGCGACTATTAGCAATATAGCAAAATTAGAAACGTCGCTGAGATTTCTAACAACCGTTACAACGATAACCGGAGAAGTTTTATACGAATCAAAATATAAATCAAAGGGAGCTCCAATCAAAATTATTGATCAAAACGAACACGCATGGACGTCCTCGGTCACAATATTTCCACGAAACAGAACAGTAAAGTATATACCCATACGAATTCTTGGGAGAAGATTTCTCCAGGGGTGGTTTTCTCGTTGAAGGGAAACTATTCGATGCTTTTGCGTATTTGAGTAAAAACGACCCAGTGTCGGTGTGGTTACTTCGCAGCACTGAAAACGACATGGATACGTTTGATCAGTTTGTAAGACGATACGGTGAATTATACCGCACTGAAGCATTTCACAATAAAATGAAAAAAACAGCTAGTATGTTTTTAACGGCGTGTGGCGAAGCCAACAACAATGATGAAATCATCAACGATGAAATTATCAACGACGAACAATTATTGACAAACTGTTTTACAATCCCGTCAGTTGCAGCTCATTTTGCGAGAATCAAAAACGCATGGAAACCAACACGGGTAGAATTCTTGCCAGACATTGAGGCTAGTTGTTTAGAATTCAATCATGGCGGTTTATGGAATAACAAATACGACCGTAATAATATCATTTCATTTGATATGGTTGCTTGCTATCCAGCGAGTTTTCTTGGATATGGAGAGTGTACTGAGTATTTTAAACGATTTGGACACCCCGTACATGAAATGACTCGTGTTGCAATTAATGGGCCGCTACCTGATTTTGATTTAACTGGATTCGCTCGTGTTGTATCATTTGAATACTCAGAAGGACTTCATCGCGCTTGTTATATTTGGATTGGTAGACACATGTCTGAAAAGAAGTGGCTGCCAATAGCGTTATTACGATTCATGATTGATACAAAAATGTTAATTTCACTGACCGTCAGTGAAGCAATTATATCATATCGGAAACAAACCAATGTCTGGTTACCAACACTGGAGCGTCTTGGTAGTATAATTGAGGAATCTAGAAAACATATTGATGCCGACGAAGAATATATCAATGAGTGGTGCAAACGGATATTTAATCAACGAAACATCGAAGCAAAAGATCTCTGTAGAAGAATAATCGGAAAATTCACTCAGGGAGGGAAAAGATATTCTTCACGGTTGATTATAAATAGCACCGAAAATGACTTTGTAATCGCGGATGCAGTATCTAAAAACATATATGTTGATCGTAAAGATGCTTTCTTGTCCGATGGAACAAAATTGGGTACAATTGTTACTTACAACGATGGACACAGTTCTCCGTATAAACATTTGAGGTCGTCTATGCTGGGTTATGCTTGTATTAATTTATTTTCAATGATAAATAGATTTCCTGACACTGCGGTTAGAGTTGCCGTTGATTCATTTTACATTAACAGTAAGTACAGTTGCACAGTTGCTGAATTCACTAATTCGGATGAAAGTTGGGGATCATGAAGAATTAAAAAGAAATGCTGCATGATTATTCTGAATCAGCAGATGTTACAATTGAAAACAATTACCTGAAAAATGATAAACTATCAGAGTGGTCTAATGCACCACCGATATCCGATCCAATTTGTAGATATAAAACAGTTTATTTAAACGGTTGCGGCGGGTCAGGAAAGACAACACGTGCAATTGAATTATATCGAGGGAAAAATCCTACGGATTTCACAAATATGATTGTGCTTACACCAACCCACAGACTAGCGAGAGAGATAAAACAACGAAATGTTGAAGCTTGTACTTATCACAGCTTTTTTCGATGGAAGGGAGATGAATGGACCCCTGAAAGAATTGGTGAGAAATTCATCCCTGCGATTATTATTTGGGATGAGATATGTACGGTTTCGTTAGATGTATTAAAAATGTTTCTTGATTGGTTGCTGCAAAAGAATACAGCGGTAATAATGTGTGGAGATCATGGCCAACCACCACCATTTGTCGGCGCGGGTCCACATGATTGGTTAAAAGGGTTTGTTGACTATTATAAAGAAATCGATACTGACTATAGAGCACTTGATGAACAATTACGCGAGGTCAAGAAATTAATTAGATTACAACCGGATAGAACCCAATGTGAAATAATCAGAGAAATAATTCCTGAAACTCCCATGGAGGAATTTTGGGAAGCATGGAGACCAAACGATTTTGTAGTGGCAAGTAGAAAGATAGTCAGAGACACACTTCAGAAAAAGTTGTTTGAGCTTCACAAAGAAAAATTCCCAACGCGCCCAGTGCCGCTGTGTTATAGACCCTCGGATACACGAAAGCAGAATATTGAAGTTGAAATTCCAGGACGTGTGACTTCGTCAGGACCCGAAAGACAAACACTAGTGTTAAATGATATTGTGCTGGTTGATATCAGTGTTGTCAAAAATGCATTGCGTGCTGATAAATCGCCATGGACACTGGGTTATGTAACGACGATACATTCCTCGCAGGGATTAACCATCACGGATACAATTGTTTGGATAGTTGATAATCGCATTGAGTGGTCAAATTTAGTCTATCTTGCAGTGTCTAGAGTACGGCGAATAAATCAACTTCGAAGAATTTTCCTGACAGAGTCAGGCGATGATGACACCACAATGGATGATATTGATGTTAGCATCATTAATAAAAAAAAAACTCTCCGGATATAAACAACAAGACAACAAAAAACAACGAGAATTTGACATTTATGCTGAATTAATAATCACTTTGAAGCAACAACAGAATAATCACTGCGCGAGTTGCAATTGTATAATGCGTTGGCAGTATTCGGATAAAGATCCTCGACAATTTACCGTAGACAGAAAAAATAACAGTCTCGGTCATGTCAGAAACAATGTGATGCTGACTTGTCTTGAGTGCAACAGACGCAACAGCGCTAGTTAAGACCATGCGGTGGCAATTGAGTATCGTCAGGAATCACTTGTAATTGTTCGCGTGTAAAACCCCGCTGAGGGAAAGTTGAATCCAATGTATAGATTGGAGGTCTACCAATTGATCGTGTTATAGTAGATATGCTATGCGTAGTGACACTCCAAATAGGATCAGTAGCCCTTTTTTTACCACCTTCGAGTTCTCCTGGTTCATATAAATATCTCACGGTGACATTGCTGAGAATTGGCTGAGAAACACTATCCCGCTGTGGTTGTGGTATATACTTTTTTTTTTATTGCGTTGTTAGGTTTCATATTGATTGCTCTGGTAATCTCGTTATTTAGCGTTGCAACTACCCCTGGTAACCTTTTGACCCATTCACGGGATCGCTTTTCTTGGATGAATTCTTTTGCGTATTGATATCCTAATAACCGCTCAGCAAGAGTCCGATTAGATCGTTCTACAATTGCTTGATCGCGATGTAGTGCAGTATGCCCCCGTCTGATGGTGACATTGTGATGTTTCATCGCTGATAAAACAGCGCCTTGAAATTCCTTTCCGGGATCAACTTGTAACAGATTTGGCCAGCGTAGTGGGACTCGTCGATAAATCCTTTCAAATGCAGAAACAACTTCAGGTGATGATTTTGTTTTATGCGGTTCCGCTTGTTTGTATCGACTCGCAACATCAACTACGGTTAGCGCGTATTTGTAACCGTTGTCATGTGGTAAAAACAATAAATCAGCTTGATGAACTTCATTGGGTCCGGTAACATCAAAATGCGAGAAATTGATTTGTTTTGGACGCGGTAGATAAATTTGCCATCTAGATTGTTTTGATAACCAATTAGCCGCAGTGGCCTTTTTCACTTTTGCGGCGCTGGCGAGTTTATTGATTGCCGCGTTACCCCTCCAGTATCCCCTCGGAGAATAATAAATAGATCCCATATTATTAATTACCAGCACCTAACATCAATTTGCCTTTCATAGTTGATTTTAGTAACCACGAAGCCAATTTTTCTTTGAAAGATTTATCAGAAATAGCATTTAACGCATGAATTAATTTCACATCTGCGAGATGCCTGTGTTGCAAATTGCTGCTTTTATATGCAACATCATGAGCATGACACGCCTTATCAATGGTGTTTATCGGTTCTTCACCACGTCGAGGTTGATTTTGATCATCAAGTCTGATATCTAATCGTGTTCCGGGGCCACAATAGCTATATCCTGGAAGGTGCTTTTCTCCTGGATACTTTGCCCACGGCGTTCCAGGGAGTTTTACTAACTTGGCTGCGATATCACCTCCTCGTTTTTTTTTAAAACATCTCCGGATTTCATAGAAACAAATCTAAACTTTTTTATACCACATGTTGCACATCTACCAGTAAGTGCAGATCTGTTATTTTTAGTTGTAATTGTCGTCACATCATTTGTGCTAGTACGCGTTTTACACTTCACACAATATAGATCCATAATTATGTATAGTGATATGAATATAATTGATTTTTCAGCGACTAAAACAAGAGAAGCAGTTAAGCATCATGCAGCGCTACCAAACTCTATCCGCGCAATTATAATCGGGCCATCTGGATCCGGCAAGACGCAATTGTTGCTCAATTTAATAATGAGATGGATGAAGTGGGATAAGTTGTATTTAATTGCCCCTAGCGTAGATGATCAACGATGCTATGAAGTGTTAAAGGATTTTAACGAGAATGCATCAGAAATTAAAGGTGAAAACGTCGTTGATTTTATAACTGATATTGACGAGGCACCATCCGTGGATGATCTTGATGGGAGCATTAACAATTTAGTCGTATACGACGATGTGATGTTAGACAATCAAAAAAACGCAGCTAGGATATTTTCCCGAGGCAGGCATAAAAACACTGACGTGATATATGTCACTCAACGATACACTCAGATTCCAAAAGTGATCAGAGACAACTGTAATATTCTTGCTGTATTCAACGGCGTTGATACACATACGCTACGAAATATTTCGCAGACATGGTGTTCCGATATGGACTTCAATCAATTTAAAAATTTCTTTAGCCGCGCTCAGTCGACCCCACACGGATTTATAACAATAAATTTACATGATCCTCGGACACGATATCGTATCGGACTCAATCAAATATTTGGTTAAAATCATTTATTATTTTTGTTAACCTGTAGCAGCAGAGGGGGCGATGACAACATCGTTGCGACCAAAATTGATTGAAAAATCGCAAAGTCTCCATTCGCTAAACGGAGACTTATTTTTTTTTGGGGTTAAAATATGAGATTCGCAGGAAGGCTCTATTTGCCGTTTTTGAGGGCTACAATCAATTTTGTCGGAAAAGGTTGTCCGATTCGCCCCCTCTGCTGCTTTGTTATTATTATTATAGTGTTGGTAGCTATATCAGGAAAATTTAAAACTGATATTTGCAGTCCCGGATTACCCATTAGGCAGAGTAGGCAACTGCCTATGGGCCCCGCGACTTTTATGGGCCCCATCAGGGGCCCCTATGAGACCGTGACCGTGGGTCTGGGGCCCCAAAAGTTTGACTGCCTATGGGCCTCCACGGTTCTTAATCCGGCGCTGGATATTTGACTGTTTGCAAATATTAGATTAAAAACAGTTCCATGCAGAAACAGCGACGAAATTGGTGTGGCCTCAGTCATTCGTGTATACTGTCTCCTTACTCGACTATCCCCACATTCCGATCACATCACTAATACAAAATATAGTCCCTTCTTATATAGTTATATAATCCCTTTAATATAGTTTTAAAAAAAAACTGCTCAAGAAATATACATGATTAAAACGTATGTAACAATTTATATTTTATTTTCTACGAAAACGTTTAAACGATATAGTTCCCACTTGAGCACAGTTTTACCTGAAAACACTTGGCGCATAAATATTTGTAGGTCACGGTTAGAATTGTTGTTGTTTACACAGCCGTTAGAAGTTTCAAACTTGATGTGGATTTAACGAAGAAAATGTTCACGAAGATATTAGTTTACTGCTTTTTGCAGCTGCAGTTTGTATCAAAAGGTAACATTAATATAAATGAGAGTATAAAATGCGATTACTGTACATTGACTATGCAAGCATTAGCGTCAATTCAAAAGACATTATCGTCCTGTTACCTGTATAATGTATTGCTGTATAAAGGAAACGCAAAGTGCGCGACGATGAACATTTCCGCCAGAGTGTAAACTGTTTTTTTTTCGGAGTCTTTGTCACTTTATGAAATCATTTACTTACTCTAGTGGCTTGAACAGGCGGGGACCAACGTTGTTGGCCGTATCACATAATGAAGTTCTAAGCTTTTTTTAACCAAACACATTAACCTCGCCATTAGACCAACTAGTAGGTATCCGCTTTTTGTTTTTCTCACAGCAGAGACAAACGTTGTCTGGCCGTATTCCATACTAAAGTAGATATAGGACATGAAAATTGAAATACCAGTTTTTTTCAAGTAAATCAAGATATTTTTTAATGGACAGGTATCCAAAAATGATTTTAAAAATTAAGTCTAAACTGTCAGTGACAGTTTGGCTACATGCTACATGTCTGCGGCATGATGCCCCAGTGCTAGACATAACTATAAACTGCCTCACTGCAGACATCGTAGCAATATGACTGAAATTGTTTTTAAAGCTACGTTAAAAATCCTAATCAAACAAACAAAAGCTTAAAATTCTGAAAATATTTTATTTCTATAAGCAGATTCGTGCTATTTGCCAGTATTCAGTGGTCAGGTATACACATGATAGAAAACGATATTATATGTTATACAATCAACTTGGACACCAAATCCCAACAAATGGGGCAAATAATTTAGAAATATTCAAATAAGTTAAAATAAAACCTTACATTTGAAGTTAGAAAATCTTCATTACAAAATTGTAAAAAGAGCCAGAATAAATTGATGGAGAGATAATTCATGTATCTTTTTATGTCAACAGTACTGCATGTAACATGAGAAAGCATACAGATAATGAATGATCATGTCTTAGATTTTAACATTTGTTGAATCAAATTAATCAAATCCTAGAATATATTAGAATCTGAAATTTCACTATCCAAAGCAATATTTCCGAGAATATTTATTTTTGAGCACTTTGTATTTCCAAAGTAGAGTCATTTTAAATAATTAATTTAAATAAATAACTTTTATCCCAAATTAAATACTGGACACAACAACAAAATAACTAATTCTGTTCAGATCTTAAAGCATGAATACAATATAAATTTTCAAGTAACAAGGTTATATAGTTCACTACCTCAGACCTCGTATCACAAATAACATTTTCTAAAACAATAATAATTACTATTATCAAATGGAAAATTTCGTTATTGAAGGTTCCAAATTTATGCAAATTTATAATAGAAAATTTAGTCTATATGAGGTAGACCCAACTGTTCATGGGGAATTTCCAAAGTTCTGGACTCTGAAATAAATGTTTACAAAAACAAACAAAAAAATGCAAATTAAATTAAGAAGAGAAGCACCTAAATAGGCTAAATATTCATTGCTCAGAGATTCATATTCCATCAATCACAAAACACATAAGCGACTGCATTTTACTCATTTTTGTGGGAGTCTTTGAATTTTAAATGGCATTCTGTACAACTGAAAAGGGCATTATGCACCTTATAAAGTAGCAGAGCATACAGGTAAATTCCTCACAATATAATGGATGTCCACTATTGCAAAATGATATTACTGCAACTTTTCAATTGAAGCAAATAAAAACTTTTTCCACGACAATTGCCACAACATTACAAGTCAGTCCATGATGACTGCTACATAATGTCCATGATGGAAAAGAAAACCACAGCAGCTAATTTGAAAATCTAGTGACAGTTGGCGCCACTTAAGTGCATAGATCGCTTAAGTGCATATCGAAAGTATGGTCCAGTTTTTCCTTCATTAATATGCATAGTAATCTGTATCACATAATTGCAATTAAAACTTTTAATTGCATACACTTTGCTGGTCTCAACCATTGACTATATACGAATTTGACACTGTTTAATTGCATAAACATTGTCCAGATATCTAAAGTGAAGGTCAAGGTTGTATTCCGTGTAGACTGCTGTCCCAAAGATCATATAAAATTCTAGACTTCTGCCTCGGCTTACCTCTGGAAGTGATAAAGAAGTTAGATAATAACTATTGTCCACCCCAAGCTGTGTTAAAAAATCAATTGCAGATGTTTTTACCAAGTAACTTGCAAACATTTTGCAATGTCTTTCTTTTTACATAAACTTTACTGGGAACTAATTTTAGTAGCGATCCAAATAAAGTTTTGCTACCAAAGGGTGATATACATTGTCAATAATATTTTCAGCATTAACAGTTTTTAGAGTTTTTCTGAATTGGGGAATCAGATTAAAACTTAGATGTTTAATACACTTAAACACATATTAGATTTGCTTGTATGATTTTCCATTTTGCTAGTACTTGTACATTATAAATGTACATGAATTGCACTTAAATGCATACTCTGTTTATATACATAGCATGGGTTTGGTCCCAAGACTATGCATATAGGCGGAGTTGACTTTTGATTTCATTGCTCCAGAAAGACATGACTATTTGTTGAATACATATAAATTATCACAGTGTCGTGTTAAAAGTATCATTTTGTACCACCACCCCACCACCATCTTCTGATATAGTCAAGAAAACAAAATCGTCAGTAATTTTCAACAAACAGAAAACACTTTCAGTATGTCCATTACATGTAGCATGTATAAATGGTAAACAGTTTAGGGCTGATGTAAAACTATCCGGTCGGTAGTTTGAATAGCAGCAATTATTGGCGAAGAGGTCAGGTATAAATCACCATTTCATATATTATTTAATTGCCCAACTTAGCCAGTGCAATGTGTTTGAAGACTGCAGTGTGTGAGACTTTTGCGCCAATTTGCATATGTAGGTTCAGGCAGTGGAACAACCTATTAAATGTAAATCAGGGATGTTATATAGATGCATAATACAGGGCACAAAAGTTATTATTAAATATCATTCCCGTGAATGAGAATGTTTTCCCATATGTATTATATCTTTTACAATATAGTGAATTCAGATTTTACTGTATATAAGGAATGCAAAGCATGATCATCTCAGTTGTTGGAATAGTGTTCAAGTGTAATTCCTTTTTAAGGCAATTTAGAAAGCATTAGCTATCAGTAAAATCCCAACAAACATCAATTTCTGAACTGATTTTTGACATAAATTTACTTTGTGAAGCATGCAGGCCAAAGAAAAGATATGATGGGGAGGGGCTATTAGTTCTTACACATACTACAAATAACACAGTGACATACCTCAACTCTGTTCTTACCAGAGTTCAAACAGAAATTTCAGTAGAAAAGTTTGAATACGGGGACCATCCAGTCCCTATTGAGTATAGTGATGAACACTGATGACACTTGCATTATCATCAAACCATTTTAATTTTATTTGAATTGTATCTGTTGCAACATTGTGTGACAATAGTAAAAAAAGGGAAGAGTTTGCGCATGTGGAACTTGGGTTCCAGGCTTGTGGAATTTCAATCAGGACATGTGAGTTTATTTAAGTAACCAGCCTTGTTTATAGGTCAAAAAAAAGTTTCTTTGAGCTGATGATGCATGTTCAGCCATTTTTATTTAGTCATGAGATTTTAAGCTTTTTTTAAAACCTTGATCAATTTTACAAGACATATATAAAAAGGCGAGAGTAACAAAAATTGCAAATAAAAAGCATGGACTTATATTCACTTAAATCTTTTTGTACCTTTTATTTTACAGTTGATGGAGTTACTTTGACCTTGAACCCATCATCCATGGTGATAGGATCCAGTACTGTGAATCCTTCGATGAGTTTAATTGTGCAGTGTTACAACAGTGAAACCGTAGATGTAAGGAGTTTCACTCTACTCAAAATTAGCAGACGAAAATTGACTGAGTCTGATTTTACTGGCATTGCTACATTGGAGTCGAATGGTTTGTATGAGTATGACCTAAACCCTCCCTCTGACATTATGGGAAGATCAAACCTCACTGGAAGTGTTGATACCGGGAAGAAAACAGGAACAATGACATTATCCATAAATGCACAGGGACTGACATGTACTGATCAAGCAGAATTCCAGTGTTTATTTTCCTATGTAGATACTAATAAAAATCCTCGGACGTTTACCGACAATAAGAATTTTACAGTTATAAGTAAGTATGTCTATGTAATGTGGAATTGTGTATGCTAGTTATATGACCCAAATTGTGCCCATTCCCAGAGTCAAAAACTGTCCAATTGTTTACATTAAAAAGTCCCCATCAGAATGTTATTAACAATTTGTTTGTATGGCTACAAGGAATTTTGGTGAGAAGTTACTTTCATTTACATAGAAGGGGACGTGAATAGTAATTAACCGATAGTTTCTGACTTATTTAAATGTTTGAAGAATATATCAAGAAGTGTGTAAAAGAAATCATGATTTCCCATCTTAAGCATTTTATGCATAAAAGTTCCCTTTTCTGTTGATTGTTTGCACCATTGTTATGCTGGTAGAAAAAGAATTCTTGGTAACATTTCATTTGATATCATATGTCAGCACTTTCAATATGATTTCGGAATGGGAATTCAAAGATCATATTTCTCCAAAACTCTTCAGTTTGAGAGCCTGGAGGCTCAAAACAGATGCATGTAGTTCATCTGTTAGTAATAGCTAAGGAGATGTTCTGGTAAATTTATCTGGAGATCACACCTTTTAAACATTAAAAGCAGATTTAAGCATATTTCTTAAGGGAGTGATATGTCAGCTGAAATAAAATGTGAAAAACATTTTTTTTGTGCATGTGCCTTGAAACGTTACACAAACAGACATACACTTACACATACACCCCGGTCAAATTGGTTCTTAATGATAATGGTGTCAATCTGACATCAAAATGAACATGGTTGTGATCTGATGTCTGAAATGACTGCCAGTGGCCAGCTGGAAAATCATAAATCCAGAGTTTTCAATACATGTGCAACCTTTGGTTTTGATACATAGAATTTAAATATGACCCTTTTTGGCTTGCAAAAATTCAATCCTTATTTTAATTAATGGATCAGACATAATTTTTGGTGCATATAATATGGCTACCACGATGACCATCTTAAAAATCGTCTTGGTGCTGCTTTTAGATGAAAAGTCTTTTTATGATGGGTTTTTCATCAGAACAGATCTTGTGGTGTCAAGTCTGAATCAAAATGACTTTCATTATTGACTATCCTAAAATCAAATTTAAATAACTGCTTCTCACAGATGTATGACTGAATCAAGATTGGGTTAGACTTTTTATGATACCTAAATTAAAATGTTGTCAGTCATGCTTCCAGTATGACTGTCATAATGGTTGCCTTTAAAATCTTGTTGTCACTCCTCCCCCAGAATGGATGAACATTTATTGTGCTCAAGACTAAACTAAACGAACTGGGACTATATTCACCATTACTTAAATGTAAAACAGAAGCCAAAAAGAAAGTGTTTCAAAACTGGCCAGCGTAGAACAGGAAATAGAATTCCAGTTATCTCCCTTTTGCCT
This sequence comes from Unio delphinus, assembly GCA_029339505.1. NCBI lineage: Eukaryota > Metazoa > Mollusca > Bivalvia > Unionida > Unionidae > Unio > Unio delphinus. Next base: position 24,812,548 of record JAQISU010000055.1, read on the forward strand.
TTTCCAGCTAAACAATTTAAAAATTAAGACATTCATTTAGATAACCTGGTGCAAATCCCTATTAAATTGTCAGCTATCCCAGAGATACCACTGCATATTGCATTATTCGATGCCCAATCAGTAGGACCACCAGAAAAGTGCACAGAAATAGTTATTTTTATCAACGATCAGAATATTGATGTCTTCCTGGCAGAAACATGTCTATAAACATCAGGCAATGAGCCCAAGAGCATGGATCTAACAACCACCTGTTACTCCATCAAGTTGTTCCCCCCCCCCCCCACTCTCGCTGAGGTGGCATTGCTGTCATCACAAAGAATTCCATCATAAAATGTCTTAAATACAATACAACTTTTAATTTCTGCCACACATCATTTGAACTATTATAAACAACACTCACTGGAACAAAGGTCAGTCATTTTTTCTGCCTCTGCCGCCCTCCTAGTAGAGAAAACAACTGACTGAATCTTTCTTTTGGAGCAGTTTCCGAATCTCCAGGAGTATGGAAATGTTGAATGGTGGCAACCTGATTATTCTTGGAGATTTCAGATTTCACTTTGACTGTCCTGGAAACCCAAAGACATTAAAACTCCTTGATTACATTTTATGTTTTCAACCTTAAACAGTCAGTTAACCAACCGACCCATAAACATAGCCGCATTTTAGACTGGAATTATCATAGACCTAATGGTAATATTATGCAGTCCAACCTTTTATCCCAACTTGCATCAGATCACTTCTGCATTATATGCCATCTTGACGTGTCAGTTCCTAACCCTCCACTTATATTTGCTACTAAGAGAAACCTCCGTATGATAAATAAAACCAAACTATTGCATGGCATCTAAGCAAACTTAACAACCTGCTTTCCTCCTAAAGCAGAACAACTTGTCACAAACGTAGCCCAAGCAGCCAAATTATCCCACTACAGTACTTAGATCATGGAGAGTTCCAGCTTTAAAGAGCTCGTCGATATTACTAAGAAACTAATATCAAGGAAGAAAATGAACACCACTTCCAACTACATTCTCTCCAGTAGACCTCCTGAACCTGTTTGCAAATTTACTCTGTGACAAGGTACAGACCATTAGATATAAGCTTGACAACACAATTTCAATTGACTTGTCACCATACAGTTGCAATACAGAATGTCAGCAACCATTAGCAACATTTTAACCTGTCTCAATAAATTTAATATGGACAGTAGGGATGAAGAGTGCAAATGTCATGTAAACTTGATCCAATATCAACATCACTGCTGCTTCGAGTGCATAGATCCAATATTGCCTTCACTGATGTTATTAATACCTCTCTCTCATCTGGAGAATTCCCATCATTTTTCAAAACTGCCATTGTAAAGCCTCTTCTGAAGAAACCAACTCTCGACCATAACGATTTAAAGAACTTCTGCCCAGTTTCTAATCTCGTGTTCATATAAAAAAAATATTAGAAAAATTTTTCCAGACTCAACTAGTGTGCAAACAGTCTTTTTAGCAATGTACAGTCTGCATATTGCCTTTGTCATAGTACTGAAAGTAGTTAATGACATTCGCTCTGCTTTGGATAGCAGAAAGATTACAGTTCTCACCCTCCTTGATTTGTCTGCAGCATTTGACACAATAGACCATGATATATTAATTCACCATCTCTAGCTTGTGTTTGGCATTCACAATACAGCCTTACTGTGGTTCAAGTCCTACAGAATCAAATGGAAACAAATTGTATCTTCAAATGGAATACACTCCAGTCCACTTGATGTATGTTTTGATGTTCCACATGGGTTTCTTCTTGGACCTGTAATCTTCATTCTATACACTCAGCCACTCTCAAGTGTCATAGATCATCATCCAATATCACCAATTGTATGCTAATGACACTCAAATATACAAATCTAGCCACCCAACTGAAGGTGATGATGCCATCAGAGGAGTGGAGAGGTGCATTTCTGATGTGAAATCATGGATGACATGTAACTAACTGCAGACGAATGATAAAACTGAGGCCATTCTGATCACAACACAAAGACTTTCGCATTCACATCCTTTAAAAGTCAGTGCAAAACCTATGTGTTACTCTGGACAGTACTCTCAAACTGCACCAACATGTCATAAAGATATGCAAGGCTGCATATCTTGAGCTGAGACACATCAGCTCCATTTGCAGATATCTTTCAGTTGATGCCACTGAAACACTTGTGTGTTCATTAGTACTTTGAAGACTGGACTATGGTAACTCAATTCTGTCTGGTTTGTCTCAATAACTACTCCAAAAAGTTCAAAACATGGCTGCTTGGTTCATCCTTAGAGTACTATAATCAGAGCACACCTCACCACTGCTCTGTACCCTACACTGGCTATCCAATCGATCCAGAGTCAAACACAAAGTTTGTTCTCTGTGCTACATTTCACTGATGGACTCAGTTCAACATACCTATTTGGCCTCATCGATGTGTGTACACCAGCAAGATAGTTACACTCCTCTTCTGACATCTTCTACTCACTTTTCCCACTATGAAAATGAAGTCATATGGGCAACGTTCTTTCGCATACCAAGGACCAACAATTGCCCATTGAAATTAGACATAAAGACAGTGATCTCTTTAAATAATGCTCTTAAAACTCACCATTTTCGACTGCAAAAACAAACTTAAAGACCTAATGTTTCCTACATTAAATATTTTCAGCAATTTTTTATGTTTTATAATTAGAGCGTCTAAAGATTAGGCTGTACAATTTCCTCATTATTATTATTATTATGACATGGAGTTTTCACCAATAGACTTAATAATAATTCTGCTGAGTCATGAATGAAAATTGTGCTAATCTGACATACAGTATGCCCTCCACAGAAAATCTTGTTATTGGTGAAGAATATCAGAGATTGTTTTAATATACATTAGTTAAAGAAACGGTTTTATCTTGAATTAATTATTGTCACCCTTTTAGAGTGTCAGTTCCATCCTAATGTCAGCTTTCACTCTTTTGTAGCTGTACCAAGTGAAGTCGTCATCGACAGTCCAGAATATTATGGTGATAATGGAAATACGCTACAGCTAAGCAACAACAGTGTGGTTAATGCAGGCACCAGAATCAAGTACAGATGTACTGCTAATGTTGGCAGTCTTCCAGAAGGAGAAATAATATGGGAAAGGTCATCAGAGTTGGGATCAATGTATTCATTTATTCCCTATACTCCCGCACAATCCACTGACATTGTACAAGAATCTTCTCAACAAAATGGCTGCTTCTATAGGCGGACATCCACCATGTATTACAACTTGACAAAGATGGATGAAGATGGCATCTCATTCCGTTGCAGGGCACGGTCATACTTGAATAGTCAGTGGTATGAAGCACTGGCGAATCAGCAATACAGAGTAGTTGCAGGTAAATGGTGAAGCTAACTGTAGATTCTTTTATGTATTTATTTTCTTTGCTTTAAGAATGATCACAAATTGTTAGCAATTTTTGCAACACAAACTATTTCTTTCATCTGTAAAGCATTAGGCATTTTACATGTGGAAATTGTACGGCCCTGAAGTCATATTAAGTGTAAGGTTAAAAAAGAATACCTTAACTTTACAATAAATGATATTTACTATGAAATAGAAAGAATTCAAACTGTTTTGCAGTTAAAAATATATCTTACCAAGAATATCGGAATATCATACACAGCACTTTGGTCTTGAAAATATATGATTTATGGATTGGAAAGAGAGGCTATTGTATGGTTTGTGTTTGTTTTTTGGGGTTTTTTTTCTAATGTACCCTAAAAAAATTCTTAACAATTGTATGTATATTTTTGAATGTTAGTTTGAATCTGTGAAGTAGTACTGATTGTAGTAGTACTACTTAATACCATTTTTCAGCACACTATAAGTGCACACTATAAGCTTTACATGGCTGCTAGTATCAGTGGTGGAGTTAGAACCTGGGTAACCCCCCAGGATGAACCACCGACCCATGAGAAGCTACTGGTGATGTTTCTCACATACCCACATTGGCAGAATCTGTGACTCGAACCCATGCAAACAGGTGAGATGGCAGTGATCCATAATGGAGAGCGCTTTAGACCACTCGGCCCCTATGGGTTTCTTTTGCTGATTGTATTAATTTTAATTGGATGTAAAAAGATATTACCAGGACAAGTCTTGATCATAACAATGTTAATCAATCCTTGTTAGACATTTCAGTACCAGAATGATTGATTTAAGGTATGTTCATTTATCTGACCCTGTTTGAGTCAGTGTTCAAGTACCGTCATTTTAAACGTGCAAGGAATAACTTGAATTTTCCAACAGCATAGTTTACTTGATCATGGCAGAGCCAGGTTGTGTCCATTGGAGAAAAGGACAAGTGAATGTATGGGAATAGTTGTACATAGTTGATGTACTAATTTATTTTAGAGATTTGTTATGAAAAGAGAGAAGTATACTATATCGGCTACAAAAATTGAAAACTTATTGTGACTTAATTACGATGTGAACACTGACATACAAATGAAGTAACTTCAGCATCAGTTATAGTATTTGAGAACAAATTCATGTGACAATAAATATTGTGAAATTATTGAAGTCAAGTTGAACATTTTTGGTAAGTTTATTAGTTTTTCAAATGATTATTTGGGTTTATTTTATGATCATAAGTTTAACCAGTTGCAGTTTTGGCCGACCCCCAGATCAGGGGCAATTTTCCTCGAAGCCCCCTAGAGGGAGGACCCTCAAACCCCACTTAAATTTTTTCACCTTTTTTTTTAAAAACCAAAATCATGTCAGAAATTTGATCTAAATCATACCAATGACCTATACAAATGGTACTAAACAGCTGCCTCACTTTGTGCTTGGCATTATGTGGTTAAGTGTTAGGACTGGCTGATCTTGTGTCAGGATAATTGGACTACAAAAATGTGACTTCAAAGCTGTACAAAAACATCTATATGATCAAGCTGCTGCTTATCAAATTTTCAAAATATGACATCCATCACGTGGTCCATGTTCAAGACAAAAGTAAAATAAGCCTCGTAAAAAGTGTTAATAGGCAGTACAGTGTTTGTATGTGTAACAGCTTCCGATTTCACTTGAGCTTTTCCATTTACTCAAATCAGGCCTCTGCTATGGGCTAAAATCTCTTAACCCAAAGTAGAAAAGGCACATAATGAGAATCTTTGAAGAGCTTTTGATCAATATATAGTATATAACTACTCAATGGCTTTACTGTCTGTGGAAGGAGCTAGGCAGGTTTTAAATTAGCCAAAATTTGGCTAAGGATTCCTGTTGCCATACTCAGTGAGGCTGGTACACAACTAATGTCCTTTTAGCCCAATTTGGCTAATTCCTACAAAGCTGTTCTTCACACTCATAGGTTGAAACCAAATCTTGGCTAAATGAATGCTTAGCCAAAATTTGGCTAAGGATCCCTGTTGCCATACTCAATGAGGCTGGTACACAACTAATGTCCTTTTAGCCCAATTTGGCTAATTCCTACAAAGCTGTTGTTCACACTTTTAGGTTGAAACCAAATCTTGGCTAAATGAATGCTTAGCCAAAATTTGGCTAGTGTCTTTTAGTATAATCCCCATGTATGGTTGCAGAATCTAGGAAACTGATTAGCCAAAATTTGGCTAACTGCAATATTGTCTGTTTCCATAATGTACTGTATGACTTTTAGGCAAAGACCAAATTTTGAATAAATGTATCCTTAGCCAAAATTTGGTACAAGCTGCATGTATGGCTGTTAGAATCAAAAAGCGTAAAAGCAATTAATTAGCAACATTTGGCTAATCACCTCAATGTCTCATACCATAATGTACATTTATGACCTCTAGGTAAAAACCCAAGTTTTGGAGAAATATGTTTTGCAAATGGATGATCAGCCAGCATTTGGAAAAATTAAAATAAAAGCTTGGAAAATAGAAAAATAAAAAAATCTTTCCTTCTTTCAGAACAAGTGTTTATACAGTAGACTCATGCTGTATGGCACCCTTTTAATTGCAAATGGAGTAGCACTCAAAACCTAGTTTAGTGGCCACCTACTTCAAAACTCCATCCTTTCCTTGCTCTAGTTTCTATCAAATTTGCCTGCAGATGTTGACCACCTGATCAATGACCACTGTTTTTCTCCCATGGATCCTTGTGTACTGTGCAAGTGATTATCTAAGCACGTTTTTTTCCCCATCATGGGACTAATCAGCCACACTTAATACAAAATATTTGCAATCTCAATTGCCTAACTGATTTCAACAACTGTCTATAATTACATGTATATGGTTCAGTTAATTGCAATCTTGCAATGTACTTTGTTTTCCTTATATGTTATCAATCCTTCTAAATATCCATCTTCTTATATGTACTTGACCAACTATTATTTCTGCTCTTTCTCTCTATCTGCTGCCATCCTCTCACATTTCCTCTCTCATTATATTGTTTCATGCCTATATCTTAAATCCTTGCACATTGCACTGATCCAGCATACAAGGTCATCTGTTGGGCTACTAATGTTACATGTAATTTGAAAATGTATATAATTGAACATAGAACGTAGAGTGTAACATTTAAATTTAATGAATGGGAGACTACCAAACCATCCCAGTGATTCTTATAAGGTTAGTATTTTTATATAAATTCATGAGGTAAATTATCTATTTTACCTCCATCCACCACCATTCCATTCTAATGTGTGCCAACCCTACTGTTGATAAATGTGTAATCAGAATAATCTAGTAAATACACCTTTACTAAGCTGTAATCCCGAGGAAATGAATAGAGAATCAAAATAATAATATATGTACAGTAAAACCTGTCTTGATACCACTGTTATGAGAGACCATAATTTCCATACACAGACTTATTGATTATGTAGGATTATGACCCGTTTTGAGAGACCATTTCTTTTGGCAGAAGGGGTGGTCTTTGAAAACATGTTTTACGGTACCACAATGCTTTTAAATACCCAAATTTGTAATGATAATATCGCATGGCATTTAGAAATTCTTATTATAAATGTAAATTTAGAACTTTCTGAAATGTATCATATCAATCTGTGCTTGGTCAAGTTTTGCCATAAAATGATGTCATGACATTACTTGTGGAACTTTAAAATTCAGTACGCTTTGGCCAATGTGTTTTCTGTATATATAAATCTTTGTAAGGAATAACTTAATTGGCTTTGACATTCAGTGAACCATAAACATTTTCAGCACAAAAATAAAGTTCTGCTAAAATATATAATCTCTTCAACCATCAAATTGTCTATGCAATAAGAATGTAAATGAATAAATGAAATGCTTGTAATTGGTACTATGTCTTTATTTGAATATTTCATAAAAAGGGATAGGAAGCACATATTGGATTATGTTAATTAGGTCAGATAGAGTAATAAAAAGCATATTATCAAGTATATATCATGGTAATCCATTTATTTTTAAATCTGACATCATATAAGACAAGTGACTGAAGCTTTAAATATAACAGTAAACACAGACATAAGGTTTTTTTGTTTCAAGTTCAAATGCACATATTAATAATTGTGTAAAACTTTGCTCAGGCTCTGTATGTCTTTGAACTCTTTGCAGAGTCTTTTTTGAGTAACTAAGGTATGGTTGCCATCAACAATATCAATGATACCTTCAGACTTGAAATTCATTTCTAATGAGTCATCACCAACATCTACAGTTCCATTTGCAGGAGGAAATTCCTTGAAGTTTCCATTTTGTACCATAACTTTTGCATTGACATACAACCTGCAGACATAATTATGATCAATGCTTCTGACAGCAGTTTTGCTTGATGAACAATGCAGGGTCTGTATATCAACCCCAAATGTTCCAAGAAACTTTGACTGAGCCGCATGCATGAAAACATTCTGCTCATTCTGAAAAACATTAATCACATTGGAGATAATGAAAATCATAATCACATTGCAGATAATAAAAAACATGCTAAGTAATCATAACTTGATTAAAATGCCTTTCTTGGTATTTTGAAAGAAACTAAAATTCCTACCAACGGAAAACATTATAAAGCTTTTCAGAGAAGCATTTACTGCAGTCAATACATCAATGAATTATAGTCTTCTATAAATGTGCATGAATATTCATGATAAATCTCATCAGACTAGAGTTAGAAGTCCTTCTATAGAAATGCTACCAAGGCTTCATGCAGAAAGGCATGTAAAATGGTCTGAGAAAGAGACTTTTACTATTTTTGTCAATGTTGCTGAAAGGTTATATAGCGCAAACGTCACACAGAGCTGAATTTCCTTTTTTAAAATGTTAAGTTACTTACAAAAGTACAGTGCACTCATTAAATATGGATAATCTTAGTCAAAACTTAATATATGTTAGGGACAAACCAGTTAATCTTCAGGGATGGTTGTTGGAGGGGTGGGTGGGAACTAAAAAAAATAAGTGAATAGGAATTCCAAAGAATGTTTGTGTGATTTTAATGCTTTACATATCTTTAATAATTGTTCAGTCATATCATTATGATGTCTGGTGTGTGACAGTTTATAGTGATTTCTATTATTGGGCCATCATACAAAAGACATGTGGCATGCTGTCCCACCCATTTACATTATCCTGACACCAGGCCAATGAATTCTAACACTAATGTCTTAATGCTGGGCAATAGCAATGCAGCTGTTAGTATCATTGTTACAAGTCTTTGGTATAACTCAGCCAGGGTTCAAAACCGCAACCTCCCACATACAAGGCAGATGCTCTAACCACAAGGCCACTGGTTCATTGGAACTCCAATGCTAATAAGAATGTTAGCTTGTAACAAAGCATGTCGGATAAATGTGTTGAAAGTTTCATCGTGATTTTGTCACACAGGGGTCATCTCTGTACTAGAACTTTAATACTATTTTAATGCATGTGTGTGTGTGACAAACCGCATAATAACTTTAATAAGTTGACAAGATCAGACTGAAATAAAAGCCACAAATTGATTTTGAAAAATTTGGAACATGTTTTCATGGCAACCTCAAAAATATTTATTAATGTTTATAAAGTTAAAAATATTAACAAAATATGGTACTCTTATTGATGTACAGATGAGTTAAGCTATTGGTGGATGGAACCCATTTTATATTCCAGAATTTTCAGTGGGTGTGATACTTATAGAGATCAGGTTTGGAAGACTCTAGAGTTCATTGTGACTACTTTCCTTTATAATTACAGAAATCAAATCTAAAGACACTGTATTTACTGATGAAAAAGCAGATTACCTTCAAAAATGTGCTTAGACTTTCACAGAAATATGTGACACTGTTGCAGTCCAACTGTTTGTAAAACAGCATAGTACTCGTGACATGATCTGTCCAAAGCAATTCCACTGTAAATCCAGCACCCCCAATACACTATAAAAAGATAAAGGCACATAGTAGCCAATTTATAATTTTTTTGTTTGTTTGCATACTGACAATGAAATCCACAAAAAGCAAATACACTAAGTATTCCATATTAACAATCCTTTATTATCCACTGAATTAGAAAAATAAACATAACACGGGTATTATAAATGCTGCACAAAATCAAATTATGGCAACATGGAAAATGCATGTTAATACTAGTTTTCAATACAATTTTGACTGAGTCATATTTTTCTGCACATGTTCTCTATATATTCTCAGGAATCAATGACCTACTGATAATCACACACTAAGTAGTTATTGAATTAACTACTTGCAGATTGCATTAATTAAAGTTCAGTTTTGCTTGCCACACATTTTAGTTTCCAAAAATGCACACCTTGAAAACTGTTATTACAGATCTTAATTGTATAAACTTTATGAATAAACTGATGTAAAATGGTCAGTTTGTGTCCATATACATTTGTGACAAAACTTTCCCAGATTATAAATGTATCCACCAGCAAGTCCACCATTAACTCTTATTCATTATTCTGTTTCCAACTAATACATCAATATAAAGGAAAACATTTTAAAAAACATATAAAAATTTGATCTATATTTTTATTACTTAAATTTCATTATCTGTTATAAATAATCATTCTTCATTACTGGCATTTTTGCTGTCAGGTTACAAATTAAAATTATATAATTGATGAAATGTAAAAATGTATAATTCAATGGAATTCGGAGACATGCTAATGGCTCAACCCATGAAAAGAGGTGTGCAGCTTGTTCACATCAAGTATACAATATAATATACATGTACTGATCATGAATTGTCTAGTTCAAACTGTTTTAATGTATGGACCAAAGAGAGTTTGCAATGTATATGAGCAAAAGAGAATTTAATATGCTTTTGTTAATTACCTTTATACATGTTTCATCACTACTAAGTCCACATTCTTCGACTGTTCCAAACTTGTAATTTATATCTGGATCTGTAAGAAAAGATTTAATAGCATCTTCAATTCTAAACTTATACATACACTATCTGAAACCAACTTCTCTTAAATCACCCTCTCTTAATCTCTTTCATGCATATATTTCATGTGATAAATCAGGAGATTGACTGTTAAAACTAGAATATTGACAGGTCTGCAAAGTCCAACTAAAATGAACATGATTTATTTTAAGTCAAATTTAAAACCAAAGACTTCTTTAACCTGACATGCATTACTTTTATATTTTTATAATTGTCAAAATGTTCCTTGTACAGATCTGAATTCATAATTAATTGTGTTGTATGGTCACATTTGAGATGAGAAATTTGAATACACTATATTAGATTGATGTGAATGACAGATCAAGTTTTTGACAAACACATAATGTTGGCAACTGATAATCAATTATAGGATTTTTAAATCTTCTAATACTAGTATTAAATTAGTTTTGATTAGTGTTTCTATTTTTGTACATGTGTATAAAAAATTAATTATCTTAACAATGTAAACTTCAAAGGTGATCATGTTCACACAATATTTGGAGGGTGTGTGTGACCTGACTCTTTGGAAACTGTACCTAGTCACAGTTAGCAAGTGAACAGCAGCTTGATTCTCTAGTGAACAGTGGTGTAATTAATTTCAGAGATTGGATTCTCAGTCACTACTCAGCAATGAATGAATTTGAATTCTGAATTTTTCTGACTCACAAATTGCATATTGGTGTAAAAATATATGATACATCTATATATATGAGATTTGGTCAAAAACTTAATAATATGGTTTGAAAAAGTATTCAGCAGAGATTAGAACTGCTGCATACAACCCGTCAATAAATAATAACATAATATAATTCTGTCATTATTGCATGTCTGGATAAACATATTGAATATTTTCTGTCATGGTAAAAATTAATCCCATTTCCAGTTAATCTGCAGTTTTAACAGCAATACATATCCATAGAAAAACTGTTTTTGGTTCACAAAATTCAATAACGTTACACAATATTTTTCTATCTCCCTTTCTAGAATCTGGAGAAGAAAAAAACATTTAGGTAATATTGTCTGGTAAAATATAGAAATATACTTACATTTCACTTTTACATAAGTACCAATATCTGTGTCATTAAGATTTATGCAAATCTTTCCTTGTCTGCAGAGAGTCAAAGACCATGTGCTGAAGGAGAGCAGATCCTTATTGTAGATATAACAGCTATCAGACCCTACAAAAAATGAGATATTTTATGTGTCAATTAATAACAGCATTAGGAATGTTCCTTTCTCTTTAAAGTACAATTATCATTATTATTATTATTATTATTATTATTATTATTATTATAAGAAGAAGAAGAAGAAGAAGAAGAAGAAAAAATGAATGAAAACATACTTAATACATAACCTTGTCAGTTTCTTGGAAAAAACCTGAACATTTTACTAACATATTGTGGATTTTAAATTAATTAGCAATGTATTTAAGGAGCTGAAACAGCTTATTACAGTGCAAAAAAATGCAGGCTGGTTGTTTGATTGTTGCATTGTTTCATTGTGTATCTATCCTGAACTAATTATTATTATTTACTGAAAAAAAAAAGTTTCATTGAAATTTCAAAATGAAAGATCATTCTTTCTTTAATTTGCTTGTTTATATGACACAGTATAAAGAAACAAATCTTTATTTTAAAATTGTTTCAGGTAGAAATATAGTTCAGTAATTTCTATTTTCTGTGTAAAGGCTTTTAATCATGAAGTGTCTCAATTGATATATTTTAAGAAATTCTGTTGTATATAGCGTTCATTAAAAACAATATTAACTGTACTTACTCTCTCCTGTCACACCAGCCTCTACTGTTTCATGCCCCTTCTCTGTTTAATCTTCTTCATGAAAATCATAAACTGATGACATTCTTAAACTGTGTTACTTCCTGGCTCATAGTGTGCTACTACTGGCATTTCTAGGTGGGCATACAATATTTAACCTCTCAAAGACATGCCTTAGTCCAATGTCTGTACAGAACTTCTGACTTTTGATCTTGGAGTTGGATCACATGGCTTATTAGTCTGGTCTTTGATATTAATGGTCATGAACTGGAGCTGTTGATGCTATGCTGATTGGATTATCAGTGATGATTTGTTGGATGATGTCTTGCTTTGTGCAAGATAAACAAATTATATAATACTAAAATGCCCATAGTCAAAGAGCTGATCTCACAATTTGCACAAATTATAACCATGTACAAATCATTTTCTTTAAAATCCTTTAATTATAATGCACCATCAATCTAAAAAATTGTATAGCTTATTCCACTTTCCTTTTCTTAACCAGCAATTTGTATAGATAGTGTAACATCAAGATCTTCCACCCCAACCCCCTAATTATTTATTTCCACCTCCCTTACAACTCATTAGTTTCCCCCTCTAGTTCTAACTTCTACTCCCTTGCCTAAAATAATTAATTTCTTGTCAATAATGGACACTTTGGTAATAAGCTGAATGCAACATGTATATATGTAATGAGTCTGCTAGCAATTGGAAATGGGGTAGATTCAGCTATCACAATCTTTTCCCCATTCAACCAATTAATTTATTTTTATTAATGCGCCCTTTGGTAATACACTTAAGGCATACAAGTGAGATGCCACAACATAATGGATCCTTTAACAAATGGGGGGGGGGGGGCAGATCTATCTACCTGATCTATCTACCTGATTTCCCCCCCACTATTATGAATTAGTTCCGTATACATAATCTATTTAGTATTAAACATATGGAAATACCATGCATGTAACAGGTCATACAATATATTGTGCATGGGAGGACATGATCAATTAGCTGATTATTTCTCCTAACTGCAATTAGTTTCTTTTCCTTTTCTACGTTCGATATATAATGCAGGTATATGTTTACTTTACAAAATCTCACATATGGATGATTTCAAATGAACCTTTGCAGTTAAAAGATGTTACAATTTCGGACTAATAGATTTTTAACAGTCACTTGCATAGTATAAGACACAACTGTTAAAGAATCTTCCTGGTTCTTCTTAGCAAACTTACAATGCATTGAAATGGGGACCTGGTCCCCAGAATGATTCTGATGACCTAAGTGGTTAGAGCATCCACTTGTGATGTGGGAGGTTGTGGGTCAAACCCCAGCTAAGTTATATCAAAGATTTATACAAATGGTGCTAGCATCTGCCTCACTTGGTGCTCACCATTAAGAGGTTAGTTCTGAGAATGGTTGGCCTGGTGCCAGAATAATGTGACTGGATGGGACATGATGTTACATGTCTGCAGGGCTATGCATGAGTGGTGTACATCACTTTAAACTAAATATAAAAATCCAAAATACACACACACACACACACACACACACACACACATGGTCATTTACAAGGTTTTGAAGAAAAAAAAATCTAGAGTGAGTGAAAGTGTCCAAGGAAAAATATGATGGGTACCTCAACAAATAATACTGTGTAACTCCTTTGGAATTGGATCAACAGATACTATACACATAAATGTCAGTAGAGATCAATGATGTTGCACTTATAATCTTGACAACTTCTGCCCACACATTATTTGTTTCCTTATTCCTGTCCTGTAAATACTTATTTACATTGTTTTTGAGGTAATTTGTAAGTGATTTAGTAATCATTGTGGAGCACATGTCTGACAATACTATTTCAGGAAATTTTGAAGCTGTCTTCACTTGTAGCTTAAAACATACAATTGAGAAGAGAGAAAGATTAAGCAATAGAGAAAGACTGATATAGGAAGAAGAGCGTAAGACAGATGAGAGCCATAAAAACAGAGTGGAAGTGAGAGGAACACAAAAGGAAGACAGAAAAGAAAAAGAGAAAGACAGAAAAAAGAAACATATAGACAAAGACGAGAGAGAGAGAGAGAGAGAGGAAGAAAGATACAAGAAGATAAAGAGAGAGATAAGAAAAAGGGCAGTTTTATGAAGGGAAGAGAGGCGTAAAGAGAGAGAGAGAGAGAGAGAGAGAGAGAGAGAGAGAGAGAGAGAGAGAGAGAGAGAGAGAGAGGGAGGGAGTGAGGGTGTCAGGGCTGATTATTTTCCTGTAGGAAGAAAAAAAAACCTGGGTAAATTGTTACCAAGGAAATTGTTAGGAGGGGAGGGGGATTTGGTCTTTATGACACAGGCAAGACTTATGTATAATGAACACCAGCTTGTCATCCAACATATATGAAATCATGGATATTTTGAGACCTTTTTCAATAAAACCATAATGTTAAGGTGCCTAAACTGTCAAATCAAATATGGTTATCCTATTTTTAAAGCACCATTAGTGTCCCATTTTTATAGCATATTAGTACTATTTTTTTATCATTCTAAAATGTTGGGTGCAGTCAAATTTGGAGGCATGTCTTATAGTGTTACTTAACCATGGGATATTATGTGACACTGATTAAGTTCCCTCTATGCAGTACTACATGATATCAAAAATCATTTCTGCTTCCACACATAAACTGTGCAATATGTTACCAATTAGAAAAATAAGTAACCCATCCAAGAATTGGGAAAAACATAATATTCCTTTGAATAATTATGTTGATGATTGGGTTAACAAATCTTATCATAAGTGACTGAGAACAAATTGCAGATGATTAAATAAAAATTAAATGTGTTTAATGTTTCTAAAAATAGAAAATATAAAAGCTGAAATAATGTTCGAATATGAAAAATCTACAACTTTAAGACATATTGTTCTCTTTAGATTACTGTCTTAAGACATTATTATCCCTCTATCCTATGGGATTTGATGTAATTAATATAAAGATATTTATAACAGTGCAAATATTGATAAACTTATCAATGTTTTATTAATTAATACACAATCAAAACCATGCCTATGTATGCCATCTTTTATTGTGCTATTTTATTATCAATGAAATAATTATATGTACTAGAATTTATCATGTATATATATATATATACATATATATATATATATATATATATATATATATATATATATATATATATATATATATATATACATATATATATATATATATATATATATATATATATATATATATATATATATATATATATATGACTTGTCTACTTTTATTCAGTAGACATTGTTTTTTTTGTTTTTCTACTATTTTCCATGCAACGCCAGCAGTTGGTCGGATCCAACCCATGACTTCTTCACAGTTAATTATAAATGTTCATAACTTTACAGAGAATAGTGTTAACATTAGTACATAGTATTATATTCTAATTCTGAACTCATTACAGAATATAAGCTATGAGAAAGAGAGATAGCCGAAGAAAAGTAAATTTATTGTAAGAATTTCCACTTATATACATATATGTACCAATACATATATGCACATTAAGCATTCACTCATTACAAGTTTTATAAAGTAACTATGGTTGTTACTCGTTTCAAAGAAATTCAGTTCTGATATTATTTTAAATATGTATTTTCCCTTAATAGCAATCTTTGAAAATTAAACAATTACCATTGTAATAAGAGTTTCTGACACTAGGAAGAAATCTAACCTTGCCCGCTTGATAGGTTTATTCTTTCTCTTTTTGAATCTATATTATTTTCTCATCAGAAATAAATTTGAATACATTCATCATAAACATCAATTAGGACAATTAATGTTCATAAGTTTGAATGTGTAATTTTGAACTGAAGTATCTAAAACTATATTGTTGCTGTTTGCATCTACTTTGCGTCTGTGTATAGGCAACTCAAAGTTATTGCTCAATACAATAGCGTCTCCCCTTGAATCTGAATGCAAAAGAAATTATATATTGGTAACCCCAAGATGATCTAATATGTCTCCTGTCATTTAGTAAAATGTGTATCTTGCAATAGATATATTGAGTATTCCTCATTTTCTTCAGGTAATTCATTACATCTCCAACCCATAGCAATATGACAGGATAGATTTTTCACAAGGCAGTTCTTTTATATAAATGTCTACATGGAATATCTTCAGGACTTATTCAGGCCTTTTTCAAAAAAATACCAGTTGGGATTAATATCACATGGAAAACTTCTAGTACCAGAACCAAGAACAGAACAATTCAAAAAGAGTTTTCAATATTCTGGTACAGTTGTATGGAATAAGCTTCCACTACATGTAAAATCAGCTGAAAATATTAGAGTACTTAAAAAGAGATATCATGAGCATGCATGTGTTTATTATAGATGATGATCATACCTATATTTATAGGTATTTCCTTAATGACAGCTTCTGTGTAGACTGTGACACTAATTATTGTTTGTTTTGTATGGTTTAACGCCACTTTTAAGCACAATATAGGCTATACATGGCGGCCAGTATTAATGGTGGAGGAAGAACCCGGAAACTCCCAGGAAAGAACCACCGACCCACGAGAAGCTACTGGCGCGCTTACTCACATAACTACATTAGCCGAATCTTAGACTTAAACACACACAGACAGAGGTGAGATGGCAGTGATCCGTAACAGACAGCGCTTTAGACCACTCGGCCACTCGGGGCCCCTCACTAATTATTGCTATCTTCATATAATGTGCATTTTCATACTCTCCTTAAGAGGGCCTCAAGGGAGAATAGTCCTTTACTAACGAGTCACCCTCTATAAATAAAGCATTATTATTATTATTATTATTATTATTATTCATAGAGGCAATTCTCAATGAGTCATCCGCTGCCTTTATTATAAAATTCTTATATCTGATATTGATCATTACATTACTTCTAGGATTTGCTGAGATATTCTATTTGATAGTGAACATTTTATTTTTAAGGTTTATGATATTTATAAAAAAGAAAGTTCATATATTGTCGTTAAGAGAGAGAAAAATAAATAGAAAGAGCGAAGGTAATTTCTGAAATAAAAAATAACACAAACAATCAAAGGTCATTCAATAAAGTTGATTGAAATAGAAATGCAAAAATTATTAAAGAAATAGTAAACCAAATATCCAGTCATTAAATAAGAGTATTTTTCAACTGTCATCCTTGTTGTTTTTACACAAAATTGGGTAACTTATCCTTTTCAAATTTAAGAACTTTGTTCTGTAGAATTTCTTTTTAGTTAAAATATCTTATGTACTTAAAATGATCTGGCCTGTTAGTATACTTCATGTTGTTTACTTGATATTAGAGAAAAGTTTGTTGCTTTTGGCTTACCAATAGATATTCTTTTCAATGAAATGTCAGCCACATTACAGCAAAGTAGCTTCTATGCAAACAACTTCACCTAATATACATTACTCTCTCAAAAGTACATAATAACTGGTGAGTGCCTGCTTGAATGTGAAATTCAAATTCGTTTTTTTTTGTTGTTGTTGTTGCATCATGACATTTACAAATCTTTATACATTTTGACATAGTGAATTGAACTTTGAAATTTATTGAACAATTAATGAAAGTAATTTGTGAAGTTAATAATTATTCATTAATATGTGTGTTTTATCAGTATATATAATTTTTTCTGTAGCAACAGATCACTGAAAATGTATGAGAATGTGTGAATGAAAAAAATGTGAACAAAAGTAAACATATGATAACTGTTCCTTATATTTGTTGGTGTGTTTTGGAAAGGACCAAAATATTAAAATGAAAACTTCTTTTAACACCGTTTAATAAATTAAAAAAAACTTTAGAATTTTGAAATATATAACTGATGAAAATAAGAATATATCATGAAATATGCATCACTACACCAATTTTCACAAAACTATGTTAATGGGTCAAAAATATTGAGGGCAAAATGAACAATACGAAAGAATCACATATTGAATCATTTTGGGATTTTACTTTTGACAATTTTCTAAAGACAGACTCTCACAATTTCATTAATTGCACACTTTGAAAATCATTTGCATTCTGCATGTATTTCTATGTGAGACATTAAATTTATTATCTTGATTTAATCTACCCACCTACCTACATATCTATCTACCTATCTTTTATATAAGTAAAGGATGAGTATTATAATGTTTGTTATGACAGTATAATAATCCACCATTTATTTATTACCTAAGTATCTAACCCACAGTGGCTCTTCAATAACTAGAAGGTACTTGGAACACAATAAATTTGGAACAAAATTGTACTGTTAGTTCATGTAGCCCAGTGCTAACAGTTGGACATGTAACAAGGGTCATCCTGATTATCACCATCTCTAATTCAAATTTTAACAGCCAAAATTACTTGGGAGAGCATGGTTAATTACACATTTGAATAATCTAATCATGATGGCAAGGCTTCATAGCCAAACAAGCCTTTGATAATGCCCTATGGACCACTTGCTTGCAGCTAACAGTCTCTTACCAAAGTTATGGATCCTAGATTATTTCATTATTTGGATTTGGTTTAGCTAAAAATTTCTACAATTTTTAAAATATAACTTTATATGCATGTCACAACAAAGTCAAGATATTAAAAGGGATTTTCATATATATGATCAGGCAAAGCAGTACACTGACATAGTGAACTGAACTTAATTAATTGAAAAATTAATGAAAGTAATTTGTGAAGTTAATAATTATTCATTAATATGTGTTTTATCAGTATACATAATTCAATTATGTAGCTACAGATGTGATATTCACTGAAAAATGTATGCGGATGTGTGAATGAATAAAATATGAATGAAAGTAAACATATGATAACTGTTCCTTATATTTATTGGTGTGTTTTGGAAAGGACCAAAATATTAAAATGAAAACTTCTTTTTAACACCATTTGATAAATTAAAAAAACTTTAGAATTTTGAAATATATAACTGATGAAAATAAGAATATATCATGAAATATGCATCACTACACCAATTTTCACAAAACTATGTTAATAGGTCAAAAATATTGAGGGCAAAATGTACAATAAGAAAGAATCACATATTGAATCATTTTGGGATTTTACTTTTGACAATTTTCTAAAGACAGACTCTCACAATTTCATTAATTGCACATAAATGCCCAAAAGTTAACTTTGAAAATCATTTGCATTCTGCATGTATTTCTATGTGAGACATTAAATCTATTATCTTGATTTAATCTATCCACCTAACTACATATCTATCTACCTATTTTTTAAATAAGTAAAGATTGAGTATTATAATTTTTATTATGATTGTATAATAATCCACCATTTATTTATTACCTAAGTATCTAACCCACAGTGGCTCTTCAATAACTATTTTGAAGAGACTCAAAAAGTACTTGGAACACAATAAATTTGGAACAAAATTTTACTGTTAGTTCATGTAGCCCAGTGCTAACAGTTAGACATGTAACAAGGGTCATCCTGATTATCACCATCTCTAATTCAAATTTCACAGCCAAAATCACTTGGGAGAGCATGATTAATTACACATTTGAATAATCTAATCATGATGGCAAGGCTTTATAGCCAAACAAGCCTTTGATGATGCCCTATGGACCACTTGCTTGCAGATAACAATCTCTTACCAAAGTTATGGATCCTAGATTATTTCATTATTTGGATTTGGTTTAGCTGAAAATTTCTACAATTTTAAAAATATAACTTTATATGCATGTCACAACAAAGTAAAGATATTAAAAGGGATTTTCATATATCCATATGATCGGAGAAAGCAATACACTGACGTAATCATTATTCATCAAATTTGAGCACAAGGGAAAAGATTAAATGTACAGATCTTGGTGCAAATTTTGTATGCACATAACATTCGCTACAATTCTCATTGGTTAATTTTTTGGTAGCTGAATGAGTAAATAAACAAACTAACTGAATCTTGAATGAACAATATTTGAAAGGACTGTAGATGTATATTTTAATAATCTTAACATGTAAATTCATGGAACAAATGTAATTTTAAAGTGGGTCTGATAATGTTATGAACTATATGTTAATAATCTACTTATCAAATGCATCATAGGCTTATTTTAATATTTACATGATAAGAAAATAAATTATCCTGTATGATAATTAGGCATTATGAAATTACCAGTAGAAGCACATGTAGCAATCAGATCAATTGGTTGAAAAATTACTTTGAAAAGTGTGTACAATCTGTAGTTAACTTCAACACCTGTTAGAGATATATGTTATTATGTTTACACCCATGGCTGAGTATTCACTGCACTACTGTCTTCAATGCAATGTGTTGATAAATATTGATTGCAGATAAATTATAAATTAATTCCTTTTATGAATACACGTGTGACTTTATTTTTTTCTCAACTGCTCATCTCAACTATAACAATGCGAACACTATAAACTCAACATTGATACGGGTTGTGAAAAAAATTAGGTTGAATTGTTCATATCATATAAACACCAGAACTTTATAACAGGGCACCTTACAAGTATATAAACAATACAAGGACCGAAGCTTTTTCACATCTGGGAAGATGGGTTGCTTGCTTTCCAGGTTAAAGTTCATAATTTAATAAAATAATTAAAAAGTCCTTTTAAACAGTCAAGAGAGATATATAATTGACTCTGCTTTGCATAGAAGATGACAAAAACAAATGATAATAATGATAATAATAATGAGGATTTTGCATTATGCCTAGAAGCTCTAAGCACTTTACAACATATATAATGATATTACATTGTACTACAAAAAGCAAAACACTAAGAAATTAGAAAATAAAAAAGCTCAAAATATTTGGAGGTGTGCTCTGATCGTTGTACTCTAAGCATGATTCAAGCATGCTGTGTTTTGAGCTTTTTGACATTTCTGGAGCAGATATTGAGATGAAACAGACATAATTGAGTTACAATAGTTGAGTCTTGAAAGTACTAATTAAGACAAGTGTTTTAGTGGCATCAACTGAAAGATATTTGTGAATGGAGCTGATACATCTCAGCTTAAGATAAGCAGCCTTTCCTATGTTCATGACATGTTTCTGCAGTGTGAGAGTAACTGACCAGAGTAACACCTAGGTTATGTACTGTCTTTTTGACATGCAGATTGTACATTGCTATAAAGACTGTTTGATTTCAGATGAGATACATGTTGGGTCAGAACAACTTTTTCTAAGATTTTTTATATGAACAGGAGATTAGAAACTGGTCGGTAGTTCTTTAAAGCAGTAAGGTTGAATGTTAGTTTCTTCAGCAGAAGGTTTTATACTGGCAGTTTTGAAAAATAATGGGAATTCCCCTGATGAGAGAGAGGTTTTAATAACATCAGTTAGTAAAGGCAATATTGGATCAAAGCACTCAAGCAGCAGTGATGTTGGAATTAGATCAAGTTCACATGACTTTGGTGCACTCATCATCACAACTATCAGAAATTAATCCATGTGCTGCTAATGGTTGTCGCTGAAATACTGTAGTAGGATAATTTGGCTAAATGGACTATGTTTGTGACATTCTTCTTGGCAGCTTCCTAGAACAGCTTATGAAAGTGAGTCTGTTGGAAAGTCAAAGCCTCTCCACTTCACAGTGGTCTTTTTTAATGGTGCAAAGCTGGTCCCTAACACTGCTATACCATGGAGAACACTTTTGAATTGATACTCTGCACTTGATGGCTGAGATGTTTTCAAGCAATAAACACAGGCAGTTATTGTGTTCTTCTACTGTAGGAGGTAAGCAAGTTGTTAGGTTCGCTGGATGTCATGCATTAGTTGGGTTCTATTTATCATATCGAGGTGTCTTTCAATAGCAAGTAAAGGTGAAGGAACTGATACATTCAGATTGCATATAATGTAGTAGTTATCTGATGCAAGTTCATGGGATACAAGGATGGACCATAGAATATTATAATCAGGTCTATGAAGACTTCAGTCTAAAATGTGACCATGTGTATTGGTGAGTTGGTTAACTGTTTAAGGTTGAAAACATGAATGGAAATAGGATCATGCTATTGTTAACTGTGTTGCCTCCAAATCTAAAGAGCAGCACATATATTTTTATTGTCTAGCAGCAGTTGTGTAAATTACATGATTACGGTACTAGTATTTTCATATTTTTCAGTTTTGCTTATTTATAAAAAGACATCATGTCCAAGTTTTGAATGGGCTGTAATGAAACAAATTCTGGAACAGTAAAACTGTACTATTAAGATAATACTTGATCTACATTATTGTGATTACTATATAATATCTGAGGATATTCCATTAATGATAACTTAATTGACGATTAGTTTAACGTTATTCTCAGTGATAATTTCCCACATATATTCATGAACTTAGAAGTATTTATCTAAATTCATCATGAAAGACTCACAATACACAAATTTGATGGAAATAGGTGGAATATGATATATCTCTGTGTGTCTGTCTGGCTAGGATTAGTTGATAGTGGGTGCAATAATTTACTTTACAAAATATTTAGAAAGCTGTTCCTTTTTTCAAATGAAAAAAGTAGAGACTTAAAATAAGGTTACTGAAATTTGCACCAGATTCTTTGGTGCCATATTGAAAACATTTAAATCACTTGGAATGACAGAAAATGCCATAACTTTTGGCTTTTCAGTCTATACAGAAGCTGTCATTAAGGATATGCCTATAAATATAGGTATGATCATCAGCATTTAAACATCTAACATTAATGAATTTTTATTATCATGGAGTTTGCATGCTCTACTATGATAGCTGGACAAGTAACACAATTCATAAAATCAAGTGCCTTCTTTTTGAGTCAGTGTATGGCTCTCTCCAGTCCATGCTTTTGGTGTAAAATTCCTTTGATCATGACAGGTTTTCATTGATCTTGCTGAGTGCTTAACAGCTGCCTGCTGGGCATGTAATAGCCTTGATAGAGGCAGAACTGGTTGAGAAGGCATTCAATCAGTTACAGCAGTATAAATAAGGTTAGTTTTCTTGCTACCAGAGAAGTTCAACTGATATGTCCAAAGTGTGAAGAGAATGGACAAGGAATCAAGAGAATGGAATGTACAGAAAACTTCTTGGAAATGAGTTCAACAAAGGTGTGTATAGATTTAAATTGCTAATTTGTAAACATTCTATAGGTTAACAAAACAAATAGAATATAAACAATAGTAATAGTTACATTATGTTAAATTATCTATTAGTATTAGGCACTTTTATTAAACTATTCAGGGATTTTTATTCCATTCAGTAAGCATATCCCACATTTAATCGGAGCATACTCAGCATGAATTAGATTTGGCATAGTTTTCTAAATTTATGTTGTGAAGTTGACCCTATCAGCATGTATTACATTTTATCAAATTTAAATGCAAAATTTTCTAAAGATATTTTTAGCTTTAGCATTACATGTAAAAGATTTCAGACCAGTAGATTTACATATTTTGACTAAAGATATTCACTCCTAAACAAGTAGATTTTATTTTGTCTTCATAAACTTTATGTTACAAGTACTGAAATGTTTTATCCCCGCTGTAATATTTTCTCTCTGCATACTATAATATAACAGCAAGTTTTGAACATAAATCTGATTCAGATTCTGATGGAAAATGCTATAACAAAAGGGAATTATTTATCTTTGAGTTCACTGCAAAAATATTTTTTAAAAATTCAATAGCATTTTTAGTTTCCATCAGAAGATTCCTGCCTGGTGACCACTGATGGAATTCATTTTGATTATTGAGCCTAACACTTACTGGCTATCAACAGTTCTCTGGTCCAGATTTCTACTTGAATAATCACTATGTATTTCTTTTAAAATAATGGAGAATATACTCTTGATATCAGCATTTTTATAAGTAAAATGCTATTGGCATAAATGCATTCAAATATTTAGTTATCATCAGCAGTAGGAAAAGAAAACTCAGAATGATAGTTGCGTAACTTTTAAAAGGTATGTTAGGTGAATTAAAGACTGCAGCAAGAACTAACAGGTTGAGACTTAAATTTTTTAGCTTGCAGATATCGGTCTCCCAGCAACAAGATTTGTTCAGAAACGGTTATCATCTTGTATGTCTAATTTAGGTAAATTACAATTTGTATTTGTTACACAGCAAGAACAGCAACTACTACTACTACTACAGTAATTGCCACTTAGATTACAAACTTAAAGCATGGAAATAAAGCACTGAAATGGTATAGTGAAACATATTTTCATTTCAGTCATGCATTATTCACCTACTCCACCAATATAACTTTGAGGCTAATTAGTTATGGATGTTTATATGCTTAATTATATAATGCCCTGATTTTCCTGCATTAAAATCATTTTAGTATCATTACTTAATTCTTCTAATTTTATTTGACTTTTTCAGTAAATCTTCTTTGAATTTTAATAAAGCTCTGTATCTTAATTACGGTATATTAAAAGAAAAACAGAAAGATACAAATTATTAAGCAGTTTAAATATATGCATTAGTATGAAAACATCACAAAATTACTAGCATCATCATATGCATAACATTAATGTTTGTTTTAAAATCTATCTGCATACTAAAATATGAAGACAATTTTAAATGCCATATGTTGCAGATTTCAATGTGAAAAGAAGAAGAGCTGCATTAGATTTAACTTTCATTGAAAAGGAAAAATCTGTGGCATGTGGGTGCAATAGTCATTGCAATGACAACTTTACAATGGAGGACATTTTAGTCTGGCGACAAAAATTGCATATACTACCGGAAGGACCTAAACGGATGACAGTACTCATTAGCATCATCCGAAAATGTGCAGTGACATATAAACATACAAAAACACAGACTTTCAAGGTCAATGACAAGACTGTATGCAGGTATGTATGGAATATAAAGTCATATTTGTTATTTTCAGACACCTTCCTTGTACACAACAAGATTAGTGTTTTCATTGAAACTGTCATATCCATCAGCACCATTACAATAACACCATAAATCTGACAAATTTAAATCTGAAGGAATGTTATATGCATCAGAAATCAGATAAAAAGAGTTGTACACAATTTAAGCCATATTTAAATGTTAAATCAGTCCTTTAACATTTGAGACTTAGTTTATATCAAAATCTAGTTGTCATAGATGCTCATCAGATTATGGACAAATATAAATAAACATGTATGATTTTCGGTATGTGTTTATGACCAGACCATTTTTATTACAATTCAAATCAGTTTTAAAAATATGAATTTACTTGAGTGG
The DNA here is from genome assembly GCA_029339505.1 of Unio delphinus. NCBI lineage: Eukaryota > Metazoa > Mollusca > Bivalvia > Unionida > Unionidae > Unio > Unio delphinus. The sequence goes on from JAQISU010000055.1 coordinate 24,837,931, forward strand.
GGGAGGGAGATGTAGAACACTTATTTTTATGGATATGTAGATGGCCAAATTATATATATATATATATATATATATATATATATATATATATATATATATATATATATATATATATATATATATATATATATATATATATATATATATTGTTCTTTTAAAGATTTTAATCATTACTTAGTCATCTGGACAAACTGAAGAGTACATTTTCCAAACAAATATCTGTTCTCACGAAACACTACAGTCAAATGTAATGGGCAATCGTTCCAAAATAAACATGGTTTAGTACCTAAACATTTATCTCTGAAAGACATACATTGTTTTATGGATATTTTATAAGAAGCAAATAAATAGTTTTTCAACTTCTGCTTTTAAATGAAATGTCATGTTAAACTTGAAAATACCAGTTATAAAAGCACCTGAGTGAATACTTCAAAATATTTCCTCTGAAGACTGTTACATTGAAACAATTATGTAATATTGATACAATACAGATACAATGATTTAATGTTTCAAATAAAATGTGCCAGTAAACTTATAATGGTTTATGATGAGTTAGAAAGTTGATTTAGCAAGAATAAATGAAAATTGAATGTGCAACTCTCAATTATATCTCACAGAATTAAGATACCTATTATGATATTTAAAAAGAAGAATCTGAGTGTTAGTTTTCCAACTGAATTGCAATGAAATTTGAACATTATTTATTATTTTTTATATTAATTTCTTCTATTATGACAGTTAAACAATTATTCAAAAGACTTGCTTAGTTTAGTTTAAAATAAATAAAATTCATTTAAAAATTACTGATACAAATTTTTCAGGTATACATAACCCAACAAGTCTCAGGCAGACATCAAGCTAAACGAGCAGATAGAAGAAGATATGATGTTGGGAGACATGTTTTGTACCTTGCAGATGCAACTATCATTCAAATCGGTCAGGTCATGGAAGTTGCGCCTGCTGAGATTACAATTAGATTATACAGAACAAAGCAATTTAAGGTGTCACTGACATCATGTAAACAGCTGACAATATCAGTCAGCAATATTTTACCAGGGGAATTTGAACTTCCTGCTTCAAGAAAATTGCCGATAGGCATAAAAAGACTTATTGAAAAGAGATCTTGTATGTTAAAGTAAAAGTTGTTTTAAAGTAAAAGTTGTTACAATGTACACCATTTCAGTCATATGTTCTTTAATAATAAAATTTGTTATATATTTAAACAGTTGTTTTAATAGTTTGGTTTTCTCTAGATTTTGTACATATCCATCTTCCTGTTGGTCCATCTCTCTGTTAAATACTTGATAAAGTTTGTAGGTTTAACAATTTTTGCCGAAATACTAGTTTGATTAAATCAATTTTAATGACGAAAATCATAGGTGTGATAAAAATACAGTCATTTCATCCACTGATTTATTTCTAACCCAACTCTAACAAGTAAGGCCCTAGCACTGTCATTGTATGTGGGTTTTATGCTTAATGTACATTATGTACTAGCACTGTGCCATGTTAGAGTAACATGATCAGAACACACATCTCTATAAAGCAAACCTCCCCACTGCTCTGTACCATACAATGACTGCTACATTTCACTGATGGACTCCAGTCCAGCATTACCTATCTGGCCTCTCCCATGTGTACAAACCAGCAAGATACTTATGATCTTCTTCTGGCAATCATATACTCATTATTCCCACTAAGAAAATGAAGTCATATGTACAACATTCATTTGCATACCAGGGCCCAACAACTTGGAATGAATTGCTAAATGAAATTAGACACAAAGACACTGTAATCCCTTTTAAGAGTCTCTTTAAACTCTGAAAAACATGTCAACTGCAAAAGCAAACTTAAAGACTTAATGTTGTTTCCTACCTTAAATATTTTCAGCATGTTTTTTTTGCTTTATAGTTTCATGTGTTTTTTTGTAGTCAAATCATTATAGATGTTGTAAAATGCTTAGAGCTTCTAAAGATTAGGTGCTATACAAAGTCCTCATTATTATTATTATTATTAGTATTATTATTTATACTATGGGTGAGTCTATTTCCCACCAACATCACTATTATGTACATAGAAAAACCACTTGTTAAATCCATGTGAAAGGCAAATGTGTAGCATTCATTTAGCCAAGATTTGGTTTCAACCAAAGAGTGTGAAGAACAGCTTTGTAGGAATTAGCCAAATTGGGCTAAAAGGACATTAGTTGTGTACCAGCCTCACTGAGTATAGCAACAGGAATCCTTAGCCAAATTTTGGCTAAGCATTCATTTAGCCAAGATTTGGTTTCAACCAAAGAGTGTGAAGAACAGCTTTGAAGGAATTAGCCAAATTGGGCTAAAAGGACATTAGTTGTGTACCAGTCTCACTGAGTATGGTAACAGGAATCCTTAGCCAAATTTTGGCTAAGCATTCATTTAGCCAAGATTTGGTTTGAACCTAAGAGTGTGAAGAACAGCTTTGTAGGAATTAGCCAAATTGGGCTAAAAGGACATTAGTTGTGTACCAACCTCACTGAGTATGGCAACAGGAATCCTTAGCCAAATTTTGGCTAATTTAAAACCTGCCTAGCTCCTTCCACAGACAGTAAAGCCATTGAATAGTTATATACTATATATTGATCAAAAGCTCTTCAAAGATTCTCATTATGTGCCTTTTCTACTTTGGGTTAAGAGATTTTAGCCCATAGCAGAGGCCTGATTTGAGTAAATGGAAAAGCTCAAGTGAAATCGGAAGCTGTTGTGTGTGATTTGGATTTTTAATGTAGGCTTAACAATGTTTCAGTCCTATCACTATGACGTCTACAGTGTGGCAGTTTTTAAGGATGTCTAGCTCTGGGGCATCATGTTGCAGATATGTCGCATCATGTCCTACCCAGTCACATTATCTTGACAGCAGGCCAACCAGTCCTAACACTAACCCCTTAATGCTGAGCACATTTTTATAAGTCTTTGGTATGACTCGATTAATTTAAATTAAATGTGGGTAGGGGATGATTGCCTTGCAGTTAAGGTCTTGTTAGGGTTGGCAGGTCATCAATACCATATGGGCAGGAAAAGTATTATTGGTTTCACATTATGTTTGACTACAGGTCTCGCGCCATTCATATACCACCGCTCCGGTGGCCTAGTGGATAGCGTGTCCTCCTCAAACATGGGAGGTTGTGGGTTCGATCCCTGGCCGAGTCGTACCAAAGATTTATACAAGTGGTACTAACAGCCACCCTATATTCAAACATGTTGATGTTTTTGTGAGTTTCTTGAACACATGATAAAATATTTATTGCAATAATGTACATGTCTAATGAAAATATTATAGAAGGATTGGCACTTGCTTTAAAAAAATTGTTGCCAAAATAGTCGCCAACCTTGATATTTTGGAGACATTTTTAAATTATTTTTTTTTTAAATTGCCATTTTCATAATGCTGTACTTTTCGTTTATGCCAAAATCCTCAATGTTTAGATATGTAAGTGGGGAGGGCTGAAAATAAAGTGAAATTTTTAAGAGGTGGCCTATCGTCAGTAACTAGGATATGCACTGAAAGGGAAACACACACAGACATGAAACAATAGAAATTGATTAAATGATGATAACTAGTCTGAAATACACTTGTATATTGACAGCTTACAATTGTGTAGTATATGTGTGTATAAAAATCCATGAATTTGAGTATTAGGCCATGTTAGAAAATTTGTGTATCTTTCAAGTCCTATTAGAAAACACAACAAAAACTTGTGTGTGTCTATATATATATATGGTGGGCTTTGCTTGATCTTTCTCACATTGTGAACAAATTTCACAGTGTCATTCATTATTCAAGTAGCATGTTACTGTATAGTTGTGTACTTAAATTGACCTAGATTGTTATCAGCAAGAGACAACTACCATGATGCTGCAGCCAGACTACTAAGGGGATGAGGCTATTTATAGGGAAATAAAAGTGTGAAAAAATTAAAATGATTAACAAACATTTTTGCTAGATATCCCACTTCATTTAATTTGACGGCCAGATATCAATTGTTTCAAAATATTTGAAATTTAATTTTGGTTTTATTCCACCATTAGTAGCAATCATAAGCATGAACTTTTTTGTTGCAAAAAGGGAAACTTTCACTGCACGATAAATATATTCCAATCACTGTGAAAATGAAATGGTGCTTTTATTTAATTTTTTTGCTGACTTCCTTTAATGAAAGGTTGTCAGCTTACTTTGATGAAAGTGCCTATGTTATTGAAGGTGCCACTTGAAGATCTCTATTAAGGACCAAATAATTTGCCTTTGTTGCTGTGGCAACATCAAATAATTGTCGAACATTGCGAGAGACTTTTTATTTTTCATTTGCTTAGTATATATACTGAAGGATCAGTGCTTCAAACAGTTAGTTTTCTTTGAAGCAAAACTATTTCTTCTGGTATATTTTTCCCAAAACAATAATATTGCCATCTTCTGTTCCATGGTAGCTAGCCAGGTAGAATGGCTATTTTGGTTATTTTACAGCATACAGTACCAAGGTCAGACATCAGCATAGATGGATTATGATATAACAATTAGGTTGAAAACAGTACACTGTGTTAAGGTGTCTTATCAATATCAATTTGTTATGTTACAATAGATTACAGTGCATTCTTTATAGCCAAGCTTGCTGCTTTATATCGTGGATTTGATTTTCTCTACTCCAAAAACCAAAGACTTTATGTACAATTTATATAAGCCAAAAATGTTATGGCTAAAAATATCACCAGATGATATATTTTGTTGCCAGTAAGGAAAAGAAATATCAACATGCAACACTGGCAAAGCCCAGCATGGTCCGTTGATAGTACAATATATACTCCAAAGTTAGGAGGCAAATCTTTCAAAGCAACTAAGATAGTATTGGGGTTTTTTTTAGCACTACTAGTGCAATATATACTACATGTTTCTTTGTTGCCATAAAATGTTGACCCTCATATTGGAGTCAATTTTCCCTGACCCTTGGTATGCTAATGACAACACTAAAAGCTGGTAGGTGAACAACTTCTGTTAGATGTGTCACATGTATGAAAATGATGGACAATAAACAATATCAGAGAAATAAAACTTTTATATAGAAGAAAACTTTACAAAAGAAAAAAATAATAAAGAAATGAAACAAGTCACAGAATAAACCAAATAAATCAAGCGTGTATACTGCATAATAATTATTTTGGAAATCTAAAAGATCATGGTATAAAAATATCCGACTTAGCTTTCAAATACTGCTTATTCCTGTCAGGCAATTACATTATAATAATTGTTTTAGAAACAGCAAAGAGTTTTAAAAACAGCAAAAGGACAACAATACAAAAAGTGACATAAATCAAATGAATTGTGCTTCAACTAATAATAGACATAATGTACATTCCAGATCTTCATAAAATAGTCATTATAGAGGGGTGTTGTGTGGTGATAGAGTTTACCTTCTTACAAGGTGATGCCTTTATTTGGTTCTCATTATCTAGAGGATGATCACCCATGGTTTTATTGCCCAGATCGAATAATATTAATAGAAATTGGAGTTTACAGGTGGAATAAATAGAGATCCGTGCCGATATGTAGAACAGAATGAGTCAATCCCCCTTATATGAAATACAAACGATTAATCAATTTCAGAAACAACGGTTAGAGTACGTTACACTAAGAAGATAAACTTCTTTTGAAGTAAAACGTATTTATATAAATAGCTCATCTGTTTTAAATGATAGAATCAATTCATCATAGAAATAAGTGAATGATCTAAGTCATTGCCTTGTACATCTTCATAACCTGTTTCTTTCTAGTTCACTCCAACATCACTGCAGTTGTCCTTCACTTTCTTTTTCACTTTTTTTTTCTTTCATTCTCCCAAACTGGTTTGTCTCGCCTCCTTTCATATGAGTACGTAGATACGTAAATTCTATGGCAGGTCTTCAGTACATTTATGGTAGATATTCATTGAGTCTATTTCCCTTGTAAAATAAACAGAAGCGACCTAAGTTTTCTGTCTGCTACTGGGAATATATCAATAATCCCCTTTTGTTATGTCATATATAATCCTATCAAAATTCAACAGATACCAAAGTCAATGCAAACGTGACAAACATAGTTTCATAAGATTAATGTACTTCCTAATGGCTAATTCAACAGTGACTCACATGAACACTACAAGAGACATAACAGTTCTATTCTTGTCTCTATTACACAGATGAATGAATCTAATTCATTATATGGCTTAACTTTGTTTCAGTGAATACACACATTCAAGTCTTTATCATACATAAAATCTCACTTCATATAATGTTAATTTCAGTAAATACGCACTCTGTCTTTATCTCAAGTGAAATCATCTAAGATCACACAAATCCTCATAACACAGCAACTAAATTTATGTATGAAATCTTAAAATTACCTAATTCCTATACAGTTGAACCTGTCTTGAAATACCACCCCTTCTGCCAGAACATAAAGGTCTCTCATGACATGTGGTCTCTCAATTATTAACAGGTCGTAACACAATAATCAATAAATTGGTACATGGAGAACCTGGTCTTTCAAGTCAGGTGATCTCATAGCAGTGGTCTCTCAAGACAGGTTTTACTGTACAAACAATGACAAATTCAAATAATTCATTAAACTTATATAAAGGAGATCATTGTTCAGATAAATGAACTCAACAGTTATACTCAGGTCAAGAAAATTGATCGACGAATTTAAACAAAATTAGTCGTGAAAATATAACATGTTCGATATAAAATCAAACTTAACCTTTCCTGCTAGTTTAGTCTAAAACAGTTAAATAAAATAAGGCTTAACCCTTTACTCCCCATATGAAAATCAAACCATAATACCTGTGCCTCCCATATGATGTTCACGACGTCATACCCTTGCTCCCCATAAAAAAACACGTAAACTGAAAAGCAACGTCACCTTCACAAAATTATATTTTCCCATTGCTCTAATAGCCTCAAAATAACCTAGTCATTTCCACCGCAAGCTATTATTTGTTATAAATGCCAGATTACCGTAAGTTATTATTTGTTATCATTTCGTGATAAATACAGTGATAAATACGTGATAAATACAGCTACTACCGATGCAAAAGTTGCTGTTTTAATCACATCAACCTGTGCTTCGAAACTTTAAACATCAATACGTATTGGACGTATTTTGTGAAGTTTGTCATGGTTAGGGTGATCAGCAGGAAAATTTGTGTTGTCATCATTTAGGTGAAGGTATTGAAGGATTTTTCAAATCTTCTGCGTGGCATTACATTTTTGATTCCTTCATTTGATAGAAAATTGTCATTTGACCAATAAAAACTATAGTCAGGAGCTTTGATTATCCCCATTAAAATTAACATGCCAAGAAAGGCAGACATTTCAGCCACACTGGTATCAGTCCAGGTATCACCAACAATTTCATGATCCACATTTTGTTCAGCTGCAAATTTATTTGTTTCACTAACAATTATTTCAAAAAGTCCAACTGGAAAATATAATTTAAAATAGTCTAGTTCTGATGCTGTTTCCTGCAAAGATTGTGATGGTCCTGACCGCTGAGTAAATGGACTTCTGTCAATATCTTGGACGTCCGCAAACCAAGTTGGCTGATGATGATCATCAGTGTCACTTGAGTCTGATGACATTTCAATGTCGATATCTGATGATATAATTTCAGATACTTCGTCATTAAACGCATCATTGTTAAACAAATTTGGTATTTCGTCGGAACTGAATCCAGAAAAATCGTTTTCACTTCCAGACAAATCACTGTTATCAACAGACGAGGACGACATTGTCATGACGAAATCAAGGAATTCCCTTCGTAAATAAAAACAATTCACTTCCGGTATCGTCTGTTATAAGATTTGATTGAAACTTTGTATATTGAAATGAATGGACGAAATGAGCAACAAAGACATTCTTAATTGTGTTATTTTATTTTAAATTCCTGCACTTTCAGCAGATTTCATGTTTTAAACACCTAAATGCTACGTTAAACATTGCAATGTATGAAAGAAGACTTGTTGTATTTGCCGCGCATTTTAAGAATGTGATTTGTACATAAAAATCCGGATGAAATAATGAATTTATACAACTAGTGTATAATTCAGCATCATATTTGAATATATTACGATTATGAATAACTTGCACGTGTTGAAAAGGTCATAATATTTACATCGAATTGAGGTAAGATAATCGGCAAACGTCTCCATTTTGGATGCGACCGTGGAAAACCCCACTACGTATAATTGGTCGGTTAAATTTAGATTTATAGGTTATAATGTAACGAAGTACGTAATTAAAATCAAATGTAAGTAAAGATTATTTGTTTTTTTGACCAGCGTTTGCTTACTACGTGGTGAATCAACATTTAAATGGAAGATATATCATATTTATTGGTCGATACTGTGTAAGGCGTAGAAAAGCTGTAGATGGGGGGCAAAGGTAAAGGCGTAGACGGGGTGCAAAGGTAAAGGCGTAGAAAAGCGTAGCTGGGGAGTAAAAGGAAACCCTGAGCTTGTTTTTATCTCTGAGAAAATAAAAATCATGCCTGTTTTGTATGATATGTCAGAAAAGTATCTTGCCATGTACAGCAACAAATTATTGCAGAAACATGCACACCTTTAGTTTAAGTAAAATAATTAATGCTTAATCTTGTTTGTGTGAATTAAATATGAAATTGTGGCCTGGAAACATTTATATGTATTTCAAATGCTAAATTTTGTTTTCTGCCTGCAATAGAAACTGGAATGGAGTGGAGTCAGGAGTATGACAGATAGCTAATGCATTGAAGCAAAGAAGTTGTCAGCTCAGAAGATTCCATGGGAAATATAGAAACCCATGGAATAACTTGCGTTTGTTACATTACTAATCATTTTTGGTTTTCCTTTTTCAGCTCCTTCAGGTGGGACAAGCAAACAAGTTGCAGTGGCAGGTAAATAGACATGTAATAACATGCTACAAATTACCAGCGACGGATAAACATTTAGAATTAATATAATGAAATCTGTCAATATAGGAATTTTAGCAACCACGCATTTTTAATGTTTTGGGGGGCAGGTGTGTAATAGAAAAACTATACGAAAATTTAAACATGCACCCATAAATATTCCTCTCCATGGCAAGATATCCTTTTTGCAGTGTATGATATCCTCTGATTCAGTTTTTCTGTAGCTGTTTCAAGATGACTTCAAAATGGTGGACTAATAGGTTTGTTTTGTTTTGTTTTTTTATGGTTTAGCGCCATTTTTAAGCACAATATAGGCATTGCAAGACGGCCAGTATTAATGGTGGAGGAAGAAACCGGAAAAACCCCGGAAAGAACCACCGACCCACAAGAAGCTACTGGCAAGCTTTCTCACATAACTACATTAGCCTAATCTTAGACTCGAACCCACACAGACAGAGGTGAGATGGCAGTGATCCGTAACGGATAGCGCTTTAGACCACTCGGGGCCCCTGAACTAATAGGTAATTTATTATGCAAAAGATTGATAAATCAGTATTGCTCATTTTAGATCAGGTTTGACCACAGGTCATACACCATTCATTATCATCTTCAACGAGTTTGGATCTTGCTCCACTTATCTTTTTAGCTCTGCTGGTCATAAACAAGAATATTGTGTCGCCTGAGAACACAGGAACAATTTTACCAGTCCCTATGTACATATATATATACTAGAGCTGTACCGATGTCACTTTTTGCCGATTATGCCGATACCGCGTATAGCCGATTATCAAAATTGCCGATACCGATTATGAGACCGATTATTTGATTATCATATTATGTACTCTGGTATAAGCCGACAAATTTAGAAAACAATAAAGGCCTGGAATGGGGAGGGGGGTGCTTATCCGTGGGCCAATGTCAAAACTTTACAGGTTTTAGGTGTTTTTGTTGTCTATTGTAACGGCAGTACATCTTGGGACAAAAATATCCGTGTTTTAGACATAGGCATGTTAAAAAAGTAACTTTCGGTGACCCGAAAATTATTAAACTTTTATAAAGTACTATTTATTATTGATTTTGTTATTATTTTGCATGTACATATTTTCTGATTTCCACAACACGAAATTACATAAAGGTAAAATACAGCCTTTATAATTCGCGGGCCGGTCGAGTTTACCAGGGAGACCATATACTATAATGTACAGTACTTACGCAGTGCAAAGTGTGCATAGCGTCACTTAAATCATTTTTTATTCCCAAATACATTAGTTGCAGATTTTGCTTTATTCGTTGTTTCGACCAAAGTGTATTCTTTCAGATAAAATTTCAGCTAATCTGTAATAGCTGTTTCATTTACTACGAATCACCTCTCACGAGTTACTCATTTTCAATGATATAAGTGATCCTACAAAATGAGGTAATATTTTGAGTGTACAAGGGACACAACCGGTATAATTTACATAAATAAAGGCTAAATTTCGACATTATGCAGAGCCGATATTAATAATCCAGTCTATTCGGGCTCGCGAAACAATGTGTCCAAATAAATTACTACTCTGTTGTCCACAGACCGTGGGAGTGGGCGATTTTTTTTTTTTGCAAACAGGAAAGTTTCGCGGCACAATAAATATGTTCTAATCACTATGTAAATTGAGGCGATGCTTTTGAGTTTATTGCCGACTTTCTATGAGCAAAAGTCGTCGGCTTGCTTTGACAACAACAAATACTCGTTATTGCTGCGGCAACATCAGATAATTGTAAAACATTGATATAGAATTGTTTTATTTGTTTAGTATATGTCGGTGCTTCAAAGGTACAGTAATACATGTTATGACTTATGAGAGATCGCCCCTTCTGCCAGATGGTGGCTTGGTGAAATACTAACAAAAGAAATAAAAATAATTTTAAAAAATCCGGAAATGATTCTCACTTACTAGTATTAAAGACAATGAGTTCGTTCACCCTCCAGGCATTACGGATTAACTGAAAGACAGACGACGTACTCAAACCTACACTGAAGCCCTTTCAAACAATTTCTCACTGGGACATAAGGACTATCGGTGTTTTGTGAGTTTTCATAAAGATAAAAAAAAACACAAACCTCAAAATTGACTGTGTATATATCCATCATTACTCCCTTTGATGTTAATCTTACTGGCTATTCACATGACTTTGGCACTACAATGGCGGTTAGCGACATGTACTTTAGTCTGGTTTACTGCAGTTTACAAATGTTACCGGACGCTGGAGTTGAAAATTTCGCACAACTGGCAGCAAGATAAATTCTTTTTAAATACTTTATTAGAGCAATCTCTTTGTTACAAAAGATTAATTGATGGTTCGATGTGTTTATCTCGATATATGGTTATTCGACTATACAGTAGTGTTAGTTAATGAGCAACTTGTTTGCATACTGCATATATCCCGAGCTCTAGTGTTACAAAGGATTAAGTTACGGTCAGTTAAAACGCGACTCTATATACAACTTTTATCAGGAAAAATTGGTTATTTAAAAAAATTATTTGCATCGGCACAGATTATTTTTGCCGATACCCGATTATACCGATTGTGCTAATAATCGGCCCGATTACGCTTACGGGCGATTAATCGGTACAGCTCTAATATATACACTTATAGAATTTATGCAGTGCGCTCTATGCACGAATAGCATTACTGAATGAATTTTTGCAAACACACTGTATCTACCCATCTTTATTATGCAATCATTCCTATAGCATAAGTCCTAAGAATGACAGAATTACATATAAATATATATGCTCATAAATCCAACTCTAATTTCGCATAGTGCTTAATCGTCATTCTGATGTCATACTTCAATTCTTTAATTAATTCAACAATACGATAAGATCAAGTATTCTAATAAATTCAACTATCTACTCAATCAAGCACAAAGACTTTGCCATGATTTATGGATTATTGGTAAATGTACCAAATATTTGAAAAGAAGCAACAGTATTACCAATTCCCAAACCAGGTCAAGATAGCACAGATCCTACCAACTATCATCCCATTGCTCTGACGAGCTGTGTGCAAAACAAAGGAATGAATGGTCAGATTAGATCTTGGCTTTTATGGTACATGGAAACCAACAATTTAATATCTCTTTTTCAAAGTAGCTTCAATATGGCCATAGCACCAATGATCATCTGGTTAGACTGGAAACATTTATTTGTGACGCATTCATCAAGTTGGAAAATTTAGCAGTTCTATTTGATTCAGCAAAAGCAAACATTTTAAACCAATATATTCTCTGACTCACTATCAGTATTTAAGTTGCTACACAATAGAAAACTGGGAAAAAATTAACCAATATTCTCATCAAAAACACTGAGCTGAGTACCTCCAACAATATTTACTTTTTGTTACCTAGCCATATTGGTATCAAAGGTAATGAAAAGCAGATTGCACTGCTAAAATGGTCATATTCCAAGAACCATTTGATTTTAAAATACTGTATACTGATTTTAAATCTAGTATCAAAGAGTCTTTGTCAGAAGTGGCAGGTATTAGGGGATGATGCAGTGAATAACAAACTTCACGCAGTCAAGCCAACCCTTAGAGAATGGACTCCTTCCTTTAGAACCATCCATAGGGTGCAGGTAGTCATTGCGAGAATTCAAAATTCATACGTACATAATAACCCACTCCCACATGCTGAAAGGTGAAGACCCACTAGAGTGCATTACTGCAATGAACTTTTCACTCTTATGCACTTTATGATGTAGTATTTCAACCTCCAACCTACGCATTTTCATTAGTACAATGTATGTGACATGAAGAAACAATAAACGTTACTTGTATTGTATAATTTTTGAAAGAAGTAAACCTTTATTTTAAGCTACAACTTTTATGCTATCACCTGTAGCATTTTTATGTAATGTATATACCGTCCCTTATTTTCAGTAACTTTTCATCTGTCTTTAACATTCACCAATTACATTCCCATTGATCGGGAAGTTTTATATATTACCCTTACCATCCTATCGTTTTTCTTTCAGCTATTTAGTTTTCATATCGCTGGTCAATAAGAAACCTTTCATCATTTTTAGATGATCATGCATATAACCATTTGTAGGTCACTAAATATCGTAATAGTGCTGATACACTGTAAAATTATCATGCATATAACCATTTGTATGTCACTAAATATCGTAATAGTGCTGATACTCAATAAAATTATCATGCATATAACCATTTGTATGTCACTAAATATCGTATTAGTCCTGATACTCAATAAAATTATCATGCATATTACCATTTTGTATGTCACTAAATATCGTAATAGTGCTGATACACTGTAAAATTATCATGCATATAACCATTTGTGTGTCACTAAATATCGTAATAGTGCTGATACTCAATAAAATTATCATGCATATTACCATTTTGTATGTCACTAAATATCGTAATAGTGCTGATACACTGTAAAATTATCATGCATATAACCATTTGTATGTCACTAAATATCGTAATAGTGCTGATACTCAATAAAATTATCATGCATATAATCATTTGTATGTCACTAAATAGTGTAATAGTGCTGATAATCATTAAAATTATCATGCATATAACCATTTGTATGTCACTAAATATCGTACTAGTGCTGATACACTGTAAAATTATCATGCATATAACCATTTGTATGTCACTAAATATCGTAATAGTGCTGATACACTCTTAACTTATCATGCATATAACCATTTGTGTGTCACTAAATATCGTAATAGTGCTGATACACTGTAAAATTATCATGCATATAACCATTTGTATGTCACTAAATATCGTAATAGTGCTGATACTCAATAAAATTATCATCCATATAACCATTTGTACGTCACTAAATAGTGTAATTGTGCTGATACTCAATAAACTTATCATTCATATAACCATTTGTATGTCACTAAATATCATAATAGTGCTGATACTCAATAAAATTATCATGCATATAACCATTTGTATGTCACTAAATATCGTAATAGTGCTGATACTCAATAAAATTATCATTCATATAACCATTTGTATGTCACTAAATATCGTAATAGTCCTGATACTCAATAAAATTATCATGCATATTACCATTTGTATGTCACTAAATAGTGCAATATTGCTTATACTCACTAAAATTATCATGCATATAACCATTTGTATGCCACTAAATATCGTAATAGTGCTGATACTCAATAAAATTATCATGCATATTACCATTTGTATGTCACTAAATAGTGTAATAGTGCTGATACTCAATAAAATTATCATGCATATAACCATTTGTACATCACTAAATATCGTAATAGTGCTGATATTCAATAAAATTATCATGCATATAACCATTTGTATGTCACTAAATATCGTAATAGTGCTGATACTCAATAAAATTATCATGCATATAACCATTTGTATGTCACCAAATAGTGTAATAGTGCCGATACTCAATAAAATTATCATGCATATAACCATTTGTACATCACTAAATATCGTAATAGTGCTGATACTCAATAAAATTATCATGCATATAACCATTTGTATGTCACTAAATATCGTAATAGTGCTGATACTCAATAAAATTATCATGCATATAACCATTTGTATGTCACCAAATAGTGTAATAGTGCTGATACTCAATAAAATTATCATGCATATAACCATTTGTATGTCACTAAATATCGTAATAGTGCTGATACTCAATAAAATTATCATGCATATTACCATTTGTATGTCACTAAATAGTGTAATAGTGCTGATACTCAATAAAATTATCATGCATATAACCATTTGTATGTCACTAAATATCGTAATAGTGCTGATACTCAATAAAATTATCATGCATATAACCATTTTTATGTCACTAAATAGTGTAATAGTGCTGATACTCAATAAAATTATCATGCATATAACTATTTGTATGTCACTAAATAGTGTAATTGTGCTGATACTCAATAAACTTATCATTCATATAACCATTTGTGTGTCACTAAATATCGTAATAGTGCTGATACTCAATAACATTATCATGCATATAACAATTTGTATGTCACTAAATATCGTAATAGTGCTGATACTCAATAAAATTATCATGCATATAACCATTTGTATGTCACAAAATATCGTAATAGTGCTGATGCTCAATAAAATTATCATGCATATAACCATTTGTATGTCACTAAATATCGTAATAGTGCTGATACTCAATAAAATAATCACGCATATAACCATTTGTATGTCACTAAATAGTGTAATAGTTCTGATACTCAATCAAATTATCATGCATATAACCATTTGTATGTCACTAAATATCGTAATAGTGCTGATACACTGTAAAATTATCATGCATATAACCATTTGTATGTCACTAAATATCGTAATAGTGCTGATACTCAATAAAATTATCATGCATATAACCATTTGTACGTCACTAAATATCGTAATAGTGCTGATACTCAATAAAATTATCATGCATATAACCATTTGTATGTCACTAAATATCGTAATAGTGCTGATACTCAATAAAATTATCATGCATATAACCATTTGTATGTCACTAAATAGTGTAATTGTGCTGATACTCAATAAACTTATCATTCATATAACTATTTGTATGTCACTAAATATCGTAATAGTGCTGATACTCAATAAAATTATCATGCATATAACCATTTGTATGTCACTAAATAGTTTTATAGTGCTGATAATCATTAAAATTATCATGCATCTAACCATTTGTACGTCACTAAATATCGTACTAGTGCTGATACACTGTAAAATTATCATGCATATAACCATTTGTATGTCACTAAATATCGTAATAGTGCTGATACACTGTAAAATTGTCATGCATATAACAATTTGTATGTCACTTAATATCGTAATAGTGCTGATACTCAATAAAATTATCATGCATATAACCATTTGTATGTCACTAAATATCGTAATAGTGCTTACTCAATAAAATTATCATGCATATAACCATTTGTATGTCACTAAATAGTGTAATAGTGCTGATTCTCAAAAAAATTATCATGCATATAACCATTTTTATGTCACTAAATATCGTAATAGTGCTAATACTCAATAACATTATCATGCATATAACCATTTTTATGTCACTAAATATCGTAATAGTGCTGATTCTCAATAAAATTATCATGCATATTACCATTTGTATCTCACTAAATGGTGTAATAGTTCTGATACTCAATAAAATTATCATGCATATAGCTATTTGTATGTCACTAAATAGTGTAATTGTGCTGATACTCAAAAAACTTATCATTCATATAACTATTTGTGTGTCACTAAATATCGTAATAGTGCTGATACTCAATAAAATTATCATGCATATAACCATTTGTATGTCACTAAATATCATAATAGTGCTGATACTCAATAAAATTATCATGCATATAACCATTTGTATGTCAATAAATATCGTAATAGTGCTGATACTCAATAAAATTATCATGCATATAACTATTTGTATGTCACTAAATAGTGTAATTGTGCTGATACTCAATAAACTTATCATTCATATAACTATTTGTGTGTCACTAAATATCGTAATAGTGCTGATACTCAATAAAATTATCATGCATATAACCATTTGTATGTCACTAAATATCGTAATAGTGCTGATACTCAATAAAATTATCATGCATATAACCATTTGTATGTCAATAAATACCGTAATAGTGCTGATACTCAATAAAATTATCATGCATATAACCATTTGTATGTCACTAAATATCGTAATAGTGCTGATACTCAATAAATTTATCATGCATATAACCATTGGTATGTCACTTAATATCGTAATAGTGCTGATACTCAATAAAATTATCATGCATATAACCATTTGTATGTCACTAAATATCGTAATAGTGCTTACTCAATAAAATTATCATGCATATAACCATTTGTATGTCACTCAATAGTGTAATAGTGCTAATACTTCATAAAATTATCATGCATATTACCATTTGTATGTCACTAAATAGTGTAATAGTTCTGATACTCAATAAAATTATCATGCATATAACCATTAGTACGTCACTAAATATCGTACTAGTGCTGATACACTGAAAATTATCATGCATATAACCATTTGTATGTCACTAAATATCGTAATAGTGCTAATACTTCATAAAATTATCATTCATATTACCATTTGTATGTCACTAAATAGTGTAATAGTTCTGATACTCAATAAAATTATCATGCATATTACCATTTGTATGTCACTAAATAGTGTAATAGTGCTGATACTCAGTAAAATTATCATGCATATAACCATTTGTACGTCACTAAATATCGTAATAGTGCTGCTACTCAATAAAATAATCATGCATATAACCATTTGTATGTCACTAAATAGTGTAATAGTGCTGATACTCAATAAAATTATCATGCATATAACCATTTGTACGTCACTAAATATCGTACTAGTGCTGATACACTGAAAAATTATCATGCATATAACCATTTGTCTGTCACTAAATATCGTAATAGTGCTAATACTTCATAAAATTATCATGCATATTACCATTTGTATGTCACTAAATAGTGTAATAGTTCTGATACTCAATAAAATTATCATGCATATTACCATTTGTATGTCACTAAATAGTGTAATAGTGCTGATACTCAATAAAATTATCATGCATATAACCATTTGTACGTCACTAAATATCGTAATAGTGCTGATAAACTGTAAAATTATCATGCATATAAACATTTGTATGTCACTAAATATCGTAATAGTGCTGATACACTGTAAAATTATCATGCATATAACCATTTGTATGTCACTAAATATCGTAATAGTGCTGAGACTCAATAAAATTATCATGCATATAACCATTTGTATGTCACCAAATAGTGTAATAGTGCTGATACTCAATAAAATTGTCATGCATATAACCATTTGTATGTCACTAAATATCGTAATAGTGCTGATACTCAATAAAATTATCATGCATATAACCATTTGTATGTCAATAAATATCGTAATAGTGCTGATACTCAATAAAATTATCATGCATATAACCATTTGTATGTCACTAAATAGAGTAATAGTGCTGATACTCAATAAAATTATCATGCATATAACCATTTGTATGTCACTTAATATCGTAATAGTGCTGATACTCAATAAAATTATCATGCATATAACCATTTGTATGTCAGTAAATATCGTAATAGTGCTTACTCAATAAAATTATCATGCATATAACCATTTGTATGACACTAAATAGTGTAATAGTGCTGATTCTCAATAAAATTATCATGCATATAACCATTTTTATGTCACTAAATATCGTAATAGTGCTGATACTCAATAACATTATCATGCATATAACCATTTTTATGTCACTAAATATCGTAATAGTGCTGATACTCAATAAAATTATCATGCATATTACCATTTGTATGTCACTAAATGGTGTAATAGTTCTGATCCTCAATAAAATTATCATGCATATAACTATTTGTATGTCACTAAATAGTGTAATTGTCCTGATACTCAATAAACTTATCATTCATATAACTATTTGTGTGTCACTAAATATCGTAATAGTGCTGATACTCAATAAAATTATCATGCATATAACCATTTGTATGTCACTAAATATCATAATAGTGCTGATACTCAATAAAATTATCATGCATATAACCATTTGTATGTCACAAAATATCGTAATAGTGCTGATACTCAATAAAATTATCATGCATATAACCATTTGTATGTCACTAAATATCTTAACAGTGCTGCTACTCAATAAAATAATCATGCATATAACCATTTGTATGTCACTAAATAGTGTAATAGTGCTGATACTCAATAAAATTATCATGCATATAACCATATGTACGTCACTAAATATCGTACTAGTGCTGATACACTGTAAAATTATCATGCATATAACCATTTGTATGTCACTAAATATCGTAATAGTGCTAATACTTCATAAAATTATCATGCATATTACCATTTGTATGTCACTAAATAGTGTAATAGTTCTGATACTCAATAAAATTATCATGCATATAACCATTTTTGTGTCACTAAATATCGTAATAGTGCTGATACTCAATAAAATTATCAAACATATTACCATTTGTATGTCAGTAAATAGTGTAATAGTCCTGATACTCAATAAAATTATCATGCATATAACCATTTGCACGTCACTAAATATCGTAATAGTGCTGATAAACTGTAAAATTATCATGCATATAACCATTTGTATGTCACTAAATATGGTTATAGTGCTGATACTCAATAAAATTATCATGCATATAACCATTTGTATGTCACTAAATAGTGTAATTGTGCTGATACTCAATACACTTATCATTCATATAACCATTTGTGTGTCACTAAATATCGTAATAATGCTGATACTCAATAAAATTATCATGCATATAACAATTAGTATGTCACTAAATATCGTAATAGTGCTGATACTCAATAAAATTATCATGCATATAACCATTTGTATGTCACAAAATATCGTAATAGTGCTGATATCAACTCAATAAAATTATCATGCATATAACCATTTGTATGTCACTAAATATCGTAATAGTGCTGATACTCAATAAACTTATCATGCATATAACCATTTGTATGTCACTAAATATCGTAATAGTGCTGATACTCAATAAAATTATCATGCATATTACCATTTGTATGTCACTAAATGGTGTAATAGTTCTGATACTCAATAAAATTATCATGCATATAACTATTTGTATGTCACTAAATAGTGTAATTGTCCTGATACTCAATAAACTTATCATTCATATAACTATTTGTGTGTCACTAAATATCGTAATAGTGCTGATACTCAATAAAATTATCATGCATATAACCATTTGTATGTCACTAAATATCATAATAGTGCTGATACTCAATAAAATTATCATGCATATAACCATTTGTATGTCACAAAATATCGTAATAGTGCTGATACTCAATAAAATTATCATGCATATAACCATTTGTATGTCACTAAATATCTTAACAGTGCTGCTACTCAATAAAATAATCATGCATATAACCATTTGTATGTCACTAAATAGTGTAATAGTGCTGATACTCAATAAAATTATCATGCATATAACCATATGTACGTCACTAAATATCGTACTAGTGCTGATACACTGTAAAATTATCATGCATATAACCATTTGTATGTCACTAAATATCGTAATAGTGCTAATACTTCATAAAATTATCATGCATATTACCATTTGTATGTCACTAAATAGTGTAATAGTTCTGATACTCAATAAAATTATCATGCATATAACCATTTTTGTGTCACTAAATATCGTAATAGTGCTGATACTCAATAAAATTATCAAACATATTACCATTTGTATGTCAGTAAATAGTGTAATAGTCCTGATACTCAATAAAATTATCATGCATATAACCATTTGCACGTCACTAAATATCGTAATAGTGCTGATAAACTGTAAAATTATCATGCATATAACCATTTGTATGTCACTAAATATGGTAATAGTGCTGATACTCAATAAAATTATCATGCATATAACCATTTGTATGTCACTAAATAGTGTAATTGTGCTGATACTCAATAAACTTATCATTCATATAACCATTTGTGTGTCACTAAATATCGTAATAATGCTGATACTCAATAAAATTATCATGCATATAACAATTAGTATGTCACTAAATATCGTAATAGTGCTGATACTCAATAAAATTATCATGCATATAACCATTTGTATGTCACAAAATATCGTAATAGTGCTGATATCAACTCAATAAAATTATCATGCATATAACCATTTGTATGTCACTAAATATCGTAATAGTGCTGATACTCAATAAACTTATCATGCATATAACCATTTGTATGTCACTAAATATCGTAATAGTGCTGATACTCAATAAAATTATCATGCATATAACCATTTGTATGTCACTAAATAGTTTTATAGTGCTGATAATCATTAAAATTATCATGCATATAACCATTTGTACGTCACTAAATATCGTACTAGTGCTGATACACTGTAAAATTATCATGCATATAACCATTTGTATGTCACTTAATATCGTAATAGTGCTGATACTCAATAAATTTATCATGCATATAACCATTTGTATGTCACTAAATATCGTAATAGTGCTTACTCAATAAAATTATCATGCATATAACCATTTGTATGTCACTAAATAGTGTAATAGTGCTGATTCTCAAAAAAATTATCATGCATATAACCATTTTTATGTCACTAAATATCGTAATAGTGCTGATACTCAATAACATTATCATGCATATAACCATTTTTATGTCACTAAATATCGTAATAGTGCTGATTCTCAATAAAATTATCATGCATATTACCATTTGTATCTCACTAAATGGTGTAATAGTTCTGATACTCAATAAAATTATCATGCATATAACTATTTGTATGTCACTAAATAGTGTAATTGTGCTGATACTCAAAAAACTTATCATTCATATAACTATTTGTGTGTCACTAAATATCGTAATAGTGCTGATACTCAATAAAATTATCATGCATATAACCATTTGTATGTCACTAAATATCATAATAGTGCTGATACTCAATAAAATTATCATGCATATAACCATTTGTATGTCAATAAATATCGTAATAGTGCTGATACTCAATAAAATTATCATGCATATAACTATTTGTATGTCACTAAATAGTGTAATTGTGCTGATACTCAATAAACTTATCATTCATATAACTATTTGTGTGTCACTAAATATCGTAATAGTGCTGATACTCAATAAAATTATCATGCATATAACCATTTGTATGTCACTAAATATCGTAATAGTGCTGATACTCAATAAAATTATCATGCATATAACCATTTGTATGTCACTAAATATCGTAATAGTGCTGATACTCAATAAAATTATCATGCATATAACCATTTGTATGTCACTAAATATCGTAATAGTGCTCATACTCAATAAATTTATCATGCATATAACCATTTGTATGTCACTTAATATCGTAATAGTGCTGATACTCAATAAAATTATCATGCATATAACCATTTGTATGTCACTAAATATCGTAATAGTGCTTACTCAATAAAATTATCATGCATATAACCATTTGTATGTCACTCAATAGTGTAATAGTGCTAATACTTCATAAAATTATCATGCATATTACCATTTGTATGTCACTAAATAGTGTAATAGTTCTGATACTCAATAAAATTATCATGCATATTACCATTTGTATGTCACTAAATAGTGTAATAGTGCTGATACTCAATAAAATTATCATGCATATAACCATTTGTACGTCACTAAATATCGTAATAGTGCTGATAAACTGTAAAATTATCATGCATATAACCATTTGTATGTCACTAAATATCGTAATAGTGCTGATACACTGTAAAATTATCATGCATATAACCATTTGTATGTCACTAAATATCGTAATAGTGCTGAGACTCAATAAAATTATCATGCATATAACCATTTGTATGTCACCAAATAGTGTAATAGTGCTGATACTCAATAAAATTGTCATGCATATAACCATTTGTATGTCACTAAATATCGTAATAGTGCTGATACTCAATAAAATTATCATGCATATAACCATTTCTATGTCAATAAATATCGTAATAGTGCTGATACTCAATAAAATTATCATGCATATAACCATTTGTATGTCACTAAATAGAGTAATAGTGCTGATACTCAATAAAATTATCATGCATATAACCATTTGTATGTCACTAAATATCGTAATAGTGCTGATGCTCAATAAAATTATCATGCATATAACCATTTGTATGTCACTAAATATCGTAATAGTGCTTGCTCAATAAAATTATCATGCATATAACCATTTGTATGTCACTAAATAGTGTAATAGTGCTGATTCTCAATAAAATTATCATGCATATAACCATTTTTATGTCACTAAATATCATAATAGTGCTGATACTCAATAACATTATCATGCATATAACCATTTTTATGTCACTAAATATCGTAATAGTGCTGATACTCAATAAAATTATCATGCATATTACCATTTGTATGTCACTAAATGGTGTAATAGTTCTGATACTCAATAAAATTATCATGCATATAACTATTTGTGTCACTAAATATCGTAATAGTGCTGATACTCAATAATATTATCATGCATATAACCATTTGTATGTCACTAAATATCATAATAGTGCTGATACTCAATAAAATTATCATGCATATAACCATTTGTATGTCACAAAATATCGTAATAGTGCTGATACTCAATAAAATTATCATGCATATTACCATTTGTATCTCACTAAATGGTGTAATAGTTCTGATACTCAATAAAATTATCATGCATATAACTATTTGTGTCACTAAATATCGTAATAGTGCTGATACTCAATAATATTATCATGCATATAACCATTTGTATGTCACTAAATATCATAATAGTGCTGATACTCAATAAAATTATCATGCATATAACCATTTGTATGTCACAAAATATCGTAATAGTGCTGATACTCAATAAAATTATCATGCATATAACCATTTGTATGTCACTAAATATCGTAACAGTGCTGCTTCTCAATAAAATAATCATGCATATAACCATTTGTATGTCACTAAATAGTGTAATAGTGCTGATACTCAATAAAATCATCATGCATATAACCATATGTACGTCACTAAATATCGTACTAGTGCTGATACACTGTAAAATTATCATGCATATAACCATTTGTATGTCACTAAATATCGTAATAGTGCTAATACTTCATAAAATTATCATGCATATTACCATTTGTATGTCACTAAATAGTGTAATAGTTCTGATACTCAATAAAATTATCATGCATATAACCATTTGTACGTCACTAAATATCGTAATAGTGCTGATACACTCTTAAATTATCATGCATATAACCATTTTTGTGTCACTAAATATCGTAATAGTGCTGATACTCAATAAAATTATCATGCATATTACCATTTGTATGTCAGTAAATAGTGTAATAGTCCTGATACTCAATAAAATTATCATGCATATAACCATTTGCACGTCACTAAATATCGTAATAGTGCTGATAAACTGTAAAATTATCATGCATATAACCATTTGTATGTCACTAAATATCGTAATAGTGCTGATACTCAATAAAATTATCATGCATATAACCATTTGTATGTCACTAAATAGTGTAATTGTGCTGATACTCAATAAACTTATCATTCATATAACCATTAGTGTGTCACTAAATATCGTAATAATGCTGATACTCAATAAAATTATCATGCATATAACAATTAGTATGTCACTAAATATCGTAATAGTGCTGATACTCAATAAAATTATCATGCATATAACCATTTGTATGTCACAAAATATCGTAATAGTGCTGATATCAACTCAATAAAATTATCATGCATATAACCATTTGTATGTCACTAAATATCGTAATAGTGCTGATACTCAATAAACTTATCATGCATATAACCATTTGTATGTCACTAAATATCGTAATAGTGCTGATACTCAATAAAATTATCATGCATATAACCATTTGTATGTCACTAAATAGTTTTATAGTGCTGATAATCATTAAAATTATCATGCATATAACCATTTGTACGTCACTAAATATCGTACTAGTGCTGATACACTGTAAAATTATCATGCATATAACCATTTGTATGTCACTTAATATCGTAATAGTGCTGATACTCAATAAATTTATCATGCATATAACCATTTGTATGTCACTAAATATCGTAATAGTGCTTACTCAATAAAATTATCATGCATATAACCATTTGTATGTCACTAAATAGTGTAATAGTGCTGATTCTCAAAAAAATTATCATGCATATAACCATTTTTATGTCACTAAATATCGTAATAGTGCTGATACTCAATAACATTATCATGCATATAACCATTTTTATGTCACTAAATATCGTAATAGTGCTGATTCTCAATAAAATTATCATGCATATTACCATTTGTATCTCACTAAATGGTGTAATAGTTCTGATACTCAATAAAATTATCATGCATATAACTATTTGTATGTCACTAAATAGTGTAATTGTGCTGATACTCAAAAAACTTATCATTCATATAACTATTTGTGTGTCACTAAATATCGTAATAGTGCTGATACTCAATAAAATTATCATGCATATAACCATTTGTATGTCACTAAATATCATAATAGTGCTGATACTCAATAAAATTATCATGCATATAACCATTTGTATGTCAATAAATATCGTAATAGTGCTGATACTCAATAAAATTATCATGCATATAACTATTTGTATGTCACTAAATAGTGTAATTGTGCTGATACTCAATAAACTTATCATTCATATAACTATTTGTGTGTCACTAAATATCGTAATAGTGCTGATACTCAATAAAATTATCATGCATATAACCATTTGTATGTCACTAAATATCGTAATAGTGCTGATACTCAATAAAATTATCATGCATATAACCATTTGTATGTCACTAAATATCGTAATAGTGCTGATACTCAATAAAATTATCATGCATATAACCATTTGTATGTCACTAAATATCGTAATAGTGCTCATACTCAATAAATTTATCATGCATATAACCATTTGTATGTCACTTAATATCGTAATAGTGCTGATACTCAATAAAATTATCATGCATATAACCATTTGTATGTCACTAAATATCGTAATAGTGCTTACTCAATAAAATTATCATGCATATAACCATTTGTATGTCACTCAATAGTGTAATAGTGCTAATACTTCATAAAATTATCATGCATATTACCATTTGTATGTCACTAAATAGTGTAATAGTTCTGATACTCAATAAAATTATCATGCATATTACCATTTGTATGTCACTAAATAGTGTAATAGTGCTGATACTCAATAAAATTATCATGCATATAACCATTTGTACGTCACTAAATATCGTAATAGTGCTGATAAACTGTAAAATTATCATGCATATAACCATTTGTATGTCACTAAATATCGTAATAGTGCTGATACACTGTAAAATTATCATGCATATAACCATTTGTATGTCACTAAATATCGTAATAGTGCTGAGACTCAATAAAATTATCATGCATATAACCATTTGTATGTCACCAAATAGTGTAATAGTGCTGATACTCAATAAAATTGTCATGCATATAACCATTTGTATGTCACTAAATATCGTAATAGTGCTGATACTCAATAAAATTATCATGCATATAACCATTTCTATGTCAATAAATATCGTAATAGTGCTGATACTCAATAAAATTATCATGCATATAACCATTTGTATGTCACTAAATAGAGTAATAGTGCTGATACTCAATAAAATTATCATGCATATAACCATTTGTATGTCACTAAATATCGTAATAGTGCTGATGCTCAATAAAATTATCATGCATATAACCATTTGTATGTCACTAAATATCGTAATAGTGCTTGCTCAATAAAATTATCATGCATATAACCATTTGTATGTCACTAAATAGTGTAATAGTGCTGATTCTCAATAAAATTATCATGCATATAACCATTTTTATGTCACTAAATATCATAATAGTGCTGATACTCAATAACATTATCATGCATATAACCATTTTTATGTCACTAAATATCGTAATAGTGCTGATACTCAATAAAATTATCATGCATATTACCATTTGTATGTCACTAAATGGTGTAATAGTTCTGATACTCAATAAAATTATCATGCATATAACTATTTGTGTCACTAAATATCGTAATAGTGCTGATACTCAATAATATTATCATGCATATAACCATTTGTATGTCACTAAATATCATAATAGTGCTGATACTCAATAAAATTATCATGCATATAACCATTTGTATGTCACAAAATATCGTAATAGTGCTGATACTCAATAAAATTATCATGCATATTACCATTTGTATCTCACTAAATGGTGTAATAGTTCTGATACTCAATAAAATTATCATGCATATAACTATTTGTGTCACTAAATATCGTAATAGTGCTGATACTCAATAATATTATCATGCATATAACCATTTGTATGTCACTAAATATCATAATAGTGCTGATACTCAATAAAATTATCATGCATATAACCATTTGTATGTCACAAAATATCGTAATAGTGCTGATACTCAATAAAATTATCATGCATATTACCATTTGTATGTCACTAAATGGTGTAATAGTTCTGATACTCAATAAACTTATCATTCATATAACTATTTGTGTCACTAAATATCGTAATAGTGCTGATACTCAATAATATTATCATGCATATAACCATATGTACGTCACTAAATATCGTACTAGTGCTGATACACTGTAAAATTATCATGCATATAACCATTTGTATGTCACTAAATATCGTAATAGTGCTAATACTTCATAAAATTATCATGCATATTACCATTTGTATGTCACTAAATAGTGTAATAGTTCTGATACTCAATAAAATTATCATGCATATAACCATTTGTACGTCACTAAATATCGTAATAGTGCTGATACACTCTTAAATTATCATGCATATAACCATTTTTGTGTCACTAAATATCGTAATAGTGCTGATACTCAATAAAATTATCATGCATATTACCATTTGTATGACAGTAAATAGTGTAATAGTCCTGATACTCAATAAAATTATCATGCATATAACCATTTGCACGTCACTAAATATCGTAATAGTGCTGATAAACTGTAAAATTATCATGCATATAACCATTTGTATGTCACTAAATATCGTAATAGTGCTGATACTCAATAAAATTATCATGCATATAACCATTTGTATGTCACTAAATAGTGTAATTGTGCTGATACTCAATAAACTTATCATTCATATAACCATTAGTGTGTCACTAAATATCGTAATAATGCTGATACTCAATAAAATTATCATGCATATAACAATTAGTATGTCACTAAATATCGTAATAGTGCTGATACTCAATAAAATTATCATGCATATAACCATTTGTATGTCACAAAATATTGTAATAGTGCTGATATCAACTCAATAAAATTATCATGCATATAACCATTTGTATGTCACTAAATATCGTAATAGTGCTGATACTCACTAAAATTATCATGCTTATAACCATTTGTATGTCACTAAATATCGTAATAGTGCTGATACACTGTAAAATTATCATGCATTTAACCATTTGTATGTCACTAAATATCGTAATAGTGCTGAGACTCAATAAAATTATCATGCATATAACCATTTGTATGTCACCAAATAGTGTAATAGTGCTGATACTCAATAAAATTGTCATGCATATAACCATTTGTATGTCACTAAATATCGTAATAGTGCTGATACTCAATAAAATTATCATGCATATAACCATTTCTATGTCAATAAATATCGTAATTGTGCTGATACTCAATAAAATTATCATGCATATAACCATTTGTATGTCACTAAATAGAGTAATAGTGCTGATACTCAATAAAATTATCATGCATATAACCATTTGTATGTCACTAAATATCGTAATAGTGCTGATACTCAATAAAATTATCATGCATATAACCATTTGTATGTCACTAAATATCGTAATAGTGCTTGCTCAATAAAATTATCATGCATATAACCATTTGTATGTCACTAAATAGTGTAATAGTGCTGATTCTCAATAAAATTATCATGCATATAACCATTTTTATGTCACTAAATATCATAATAGTGCTGATACTCAATAACATTATCATGCATATAACCATTTTTATGTCACTAAATATCGTAATAGTGCTGATACTCAATAAAATTATCATGCATATTACCATTTGTATGTCACTAAATGGTGTAATAGTTCTGATACTCAATAAAATTATCATGCATATAACTATTTGTATGTCACTAAATAGTGTAATTGTGCTGATACTCAATAAACTTATCATTCATATAACTATTTGTGTGTCACTAAATATCGTAATAGTGCTGATACTCAATAAAATTATCATGCATATAACCATTTGTATGTCACTAAATATCATAATAGTGCTGATACTCAATAAAATTATCATGCATATAACCATTTGTATGTCACAAAATATCGTAATAGTGCTGATACTCAATAGAATTATCATGCATAAAACCATTTGTATGTCACTAAATATCGTAACAGTGCTGCTACTCAATAAAATAATCATGCATATAACTATTTGTATGTCACTAAATAGTGTAATAGTGCTGATACTCAATAAAATCATCATGCATATAACCATATGTACGTCACTAAATATCGTACTAGTGCTGATACACTGTAAAATTATCATGCATATAACCATTTGTATGTCACTAAATATCGTAATAGTGCTAATACTTCATAAAATTATCATGCATATTACCATTTGTATGTCACTAAATAGTGTAATAGTTCTGATACTCAATAAAATTATCATGCATATAACCATTTGTACGTCACTAAATATCGTAATAGTGCTGATACACTCTTAAATTATCATGCATATAACCATTTTTGTGTCACTAAATATCGTAATAGTGCTGATACTCAATAAAATTATCATGCATATTACCATTTGTATGTCAGTAAATAGTGTAATAGTCCTGATACTCAATAAAATTATCATGCATATAACCATTTGCACGTCACTAAATATCGTAATAGTGCTGATAAACTGTAAAATTATCATGCATATAACCATTTGTATGTCACTAAATATCGTAATAGTGCTGATACTCAATAAAATTATCATGCATATAACCATTTGTATGTCACTAAATAGTGTAATTGTGCTGATACTCAATAAACTTATCATTCATATAACCATTAGTGTGTCACTAAATATCGTAATAATGCTGATACTCAATAAAATTATCATGCATATAACAATTAGTATGTCACTAAATATCGTAATAGTGCTGATACTCAATAAAATTATCATGCATATAACCATTTGTATGTCACAAAATATCGTAATAGTGCTGATATCAACTCAATAAAATTATCATGCATATAACCATTTGTATGTCACTAAATATCGTAATAGTGCTGATACTCAATAAACTTATCATGCATATAACCATTTGTATGTCACTAAATATCGTAATAGTGCTGATACACTGTAAAATTGTCATGCATATAACCATTTGTATGTCACTTAATATCGTAATAGTGCTGATACTCAATAAAATTATCATGCATATAACCATTTGTATGTCACTAAATATCGTAATAGTGCTTACTCAATAAAATTATCATGCATATAACCATTTGTATGTCACTAAATAGTGTAACAGTGCTGATTCTCAAAAAAATTATCATGCATATAACCATTTTTATGTCACTAAATATCGTAATAGTGCTGATACTCAATAACATTATCATGCATATAACCATTTTTATGTCACTAAATATCGTAATAGTGCTGATTCTCAATAAAATTATCATGCATATTACCATTTGTATCTCACTAAATGGTGTAATAGTTCTGATACTCAATAAAATTATCATGCATATAACTATTTGTATGTCACTAAATAGTGTAATTGTGCTGATGCTCAATAAACTTATCATTCATATAAGTATTTGTGTGTCACTAAATATCGTAATAGTGCTGATACTCAATAAAATTATCATGCATATAACCATTTGTATGTCACTAAATATCATAATAGTGCTGATACTCAATAAAATTATCATGCATATAACCATTTGTATGTCAATAAATATCGTAATAGTGCTGATACTCAATAAAATTATCATGCATATAACTATTTGTATGTCACTTAATAGTGTAATTGTGCTGATACTCAATAAACTTATCATTCATATAACTATTTGTGTGTCACTAAATATCGTAATAGTGCTGATACTCAAGAAAATTATGCATATAACCATTTGTATGTCACTAAATATCGTAATAGTGCTGATACTCAATAAAATTATCATGCATATAACCATTTGTATGTCAATAAATATCGTAATAGTGCTGATACTCAATAAAATTATCATGCATATAACCATTTGTATGTCACTAAATATCGTAATAGTGCTGATACTCAATAAATTTATCATGCATATAACCATTTGTATGTCACTTAATATCGTAATAGTGCTGATACTCAATAAAATTATCATGCATATAACCATTTGTATGTCACTAAATATCGTAATAGTGCTTACTCAATAAAATTATCATGCATATAACCATTTGTATGTCACTCAATAGTGTAATAGTGCTGATTCTCAATAACATTATCATGCATATAACCATTTTTATGTCACTAAATATCGTAATAGTGCTGATACTCAATAACATTATCATGCATATAACCATTTTTATGTCACTAAATATCGTAATATTGCTGATACTCAATAAAATTATCATGCATATTACCATTTGTATGTCACTAAATGGTGTAATAGTTCTGATACTCAATAAAATTATCATGCATATAACTATTTGTATGTCACTAAATAGTGTAATTGTGCTGATACTCAATAAACTTATCATTCATATAACTATTTGTGTGTCACTAAATATCGTAATAGTGCTGATACTCAATAAAATTATCATGCATATAACCATTTGTATGTCACTAAATATCATAATAGTGCTGATACTCAATAAAATTATCATGCATATAACCATTTGTATGTCACAAAATATCGTAATAATGCTGATACTCAATAAAATTATCATGCATATAACCATTTGTATGTCACTAAATATCGTAATAGTGCTGCTACTCAATAAAATCATCATGCATATAACCATTTGTATGTCACTAAATAGTGTAATAGTGCTGATACTCAATAAAATTATCATGCATATAACCATATGTACGTCACTAAATATCGTACTAGTGCTGATACACTGTAAAATTATCATGCATATAACCATTTGTATGTCACTAAATATCGTAATAGTGCTAATACTTCATAAAATTATCATGCATATTACCATTTGTATGTCACTAAATGGTGTAATAGTTCTGATACTCAATAAAATTATCATTCATATAACCATTTGTACGTCACTAAATATCGTAATAGTGCTGATACACTCTTAAATTATCATGCATATAACCATTTTTGTGTCACTAAATATCATAATAGTGCTGATACTCAATAAAATTATCATACATATTACCATTTGTATGTCAGTAAATAGTGTAATAGTCCTGATACTCAATAAAATTATCATGCATATAACCATTTGCACGTCACTAAATATCGTAATAGTGCTGATAAACTGTAAAATTATCATGCATATAACCATTTGTATGTCACTAAATATCGTAATAGTGTTGATACTCAATAAAATTATCATGCATATAACCATTTGTATGTCACTAAATAGTGTAATTGTGCTGATACTCAATAAACTTATCATTCATATAACCATTTGTGTGTCACTAAATATCGTAATAATGCTGATACTCATTAAAATTATCATGCATATAACAATTTGTATGTCACTAAATATCGTAATAGTGCTGATACTCAATAAAATTATCATGCATATAACCATTTGTATGTCACTAAATATCGTAATAGTGCTGATACTCAATAAAATTATCATGCATATAACCATTTGTATGTCACTAAATAGTTTTATAGTGCTGATAATCATTAAAATTATCATGAATCTAACCATTTGTACGTCACTAAATATCGTACTAGTGCTGATACACTGTAAAATTATCATGCATATAACCATTTGTATGTCACTAAATATCGTAATAGTGCTGATGCACTGTAAAATTGTCATGCATATAACCATTTGTATGTCACTAAATATCGTAATAGTGCTGATACTCAATGAAATTATCATGCATATAACCATTTGTATGTCACTAAATATCGTATTAGTGCTTACTCAATAAAATTATCATGCATATTACCATTTGTATGTCACTAAATGGTGTAATAGTTCTGATGCTCAATAAAATTATCATTCATATAACTATTTGTATGTCACTAAATATCGTAATAGTGCTGATACTCAAGAAAATTATGCATATAACCATTTGTATGTCACTAAATATCGTCATAGTGCTGATACTCAATAAAATTATCATGCATATAACCATTTGTATGTCAATAAATATCGTAATAGTGCTGATACTCAATAAAATTATCATGCATATAACCATTTGTATGTCACTAAATATCGTAATAGTGCTGATACTCAATAAATTTATCATGCATATAACCATTTGTATGTCACTTAATATCGTAATAGTGCTGATACTCAATAAAATTATCATGCATATAACCATTTGTATGTCACTAAATATCGTAATAGTGCTTACTCAATAAAATTATCATGCATATAACCATTTGTATGTCACTCAATAGTGTAATAGTGCTGATTCTCAATAAAATTATCATGCATATAACCATTTTTATGTCACTAAATATCGTAATAGTGCTGATACTCAATAACATTATCATGCATATAACCATTTTTATGTCACTAAATATCGTAATAGTGCTGATACTCAATAAAATTATCATGCATATTACCATTTGTATGTCACTAAATGGTGTAATAGTTCTGATACTCAATAAAATTATCATGCATATAACTATTTGTATGTCACTAAATAGTGTAATTGTGCTGATACTCAATAAACTTATCATTCATATAACTATTTGTGTGTTACTAAATATCGTAATAGTGCTGATACTCAATAAAATTATCATGCATATAACCATTTGTATGTCACTAAATATCATAATAGTGCTGATATTCAATAAAATTATCATGCATATAACCATTTGTATGTCACAAAATATCGTAATAGTGCTGATACTCAATAAAATTATCATGCATATAACCATTTGTATGTCACTAAATATCGTAATCGTGCTGCTACTCAATAAAATCATCATGCATATAACCATTTGTATGTCACTTAATATCGTAATAGTGCTGATACTCAATAAAATTATCATGCATATAACCATTTGTATGTCACTAAATATCGTAATAGTGCTTACTCAATAAAATTATCATGCATATAACCATTTGTATGTCACTCAATAGTGTAATAGTGCTGATTCTCAATAAAATTATCATGCATATAACCATTTTTATGTCACTAAATATCGTAATAGTGCTGATACTCAATAACATTATCATGCATATAACCATTTTTATGTCACTAAATATCGTAATAGTGCTGATACTCAATAACATTATCATGCATATAACCATTTTTATGTCACTAAATATCGTAATAGTGCTGATACTCAATAAAATTATCATGCATATTACCATTTATATGTCACTAAATGGTGTAATAGTTCTGATACTCAATAAAATTATCATGCATATAACTATTTGTATGTCACTAAATAGTGTAATAGTCCTGATACTCAATAAAATTATGATGCATATAACCATTTGCACGTCACTAAATATCGTAATAGTGCTGATAAACTGTAAAATTATCATGCATATAACCATTTGTATGTCACTAAATATCGTAATAGTGCTGATACTCAATAAAATTATCATGCATATAACCATTTGTATGTCACTAAATATCGTAATAGTGCTGATACTCAATAAAATTAT
The DNA here is from genome assembly GCA_029339505.1 of Unio delphinus. Lineage (NCBI taxonomy): Eukaryota > Metazoa > Mollusca > Bivalvia > Unionida > Unionidae > Unio > Unio delphinus. The sequence continues at coordinate 24,872,542 of JAQISU010000055.1, forward strand.
CATGCATATAACCATTTGTATGTCACTAAATAGTGTAATTGTGCTGATACTCAATAAACTTATCATTCATATAACCATTTGTGTGTCACTAAATATCGTAATAATGCTGATACTCATTAAAATTATCATGCATATAACAATTTGTATGTCACTAAATATCGTAATAGTGCTGATACTCAATAAAATTATTATGCATATAACCATGTGTATGTCACAAAATATCGTAATAGTGCTGATATCAACTCAATAAAATTATCATGCATATAACCATTTGTATGTCACTAAATATCGTAATAGTGCTGATACTCAATAAACTTATCATGCATATAACCATTTGTATGTCACTAAATATCGTAATAGTGCTGATACTCAATAAAATTATCATGCATATAACCATTTGTATGTCACTAAATAGTTTTATAGTGCTGATAATCATTAAAATTATCATGCATCTAACCATTTGTACGTCACTAAATATCGTACTAGTGCTGATACACTGTAAAATTATCATGCATATAACCATTTGTATGTCACTAAATATCGTAATAGTGCTGATGCACTGTAAAATTGTCATGCATATAACCATTTGTATGTCACTAAATATCGTAATAGTGCTGATACTCAATGAAATTATCATGCATATAACCATTTGTATGTCACTAAATATCGTATTAGTGCTTACTCAATAAAATTATCATGCATATTACCATTTGTATGTCACTAAATGGTGTAATAGTTCTGATGCTCAATAAAATTATCATTCATATAACTATTTGTATGTCACTAAATAGTGTAATTGTGCTGATACTCAATAAACTTATCATTCATATAACTATTTGTGTGTCACTAAATATCGTAATAGTGCTGATACTCAATAAAATTATCATGCATATAACCATTTGTATGTCACTAAATATCATAATAGTGCTGATTCTCAAGAAAATTATCATCCATGTAACCATTTGTATGTCACAAAATATCGTAATAGTGCTGATACTCAATAAAATTATCATGCATATAACTATTTGTATGTCACTAAATAGTGTAATTGTGCTGATACTCAATAAACTTATCATTCATATAACTATTTGTGTGTCACTAAATATCGTAATAGTGCTGATACTCAATAAAATTATCATGCATATAACCATTTGTATGTCACTAAATATAATAGTGCTGATACTCAATAAAATTATCATGCATGTAACCATTTGTATGTCACAAAATATCATAATAGTGCTGATACTCAATAAAATTATCATGCATATAACTATTTGTATGTCACTAGATATCGTAATAGTGCTGCTACTCAATAAAATTATCATGCATATAACCATTTGTATGTCACAAAATATCGTAATAGTGCTGATACTCAATAAAATTATCATGCATATAACCATTTGTACGTCACTAAATATCGTAATAGTGCTGCTACTCAATAAAATAATCATGCATGTAACCATTTGTATGTCACTAAATAGTGTAATAGTGCTGATACTCAATAAAATTATCATGCATATAACCATTTGTACGTCACTAAATATCGTACTAGTGCTGATACACTGTAAAATTATCATGCATATAACCATTTGTATGTCACTAAATATCGTAATAGTGCTAATACTTCATAAAATTATCATGCATATTACCATTTGTATGTCACTAAATAGTGTAATAGTTCTGATACTCAATAAAATTATCATGCATATAACCATTTGTACGTCACTAAATATCGTAATAGTGCTGATACACTCTTAAATTATCATGCATATAACCATTTTTGTGTCACTAAATATCGTAATAGTGCTGATACTCAATAAAATTATCATACATATTACCATTTGTATGTCAGTAAATAGTGTAATAGTCCTGATACTCAATAAAATTATCATGCATATAACCATTTGCACGTCACTAAATATCGTAATAGTGCTGATAAACTGTAAAATTATCATGCATATAACCATTTGTATGTCACTAAATATCGTAATTGTGCTGATACTCAATAAAATTATCATGCATATAACCATTTGTATGTCACTAAATAGTGTAATAGTGCTGATACTCAATAAAATTTTCATGCATATAACCATTTGTATGTCACTAAATATCGTAATAGTGCTGATGCTCAATAAAATTATCATGCATATAACCATTTGTATGTCACTAAATATCGTAATAGTGCTGATACTCAATAAAATTATCATGCATGTAACCATTTTTATGTCACTAAATAGTGTAATAGTGCTGATACTCAATAAAATTATAATGCATATAACTATTTGTATGTCACTAAATAGTGTAATAGTGCTGATACTCAATAAAATTATCATGCATATTACCATTTATATGTCACTAAATATCGTAATAGTGCTGATTCTCATTAAAATTATCATGCATATTACCATTTGTATGTCACTAAATATCGTAATAGTGCTGATTCTCAATAAAATTATCATGCATATAACCATTTTTATGTCACTAAATAGTGTAATAGTGCTGATGCTCAATAAAATTATCATGCATATTACCATTTGTATGTCACTAAATAGTGTAATAGTGCTGATACTCAATAAAATTATCATGCATATAACTATTTGTATGTCAGTAAATAGTGTAATTGAGCTGATACTCAATAAACTTATCATTCATATAACCATTTGTGTGTCACTAAATATCGTAATAGTGCTGATACTCAATAAAATTATCATGCATATAACAATTTGTATGTCACTAAATATCATAATAGTGCTGATACTCAATAAAATTATCATGCATATAACCATTTGTATGTCACAAAATATCGTAATAGTGCTGATACTCAATAAAATTATCATGCATATAACCATTTGTATGTCACTAAATATCGTAATAGTGCTGATACTCAATAAAATAATCATGCATATAACCATTTGTTTGTCACTAAATAGTGTAATAGTTCTAATACTCAATAAAATTATCATGCATATAACCATTTGTATGTCACTAAATATCGTAATAGTGCTGATACACTGTAAAATTATCATGCATATAACCATTTGTATGTCACTAAATATCGTAATAGTGCTGATACTCTATAAAATTATCATGCATATAACCATTTGTATGTCACTAAATATCGTAATAGTGCTGATACTCAATAAAATTATCATGCATATAACCATTTGTATGTCACTAAATATCGTAATAGTGCTGATACTCAATAAAATTATCATGCATATAACCATTTGTATGTCACTAAATAGTGTAATAGTGCTGATAATCATTAAAATTATCATGCATATAACCATTTGTACGTCACTAAATATCGTACTAGTGCTGATACACTGTAAAACTATCATGCATATAATCTTTTGTATGTCACTAAATATCGTAATAGTGCTGATACTTCATAAAATTATCATGCATATTACCATTTGTATGTCACTAAATGGTGTAATAGTTCTGATACTCAATAAAATTATCATGCATATAACCATTTGTACGTCACTAAATATCGTAATAGTGCTGATACACTCTTAAATTATCATGCATATAACCATTTGTATGTCACTAAATATCGTAATAGTGCTGATACACTGTAAAATTATCATGCATATAACCATTTGTATGTCACTAAATATCGTAATAGTGCTGATACTCAATAAAATTATCATCCATATAACCATTTGTACGTCACTAAATATCGTAATAGTGCTGATACTCAATAAAATTATCATGCATATAACCATTTGTATGTCACTAAATAGTGTAATTGTGCTGATACTCAATAAACTTATCATTCATATAACCATTTGTATGTCACTAAATATCATAATAGTGCTGATACTCAATAAAATTATCATGCATATAACCATTTGTATGTCACTAAATATCGTAATAGTGCTGATACTCAATAAAATTATCATTCATATAACCATTTGTATGTCACTAAATATCGTAAATGTCCTGATACTCAATTAAATTATCATGCATATTACCATTTGTATGTCACTAAATAGTGTAATAGTGCTGATACTCAATAAAATTTTCATGCATATAACCATTTGTATGTCACTAAATATCGTAATAGTGCTGATGCTCAATAAAATTATCATGCATATAACCATTTTTATGTCACTTAATATCGTAATAGTGCTGATACTCAATAAAATTATCATGCATGTAACCATTTTTATGTCACTAAATAGTGTAATAGTGCTGATACTCAATAAAATTATAATGCATATAACTATTTGTATGTCACTAAATAGTGTAATAGTGCTGATACTCAATAAAATTATCATGCATATTACCATTTGTATGTCACTGAATAGTGTAATAGTGCTGATACTCAATAAAATTATCATGCATATAACTATTCGTTTGTCAGTAAATAGTGTAATTGTGCTGATACTCAATAAACTTATCATTCATATAACCATTTGTATGTCACTAAATATCATAATAGTGCTGATACTCAATAAAATTATCATGCATATAACCATTTGTATGTCACAAAATATCGTAATAGTGCTGATACTCAATAAAATTATCATGCATATAACCATTTGTATGTCACAAAATATCGTAATAGTGCTGATACTCAATAAAATTATCATGCATATAACCATTTGTATGTCACTAAATATCGTAATAGTGCTGATACTCATTAAAATAATCATGCATATAACCATTTGTTTGTCACTAAATAGTGTAATAGTTCTAATACTCAATAAAATTATCATGCATATAACCATTTGTATGTCACTAAATATCGTAATAGTGCTGATACACTGTAAAATTATCATGCATATAACCATTTGTATGTCACTAAATATCGTAATAGTGCTGATGCTCTATAAAATTATCATGCATATAACCATTTGTATGTCACTAAATATCGTAATAGTGCTGATACTCAATAAAATTATCATGCATATAACCATTTGTATGTCACTAAATATCGTAATAGTGCTGATACTCAATAAAATTATCATGCATATAACCATTTGTATGTCACTAAATAGTGTAATAGTGCTGATAATCATTAAAATTATCATGCATATAACCATTTGTACGTCACTAAATATCGTACTAGTGCTGATACACTGTAAAACTATCATGCATATAACCATTTGTATGTCACTAAATATCGTAATAGTGCTGATATTTCATAAAATTATCATGCATATAACAATTTGTATGTCACTAAATATCGTAATAGTGCTGATACTCAATAAAATTATTATGCATATAACCATGTGTATGTCACAAAATATCGTAATAGTGCTGATATCAACTCAATAAAATTATCATGCATATAACCATTTGTATGTCACTAAATATCGTAATAGTGCTGATACTCAATAAACTTATCATGCATATAACCATTTGTATGTCACTAAATATCGTAATAGTGCTGATACTCAATAAAATTATCATGCATATAACCATTTGTATGTCAATAAATAGTTTTATAGTGCTGATAATCATTAAAATTATCATGCATCTAACCATTTGTACGTCACTAAATATCGTACTAGTGCTGATACACTGTAAAATTATCATGCATATAACCATTTGTATGTCACTAAATATCGTAATAGTGCTGATGCACTGTAAAATTGTCATGCATATAACCATTTGTATGTCACTAAATATCGTAATAGTGCAGATACTCAATGAAATTATCATGCATATAACCATTTGTATGTCACTAAATATCATATTAGTGCTTACTCAATAAAATTATCATGCATATTACCATTTGTATGTCACTAAATGGTGTAATAGTTCTGATACTCAATAAAATTATCATGCATATAACTATTTGTATGTCACTAAATAGTGTAATTGTGCTGATACTCAATAAACTTATCATTCATATAACTATTTGTGTGTTACTAAATATCTTAATAGTGCTGATACTCAAGAAAATTATGCATATAACCATTTGTATGTCACTAAATATCGTAATAGTGCTGATACTCAATAAAATTATCATCCATATAACCATTTGTACGTCACTAAATATCGTAATAGTGCTGATACTCAATAAAATTATCATGCATATAACCATTTGTATGTCACAAAATAGTGTAATTGTGCTGATACTCAATAAACTTATCATTCATATAACCATTTGTATGTCACTAAATATCGTAATAGTGCTGATACTCAATAAAATAATCATGCATATAACCATTTGTATGTCACTAAATAGTGTAATAGTTCTGATACTCAATAAAATTATCATGCATATAACCATTTGTATGTCGCTAAATATCGTAATAGTGCTGATACACTGTAAAATTATCATGCATATAACCATTTGTATGTCACTAAATATCGTAATAGTGCTGATACTCAATAAAATTATCATGCATATTACCATTTGTATGTCACTAAATAGTGTAATATTGCTTATACTCAATTAAATTATCATGTTGTGCTGATACTCAATTAACTTATCATTCATATAACCATTTGTGTGTCACTAAATATCGTAATAGTGCTGATCCTCAATAAAATTATCATGCATATAACCATTTGTATGTTACAAAATATCGTAATAGTGCTGATACTCAATAAAATTATCATGCATATTACCATTTGTATGTCACTAAATTGTGTAATATTGCTTATACTCACAAAAATTATCATGCATATAACCATTTGTATGTCACTAAATATCGTAATACTGATGCTTCTTAATAAAATTATCATGCATATAACCATTTTTATGTCACTAAATATTCTAATAGTGCTGATACTCAATAAAGTTATCATGCATATAACCATTTGTATGTCACTAAATATCGTAATAGTGCTGATACTCAATAAAATTATCATGCATATAACCATTTGTATGTCACTAAATAGTGTAATAGTGCTGATACTCAATAAAATTATCATGCATATAACCATTTGTACGTCACTAAATATCGTACTAGTGCTGATACACTGTAAAATTATCATGCATATAACCATTTGTATGTCACTAAATATCGTAATAGTGCTAATTCTTCATAAAATTATCATGCATATCCCATTTGTATGTCACTAAATAGTGTAATAGTTCTGATACTCAATAAAATTATCATGCATATAACCATTTGTACGTCACTAAATATCGTAATAGTGCTGATACACTCTTAAATTATCATGCATATAACCATTTGTGTGTCACTAAATATCGTAATAGTGCTGATACACTTTAAAATTATCATGCATATAACCATTTGTATGTCACTAAATATCGTAATAGTGCTGCTACTCAAGAAAATTATCATGCATATTACCATTTGTATGTCACTAAATAGTGTAAAAGTGCTGATACTCAATAAAATTATCATGCTTATAACCATTTGTATGTCACTAAATATCGTAATAGTGCTGATGCTCAATAAAATTATCATGCATATAACCATTTGTATGTCACTAAATATCGTAATAGTGCTGATACTCAATAAAATTATCATGCATGTAACCATTTTTATGTCACTAAATAGTGTAATAGTGCTGATACTCAATAAAATTATAATGCATATAACTATTTGTATGTCACTAAATAGTGTAATAGTGCTGATACTCAATAAAATTATCATGCATATTACCATTTATATGTCACTAAATATCGTAATAGTGCTGATTCTCATTAAAATTATCATGCATATTACCATTTGTATGTCACTAAATATCGTAATAGTGCTGATTCTCAATAAAATTATCATGCATATAACCATTTTTATGTCACTAAATAGTGTAATAGTGCTGATGCTCAATAAAATTATCATGCATATTACCATTTGTATGTCACTAAATAGTGTAATAGTGCTGATACTCAATAAAATTATCATGCATATAACTATTTGTATGTCAGTAAATAGTGTAATTGAGCTGATACTCAATAAACTTATCATTCATATAACCATTTGTGTGTCACTAAATATCGTAATAGTGCTGATACTCAATAAAATTATCATGCATATAACAATTTGTATGTCACTAAATATCATAATAGTGCTGATACTCAAAAAAATTATCATGCATATTACCATTTGTATGTCACAAAATATCGTAATAGTGCTGATACTCAATAAAATTATCATGCATATAACCATTTGTATGTCACTAAATATCGTAATAGTGCTGATACTCAATAAAATAATCATGCATATAACCATTTGTTTGTCACTAAATAGTGTAATAGTTCTAATACTCAATAAAATTATCATGCATATAACCATTTGTATGTCACTAAATATCGTAATAGTGCTGATACACTGTAAAATTATCATGCATATAACCATTTGTATGTCACTAAATATCGTAATAGTGCTGATACTCTATAAAATTATCATGCATATAACCATTTGTATGTCACTAAATATCGTAATAGTGCTGATACTCAATAAAATTATCATGCATATAACCATTTGTATGTCACTAAATATCGTAATAGTGCTGATACTCAATAAAATTATCATGCATATAACCATTTGTATGTCACTAAATAGTGTAATAGTGCTGATAATCATTAAAATTATCATGCATATAACCATTTGTACGTCACTAAATATCGTACTAGTGCTGATACACTGTAAAACTATCATGCATATAATCTTTTGTATGTCACTAAATATCGTAATAGTGCTGATACTTCATAAAATTATCATGCATATTACCATTTGTATGTCACTAAATGGTGTAATAGTTCTGATACTCAATAAAATTATCATGCATATAACCATTTGTACGTCACTAAATATCGTAATAGTGCTGATACACTCTTAAATTATCATGCATATAACCATTTGTATGTCACTAAATATCGTAATAGTGCTGATGCACTGTAAAATTATCATGCATATAACCATTTGTATGTCACTAAATATCGTAATAGTGCTGATACTCAATAAAATTATCATCCATATAACCATTTGTACGTCACTAAATATCGTAATAGTGCTGATACTCAATAAAATTATCATGCATATAACCATTTGTATGTCACTAAATAGTGTAATTGTGCTGATACTCAATAAACTTATCATTCATATAACCATTTGTATGTCACTAAATATCATAATAGTGCTGATACTCAATAAAATTATCATGCATATAACCATTTGTATGTCACTAAATATCGTAATAGTGCTGATACTCAATAAAATTATCATTCATATAACCATTTGTATGTCACTAAATATCGTAAATGTCCTGATACTCAATTAAATTATCATGCATATTACCATTTGTATGTCACTAAATAGTGTAATAGTGCTGATACTCAATAAAATTTTCATGCATATAACCATTTGTATGTCACTAAATATCGTAATAGTGCTGATGCTCAATAAAATTATCATGCATATAACCATTTTTATGTCACTAAATATCGTAATAGTGCTGATACTCAATAAAATTATCATGCATGTAACCATTTTTATGTCACTAAATAGTGTAATAGTGCTGATACTCAATAAAATTATAATGCATATAACTATTTGTATGTCACTAAATAGTGTAATAGTGCTGATACTCAATAAAATTATCATGCATATTACCATTTGTATGTCACTGAATAGTGTAATAGTGCTGATACTCAATAAAATTATCATGCATATAACTATTTGTATGTCAGTAAATAGTGTAATTGTGCTGATACTCAATAAACTTATCATTCATATAACCATTTGTATGTCACTAAATATCATAATAGTGCTGATACTCAATAAAATTATCATGCATATAACCATTTGTATGTCACAAAATATCGTAATAGTGCTGATACTCAATAAAATTATCATGCATATAACCATTTGTATGTCACAAAATATCGTAATAGTGCTGATACTCAATAAAATTATCATGCATATAACCATTTGTATGTCACTAAATATCGTAATAGTGCTGATACTCAATAAAATAATCATGCATATAACCATTTGTTTGTCACTAAATAGTGTAATAGTTCTAATACTCAATAAAATTATCATGCATATAACCATTTGTATGTCACTAAATATCGTAATAGTGCTGATACACTGTAAAATTATCATGCATATAACCATTTGTATGTCACTAAATATCGTAATAGTGCTGATGCTCTATAAAATTATCATGCATATAACCATTTGTATGTCACTAAATATCGTAATAGTGCTGATACTCAATAAAATTATCATGCATATAACCATTTGTATGTCACTAAATATCGTAATAGTGCTGATACTCAATAAAATTATCATGCATATAACCATTTGTATGTCACTAAATAGTGTAATAGTGCTGATAATCATTAAAATTATCATGCATATAACCATTTGTACGTCACTAAATATCGTACTAGTGCTGATACACTGTAAAACTATCATGCATATAACCATTTGTATGTCACTAAATATCGTAATAGTGCTGATATTTCATAAAATTATCATGCATATAACAATTTGTATGTCACTAAATATCGTAATAGTGCTGATACTCAATAAAATTATTATGCATATAACCATGTGTATGTCACAAAATATCGTAATAGTGCTGATATCAACTCAATAAAATTATCATGCATATAACCATTTGTATGTCACTAAATATCGTAATAGTGCTGATACTCAATAAACTTATCATGCATATAACCATTTGTATGTCACTAAATATCGTAATAGTGCTGATACTCAATAAAATTATCATGCATATAACCATTTGTATGTCACTAAATAGTTTTATAGTGCTGATAATCATTAAAATTATCATGCATCTAACCATTTGTACGTCACTAAATATCGTACTAGTGCTGATACACTGTAAAATTATCATGCATATAACCATTTGTATGTCACTAAATATCGTAATAGTGCTGATGCACTGTAAAATTGTCATGCATATAACCATTTGTATGTCACTAAATATCGTAATAGTGCAGATACTCAATGAAATTATCATGCATATAACCATTTGTATGTCACTAAATATCATATTAGTGCTTACTCAATAAAATTATCATGCATATTACCATTTGTATGTCACTAAATGGTGTAATAGTTCTGATACTCAATAAAATTATCATGCATATAACTATTTGTATGTCACTAAATAGTGTAATTGTGCTGATACTCAATAAACTTATCATTCATATAACTATTTGTGTGTTACTAAATATCGTAATAGTGCTGATACTCAAGAAAATTATGCATATAACCATTTGTATGTCACTAAATATCGTAATAGTGCTGATACTCAATAAAATTATCATCCATATAACCATTTGTACGTCACTAAATATCGTAATAGTGCTGATACTCAATAAAATTATCATGCATATAACCATTTGTATGTCACTAAATAGTGTAATTGTGCTGATACTCAATAAACTTATCATTCATATAACCATTTGTATGTCACTAAATATCGTAATAGTGCTGATACTCAATAAAATAATCATGCATATAACCATTTGTATGTCACTAAATAGTGTAATAGTTCTGATACTCAATAAAATTATCATGCATATAACCATTTGTATGTCGCTAAATATCGTAATAGTGCTGATACACTGTAAAATTATCATGCATATAACCATTTGTATGTCACTAAATATCGTAATAGTGCTGATACTCAATAAAATTATCATGCATATTACCATTTGTATGTCACTAAATAGTGTAATATTGCTTATACTCAATTAAATTATCATGTTGTGCTGATACTCAATTAACTTATCATTCATATAACCATTTGTGTGTCACTAAATATCGTAATAGTGCTGATCCTCAATAAAATTATCATGCATATAACCATTTGTATGTTACAAAATATCGTAATAGTGCTGATACTCAATAAAATTATCATGCATATTACCATTTGTATGTCACTAAATTGTGTAATATTGCTTATACTCACAAAAATTATCATGCATATAACCATTTGTATGTCACTAAATATCGTAATACTGATGCTTCTTAATAAAATTATCATGCATATAACCATTTTTATGTCACTAAATATTCTAATAGTGCTGATACTCAATAAAGTTATCATGCATATAACCATTTGTATGTCACTAAATATCGTAATAGTGCTGATTCTCAATAAAATTATCATGCATATAACCATTTGTATGTCACTAAATAGTGTAATAGTGCTGATACTCAATAAAATTATCATGCATATAACCATTTGTACGTCACTAAATATCGTACTAGTGCTGATACACTGTAAAATTATCATGCATATAACCATTTGTATGTCACTAAATATCGTAATAGTGCTAATTCTTCATAAAATTATCATGCATATCCCATTTGTATGTCACTAAATAGTGTAATAGTTCTGATACTCAATAAAATTATCATGCATATAACCATTTGTACGTCACTAAATATCGTAATAGTGCTGATACACTCTTAAATTATCATGCATATAACCATTTGTGTGTCACTAAATATCGTAATAGTGCTGATACACTTTAAAATTATCATGCATATAACCATTTGTATGTCACTAAATATCGTAATAGTGCTGCTACTCAAGAAAATTATCATGCATATTACCATTTGTATGTCACTAAATAGTGTAAAAGTGCTGATACTCAATAAAATTATCATGCTTATAACCATTTGTACGTCACTAAATATCGTAATAGTGCTGATAAACTGTAAAATTATCATGCATCTAACAATTTGTATGTCACTAAATATCGTAATAGTGCTGATACTCACTAAAATTATCATGCTTATAACCATTTGTATGTCACTAAATATCGTAATAGTGCTGATACTCGACAAAATTATCATGCATATAACCATTTGTATGTCACTAAATATCGTAATAGTGCTAATACTCAATAAAATTATCATGCATATAACCATTTGTATGTCACTAAATAGTGTAATAGTGCTGATACTCAATAAAATTATCATGCATATAACCATTTGTATGTCACTAAATATCGTAATAGTGCTGATACTCAATAAAATTATCATGCATATAACCATTTGTATGTCACTAAATAGTGTAATAGTGCTGATACTCAACAAAATTATCATGCATAACCATTTGTATGTCACTAAATATCGTAACAGTGCTGATACTCAATAAAATTATCATGCATATTACCATTTGTATGTCACTAAATAGTGTAATAGTGCTGATACTCAATAAAATTATCATGCATATAACCATTTGTATGTCACTAAATATCGTAATTGTACTGATACTCAATAAAATTATCATGCATATTACCATTTGTACGTCACTAAATATCGTAATAGTGCTGATAAACTGTAAAATTATCATGCATCTAACAATTTGTATGTCACTAAATATCGTAATAGTGCTGATACTCACTAAAATTATCATGCTTATAACCATTTGTATGTCACTAAATATCGTAATAGTGCTGTTACTCAATAAAATTATCATGCATATAACCATTTGTATGTCACTAAATATCGTAATAGTGCTAATACTCAATAAAATTATCATGCATATAACCATTTGTATGTCACTAAATAGTGTAATAGTGCTGATACTCAATAAAATTATCATGCATATAACCATTTGTGTGTCACTAAATATCGTAATAGTGCTGATACTCAATAAAATTTTCATGCATATAACAATTTGTATGTCACTAAATATCGTTATAGTGTATATAACCATTTGTATGTCACAAAATGTCATAATAGTGCTGATACTCAATAAATTTATCATGCATCTAACCATTTGTATGTCACTAAATATCGTAATAGTGCTGATACTCAATAAAATTATCATGCATATTACCATTTGTACGTCTCTGAATATCGTAATAGTCCTGATACTCAATAAAATTATCATGCATATAACCATTTGTATGTCACTAAATATCGTAATAGTGCTGTTACTCAATAAAATTATCATGCATATTCCCATTTGTATGTCACTAAATAGTGTAATAGTGCTGATACTCAATAAAATTATCATGCATATAACCATTTGTATGTCACTAAATATCGTAATAGTGCTGATACTCAATAAAATTATCATGCATATAACCATTTGTATGTCACTAAATATCATAATAGTGCTGATACACTGTAAAATTATCATGCATATAACCATTTGTATGTCACTAAATATCGTAATAGTCCTGATACTCAATAAAATAATCATGCATATTACCATTTGTATGTCACTAAATAGTGTAATAGTGCTGATACTCAATAAAATTATCATGCATATAACCATTTGTATGTCACTAAATATCATAATAGTGCTGATACTCAATAAAATTATCATGCATATAACAATTTGTATGTCACTAAATATCGTAATAGTGCTGATACTTAATAAAATTATCATGCATATAACCATTTGTATGTCACTAAATATCGTAATAGTGCTGATACTCATTAAAATTATCATGCATATAACCATTTGTATGTCACTAAATATCGTAATAGTGCTGATTCTCAATAAAATTATCATGCATATAACCATTTGTATGTCACTGAATATCGTAATAGTGCTGATACTCAATAAAATTATCATGCATATAACCATTTGTACGTCACTAAATATCGTAATAGTGCTGATACACTATAAAATTATCATACATATAACCATTTGTATGTCACTAAATATCGTAAAGGTGCTGCTACACTATAAAATTAGAAGTAATCAGTTCTCAGGCACTATAGTGGGGCATTATTCTTGTTTGTCCATCTGTATAGTTTTCCATTTTTTTATTTATTTTTAGTTTTCAGGCACTCTGGTTATATACTTTTGTCCATAAATAATGTTTTTCTATATTTTGTCAAGCAGTTATTATTGATAAATACTTTCTCAAACTTTAGTTTTTCATTCAGCACTATATAGCCATTATACTCTGATAAATATGTACCATATTCTTTTCGGGGCCCCGTGTGGTCTAAAACGCTGTCCGTTATGGACCACTGCCATCTCACCTCTGTCTGCGTGTGTTCGAGTCTAAGATTGTGCTTTAGACTTGTTGATGTTAAAACATTATGCCAATTTTAATTTTGTAATATTGTATAACTGATTCATGTAGTGTCTCTCTGTCTGTAAAGAACTCTTAATGGTTAGTAAAGATGATGTTTCTAAATTAAATAACACTAAATGAAACCATGCATATTTCTTTTTAGAAACACCCGCACAAGCTGGTATGATAGCAGGGGCTGTGATAGGATCAATTGCAGGTGTTGTTCTCATTATCGTGCTCATCTACTTCCTATGGTATCGTCAGAGAAGCAGTGGAGAGTCTTGTAAGTTTGATTGTCTTCTAAATGGCACGATATTTAAGTTAGTTAAACTATATGTTGGCTTGTGTAATTATTGTGTTGTAATATTTAACTGCCTAGTTCTGGCATTGTATGTTTGTGTGTGTGTGTATATATATATATATATATATATATATATATATATATATATATATATATATATATATATATATATATATACATGTATATGTATATATGTATATATATATATATATATACATGTATATGTATATATGTGTGTGTATATATATATACATATATAACTTATATATACATATATATATGTATAACTTAGTCCTCGTTTGTAAGGCTTAACTATGCAGAATGTCTTTCAGTCAACTACAACAACTCATAAACCTCTTGGTGAACATTCACTTAACTTTGTACTTAATTGCATATTATTAAGTTGACTACCTTGTGTTCATAATTTTGAGATTTTTTAAAAATATTTTAAATATTAATTTCATTATACTATCTCATTTCCCTTTCAAGCTTTTTATTTTCCTATGCAATGTAGATATCACTTTTAAACTGCTGGCTACAGCCTTACTGGTCATGTCACCTTGGCTACAGATTATCATAGGATGCAGGCAGGACATTTGTAAAACTAATATCCTTAATTTTGCTCAAAAATTGTATGTTAATCTTATGTCTGTTTTCATAAATGAAAAGTTGAAGAATATAGATTTTGTATTTTATTGTACAAAAATCGTACCGATTTGATTTTATTATAAGGACAAATGGTTTTGTTGTTGTCACATGATGATAAGATGTAATCTAATTAAAATGAATACCTGCTTTTACCAAGTAGATCTGATCAACACGATTACAAGGACATGTTCTCTTGACCTTTTGATTCATCTATCAAATTGCTGTTAAAATTTATGACTGTGAACAGCATCATGCAAAATATATCACCACTAACAGTACATATGCTGGCATTATTTGCAATGCATTTTCTAATGAGCTGTTTTTAAAAAAATGGATTAGGAATTCTAAATTCACTAGAACAAGAACTTGTGTTGGTGCCTGTGGCATTTTCGTTATGTACATCTCATTTTTAATCAGTTAGATAAGATTTAAAAATTCATGCCCAATATTAAAGTTCTAATTTGACAATTCTTATCTCTCATGTATCAAAACTTTAATTTTCACTTGTATTTCATATTTACAGATAGAACCAAAGAAGAGGGAGAAAGGTTAGTATTTAATGTCTTTTTCTATCTAGGTACAAAAAATGTATTAACCAATGATAAGTTGAGTGTTATTAATGGAAGTGAGTATTATGTTGTCCAGAATGTTGGAACTGACTAATAACTAAAACCTTTTGCTTGTCATGAACTTCATTGTATGCATTTTGATAGGTAGCTTTTAATATCTTGTCAAGTCTTCATAGTTCTGATTTGATACCTGTAATCAGAGAAATTTTATAATATATTGTAATATAGGTACAGGACCCTTTAACCTATTGCCACTTGTCAATCATTCTAATCAGATAGCATAAATAAGTAAACACACATCCAGATATGCTGCTTTTGGCAATAATGACTGGTTGGCCTGGTGTCAGGATAATGTGACTGGGTGAGACATCATGCTACATGTCTGCTGCATGATGCCTCAGTGTTAGACATCACAAAAAGTTTTACAAATACTCGTGAAGAAATCTGGGGCCCATCTGATTTTTTTTGGCACATATACATACTCATAGCAACTGTATGTTTTTCAAAAACATATGCCAAATGAAGACAGCTTATTTGAGTGTAGGAATGTTTGAGATATTGAAAGATTAGCATGTACTGTAATTTGCATTGGTTCATATTTTTACATGTGTGTACCGACATCACTAATATTTAGTCGTTGGATGTTCATCTTATGGATAAATATCCATTTGTAATTAAGCAACACAACAGTTACAATCTTTTGACCTCCATGGAAAAAGATTTGTATTCTGTATTCCACAAAAAGTGAGATATAGATTGGATGGAGTACACCAAAAATTAGGCTAGCATTCATCCATTTAGAATAATATTATAAAATACATGTATAACAGATAGATTGTAATCAACAATACGAGCACTGTGGGCATGTGACAGAACAATGTGAAAAATGACACAGCTTGCAAAAAGCACATAGATATGGGAAAAAATGAAGAGCGTCCAGCAGATTTCAGCTATGGAGTACTTAAAGCCACCTAACTAGAATCCTGCAAGCTACCATTGCTGAAGCATTGTTTATTCATTGAACATATAACCTGCCTTTCTCAGTTGGAGATCAGCAATTTGTACTAACTTATAATCAGTGTAAATAATGTTTTAGATTTTTTTAATGGATTTTCACATAATGCAGTACTGACCATCAAAGTAGATGGAGCTATTGTGATATAATTTTTCACTAATTCTGTTCACTCATTTTTATCCCTCTTTTCACTACTCGCAAGTCTGGAGAGTTGGCAGCTCTGATTATACATAGAACAATAAAATTCATCCAGAAACATTATCGGTAGAAAAGTGTCAACTTGGCAATTTGTCATTGGGCCAAAACTTGAGTACCGGTAGGTACTTTTGGTCCCTCTGACATGGTGAATAACATGTTGTGCCTTGTAGGGGTATTCATAATTGAGTGGGTATATTTTATTTACTCTCAATTACTTTTTGGTTGCATTTAACACGCCTTTTGTTTTGCATGCTATCAATCAGTCAATAATAAAATTGGATGCTCCTTTGAATAAGGCAACTGAACAGTTAGCTGTCTCTGGGCATACCATAAATGCTGACACAAAGCATAAACAGACTCTTGTCATCATACTCAACCCATGACCAAGCCTTTTTCCAGTGATCCTTTAAAGTCTACATACATTAATGTTTCTCATAATTTCTGTTGCTTTTGGATCTGGGACATCTGGAGCCCTGCAGTGCAACACATCTTGTAGCAAACAAATTCCTTGTTGTTGATCCGTGCCTTCCATCAAATCTAAACAAACTCATAGCATTAGAACATATAGTAATCCGATGTTATGTTATAGCCATAGCTGAGAACAGGCCAGTTTGTGTTTTATGAAGACCAATCTTTAACTGGTGATCTGTGTATTGTATGCTAAATTGCAACACTAGTCTCTAATTATCATTTGACTTCTACTTGCATCAGTGAACTTTTATGACTCTTATCAGATTTTTAAGGATTAAGAAGCAATTTTTCTGCAAATTAAGAAATAATGAGAAATATTAAGGTTTGACAGGCTAGTGCTGCCGACATATGACAGATCTGCTGCTATAAAAGAAAAAAATAGGTCAAGTACCTCAGGCGAATGTAATTTTTTGTACCTAATAAAATAATATTAATTCCAGATACTTTCATTGATAATCTGTTCGCTGAATCAAACATTATGCATTCTAAATAATAATAGTCCATTCCCCAGCTTAACAGATATGCTTTACATGACAGCTCAGTAACTGTGCAGTCATTAGGATATAATATGCTGCAAACCCTGTCATTTACTTGCTGATACCTCTGAACCATTGTTTGGCTTTTCTAGAATGGTTGAGGAACATTTTTATTAAACATGGTAATAATGTTTGTTAGGATAAGTCAAAGCTATATCGTAGGTGACTTCCAGAGTAGTAGTGCAGCTTCCACGGCAGCTAGATAGAAATCAAATTTTCCACTTCTCCAGAATGACTGCTATATGACATCAGACATTTTTATCATCCATAGTAAAAATGCCAGTGTATCATCTGGTCCAGCTAAAGTTACTCGAAGTATAAACATCGCAGATATCTCAGAACCTAAAACATAGGTTTGGTCATTTGTGCATCGCTGACCTTTATACATTTAGCCATGCATCAGCTACAAATGTTCAACATAAAAAAACAATTTTTGAATTTTTTTATTATTATTATCAGTTGGAGAATTAATATAAAGCTTCTTTAAATCGTATTGAAATATCAGATTGACAGAACTTGATAAATCCCTTTTTTCTTTCTTCCAGACCTGAGCCACCTCCAACAGACTATACCTATTCAATGCCAGAAAAGAAGGTAGGTCCCTTTGATATGCAAATCCTTCATTATAATGGCATGATTTTCAATATATGCTGCCATTTTTTTAAACTGCCATGAACATATTTTGTTCTTGTGAGTCAGCCCTCCCCACACACCCTACTAACCCAGTATGCACCAGAACACAAGATTTGTAAGAATTCAGATGGAAGATTTATGATAAATTAGAATTAAGTTATAACACAAGATTTGTAAGAATTCAGATGGAAGATTTATGATAAATTAGAATTAAGTTATAACGCAAGATGTGTAAGAATTCAGCAGGAAGATTTATGATAAATTAGAATTAAGTTATAACGCAAGATGTGTAAGAATTCAGCAGGAAGATTTATGATAAATTAGAATTAAGTTATAACACCAGATTTGTAAGAATTCAGATGGAAGATTTATGATAAATTAGAATTAAGTTATAACACAAGATTTGTAAGAATTCAGATGGAAGATTTATGATAAATTAGAATGAAGTTATAACACAAGATTTGTAAGAATTCAGCAGGAAGATTTATGATAAATTAGAATTAAGTTATAACACAAGATTTGTAAGAATTCAGCAGGAAGATTTATGATAAATTAGAATTAAGTTATAACACAAGATTTGTAAGAATTCAGCAGGAAGATTTATAATAAATTAGAATTAAGTTATAACACAAGATTTGTAAGAATTCAGCAGGATAACACAAGATTTGTAAGAATTCAGATGGAAAATTTATGATAAATTAGAATTAAGTTATAACACAAGATTTGTAAGAATTCAGCAGGAAGATTTATGATAAATTAGAATTAAGTTATAACACAAGATTTGTAAGAATTCAGCAGGAAGATTTATGATAAATTAGAATTAAGTTATAACACAAGATTTGTAAGAATTCAGCAGGAAGATTTATGATAAATTAGAATTAAGTTATAACACAAGATTTGTAAGAATTCAGCAGGAAGATTTATGATAAATTAGAATTAAGTTATAACACAAGATTTGTAAGAATTCAGCAGGAAGATTTATGATAAATAAAAATTAAGTTATAACAAGATTTGTAAGAATTCAGCAGGAAGATTTATGATAAATTAGAATTAAGTTATAACACAATATTTGTAAGAATTCAGCAGGAAGATTTATGATAAATTAGAATTAAGTTATAACACAATATTTGTAAGAATTCAGATGTAAGATTTATGATAAATTAGAATTAAGTTATAACACAAGATTTGTAAGAATTCAGCAGGAAGATTTATGATAAATTAGAATTAAGTTATAACACAAGATTTGTAAGAATTCAGATGGAAGATTTATAATAAATTAGAATTAAGTTATAACACAAGATTTGTAAGAATTCAGCAGGATAACACAAGATTTGTAAGAATTCAGATGGAAAATTTATGATAAATTAGAATTAAGTTATAACACAAGATTTGTAAGAATTCAGCAGGAAGATTTATGATAAATTAGAATTAAGTTATAACACAAGATTTGTAAGAATTCAGCAGGAAGATTTATGATAAATTAGAATTAAGTTATAACACAAGATTTGTAAGAATTCAGCAGGAAGATTTATGATAAATTAGAATTAAGTTATAACACAAGATTTGTAAGAATTCAGCAGGAAGATTTATGATAAATAAAAATTAAGTTATAACAAGATTTGTAAGAATTCAGCAGGAAGATTTATGATAAATTAGAATTAAGTTATAACACAATATTTGTAAGAATTCAGCAGGAAGATTTATGATAAATTAGAATTAAGTTATAACACAATATTTGTAAGAATTCAGCAGGAAGATTTATGATAAATTAGAATTAAGTTATAACACAAGATTTGTAAGAATTCAGATGGAAGATTTATGATAAATTAGAATTAAGTTATAACACAAGATTTGTAAGAATTCAGATGTAAGATTTATGATAAATTAGAATTAAGTTATAACACAAGATTTGTAAGAATTCAGCAGGATAACACAAGATTTGTAAGAATTCAGATGGAAGATTTATGATAAATTAGAATTAAGTTATAACACAAGATTTGTAAGAATTCAGCAGGAAGATTTATGATAAATTAGAATTAAGTTATAACACAAGATTTGTAAGAATTCAGATGGAAGATTTATGATAAATTAGAATTAAGTTATAACACAAGATTTGTAAGAATTCAGCAGGAAGATTTATGATAAATTAGAATTAAGTTATAACACAAGATTTGTAAGAATTCAGCAGGAAGATTTATGATAAATAAAAATTAAGTTATAACAAGATTTGTAAGAATTCAGCAGGAAGATTTATGATAAATTAGAATTAAGTTATAACACAATATTTGTAAGAATTCAGCAGGAAGATTTATGATAAATTAGAATTAAGTTATAACACAATATTTGTAAGAATTCAGATGTAAGATTTATGATAAATTAGAATTAAGTTATAACACAAGATTTGTAAGAATTCAGATGGAAGATTTATGATAAATTAGAATTAAGTTATAACACAAGATTTGTAAGAATTCAGATGGAAGATTTATGATAAATTAGAATTAAGTTATAACACAATATTTGTAAGAATTCAGATGGAAGATTTATGGTAAATTAGAATTAAGTTATAACACAAGATTTGTAAGAATTCAGCAGGAAGATTTATGATAAATTAGAATTAAGTTATAACACAAGATTTGTAAGAATTCAGCAGGAAGATTTATGATAAATTAGAATTAAGTTATAACACAATATTTGTAAGAATTCAGCAGGAAGATTTATGATAAATTAGAATTAAGTTATAACACAATATTTGTAAGAATTCAGATGTAAGATTTATGATAAATTAGAATTAAGTTATAACACAAGATTTGTAAGAATTCAGATGGAAGATTTATGATAAATTAGAATTAAGTTATAACACAAGATTTGTAAGAATTCAGATGGAAGATTTATGATAAATTAGAATTAAGTTATAACACAATATTTGTAAGAATTCAGATGGAAGATTTATGGTAAATTAGAATTAAGTTATGTTAAGAATGTAGAAACTTAATGTAATTTGATTCGGACCACATTGATCCTCCATAACTGTAATAAGCTTTCGTTTGGCCTGGGACATAGTTTGCTGCTTTTCATGTGGATTCCCTTAGCTTGAAATATGAATTTACACGTAAATATATTTGTATACACAAGTTTAAAATTTGGTGTATATTCATGGCTAAATATAAAACAACAAGCCAAGTCCAGAAATGCAGACTTCAACATTAATTTCTTACATAAACATGAGATACATACATATACAAAGCTGTGCCAGACCTATTGGAAGTGAGTCATTGGTTTCAGGACTTAAGTTTCAAGTTCTGTACATTAGTATTACTAACCCTATGATTATACTGCACCATTTTGATTTGGTTTGGGGATTTGGAAGGTTTATGGCAGAGCAGCACATTGAAGGTTATGTTGTGAAGTGTCTTTTGCATTAATGCAGCCATTATGCTTAATTTTATATGGTATATTTTAAATAATTTTAACTTTGTAACTATGCGTTTACTTTTTGTTTTTAAGAGTGTACATTGCCCAAGGTCTCACCTAAGTAGTTGAGCCTGGTATATAATGGCAGGAATCCCATCTCCTTCGAACAAAAACACATTTTAAATAGCATTATCTTCTGTGACTCACTATCAGTGCTTCAGTCGCTTCACAATAGAAAACTGGATAATCCATTGTTAGTCAATATTCCCATCAAAAACTCTTGAGATTAGTACCTCCTATAGTATAGTATACTGTTGGCTACCTAGCCATATTGGTATCAGAGGTAATGAAGAAGCTGACCGGGCTGCTAAGATGGCTCTATCCCAAGAACCATCGGATTTTAAATTATCGTTCACTGATTTTAAACCTTGTATCAAAAAGTACCTACGCCAGAAGTGGCAGGCGTCATGGAATGATGCAGTCAATAACAAACTTCATGCCATCAAACCAACCCTGGGAGAATGGACTCCTTCCTACAGAACTATCCATAGGGAGGAGGTTGTCATTGCAAGAATCAGAATCGGTCATACATACATTACCCACTCCCACATACTAAAAGGTGAAGACCCACCAGAGTGCGTTTCTTGCAATGAACCATTCACTGTTAAACACTTTATGACCGAGTGTTCCAACCTGCAACCTACGCGTGATGAATACTATAATGTACATGACATGAAAGAACTTTTTGATACTATTCAAATATCTTGCATTTTAGATTTCCTGAAGGAAGTAAATCTTTTATTTTAAAATATAACTTGTATGCCATCACCTAGAATATTTTGATCTAATGCAAATACAGCCTCTTTTTTGGGACATCTTTTCATCCAAAAACACCATTTACATCTCCCGTTGATTGGGAAGCTTCTATTTTTACTGTTACCAACATCTTACCATTTTACTTTGAACTATTTGGTTTTCTATGTCGCTGGTCGATATAAAACCTTTTAGGATTTTAATCATGTATAAGTAGAACCTATTGTATGGCACTAAATAGCCTAAGTGTGCTGGTGCGCCATTAAAAATTAATCAAACAAACCCATGTCCTTTTGGTCATGAGTCTAGTGTCTTAGCCACTGAAACACAGCTGTGATTTTAAATATGACTTGTATGAGAAATGTTTTCATCTGTTTTGCAATTTTGTCATGGCTTCCTCACTAGTTCCAGATGTCATTTACAAACCTAAAAATTGTGCCCAATTAAGCTTTTACTATGGTTCCCTATTACATGTACATATGAAATTCCAGTGCCATACATTTCCTTTTGTCAATCAGAATTTTGAATTATCTGTCAGTGTACCTGATATTATACCAGGGGCAAGCAAGATGTGGCATGCAGGACAGATCTGGCCTGTGACCTGATTTTATCAGTTAATTTACATAATTGAATATGGCTTTGGAAATCACTTATCTGATCCATGCCCTGGAAGAAGATACCCATGCCTGTTGTATGCCATGATTTGGAAGCATCGGAAGATACCCATGCCTGTTGTATGCCATGATTTGGAAGCATCGGAAGATACCCATGCCTGTTGTACGCCATGATTTGGAAGCATCGGAAGATACCCATGCCTGTTGTATGCCATGATTTGGAAGCATCGGAAGATACCCATGCCTGTTGTACGCCATGATTTGGAAGCATCACATTAAAGTCTGTTTCAAAGTTAAACTTGTTTTTCCATCAAATTGGTGTATTGTTTCAGCATTTTGGAATGTGCAATTTCTTCCTGCTCATATTTTTACCTGATTGTTTAGGGGATTTCTTGTACGAAACTCATTCAAAACTGATAACATATTTCCTTTAACTGAAACTCATACACTGGTGTTTGACCTAATCTTATATTTAGGGTATACATAGCAAATTACCTTAGGATGTCTGTACACAGAATAATGTAAACAACACATGGAAACTGTCCATGCCATATAGGTCTCTACCTGAACCAGGTTTGTTAGTTGACCATTCAATTTCCCAACAAAGGGATTTAGTCAGATTAAAAACGAGAAACAAAAAGCGTGAAATAATCGCCATACAGATTTATATTGGAGCTTATGGCAATGCCTTTGTACTTATGTACATCAAAATCAAGATAAACTAATTTAATTGTAACCGTAGACTCTTCGATAACCACAGCTGAGATGGTTCAATTCAAAAGTTAAGAGTCCATTACAGTAATGTACAATGTCAATATCTGAGTGATATTTTAGCTGACGTGTCTGCATCATTGACTAGAATGTAAGACTATTAAGAAAAGAATTGTTAGAAATTAAGCAGATTGGTTAATTCCTAAACTTACATAATTACTGCAAAACTTGATCTTAAAGACCAGATGTGGAAATATATTGGAGTTAATATTCAAAGGTAAATTTGAGGAAGGGGAGGAGGATAATAATGCAAGTGTGTCAAATTGACTATGACAGCTCCTTGTGGAGCAAATGTCTGACAACTGTTCGCCTTTTTTGACTGCTCAAGTGGCCTAGTGGTTAGAACGTATACCTCAGATGCAGAAGGTTGTGGGTTTAATCCCATGCCAAGTCATACCAAAGATTTACAAAAATGGTACTAACAGCTGTCTCGCTTGGCATTCAACATTAAGATGGTAGTATTAGGACTGGTATGCCTGGTGTCATTATAATGCGCCACAGTGGGACATCATGCTACATGTCTGCAGCACGATGCCCCAGTGCTAGACATAACTATAAATTGTCACTCAGTAGACATCGTAGCGATATGACTGACACATTTTTAAAGCTACATTAAACATTCAAATCACACACACACACTCCTTTTGGAACAAATGTCTGACATCTGTTAGCCCTTTTTTTCAGAGCTCTTCTTCATGTGTTTGTTTTGGAACTAATGAATCTGACTTGATAGACATTGTACATGAATTGCTTAAAGATACAGATGAATACCTCATTGATACTGACACTATAGAAAATAATATTTCATTTTAACTCCGTAACAATAAATATTTTACCCAAATAGCCTAGAATCAATAATTGTCATACATGGGTTTGATGAATTCCAGAAATAAGCTTCTAGGTGCATCATGGTACTTTTAAAGAGACATTTAATTGAATAAATAAAAATCCAGATTAAAAAATGTTTACATTCAGTGTTGAAACCAGCTGTACTTATGGCCTGAACTTTCCACCTGTTTATTTTTCTTGAAGGAACAATAAATGTGTATTCGTTTTAAAAGCCTTGGTACTTGTATGGAATCTGGTAGCCATTTCAGTTATATCAAAATAGTTCCTGTAAATAGAAATTCTTTTAACTTCTTTACTCCATGTTGATTCCTTGTCCAAATATTTGTGTTTCTAGGCCAACCACTTTTAAAATTTTAGTGTTTAGCTAATACTGCATCTTTTTCCTTTTTAGCAACTCGTGGCCTAGTCTGTATATGTTGTACATATTCTCGAGGCCTAGTCTGTATATCTTGTACATATTCTCGTGGCCTAGTCTGTATATGTTGTACATATTCTCGTGGCCTAGTCTGTATATGTTGTACATATTCTCGTGGCCTAGTCTGTATATGTTGTACATATTCTCGTGGCCTAGTCTGTATATGTTGTACATATTCTCGTGGCCTAGTCTGTATATGTTGTACATATACTCTTGTTGCCTAGTCTGTATATGTTGTACATATTCTCGTGGCCTAGTCTGTATATGTTGTACATATTCTCGTGGCCTAGTCTGTATATGTTGTACATATTCTCGTGGCCTAGTCTGTATATGTTGTACATATTCTCGTGGCCTAGTCTGTATATGTTGTACATGTTCTCATGGCCTAGTCTGTATATCTTGTACATGTACAATACCGGATATTTTGATTAATTATGCTAGTGATTATCAGTCACTTGCATAACTTTATAAATAAACATCATAAAAAAAAATACAAAATGTAACATTTTATTATGTATTTATTGTCTGTCACAAAATGTAACATATTTATTTTGAAATAACTTTATTTATTGTTAGTGACACATTAATGGAAATGCTTTACATTCCAGTTAATTGACTCGTCATAATCCTGGCATTGACATTTCTGTTTTCATTGCTACGGGTTTGTTTATAGATTTTATTGTTTGTGCTTCTCTAATCCACGTAATGCTGCAATGTCAGTTTATTTGATTACACACACTCGTCTCTCTCTCTCTCTCTCTCTCTCTCTCTCTCTCTCTCTCTCTCTCATGCACACATGAAATTTTTAACTCTTATCAGTTTTGATCTTGAAATTTACAGCAATTCTTGATGTCTGTGCTGTTCCCAACTTGTTTGATGATTATAATGGCAATAGAGCTATAGATACATTATGAAATGGTGTAGTTGTTGATTGTAATGACATATAGCTATAAATACATGATACTAAAGTCTTCTTGATGGGATGGCATTGAGCTTCAGATAAATGTTGCTAAACTCTATTTGATGATATAATGACATTGAGCCATGGATACATCAGACTAAAGTCCACTTGATAATAGTAATGACATAGAGCCATCTATACATAATATTAAGGTCCACTTGATGATTGTAATGACATAGAGCCATAGATACATCATACTAAAGTCCACTTGATCATAGTAATGACATATAGCCATAGAATACATGCCAACCATTATGCTTTTGGCATAATCATTATGCTTTTTTTTCACTAAATTACATCTTACGCGTAACCGTAAATGGATTATGCTTTTTCGGTATATCCACCTTCCCAAAAAGTCAGATATTTATATTCTGGTTTTTATTAACATTCAGTTAATCCAACAGACCGTATCTTAGAAAAGACAGCTTCTATGTAACTACAGTATAAGAGTACGCTTGTCTGTGGACTTTTCTAACAGTATCATGTTCTATTTATAGAAACTTTCGACCTTGTATTTTATTTTTTTAGCAGCAGTATGGCATAGTGAGAAGACAACAGACTGGTTTTCTCATTTAAATCTTTCCATGCAGGTTCTTTTATTGTTTTCATTCATATTTGGTGGAGAACCAGTCTAAAGGTATTTGGCACTAACAGGGCCGGTGCTTCCACTAGGCAATCTCCTAGGGCGCTGGGCTGAGGATTTATTTCATGATGGGCAGATGGAGAAGGGCATGAGTCGAAGGGGGCGCCAGATATCTGATCTTGCCTAGGGCACCAAAATGCCTTGCACTGGCGCTGTGCACTAAAAAGTTTAGGGTTTTTTTTTTTAGTCAATGCGTATATGAGAACAAAAATATCTCCTTTCAAATAATTTCACAGATAGAATAGAAAAAGAAAAAAAATAAACGAAACAAAAAAAATAGCTGTATCCTCCAAATATGCAGACATGAGGAGCATCATGTGACGTCTATTACAGGCCGTGTGGAAAGAATTTTAATATTTGGTACTAATAGTCTTCAGATGGATTCTAGTCGACGTGTGTAAAGCTAAAAGTGCTACATATGAAAACTTAAAGCAGTAAAGGATGTTAAAAGACGAGAGGGTCAAATAAATCATTCTTCATTAAAATTTTAGCATGTAATATGTAAATTACGCTTTTTCTACCTGGATTCAGCTTTTTGACCACTTGGATTAAGCTTTTTACTCGTCAGGGGTTGGCATGTATACCATAGATACATAATACTAAAATCCACTTGATGATTATAATGACTTAGAGCCATAGATACATCATACTAAAATCCACTTGATGATTATAATGACTTAGAGCCATAGATACATCATACCATGGATACACTTGATGATTGTAATGACATAGAGCCATAGATACATCATACCATGGATACACTTGATGATTGTAATGACATAGAGCCATAGATACATCATGCTAAAATCCACTTGATGATTATAATGACATAGAGCCATAGATACATCATACCATGGATACACTTGATGATTATAATGACATAGAGCCATAGATACATCATACTAAAATCCATTTGATGATTGTAATGACATAGAGCCATAGATACATCATACTAAAATCCATTTGATGATTGTAATGACATAGAGCCATAGATACATCATACTAAAATCCATTTGATGATTGTAATGACATAGAGCCATAGATACATCATACTAAAATCCATTTGATGATTGTAATGACATAGAGCCATAGATACATCATACTAAAATCCACTTGACGATTGTAATGACATAGAGCCATAGATACATCATACTAAAATCCACTTGATGATTGTAATGACATAGAACCATAGATACATCATACTAAAATCCACTTGATGATTGTAATGACATAGAGCCATAGATACATCATGCTAAAATCCATTTGATGATTGTAATGACATAGAGCCATAGATACATCATGCTAAAATCCACTTGATGATTGTAATGACATAGAACCATAGATACATCATGCTAAAATCCACTTGATGATTGTAATGACATAGAGCCATAGATACATCATACCATGGATACACTTGATGATTGTAATGACATAGAGCCATAGATACATCATGCTAAAATCCATTTGATGATTATAATGACTTAGAGCCATAGATACATCATGCTAAAATCCACTTGATGATTGCAATGACATAGAACCATAGATACATCATGCTAAAATCCACTTGATGATTGTAATGACTTAGAGCCATAGATACATCATACCATGGATACACTTGATGATTGTAATGACATAGAGCCATAGATACATCATACTAAAATCCATTTGATGATTATAATGACATAGAGCCATAGATACATCATACTAAAATCCACTTGATGATTATAATGACATAGAGCCATAGATACATCATACTAAAATCCATTTGATGATTATAATGACATAGAGCTATAGATACATCATACTAAAATCCACTTGATGATTATAATGGCATAGAACCATAGATACATCATGCTAAAATCCACTTGATGATTGTAATGGCATAGAGCCATAGATACATCATGCTAAAATCCACTTGATGATTGTAATGACATAGAGCCATGGATACATAATACTAAAATCCACTAAATGATTGTAATGGCATAGGACTATATATACATAATACTAAAATCCACTTGATAATAATAATAAGGTCACAGATACATAATACTAAAGTCAACTTGATGATTGTAATGACATAATGATAGATAGATCATACCATAGATACACCTGATCATTGTAATGGCAAAGAGCTACATAGGCATGATAGTAAAGTCTAGTTCAGCATGCTTACATTCCCTGAAATGAAAATGGAATGCAGCATGAATAAATATGTTGTGCTGAAAATGGAGAGACTGATTTGCAAATACATTACATTGATACATAGAAATATAACAAAACATTTTATAAGATTCTTTACAAATATTCAGACTGCATCAAAATTGTCATGGTCCAAAAACCATTGACATAATCTGAGATAAGCTTTACTATACTGACTTTTTTCACTCTATACAAGCCATGATGTTGTTCTTGTTGAGGCAGACATAACAAGTCATTGTTGTGAAAACAAGGGTAAAATAATAAATATGTGCTATGTATCAATACATATTATGATACACAACCTACAATACATTATATATATATATAAAGAATAAAGGCTGATTCATAATTATTTATTGCCACTGAAAGTTAAAAGTAACCCCTATTAAAATCAATACCAATATCAGATGGTTGTATCTACAATTTGTATGAATTGAGAAACATGATTTGCTGACAAATACTCTACAGATCTGTCTTTAGATGTACTGGCCATAACTCAACTGGCCATACCTCAGCTGGCCATACCTCAGCTGGTCATAGATTGTGTAGTATCCATTTCTGTGTTGTCTGGTGTTCATTAGCACAAGTTATCACTTCTCTCAAATTGCCTGGAGGAATGCTACTGGAAGTCAAAACATTATCTTTACAATATTTCTAAAATGATGTCAAGTGCTGAGTGAGATGAACCTTGGCATCAAGGAAGAAACCAAATTTTGATGCAAAGATGCAAAAATCCTTGCTGTTACAGTACATATGGCAGCAACACAACAGCAATACTTTAAAAAATTGAGGTTTAAAAAAATCCTTTGATGTTGGAAATCAAGAGTTTAACTTTTAGGATGTTAACTCCTACATGAGGTGCCAAGTCACCAGATCACATACACTTTGTGGCAAAAATGGTCTTTGAGACAATGCCTGTAAAATGTAGAAAATATGGCAGAAAATTTATAAAAGCAGTTTCCAAGCAATTGAAGTTGACTATTTTATAATGGGAATCTTGGGAGAAATGTGATTTCAAAAGCGAAGGAACTGTGTGGTGGGTGTTGGGTAAAGATTGACTGTTTCTAAATGGAAATAGTGCCCACTTTGGTCAGTCTCATTATAGCTGGCTTGTTGTGTCATATCAGCAAGGGTTTTCACCAATAGACTTGTGTCTACTTTATTTGCCAGCCTACAAGTCAAATTCGCTATTTACATTTTCCTTCCTTCATCCATATATAATTAAATGCAGAATGTAAGACAATGCTAGATCAATACCTTGGCATTTATTTGATGAGTGACTTCCAGTTTCATGAATATTAGTGGCATAATTATTGTATGCTGTTCCAGATTACTGGAAAGCGAAAAATGCATCACTGTTGCTAACATACATTTTCCACTTTTGTTTTGAAGCATTATCTATTTCTTCTTCTTCCTGATAATTTAAATAAAATATTCCCCGATATGCATTCATGATTAATATAACCATCACATTTTCTTTTTCACCAAAAAGTATGTTTATATGGACTATGTGATTTTAGTACATTATTAAATAAAAATAAAGGAAGAAAGTTTTTGTCCTTTTTATTATCACTTCGCAAAATCCATTCATATAAAATATAAGAATATTCTTAAAAAGATTACTGTTGAGTAAGAACAGCTTACAAGTACTTTACTTTCTGCTGTTGATAGCAATGGCATATGACCAGTCACCTATTTTCAAGACAACAGTAAGGTTTCTTAGGTTTGAACTTTGCCTCATAGATTCATTGTATGTAATAATAATAATAATAATAATGATAATAATAATTAGGGCATAACCGACTTTTGATCCGGAAATCGGATTCCACCGGATAGTATGAACTTCCGATTAATCGGAGTCGGACAAGGCAGGAACGACTGATTCGGATAATAAAAATAATAAAGTTGAATTTCTATAGCACCGTGTCTAACACTGCGTGTCATTCAATAGTGCGTTAATAAAGTTAAATAAGAAGTCAGAAAAGTCCAATATGGTCAACACAACCACGCTGTGAGACAATCTATTTGAACCGACGGGTGCAAACCGGAAATGAAGCCGGATATGGTAAAGTACTAAGTAACATGCTAGACACGGCAAAACCAGATACCAGAAACCCGGAAACGGAAGATGAAATTTTTTAGAAAAAAATACGGATTTAGCATTTCCGATTAATCGAATCGTATGCGGAATCGGAAAAATTTCATGCCCAAAATCTGGAATCGGAAATCGGTAGAAAATTGCTAATCGGTTATGCCCTAATAATAATGCTTTATTTATAGAGGGTGACTCATTAGTCAAGGACTATTCTCCCTTGAGGTCCTCTTAATGAGAGTTTAACAAATGCACATTGTGTGAATAAAGCAATAATTAGTGCTTATTTTAGCATGTTTAGTATTAAAATATTAAATTCCATTATATATTAGAAACACATGCATGCTCATGATATCTCTTCTTAAATACTCTAATATTTTCAGCCGATTTTACATGTAGTGGAAGCTTATTCCACAGAACTGTACCAGAGTATTGAAAACTCTTTTTGAATTGCTTGGTTTTGGTACTAGAAGGTTTCCATGTGAGATTGATCTCAACTGGTATTGTGTTGAAAAAGGCCTGAATAAGTCCTGAAGATACTCTGATGCAGTTCATGTAGACATTTATATAAAAAAAACTGCCTTGTGAAAATCTATCCTGTCATATATTGTGAACCATTTGAGTTCTGTAAATAATGCTTTTAGGGATGGTCAACAGATGTATCTAAAATTACACATGCTGCTCGTTTCTGGAGTTTATAAATCCTGTCAAGCTCAGATTTAGCACAATTTCCCCATACATTAGAACAGTAATCCATTGTTGGAAGAATATACGACTTGTAGTAGATTGCGAGTTTCCATAGGGCAATTTTGGATGACAGTGTTTTACAAAGCTTATCAATATGGTCATTCCATAATAAATTATTATCTATGGACACACCTACAAGCCTTTCATGATTGACATTTTCTAATGGATGATTATTTATTGCAAGAGATAGTTTTAGGTTCCCTGACTTGTGTAGCTTTTGTGTCATCCCCAGAATCATACATTTTGTTGTACCTTCATTAATTACCAACCTATTTTGTTGTGCCCAGTTTTGGACTCTAATAAGGTCTGAGTTTAATCTTGTTTGGATAACTTCAGTATCAGAACTAGATGTATACAAGGTTGCATCATCTGCAAACAAATCTGTATTGGTGGATTCATTATTTAATGGTAGATCATTGATATAGATAAGGAAGAGGAGAGGACCCAAAACTGAGTCTGGAGTGACTCCTGAATGAATAGTGCGAGTTTGAGAGCTAATATTGCCAATGCTTACTTGTTGAGACCTTTGGTTTAGGTATGATCTAAACCAATTTAAAGAAGGATTGTCAAACCTGTAACAGTTTAACTTTTGCAGCAGAATTTCATGATCAACAAGATCAAAAGCTTTCTTGAAGTCAAGGAAAACAATCCCAGTCATATGCCCATTATCTATTTCCTTCAGCCAAAGATCAGTTAATTTGGTAAGTTCTGTTTGGCAGGAGTGGTACTTTCTAAATCCTGATAGTGCTTTATGAAATGAGAGTTTGTTTCAAAAAATTTATAGACCTGAATGGCTACATGCTTTTCAAACAGTTTTGACAATACAGGTAGAATTGATATTGGTCTGTAATTTCCTGGATCCTCCTTTTCTCCTTTCTTAAAGATAGGTGTAACCTTTGCACTTTTCAGTTTTTCTGGAAAATTACCACTCATTAGCTATTGAAAAATAATTATCTTCAGGAATTTTAGTTCTTATAAATAACTGTAGAGCATCAAGTTCAATTGGGATGTTAGTCTGGTTCTGAATACTGTTACTGGACATGGTTATGAAGAAATTGTTGAACATAACGTATAAGCTAGATAGCAGACCAGTATATACTTTTAAAGAAAATGATGCCACATGTTAAGCGAAAAGCTTTATGGTTGAAGTTGTAGATGTTATATGATGAAACATGTTAGAGCAGATGAATAGATCTTTCCAGAGGTCAGAAAGGAGATAAATCAACACCACTTTACAAACTTTTAAAGAAGAATGTGAGAATTATGTAATATAGCACACTGAATGTATGATCATGCGCATTGTAAAGTTCCAGTTGATGATCATTCAGTGAAAGTTACACATCTAAACTAATAAAAGTGAGTGCTTAATATAATCAATTTTTCAGGATATTTTGGTTTTATTATGTATGGATTTTACTTTTGTCACAAGAATTTCGACCAGCTGCAGAACCAGGTTTGCAGCTAAAATAAATGGATCTTTTTCATATGTGCTGTAAATCTGGCATGTAATATATATAGATTATGCTTTTTGCCATTTATAGACATGAACTTTATCTGTTTTAATGCAGAATCATGCTTTTCTCCTGACTTGAATCAGATTTTTCTTGATATAATCCGGGTTTTTTTTATTACTTTTTATTATTATCTCTGATCCGGTGTTTTTAAAATGGTTTGTCCAGTCCCATTCTACAATGACCATTGTATATTATTTGTTCCATATATTAGTTAGCACTTGACTCTCATAAAGAGTAATCTGATTGGTCAAAGTTTTAAATTCATCCAATGAATTTTCTTGCAATGGAAACTGGTGGCAATGCAAACAAGAAGCATGCTTGCAAAACATGGCATCCCGAGTTGTTGAGAGAGACCAGGATGCGAAAAGTTTAGACAAAGGTTGAAAGCACATATGGAAATGGGAATGGCTGGAGCGAAAAGTTCAGAGAAATTTAGTTGATCAGTTTATAAGAAAACTAAATGCTAGATGACTGGCATTTTGTGACCACTGCAATAAGATCTGAATTGTGGCAATCGCGGTTGGAAGAGTTTAGTACAGCACCTACAAAAGAAGCTGCGTACAGAAAAATTGAAGTTCAGAAGTAATCTGGAAAAAGTGCATTTATATACTGTAAGAAGAAAGATTTCTTGCATGAGAGAACAGATGTAGCCCTATGTCAGAATATGCGCACTGCATGTTGCCAATGTTGCCCCAACTTGAAAGGAAAAAGGCTTGCATTGAGAAGGAAAAGAAATGATTGCACATTGAGCCTAAAAAGTAGTGGTGACCAAAAGGACGGCAAAAGAATTTTTTGCCAAAGCCGCAAAAAGAGCTCGACTGTCATATCAGCAGGTTGTGTCCATTGGAGAAAATGTATGGGATTATTTGCATACTGTTAATGTACTTGGATGTTTATTTTACAGATTTGTTTTGAAAAGAGAAAAGTGTAATATATTTGCTGCAAAAATTTACAAATTATTGTGACTTAATTATGATGTGAACACTGACATGCAGATGAAATAGCTTCAGCATGAATAGTACTGGAGGACAAATTCATGTGACAATAAATAGTGAAATTATTGAAGTTGAACAGCTTTGGTAACATTATTAGTTTTTCAAATGATTATTTTGGTTTATTATATGATCATATGTTGCACCAGGAGCAACCTTTTTATGAGTGTAAAATGTGTTTTTGGCACCACTGGATCAGCCCAAAAGCCCCCTTAAAAATGTTTCAGCATTTTTTTTATGAAAGATAAAAAATTATGTCTGCATTTATAATAGTAATAATTACACTTATACAAGTAAGCACCTGGCATTTTGTGCCATTCACACAGTACCATATTCACAATACCCTGTGGGTAGTCTCATTTCTCTGTTGGTAGTCTTACTGATTTGATCTTGTGTGCCAGTATTGCCCTAAAACAGGTGTCAGCTAGATTGACATGGCCAAAGCATATTTAGGTCCTACATTTTCTTGTACACAATCTCTTCCCCCCAAAAACCCATAAAAGAACATTTTTTCACATTATTTTTCATACCATTAAAACATTTGTTTGGATTTAAATATAATCCATATACAAGTCATTTCAGAGTATAAAATGAAGTCCGGACTACCTTTAAAAAAGTATCAACTTATAGGTTGGCAAATACAGTAGTTAGTCCGAGTCCCAATTGTGCCTATCATACATTGTTACGGTAAACAGATAAAATCAACATTCAGCAGTTAAAAAGAGGAATCAATCTTACCTAGAGTTTTAGATGTTTTTATTTTTTCAGCCAATAGATCATCAGTCTCATTTCACATGACTTTGGTGTCATTTAAAGTCATTGCAGTTATATTTTTTATTTATGGTACATTCAATGATGTCTTGCTCATTTTAAGCATTTGCCATTTTAGTAAAATTATTTAGACACTGCATGAAAGTAATAGTTATCTCCACTTAAAAAAAAAGAAAACTTCACTTAATTGAACGTCTTTATACTTTGTCTGAAAGGAAGTACTTAATGCCAATCAGAAAATAGTTATGGCACATATATGATAAAAATGATAGCTGAAAAGTAGACATGAATTTTATGCACACAAAAAACCCCAAGTAAATGGAATTCAGATTTTATTTCATGTACACAAGTGCAGATGAATGTAGTTGAGATACAAGTATCCATTACATTTACCTGTGTATTAGTCACAGCTGGGTGTTGTCATGAATGAACAGATTTGATGTGCTTATTCACTCCATGTTATTTACAGTTTAAGTTCCACCAGAATGTGAAGATCATATATCCAGCTTACTGTCCCACATGTTTGTAACAAAATTAAATAAGTTATTAAATCAGAGCAAATCCCTGTAATTTTTGCCAAAAATTCTTTCATGAAGCTTTAAGAAGTGTGTGTGATTAGGATTTTTAATGTAGTTTTTAACAATTTTTCAGTCATGCTGCTACAATGTCTGCAGTGGGACAGTTTATAGTGATGTCTAGCACTGGGGCATTATGCTGCAGACATGTAGCATGATGTCACACCCAGTCACATTATCATGACACCAGACTGACTGGTCCCAACACTAACTTGTTAATGCTGAGCGCCAAGCAAGGCAGCTGTTTGTACCATTTTTGTAAGTCTTTGATATGACTCGGTCATGGATCAAACCCACAATTTCCCACTTCAGCAACATACACTCTAACCACTTGGCCACCCTAAGGCAGTTTCAAGAAGTGAAATTCCATGCATTAGTAACCTTAGGAAGAGTACATTATTTGGTACTCAATGGAGATATGATTGCAATTTAAGGTAAAAGGTTTATGTTTATATTTCATCCAGTAAACATTAGAGAATTATACCTAATATCTATCCACCATAAATACTGGCCACCATGTATAGCCAGTCGTGTGCTACAGAAATGGCATTAAACCCTACAACAAGAACAGCAACAACATGATATCAATCACCCAGTTTTTTATAGTAATTTTGTTGAGGTTCAAATCATTGTTACGATCATAGGTCAACTGCTACCTGACTGGTATTCATTGTTCTGTCTGCCCTTTAATCACCACAGCAATTTTAGAATTTTGCTATCATTAGTTGCGATAAATGTCTTCATATCAGCATGAGGTTGCAACTAAAAGACTACTGGTTGTTATTTAATGATACTTAAGTGATTTTCAATATGGGTGAAATGGCAGCTATTCTTAAGTCTTGTTACAAGTATTCATCTAGAAGAGAAAGTCACATCAGCATGGCTTTCTCATAAGAAGACTTCAAACAATGCCTAGCGGAGGCCCAAAGTGGTCTAAAGCGCTCTCCGTTACGGATCACTGCCATCTCACCTGTCTGTGAGTTCGAGTCTCGGATTCGGCCAGTGTGGGTATGTGAGGAAGCTTGCCAGTAGCTTTTCGTGAGTCTGTGGATCTTTCCCTCTCCATCATTAATACTGGCCGCCATGTAAAGCCCATTGTGTGCTGTGAATACCTAGAATAACAACAACGATGCCTAATAGGTTGTTTATGAAAACGGTACAGCTCACACGTACAAAATGTCCAACACAGTGACCATTGTAAAATCTTATTTCTACTTTTCCTGAATCGATGTTGATAATAATATGGGGTTTTCACTAAGGAAATGTATTGAGATGTCCAGTTGGTGCTAATTAAAATGGTGTAGATTTGATGTCCACTATAAGCACAATGGTAGCTGTTTTAAACATCTTGTTATCACTACTCAGTAGAAAGTCATGTTGATGTGAGGTATTTGCTAGATGACTTGTTATGATATCAACTTGGTTCTCACTTAAATGCTGCAAATGGGACCTATACCATGTTGAATATTTTGAAAATCTCGTTATTGCTATGGTACTAATTAATGAATGGTCATGGGTTTTCACCAAAGACTATTATGTCTTGTGTCTCCTATAGAAAATGGTGCAGATCTGCCATCCAGTATGGACACCATGGCAGCAATCTTGAAAATCTTATTGTTACTCCTTTGGAATGGAAGGTACTATTCACATGACATTTTCATCGTAAGACTTCTAAAATCTAGCTGATTACAGTATGAATGACACCTTAGCTAATTTGAATTTCTTGTTATTGCAGAAAACAAATAAATGGTCTCAACATTCAACAGTTTTAATAAAGGTCTGTTCTTTATGCCTAATGTAGAAAACAAAATTCAGCCAGTAAAGTAACAGCTCAAGGGGCAAGGCCCTGAGTGGCCGATTGGTCTAAAGCACTCTACATTACAGATCATTGCCATCTCACCTCAGGCTGCATGGGTTCGAGTCTAAGATTTGGCTAATGTAGTTATGTGAGAAAGCTTGCCAGTAGCATCTCGTGGGTCGGTGGTTCTTTCCAAGAGTTTTCCTGGGTTCTTCCTCCACCAATAATACTGGCCGCCATGTATAGCCTATTGTGTGCTGAAAAATGGCGTAAAACCCTACTACAACAATAACAACAGCTCAAGGGACTCTTGTTCCATTATTTGACTCAGTGACTTAGTATCATAGCTGTTTAAGGTAAGCCTTGTGGATTTATTAATTTGTACTTCTTTTTCCTATGCTTCTCATTATTTTCCTACCACATTGTTCCATTTTGACCAGGCAGATATGCCACTAAACCATAAATTATGAGTCAATAATAGAATGTGGATTGCACAAAATAAATGTAAACTGCTAAAGCAAGGCTGATGATATATGAGGGTGTATTTGTGGGACATTTTTATTAAAACCATATTTTATGTTGCTTGAGATTGTACTTGGATTGCAGTTACAAAACGGGTGTTCATGACTGACTAGCCTTATCAGTTACAAAAAGGGCATTCATGATTGTCTTTATTTAGTATTTATAAAGGGGTTGGGGTAATGATTGTCTGGCCTTATTAGCAGTTAAAAAAAGGATGTTAATGATCATCTGGCCTTATTAGCAATTTAAAAATGGATGTTCATGATTGTCTGGTCTTATTAGCAGTTACAAAATTGTTAATGATTGTCTGGCCTTATTAGCAGTTACAAAAGGATGTTAATGATTGGCCTTATTAGCAGTTAAAAAAAAGGATGTTCATGATTATCTGGCGTTATTAGCAGCTAAAAAAGGATGTTAATGATTGTCTGGCCTTATTGGCAGTTGCAAAAGTATGTTCATGATTGTCTGGCCTTATTAGCAGTTAAAAAAGGATGTTAATGATTGTCTGGCCTTATTAGCAGTTAAAAAAGGATGTTAATGATTGTCTGGCCTTATTGGCAGTTACAAAAGTATGTTCATGATTGTTTGGCCTTATTAGCAGTTAAAAAAGGATGTTAATGATTGTCTGGCCTTATTAGCAGTTTAAAAAGAATGTTAACTTGTATCTAATTGGAATTAAAACAGTCTTTTTAGTAATGTACAGTCTGTATATCACCTTTGCCACAGTACGGAAACTACTCTTCTGAAAGTATTTAATGACATTCTCTCTGCTTTGGATAGTGGAAAGATTACAGTCCTCACTCTACTGGAGTCCTATTTAGTGAACAGGACACAAGTTATATATGGAAATGGAATACACTCCAGCCCAGTTGACGTATGTTGTAGTGTTCCACAGGGATCTGTTCTTGGAACTGTTCTCTTCATTATGTACACTAAACCGCTCTCAAGTGTCATTGATCATCACCCAGTGTCGCACCAATTGTATGCTGATGACACCCAAATATACAAGTCTAGCCACCCAACTGAAGTTGATGCTACCATCCATGGAGTGGAGAGGTGCATTTCTGATGTGAAATCATGGATGACATGTAACAAGCTGCAGATGAATGATGATAAAACTGAGGCTATTCTGATCACAACACAAAGACTTTCTCATTCACATTCTTTACCTCAGACAATAAATATCAGCAACACCAACATTAAATTCTCACAGTCAGTACGAAACCTAGGCGTTACTCTAGACAGTACTCTCACATTGCACCAACATGTCATGAACATGTGCAAAGCTGCATATCTTGAATTGAGACATCAGTTCCATTTGTAAATATCTTTCAGTTGATGCCACTAAAACACTTGTGTGTTCATTAGTACTTTCAAGACTGGACTATTGTAACTCAATTCTTTCTGGTACGTCACAATATTTACTCCAGAAACTTCAAAAAGTTCAAAACACAGCAGCACAGATCATCTTTAGAGTACCTCGATCAGAGCACACCTCACCACTGCTCTGTACCCTACACTGGCTATCAATTCGATACAGAATCAAACACAAAATTTGTTCTCTGTGCTAATGTTTCAATGACAGACTCCAGTCCAACATACCTATCCAGCCTCACCCATGTGTATACACCAGCTAGATACTTGCGCTCTTCTTCTGATAATCATATACTCATTGTTCCCATGGTGAAAACAAAGTCATATGGACAATGTTCGTTTGCATAGCAGGGCCCGGCGACCCGGCGACGTGGAACAAATTGCCCATTGAAATTAGACACAAAGACACAGTGGTCCCTTTTAAGAGTGCTCTTAAAACTCACCTGTTTCAACTGCAGGGACAAACTTAGAGACCTAATTGTGTTTTGTATCATATGTTTTCAGCATGTTTTTATGTTTTCCAATTTCATTGTTTTTGTCATTTGTTCTGTAGTGTAGTCATATCGTTATTGATGGTGTAAAGTGCTTAGAGCTTCGAAAGATTAGGCGCTATACAAAGTCCTCATTATTATTATTATTATTATTATTATTATTATTATTATTATTAATGATTGTCTGGCCTTATTAGCAGTTAAAAAAGGATGTTGATGATTGTCTGGCCTTATTAGCAGTTACTAAAAGAGTGTTCATGATTGTCTTTTTAGCAATTACAAAGGGGGGTCACGGGGTGGTAATGGTTTTCCTGCCTTATTTTGCAATTACAAAGAGTGTGTTTGTCATTGCCTAGCCTTATTTAGCAGTTACAAAGAAGGTATTCCTGACTGTCTAGCTTTTTTAGCAGTTATAAGGACGTAGGTTTCACAACAATAAGAAATTGCTTTACAGGGTTGTTTTGGTTTGTTTGTTTTTAAGTCAGATAACATCTGTTATAGTGAGCTGCAGAACCTTTTCCTACTCACACTAATGACATATTGAATAAAACAACTTGCTTCCAATAGTACCGGGTATTCTAGATCCATTTTAAGAATCGCACACTTTTACTTTATTATTTATATTATAATAGCGTCCTGTGATACTGAAAATGGGAACTTTTTGTTGATAGCAAAGAAAAAAGAACTATTTGTATATGAATGCACTTTTTTGTGTACTTTTATAACTGTGTTAAAGAGTGGTTAAAATTATTGAACTGTTTATTTAGGATTGTTGATTTGATGAACTATTTATAATTACATGTATAACAATTTTAACTGAAAATTGTTTATACAATACGGTCATTCTTCCAGACTTTAGGATTTTCAAGCTTAATGATTTCCTTAAACCTGTACAATATGAAATTTATGACTCTTAATGGTGCTGGTGAATAATAATTAGTACAGCTAGTGTGTGTGCCAGTCTTATAGTATCCAGATACAAAATGGCTAAAAGAAAAAGTAAAAATTCATTTGCAACCATGGCAGATTTCACACCATGATGTAAAACCACAATGGGTAGGGATATTTTAGGGGGACTATGGGATTTGAAATATAAATGTATTTAAATAATTTATCATTTTCCTGTTTAGTTTTGGGTCTTGCAAAAATCAATTTGAATACTAGTTAATATTTTCTCAATAAATGATTTGATCTAAATTTAAAAGTTCTAAAATTTCAATAAATAGAAACTGATTAAAATTTTGCATTTTTTCTGCATGATCCTTTGAGCATGAAAATTCCTACCTGGTATGTCTACCAAACACAGCATGCAATTCTTGGGTCATATGGGATTAATATTCCTATATTTTGGGTCATATGGGATTAATATTCCTATATTTTGCATGTAAATATGTTTTGTATAATACTGCACTTATTGCTAAATAATCGACCCCTCTGCCATTGTTGCTTTGAGTGAACTCAATTCTCAAGTGGCTTGCTTCATTTCTTTCACAAGTGTTCTTGCAAATTTAAAGAAATCATGACTTTTAATTCCATTGAGTACTTGAATAAAGTTTTGCCAGAAGTCACAATTTGGCCCTAAAATAATTATTTTCTTATTCTTACTCCTGTTACAGATATATTCAATTTGTAATTTAAGATAATATATTGATACTGCTATGAATAAAGTGGACATTTCATTGAGTAATTTTCAATTTAAATGGCCCACAAATAACAAAGTATACAGATGATCTCCAAACATCAAAAGAATATTTAGCATAAAGCAAAATGTTAAAATTTGTTAGGAATATTCAGTGCGCATTAACAACTTTAAGGACATTTTTGAAATTTATGCCTTGTAATATGCTTCTACATGAATTTTAAAAACATTTTTAAAATAATGATGCTGATTTACAGGATGGAATTAAACTTTAATCTGATTATAAGACATGATAAAAGTCATATTGATTTGTTAGGTACATATAAACAAATATTTTTTATTTTTTAAAAAAAACTATTTTCTAGTAGTGAAAATCAGGTGTGTGACAAAATGATACATGTACATTTAGTTATCCTAATTTAAAGTAATAGTTTCCACAAATAAATTTTATTGTAAGTATTGAAGAGGATTAGTAGGTATAGCATTAGTAATTCAATATTTATGGGGAAAATATTTAATCCATAGTAAAATTAAATACATACTTAATGGTACCTTAAATGGAAGAGGTTGGGGTTTTTTAACCTTAAAATTATCAGCAAATAAAAAGAAAGAAAAAAGGTAATAAAAATCTCTGAAGCAATGCCACCTGAGGATGGAGATTCAAAGGAGTTTTTACTTTTTCCTTTGTCAGAAGAGGACCAATATTGGTGCAAAAGTTGGCGACAGAGATGACCGTAAACCACCAGGATCATCTGAATTACACTATGCAGATCTAGAATTATCCAAAGAACCAAGGCCGACTCCACGGAAGTCGAAAGCCAGTGATCCACCTGTTGAATATACAGAAATTCGCTTCAATAATTAGTGAACATTGAGGAAAAGATGGCAGATGTGCATGTATATATTGTTTTACAAAAATGAACAACTACAGATTTGATGTATTTTTCTAATATTGTTTGATTATACCTAATTATTTGAATTATAATAATCAACTCTGGTCTTCTAGTAAGACGAAAAAATTTTTGTTTACTTTGAATAAAATTTTAAAGTTGTACTTGGAAGACTGAAAAATATTAAAGAAGTTATTTGTCTTTTAATCAGTCTTTCATTGTCAGTAAATTAAACTCTTTTTTTTTTTTTTTTTTTTTTTTTTTTTTATCTTTTTTATTTTTTGCAATGGTAAAGAATGTATATATTTTGTTGACATTCTTTTAAATGACTATATTAGTCAGATAAATTTTCATAATTTATAACTTTTAATATTGTGGCCCCGAGTGGCAGAGTAGTCTAAAGCGCTCACCATTCCTAATTACTGCCATTTCACCACTGTTTACGTGGGTTCGAGTCTCTGGCTTGCCTAACATTGGTACATGAGAAAGCTTGTCAGTAGCTTCTCATGGGTCAGAGTTTCCAGGATTCTTATCCACCAGTTATAGTAGCCTGTCATGTGCTGAATAAATGGCATTAAACCCTACAACAGCAACAACGTTTCATAGTTTAAATTGGTTCATAATCTACTATAAAACTGGCTATCCAAATTAGTCTTGCCTTTTATGTTATTTACGGTTGTTGAGCCTTTATAAATACCAGTCTATTTTTACTGTTGTTGAGCCTTTATAAATGCCAGTCTATTTTTACTGTTGTTCAAAGAACAATAAATAATGAAAACTCTGACAGCTAGTCAAACAAATAAAACCCAATGTTTCCTGCCTTGAATAGTTCGCTTAGTATATTTCAAGATTAGTAGAAATGTTGGAGAAACAGAAGGACCTGAAATACAGTATGACACACAACCACACTAAGACTGACCCACTTTCACAGTAATAGAGATTTATGGAACCTAATGAAGCCTTGTCATCCTCTTAAGCACATGGCAAGTGTAGATAGATGGGATTTAACAGATGACAGGACATAAATAACTTTTTATTCTATTGCCTAGTCTAAATTATTATTATTGAAGTTTTGTGTTCTTTGTTTTTGGCAAGGCATATGTGGTATTGGTACATGCATGCATGGTTGGCAGGCAGGATACCCAATTCACTGTACCCTTGTTTTGTCCGATAAGTACTCGTATACATGATAGTTATATGCCTGCCATAAGCTATAGTGTATTATATTCATCTATCCATTTCTTACCAATTTTGTTTCCACATAACTCCAGTTCACCGCAATCTACAGTTACCAGACTTTGTAGCTAACTTGAATTTGGTGTAAGGAAGAAACCTTGCAATTTAATGAGTTAGAGGTCATGGTTAACAGTGAAGAAAAGGAGAGAAGAAAAATTGTTTCC
The DNA here is from genome assembly GCA_029339505.1 of Unio delphinus. Classification (NCBI taxonomy): domain Eukaryota; kingdom Metazoa; phylum Mollusca; class Bivalvia; order Unionida; family Unionidae; genus Unio; species Unio delphinus. The sequence goes on from JAQISU010000055.1 coordinate 24,917,365, forward strand.
ACGTAATGACATTAGTTCTACATCACAAACCTAATTAAGCACTCAGGATGGTTTTCACTTGTGGTACAGAAGACTGTCAGTTTTGTTGTGAAGGTCAACATCACAGTGACCAAAAGATGAATGGCTTCAGCACAGTGATATTACACAAACCTGGATATAACCTTATGAATGGCTTGCTATTTGGGTACAAAAGAAGGCTATTGATTTGAGGGTTGTAAAGACTTTTTTCACTTTGAAAGAATAAATATGGTTCCTGCTTTTAAAAAAAATCAGTTCTTGACAATGTACCTTGCCCGAAGTTTGTGAATGACTTCCAGGTTTTTAAAGAAACATGCCATTTGTATTTGTGTTTGAAAGGCCAATGGTCAAGGTTGGAACTTAAATGAATACCACATTTTCACATTTGAATATCATTCAATGCATTAGAAAAGGATCTGAGAATTCAATGTTGTTAATAGAGATATCAAGTCCACATCCGCTTTTCTTATTTCTGCTTTGACCATTCCCAACCAAGCCACACTCAAGACACCATGAACTAGGTCATATTTATATAGCTAAATGACACTGTAGGGGTCTTCAATAAACATTTTTAAAGATTTTTAAGAAAAATTAAATAAATATAGGTGTTGTTCTCCTTATTTAACTTCAGATTTGGTACAAATGTAATCATTCCTTATTGTTTGTTTCTGTACAAGATGTTGTTAAATTTCCAGGACAAAAAAACAGTTATTCGAATATAATTTTTTTAACTGAATATTCACAAGAAAGTATTCATTTTCAAATGTTCAGATTTTGTTTCAACTTTAGTTTTGGTTGCTATGGCCAGGAATTTTTTTTTATTTTTCACAGGAACTTTAGTTGAAGACCAAACTTTATTGATTACTTGAATTTATGGTATGAAAGAAACTTCTAAAATATAGAAAAAAATTTTAATAGAAAAATTCATGACTAACTTTATTTCACGCCTTGCACTGAGGATAGTAAAGAAACCTATAATGTTGGGATCAGTGGTCACTGCTGTAGTATGTCTAAAAGGGAACGTAATGTAATAAGTTCAGTTCAAGACAACTTACCTTGACCAAAGGTCTAGGTCATTGAGACAATTGGTCAATGATCTCCATGTCCTACTAGAGCCAACATAGATGACAATTATTCAGGGGGGGGATGCATAATGTGTAATTCTTGGTGCTTATCTATGCATTTAACTTTTCTGTAATGAGTAAAATCAGGCCAAACTACGTTGATTCTAATTTCACATTATTTGTTAATATCTCTAACTTGTACACATGTATTAAAGTTTAACAATTCCATTATGTTGCTTCATTATATATGTAGTATAAGTTATGAGCTTACAGTTGAATATAGAATCATTTTAGTAATGACTTCTTTGTCCTTCTCTTCCTCTCTCCATCAGTCCAGCTTAAAATCCACCTATAAATGGCACTGACTACATCTCAAGAGTTCAGTTTGTAAAGCTATTAGTCGCAACATTTTCCTTTCACTATTTCATGATCTCGCATATCTTTGATGTGTAAAACCATGTTTTGCAGTGAATTGCTTGATTTTGTTTGCATGCTATAAGGTGGAATGTCTATTACCAATTTAATTCTTCCACCATTTACAGTTACCAAACAATGTCATGCACTAGGAGTAATGAAGAACCCGGTCATTTTTGGACTAATTTCTGACATCCACTATTGCCTGCCAACACAGATAATCTTTTTAATCACTATTCCTACATGGATGATCTTTCAACTTGGGGTTTTCACATAAAGACTTATGATGTGTAGTTGGTCATATTAACATAGGGTTTTCACATAAAGACTTATGATGTATAGTTGGTCATATTAACATAGGGTTTTCACATAAAGACTTATGATGTGTAGTTGGTCATATTAACAAAGGGTTTTCACATAAAGACTTATGATGTGTGTAGTTGGTCATATTAACATAGGGTTTTCACATAAAGACTTATGATGTGTAATTGGTCATATTAACATAGGGTTTTCACATAAAGACTTATGATGTGTAATTGTACAAATTAACTTGGGGTTTTTACATGAAGACTTCTTATGATGTGTAGTTGGTGCTAAATAACATGGGGTTTTCACTAAAAGACATCTTATGATGTGTAGTTGGTGCTAAAAAAAAAAACATTGGGTTTTAACTAAAAGAGTTCTTATGATTTGTAGTTGGTGCTAAATATTATGGAATTTTCACATTAAGATTTCTTATGAGGTATAGTTGGTGCTAAATAACAATGGTGCCAAACATGTTTCCAATATCTACTATGATGACTTGCAGAAAAAAAATTGTTTTCACTACTTACCCTGAATGTATTATAATAATAACTGGGATTTCACCATTGGATTTTGTTTTAAAGAAATGCAGCTGATTATCATAAATTTAATTTTTTAAAAAGAGATTTATAGCTGATTGTAATTATATTTTATCATGTCTTTAATGAAAACATACTAAATGACTTTTCTAACAGGGCATAAACTGTGTTGTTAAAGTTTTGCTTTAAGTTTTTCATTTGCTTTAATATAATTTTTTGGTATGAACTTAACTGTTTTAATGTTGTCATGGATTGACATGATGTGTGCCATGTTACCTTTAATTTAGCACCCCAATTTGATGGATAATTTTTCTTCAGTTTGGTCTTTTTGATAGTTCACATCTTAAAAAAAAGATAAGTTTTCCAGACAAGTTATGAAAGTGATAAACCATAACCATTCCAACAGAAATGTATTTTTATAAAAACTAAACATTCCAGTCAAATAAGAAACATGAATATTGAAACAGGAAACTCTCAGGCCAGAAAACCTCATTAAACTCATATCCCTTTGCAATTTAAATTTTTTTTCTAAGTTTCTCTTTTAATAAAATAAACCTCGTATATCAAAGGTCTTAAACAAAAACTTTTGTTTGATATAGAAGGCTTTCAGTCATGAGATGTTTCACTGTACATTATGTATCCATTTTTCTTTATGTACCTTTATGTGATAATTAGTATTAAATGTTTATCCCAAATTCTGTACGACTTCATTTTAAGTAAACAAAAACCCTGAATTTCTAGCCTGACTTTTGTGAAGGTTTATGTAAAATATTTATACTAAACTTCCATGCTTTATTAGACTATAATAGTTAGAACTTTACCCACTAAGGATGAAAGACATATATACTGCTTTTTCATCACTGTACTGTCTCTTTGGATGAGTACTTGTTGTTTATGAATAATTCTAGGTTTATAAAGTATATATAGTATACATGTATGTTGTTATTTTCATGTACTTTATTGTGTTGGGATACCTAACAGCTTATCAACGCAGTTATTTTTGTCACAAGACTAAATTTATTTTCTATCCTAAACTATTTGCTAGTCTAGATTGAAAATTTATGAATCCAGTTTTTGTTGTTGAAATCTTATCCTCACAACATGGTACCAGTACACTCCAAGTATAGGTTAATTCAAAACCAACAGCGCATACAGGGGATGGGGCTTCTCAAAATGCTTAAGAAGCTTAAATGTTGAAGTATCGGCATGAATATCTATAATAAAATTTTTAAAAAAACAAAAGTTAACTCTGCAAAGAAACTTTTGAAACATTCCCCCAGTGCTCTACATTAAGCTAAGACATCTTGGTCACTCATTTCTAGTTTGACTACACATTTCCTATTGTACATTGATTTTGAAGAAAGTACACTAACTTCACAATATGTATTTGGTTGAGTAAGGTTCTTTTCTGAATCCATTTTGAATGAAAGGTTTAATGTTAGGGCTTTACATATTTTAACATTGCGCATGGACATCCAACTGAATAGACTAACTCTGCTGCACTACAACTTTCTACTAATTGTAACACTACTAAATATTTGCAAAGTTCACATTGAGGGGTTGACCCCGAGTGGCTGAGTGGTCTAGAGCGCTCTCCATTACGGATCAATGTCATCTCACCTCTGTTGGTTTGAGTCTCAGATTCGACCAATGTGGATATGTGAGAAAGCTTGCCAGTAGCTTCTCGTGGGTCGTTGTTTTTTTCCAGGGGCTTTTCCCGGGTTCTTCCTCCACCATTAATACTGGCCACCATGTATAGCCTATCTTGTGCTGAAAAATGGCATTAAACCCTACAACAACAACAATGACAACAAAGTTCACATTGCATTTTCTTCTGTTAGCTGTTCTATTTTCCTGCATTCCAGTTTGTCTGGTTTTTTTTTTCAATTGTACATTGTTGAATTATTTAAATAGAATATTTTTGTACATCCTCAATGATGAAAACTAAATGTCATTAATATATGCAACAATAATACTCTTGTGGGAACAATGGTTGCAATATTTTGTTTTCTTGATTTAGAGATTCAGCATTATGTACTACATGGCCCTGCAGGGCACACAACTTAGAACTTGTACCTCCTACATCAGCTCTATTCATCCTGTATTGTAAATAATCCAAAATCAGCAGAAAATATAGTATTGTAGGATCATGTGGAATGTTGGGGTTCTTGGGACAGTTGAAATTATTAAACCCTGATATTGAAGGTTGGAATTTGTAAGGTCTGATACAGTCATTGAATTTGTAAGGCCTGATGATGTATATTGGAATTTGTAAGGCCATATAGTCATTGAATTTGTAAGGCCTGATAGTGTGTATTGGAATTTGTAAGGCCTGGTACAGTCATTGAATTTGTAAGGCCTGTTAGTGTATATTGGAATTTGTAAGGCCTGATACAGTCATTGAATTTGTAAGGCCTGATAGTGTATATTGGAATTTGTATGGCCTGATAGTGTATATTGGAATTTGTAAGGCCTGATAGTGTATGTTGGAATTTGTAAGGTGGGTGGGTAATAATATCATGCTGGTCTGCGTAGCATTGGATTTCGTCAGCTTTGCTGCTCAGCCATTTGTCTCTCATCCGACAGAGCTTCTGCTGTACAGTTCTGCACATGTTGTATGCATCCTTCCTAGAGGTGGACCTGGTAGGTTTGAAGGAGGCGGTGTTTCTCATCTAGCAACTGCTTGATCTCATCAAAGTTCTCATCCAACCAGTCTTGATTCTTTCTTGTTGAGGGTCCTAGGATTTCCAAAGTTGTTCTCTAGACCAGTTCTCTGAATGCTGCCCAATCGGTCTGCACATGCTGATTGTCAAGAGGGGTGGATTTCAGACTTTCTTCAAGGGCATCCATGAGAGACTGTTTGGTACTGGTGCATTTCAGCTTAGTGATGTTAAGTCGTTTTGGATCCTTCTTTCCCTCTGGGCGTATTTTTGGCTGAATGCAGATGTTGAGTTTGGTGATGATGAGGTGGTGGAATGTCCAGCAGTCAGTTCCACACAATGACTTGGTCACATGCACATCCTGCATGTCCCTCTTCCTGATGCAAGTTTGTGGGATACAAGGGTGAACCGTTGAATATTATCATCAGGTCTATGAAGAATCCAGTCTGAAATGTGACCATGTTTATGGGTGGGTTGGTTAACTGGCTGTTTAAGGTTGATAACATGAATGGATGAAAAGTCTAGGTGAAAGTTTAAATCTCCAAAAATAATCAGGCTTCCACCCAATTAAATGTCTATACTCCAGGACATTCAGAAACTGCTTGAAAAAGAGAGATTCAGTCAGCTTGTTTTTCTAACAGACACTAAACAACTTGTCCTGTCTAATTGATCCTAAATAAAAATTGTGCTGATTTAACATCAACTATGGCTGCTACCATGCCTTTTTTTTTTGAAAACTTTGTTCTCACAACTCATCTTGAATCTAAAGTTACATTTACATGGAGTATATATATATATCCCATTCGCCAGTATACTGCAACTGTGCCTATTGTCCTTACATGTGTAATGCTTTTTTTTTAGCATGATTATTTAAAGGGAGTAAGATATTTGTGTGTTACATTGAAATTATTTTATTTTTACAAATGCATCCAAGTTGGATATTGATGCTCATGCATGATTACTTTCTTGACAAGATAGAAAATTAATTTTAATAGGATTTTAAAATAACACTTTCTTCTGATGTATAATTTTGGGATTTCTTTATTCATTTAGTGTTAATGGCACTATTTTTAATAGTATTGGCGCTATCAAGTGCTTTTTGTTTTGAGAAGTTGTATGTCATAGGATTTATATGGATTGCTAATTGTGAGAGCTCAGGTACTTAATATTTTGCTAATTGAGATGAAAGTTTACTGGTGCTTTAATAAATAAATTATTGAATCAATAACTACCGGTAAATAAATGTTGTTCCTATGGGAATGAAATGAGACCTGCAAACATGATCCACTAGGTGGAAATCAAAATATAATGTTGCAATCAAATGTATTAAAAGTTGGAAAGAAATGTTAGATTTTATTGATTTTGCCTTTATTCTTTTGTAATGTGCATTTGTTGAGTGCAAAATGGGTGTCAAACTATTTTGATGCTTGTTTCTATAAATTCAAAATGGGTGTCAGACTATTTTGATGTTTGTTTCTATAGATTCAAAATGGATGTCAAACTATTTTGATGCTTGTTTCTATAGATTCAAAATGGGTGTGAAACTATTTTGATTCTTGTTTCTATAGATTCAAAATGGGTGTCACTATTTTGATTCTTGTTTCTATAGATTCAAAATGGGTGTGAAACTATTTTGATGCTTGTTTCTATAAATTCAAAATGGGTGTCAAACTATTTTGATTCTTGTTTCTATAAATTCAAAATGGGTGTGAAACTATTTTGATGCTTGTTTCTATAGATTCAAAATGGGTGTCAAACTATTTTGATGCTTGTTTCTTTAAATTCAAAATGGGTGTCAAACTATTTTGATGCTTGTTTCTATAAATTCAGAATGGGTGTCAAACTATTTTGATGCTTGTTTCTATAGATTCAAAATGGGTGTCAAACTATTTTGATGCTTGTTTCTATAAATTCAAAATGGGTGTCAAACTATTTTGATGCATGTTTCTATAAATTCAAAATGGGTGTCAAACTATTTTGATTCTTGTTTCTATAAATTCAAAATGGGTGTGAAACTATTTTGATTCTTGTTTGTATAGATTCAAAATGGGTGTCAAACTATTTTGATGCTTGTTTCTATAAATTCAAAATGGGTGTCAAACTATTTTGATTCTTGTTTCTATAAATTCAAAATGGGTGTCAAACTATTTTGATGCTTGTTTCTATAAATTCAAAATGGGTGTCAAACTATTTTGATGCTTGTTTCTATAAATTCAAAATGGGTGTCAAACTATTTTGATTCTTGTTTCTATAAATTATATAGCTGCAATTCCAAAACCTTGTATACTTTAAGAAATCGTTTATATTTAGCATGTTGTAATTGCCTGTAGGAGCAAAAATGGATTTGAGTCACAAGTTGTTTCAATACTGCATATGTTTGGAAAAGATTTGATACCTTATAATCAGATATACATTCAGATATACAATCTACCTTTAATCAAGATTACATTTTAATTGAGTTTTTTGTATAAGTTGAATTAAAGTATTTATCTTTATACAGTTGCAGTTGTGTTTTGTATCTCATATCTTCAGGTTGTTATTGAATTGTCTCTTCCATTATTGTTCTTTTCCAAGTAAACGTTTTATGCCGTATCAAATTAGAGACATATCAGACTTTGTTGTATAAATAATAAACAAGTTTCCTCAATATGGCTGGAACAGAAAAAGGAGGAGGAAGAAAAGAGGCACATGATGCTTTGATGAAGATTTTCAGTCGGATGATATAATTGAATATTTTTCTTAAAAGTTACCTGTAAATGAAATAAATTCTGGTTTATTTGTACGATGTATACATACAAATACACTATGCATGTATCCCACCCATCATGGGCACGCAGGTTAAATGCATGTTAACTAATGCGTGCAGTGAGAAAAACGTGCTATTAAAAGTGGGAAAGGCAAAAATGATAAAGGTTAATATGTCAAATAAATAAGATTAGCAAGTATGATTTAGCAAAATTTATTATATCTATCATTTTTCAAATTGCAACGTTATATGCGATACCGCGCAGATATTTGATCAATGGTACATATGTTGGAACCAAAGCTAGCAGGCACCAATTAAGTCTGACGTACTTTGATTTTGATGCCTCATGCTGACTTAAATCCTGCTCAATCATAATCTCAACATGTGAAAGTGGTCAATCAGCTTGTAGACGGACGGTTGATGACAGTCTACTGTCTGTTAAAATGACCGATACCATGTCTCAACTGAATTATTAGTACGTGGTAAACTGTCGATTATTCAGTCATGCATGTTCCACAGATTAATATTTAATCAAAGTATCAAAGTGAAAATTATTCATTCAAAATGAGATATTTATCAATCAAATTCATAATAACAATTAAATCTTATAGATTACACTGCACTGTAACGACGAGTTGCCCACTATGCAATAGTTGTAAATGTTGGCAACCCATATTTGTTTAGAATAGTTTAAATTGAAGTTAAATTGAAGAAATGTAATCCTAAATAATCACTCTGGAGATGAAGATTATTAAAAGTTTCCCATACTCAGAACATAAATATCTTAACAGTTCAAAATTGTTTGCAGTATCATACTGCCTTCATCAGCAACTAGTTTTTATTTCATGACCTATACATTTACTAATGATTATGAATTATTTAAAGCAAGAAGCTACCTTTTCAGTTTTGAGACCAGTTTAGTATAAATTTTGGGAAGTCACTTGTCTGTTGAAAGTAAGAATTACAGCATTTTGGAAAGTGGAGGAAAATGACTGATGGTAACCACCAAAACCAAGGGCATTGGTGTAATGATAACAAGTGTATTTGGCTGGTGTGGTGGTAAGATTAATTTTGTATTATGTAGGTTTGTCCGTCACTGCTTCGGTAGCCTAATTAGTTGGAGCATCCATCATAGATGCAAGGGTTGCAAGTTCAAACCCTGGCCGAGTCATTCCAAAGACTTCTAACAATGATACTAGCAGCTGGCTCACTTGGTGCTCAGCAATAAGAAGCTAGTGTTAGGACTGTTCCCATGCTAAATATCACAAGAAACTGCCACAATGCACACATCATAGCGATATGACTGAAAAATTATTAAATCTGTCTTTAAAAATCCAAAGTATATGGTTGCAAAGACCTTCATACATTTGTAATATCGCTTGATGGAAGATTGTATGGTTAAAATGGCCTTTATACATTAGTAATATGGCTTTATAGAATGGTTCAAATAGACCTTCATACATCAATAATATGGCTTGATAGAAGATTGGATGGTTTCAATAAGCATTCATACATCAATAATATGGCTTGATAGAAGATGGGATGGTTTCAATAAGCATTCATATATTAATAATATGGCCTGATAGAAGATTGTATGGTTGAAATACCATCATAGATTAGTAATATGGCTTGATGGAAGATTGGATGGTTAAAAAGGCCTTCATGCATTAGTAACATGGCTTGATGGAAGATTGTATGGCCAAAATAAGCCTTCATACATTTGTAATAATAATAATAATGAGGACTTTGTATCGTGCCTACTCTTTAGAAGCTCTTAGTGCTTTGCAACATCAACGATAAAATTACAACAACAATAAAAACCACCATGGAATTAGAAAACAAACAATGCTGAAAATATTTAAGGTAGGAAACATTATTAGGTCTTTAAGTTTGTTCTTGCAGTCAAAAAAGGTGAGTTTTAAGAGCACTCTTGAAAGGGATATTTGTGTCTAATTTCAATGGACAATTCGTTCCATGTCACCAGGCCCTGGTGTGCAAACGAATGTTGTCCATATGACTTTGTTTTCACCATGGGAACAATGAGTATACGATTATCAGAAGAAGAGCATAAGGATCTAGCTGGTGTATACACATGGGTGAGACTGGATAGGTATGTTGGACTGGAGTCTGTCATTGAAACATAGCACAGAGAACAAATTTTGTGTTTGATTCTGTATCGAATGGATAACCAGTGTAGGGTACAGAGCAGCAGGGAGGTGTGCTCTGATCATGGTACTCTAAAGATGATCTGAACAGCTGTGTTTTGAAGTTTCTGGAGTAGATATTGAGATGAACCAGACAGAATTGAGTTACAGTAGTCCAGTCTTGACAGTTCTAATGAACAAAGTGTTTTAGTGGCATCAGGATCAAGATATTTGTGAATGGAGCTGATGCGTTTTAGCTCAAGATATGCAGCCTTGCATGTTCATGACATGTTGGTGCAATGTGAGAGTGCTGTCTAGTGTAACACCTAATATTTAATGTAAGCTAATATTTAGCTTCATGAAAGAATAAAAACAGGGTTCCTACGGTCTTTGAAGGTCTTTGACAGTGGGATAAATGAGTTAGCATTTTCAAGGGTTTGAAAGTTTGAAAATATCGAGCAAATTAACCTTTGGTCTTTAAAAGTCTTTGAAAATTTAAATAAACCCAAATTATTTAACTTCTTTCCATAATCACAAATTGTGAAAGGTTGTTAGATTTGGATGTAGTCGAGTTTCCTAGTCATTTTCTTTTGATGACTTGTTCAGTTTCATTGCTGTCGCAATAACAAGCAAGCATGGTACAAAATGACTTCATACATTAGTAATATGGCTTGATGGAAGATTGTACAGTGTAAAATGCCTTCATACAATTGTATCATGGATTGATGGATGATTGTATGGTACAAAATGACTTCATGCATTAGTAATATGGCTTGATGGAAGATTGTACGGTGTAAAATGACTTCATTCAATAGTAATATGGCTAGAGGGAAGATTGTACAGTGTAAAATGGCTTCATTCAATAGTAATATGGCTTGATGGAAGATTGTACAGTGTAAAATGCCTTAATACAATTATACAGGTAATATGACCTTTATACTTTAGTAATATGGCATAATGGAAGCGTTTATGGCGAAAAATGCCTTTATACATTTTACTAATATGGCTTGATAAAAGATTATTTTACATTTGTAGTATTACTTGATAGAAGATTGTATGGTTAAAGAAGCCTTCATAAATTTATAACAATGGCTTAATAAAAGATTATATGTTGAAAAAGGCCTTCACATAATAGTAGAGTGGCTTGATTGAAGAATGTATGGTTGAAATAGGCCTTCATACGTTTGTAATATGGCCTGAGAGACGAATGTATGGTTTCATTTGGCTTGATTGCAGATTGTGTGGCCAAAATGGCTTTTATATATTTGTAGTATTGCCTGATAGAAGATTGTATGGTAAAAAGGCCTTCATACATCGATAGTATGGCTTAGTAGAAGATTGTATCGGTTACAACGGCCTTTATACATCAGTATGGCTTGATAAAAGATTGCATTGGTTATAAAGGCCTTCATACATTAGTATGGTTTGATAAAAGATTGCATTGGTTATAAAGGCCTTTATACATCAGTATGGCTTGATAAAAGATTGCATTGGTTATAAAGGCCTTCATACATCGATAGTATGGCTTAGTAGAAGATTGTATCGGTTACAACGGCCTTTATACATTAGTATGGCTTGATAAAAGATTGTATGTTGAAAAAGCCTTTCATACATCAGTATGGCTTGATAAAAGATTGCATAGGTTATAAAGGCCTTCATACATTAGTATGGCTTGATGAAAGATCGCATAGGTTATAAAGGCCTTCATACACTAGTATGGCTTGATAAAAGATCGCATAGGTTATAAAGGCCTTCATACATTAGTATGGCTTGATGAAAGATCGCACTGGTTATAAAGGCCTTTATACATCAGTATGGCTTGATAAAAGATTGTATGTTGAAAAAGCCTTTCATACATCAGTATGGCTTGATAAAAGATTGTATGTTGAAAAAGCCTTTCATACAGCAGTATGGCTTGATAAAAGATTGTATGTTGAAAAAGCCTTTCATACATCAGTATGGCTTGATAAAAGATTGCATTGGTTATAAAGGCCTACATACATTAGTATGGCTTGATAAAAGATTGTATGTTGAAAAAGCCTTTCATACATCAGTATGGCTTGATAAAAGATTGCATTGGTTATAAAGGCCTTCATACATTAGTATGGCTTGATAAAAGATTGTATGTTGAAAAAGCCTTTCATACAGCAGTATGGCTTGATAAAAGATTGTATGTTGAAAAGCCTTTCATACAGCAGTATGGCTTGATAAAAGATTGTATGTTGAAAAAGCCTTTCATACAGCAGTATGGCTTGATAAAAGATTGTATGTTGAAAAAGCCTTTCATACAGCAGTATGGCTTGATAAAAGATTGTATGTTGAAAAAGCCTTTCATACAGCAGTATGGCTTGATAAAAGATTGTATGTTGAAAAAGCCTTTCATACAGCAGTATGGCTTGATAAAAGATTGTATGTTGAAAAAGCCTTTCATACATCAGTATGGCTTGATAAAAGATTGCATTGGTTATAAAGGCCTTCATACATTAGTATGGCTTGATAAAAGATTGTATGTTGAAAAAGCCTTTCATACATCAGTATGGCTTGATAAAAGATTGCATTGGTTATAAAGGCCTTCATACATTAGTATGGCTTGATAAAAGATTGCATTGGTTATAAAGGCCTTTATACATCAGTATAGCTTGATAAAAGATTGTATGTTGAAAAAGCCTTTCATACATCAGTATGGCTTGATAAAAGATTGTATGTTGAAAAAGCCTTTCATACAGCAGTATGGCTTGATAAAAGATTGTATGTTGAAAAAGCCTTTCATACATCAGTATGGCTTGATAAAAGATTGCATTGGTTATAAAGGCCTTCATACATTAGTATGGCTTGATAAAAGATCATATTGGTTATAAAGGCCTTCATACATTAGTATGACTTTATGAAAGATCACATTGGTTATAAAGACCTTCATACATTATGGCTTGATAAAAGATCACATTGGTTATAAAGGCCTTCATACATTATTATGACGTAATAGAAGATTGTATGATTATAATGACCTTCATACATTAGTAACACAGCGTGATAGAAGATTATGCAAGAAATGATTATAAAACATCATAGACTCTGATTTACTGTTGTATTATGTTATGGTGGATGGATAGGGATCATGTTTTTTTCTTTACTTATAAGTATATAGAGAAGGTGACTTAATGAGATTTCAAAACTCTTAATTTACTTTGTTGTCATTGTCATTGATGGCTTGTTTTTCCTAGGTGAAATCATACAGTTTTAGGTGACTCCTTAACCCTTGATGCCACATCTTTGATTGAAAATAAATACTGAATGTTTGGTCATTTGACTTTCAGAACAATTTTTGTGATTTTGATTGTTACTGCCTTTATATCAAAAGATCATAGTCTGCATTGTTAGTTCTACACTTTCTATATAATAATAAATCATCATGGAATATTCAAGATGTTGGAGGCTGGGATTCTCCATCAGAGATAAATACTTATGAAATTCAAATCCACTGGAGGGGGTGGGGGGCGAGTGGTCTAAAGTGCTCTCCGTTACGGATCACTGCCATCTCACCTGTCTGCATGGATTCAAGTCTAAGATTTGGCTAATGTAGCTATGTGAGAAAGCATGCAAGTAGCTTCTCGTTGGTCGGTGGTTATTTCCTGGGTTCTTCCTCCACCAATAATACTGGCCGCCATGTATAGCCTATCGTGTGCTGAAAAATGGCGTTATATATATATATCAATCACTTTGCTTGGGAATTCCATACAAATATTATTAAATAACATTCATGCTTGGTTGTGCCATTGTTTAGTACAAATGTCCTATAACATTCCCACTATGTTTGAGATCCTAGAAGTAACCATCAAAATATTTAACAAAGAGTGGGACAGATTGGATGGATGAGAGAAGATTCAGACCAATACTCAGGTGACTAACATTATTCTTCTTTAATTCTACCAGGAATAAAGGACACAATCACTGAAGTATTTTTTGGCCTATGGACCAGTCTTAGTTCTATTGAAAAGTTAACTATCAGGACATACAGGTGGTTTCATTTTCACAGTTTACATTCATGTACATGTATTTAATGCATCTGCTCGAATTAGAAGTAAAAAGTGTACGGTCATTGACTAACCCGATTTTATCTCTTACAGAATATGGATGGCTATGACAATAAGGGGCTAGAGGAACCCCAGGAGAAGACAACACGATACCCACGTAGTGGTCGTGGTGGTTTTGATGCCCGTGAGGGTCGCAATGGCCGAGGACACCATAATCCTGGCATGGATGATGAGGATGGTGGCACCATGCATATGTCAGGCGGGCCAATTGGAACAGGAGTCTAGTAACCAGTATGCGAAATCATAGTGCCATAGAAACAGGAAATGACCTGTCATAGTACAGCTGATTATTGCATTCGGCATTGTTTATTAGTAAATAGTAGATTTAGAAGGAAAGATGACATTTTCCTTGGAATATATTCGGTTATTGATTAGGCACCCTTTTCATTAAGGATGTGTCTTTCACGATTTGGTTGTGATGAAAAACCTAATTTACCAGTGATTGGCAGATTTATTTACGTTTGTTCAGTGTATTCCATTTGTAATATACAAATAACAACAATATCCATGAAATGGAAAATGTAATTGACAAATTACCAGAGAACCTCCTGAAATGAATATGTATTTAACAAATTACCAGAGCCAAAGTAACAATGCTTACTTGGCTATACATGTATCTATGGGAAAAAACAGGTTATAATTAAGAGAAAGTTTAAATTGGTCAAATGCCTATTGAATGAGAGATAGTGAAGCAATAACAGTCAAATTAGTACCCACTGCATCAAGAAAATGATTTTGGCATTTACCAATGACCGTTAGAGCATGGTTGGAAAATTTGAGCTTTTCTTTGTTTGATTGTGTGACTAAGAGTCAAAGTGGGCAGTGTTTAAGTTGAATTATGACTTGACTTTTTTTTTTACTAACAGCTGGTGTTTAAAGGCAAGGCTTGATGCTTCATAAACTGTTAACCAAATTTAATTACTATATCTATATGGACATTATGTGCTATTTACATGTGAATGGTTCTTCCAAACATACCGCTTCAAAAGAATTAATAGCATAGTTGTTGAAGATGTGTTCTAAAACAATATTTATCAAACACTAAATGGAACAAGTTCTGACACAGTTGTAGATGTACTATATATTGTCCTAAAATAAGGTAATTTATAGCTTGTCAAAAAGACAGTGACACTTATTTCTCATCAGATATTTTTCCACCAGTTTTAAATTTAGATTGAAATGCACTAAGGTGCTAACGCACTGCTGGAATTTTAAAGTTTTCTGATATTCTTTCATATTTGATCATCATAAATAAACAAATAAAGGTTTTAATTTACATTATGTACATAGAACACCTGACTGATCTTCTGTATATGATTGTAAGTACTGTTTATTTAGGAAGTTTTGGGATTTTGAGCTCATCTATATATAAAATAAGACAGGGCTTACATTCCTGACAAAAATTGAATGTTTGGCAGCCATACCTTTTTGTTGCCAGAATACTTTGGTCAGTTACATTCCTTTGTGGGTTTTTTCCCACTAAATTTGATGCTGACCCATGACTTTAATTAGTTGTATTGATCATTTAAGGACAAAAAAATATTTTCTGTCTGAGTAATTTGATATTATAATTATGTTATGTTTTCTCTGATAAAAGAAGTGAACATTCACATATGTAAAGAATAATAAAGTTGTACATTAAACCTAATTTATGTTTAAAGCTGAGCAGTGTACATTATGTAGGTGTTTTTCAGAATGTTAAAAATGGGCTTTTGTTTTAAATTCAAGACAAATCTATTCATTAGGATATCTATGGATCAAAAATACACTCTAAACTTACTTTTTAACAGTAATTGAATGATCTTTATACAATAATTGCTAAAGGGAGATAAGCACATATAAGGAGGACTCCAAAAAGGTGGATTGGTAAGGACGAGGACCAGGAATGTCATTAAAATCAATGTGAAAACCATTATATAATAGTAGATCATGGTCTTTTATCGGCTGGATGAGTCCAAAATTTAAAACAAATTGCAAGTCTTAGTCTAGAATAACACTGGGAATGGGCACCAATAAAAATAACACTGGGAATGGGCACCAATAAAAGTAACACTGGGAATGGGCACCAATAACAATAGGGAGATTGGCCTTTGTGTGATCTTTTTTTTAAAACCAGACTAGCATTCTTACTAGGTCAAACTACTTAAATGAAAAGAAAATTAAATTCACAAGATTTTTACCATACTTTGTCAGTTATTTAATGATAATAATTATTTGTATAATTAATGATTTTAATGTCAATTTTAAGTTGAATGATAAATATCTAACAATTAGGTCAAGCACAGACACTAAATTAAATTGGTGGTCTTGTATCCTGCTTGTGAAGTATCTACAGTAATTTGCCTAATTGATCGGTAATTCATCTTAGAAGAAACTAAGTTACAAATAATATATTTTATATGGGAAACATTATTTGTGTATTACCCCTCATTATCACTGACATTGTTATTCAATTAAACCAATTTGTGTGTCTCTTAGTTGTCAGTGAAGGAAGCATATAGCATTAATATGTCTAGCCATCTTCTTGTCATGTAACATCACAGATTTAGTTTCCATCAAATAACGTTTGAAGGACATAATAGATTTAAGTTTTAGTAGTCACAATTACCCACGCAACACCACTGGCCTTAGAACTTTGCTCTTTGATTACCTTTCCAATTGATAGCTTTTAATGGACTTGGTAGATTGCTATAACTTTGGGTGTGTGGCTTTATATTAAGAAGACAAAGGAAACATTAGATTCCTTTTACCATTTTTCAGCAAATTTCTGGAGCTTTTCCTGTATGACTTGGAACCTTTACATTAAATTTAATTTCTTCTTCATAACGTTTGTTTTTCCCAGAGCTTGACATTGAGAGGGTCTAAATGAGTTTGCATTTTTGAGAGCTTTTTGCTTTCTGGGGGGAACAATATTTTGGAGTTTTTGCCCTTGTTTTGACTAAGACCATTTTCCTCTAATTGCTTCATTAATGAAATCCATTTTCATCACTTCATATTGCACATATTTCTCTAGTCTCGCACAATTCCAATATTCTTGAAAAGCTTTATTTGACAAGTTATTGACATATTTGTGGTAACATATTTTTAATCAAGCTGTTTAATTATAAAATGAATGCTGATTCTGCATTTTTTTGATATTGGGACAAAAATGTTGTGGCAACACTTACTCCTTAAAATCTGTTTTTACTTCTTAACAAACTAGAAAGGAACATAAGATATCAAAATAGTTTCCACTTGCCTAGTTTTCTTTACACCATTTTGGAGTGGTTTTTTGTTTGTTTTTTTTGTTTTTCATATTTAAGAAAAGAGGAATGTTTACTTGTATTTGCAGATTTACTGATAAATGTTGGCATGCGAGGAAAAATGACTTTGGGAATTATATTTATAGCCATGTCTTCATGGTGACTGAAGCACACGACTGATGCAGGAACAGACTTAATCACAATTTCCCGTCTTTCTCATTGCTTTTGCTATTTGATAAACATTGTATCTCATTGCTAAAATATGTCATTTTTATCCTAGCTGTATATAGCATAATCTATATATTTTCAATCTGTATATATTCATCTAGACATTTTTGGTTATCTATTTTTATACAATGGTTGAAATAAGTAATTATTGAGGTCACTGCATTGAATGTACACTTTAAATTATTGAAAGTCTTAATTATGCAAACATTCCAGATGAAAAGGGATCATTATCAAGGAGAAATATTTCATCAAAAGAACACATAATGTGATTCAAAATTTTATTGTATTTGAATTTTATTCAATTTGTAACGTTTTTTAATATTTTATTTTTGTTTATTCTGCATTATTAATTATAGATAAAGGATGTTTAACAATATATGGGCACATGAGGTGTGGAAATTTTAAATATTGGTTACTAACCTTGTGTTAAAAGTAGTCCCTATTTTAGCTCTGCTGTTTGAAGACAACAGGAGATTATGCCATGGTCCAACTTAAGTCATCAGTTACCATTTGTTTTTTATGATTTATCCTCAGCTATTCAGAAAACTTGGTTCTAAGGGAAACTTTTCCCTCTCAGACATCCATATCTTTTTTATCTGCCATGTTGGCCATTTTGAAACTGATATTGCTACTCTTGAAAAAAAATGATCATATAGACATGGATTTTTACTTTAAGACTTCTTATGACTTTAAGATGACTTGTTGAAAATGATGCCATTGGGATGTGCCATACTAGATCTGCTAGCTTTCTTGCAAATCTCATTGTCAGTACTCCACCTGCTCCCATAGACATGGGTTTATCACATAGACTTTTGACTAGTACATAATCATTAATGAAGATGATGCCAGTCTGTGACCATTATGGTGACCATCTTGAGCATTTTGGTTTTGATACTCCTCCCGCATTGATGGTTCTGTTAACATTGAATTCCTCCCACAAATATAATTGGATTAACATTGTGTTCCTCTAACATGGATTTTCATATTAACAGTGTTTCGACTTATAACATGTTGACAGTCTTAAATTAAAATGTTGCCATTTGTAAATCCATTATGTCCACCATCATTGCTATCTTGAAAATCTTCTTGATAAAATTCTTTTGAAGAGATGTTTATATGGGTGAAGAGTTTACACAGAAAGACTTATGATTTTTTTTGTATTGGTCCTAAATAAAAATGGAGCAGATATGACATCACATTATGTCTGTCACAGCAGTTGTCATGAAATCTTGAGACTACTCCAACAGAATGTATTTTTTTAAATAAAATTGCTGATGGAAATGCCCAATATGGTTGCCAATTGACCAACTTTAAAATCTTATGACAATTCCATATGAATGGATCCTGTTACTACTTTTCACTAAAACTGTGATGTGATGCATGTATTTTTCATTAATGTGATGGTGCCGATTTTACGTCCAGCATGGTAATTATAGTGACTGCCTAAAATATTGTGCCATTACAAATTCTCCTTGAAGAATCATGGCATTAACATCTGACATGGTATTTTTACAAAAAGACCCCTTGCAGGACTTGAAATTAGCAGCAGTCCGCAGGCTTAGGCCAGTAAATTTCCTATTCTTTTCATCCATTCAGATAACTAGTAAAATTTCAGTTAAGAGTCAATAATTTTGGAAAAGATGAGTGATGATTCAAATTTCAAAATCTACTTGCCATTCTGGCTACAAAGGATTATTTTAAAATTATAGGTTTGTATTTGTTATTGTGTAATTAGTTCTGAATCAGAATGATACAGGTGTATCACATGTATGAACAGTTGTGAACAAATTTGAAAACCAAATCTACCTAACCTTGGGATCAGATTGAAGGGCACTTGTATTTCTATATTTCATTGAGCTTATGAAGACAGGGACTTGAACATTATACAGACTTAGAACACTGATTCATTTACAGTCATGGATTGTACTGCTCATCGCATGCAAACATACATCACAGTTACAGTGGAATATGCAAGCTTGGTGGTGCAAGCAAAGCATAGCATTCTATGGAATAATTTGGTTTTACAAAGCAGTTGAGATGTTATAAAACCCTCCATCAGTCTTTCTTGATGTCAGTCCATTCCATTATGTATTACCCTTCTAACTCTTAACCCTAAGTTGATATTCACTACTTGATGCTTTTATCTATGTATAATCATGTGTTAGATATATATGACTTTAGATGCCCCACCCATTTGGATCCAATCAAGCGTTATGGACATGCATGAATGAACTATTTCTGTAAATTCTTATATTTGTATCAATTTTTTAAACCTTTATTTCATTTTTTTAAATGGATAAAGATTAAAACTTTAGGAAGGTTACTGTGTAATTTGATATAATATTTGGTAAGATTTAATATTTGGTAAGATCTATATATATATATATATGTATGTATATACATTTTATACCATATTACCCATTACTTACACTTGATGGTATCATTATATTTTTCAAATACATATCTTTGTAATGGCCAGGCTAGATTTTAATTTGCACTTACCATATCGTTAGATAATGAAATATTGTATAGTATTAGCATGACATTTGATTTTTTATTATTTTGGTTGTGTTGTAGTTGTTTTTTATTGCATATAGTAAATCTTGATACCCTTGTTGTGTTACATGTTTATATATACATTTATTCCAATATTTCTAACACTTTTCAGTGTGTATAGAGAAATAGAGGCTCATACATATGAAGGTAACGACCAAATCAAGAACTTAATGTTAGAGGACTCAGATTAAACAGTTTTCTATAGAAATCAGTGTTAACATTTGGGATAGTAAAACTATTGTGTGTACTAGATAGGCCAGTGCACAGGATAAATGCCCTTTGATTGAAATAAGTGCATGCTTTCTAAATGTGAACACTTTCTAAACAATCAAAATGTTTTTTTTTTCACAACGTTATTTTGAAGAAAAATGTCTAAATGTTTGGAATCAATAAAAATTCCCACAGTGAACAAGACAATTTAGGCTTACCAGAAAAGAGATGAAATGATGTAAATGCACACACAAAATTTCTTAAAAGAAATCATTGATTGAAGTCTTGGGAAAATCAAAAAGGAAATGATTATGCAATGATATTTCAGGTAGTGTCCCTATCACAAAGTATTAGGTACATTATCAAAAAGAGTGATGTTGAAATAACTTTGTATTTCGTTGTTTTCCATCTGGAGTTAAGAAAACCTCACAATTGACAATTGAATACTTGATGCAAAATGTTAATGAATTGTATTAACTCTTTGGATCATTTTGAAGTTTCTATGATTTTCTGTTATGACCATTATGTTGAGGCAAAATCTTTTACATGTGCAAAAAAAAAACCCAAATCGATATTTTTCTCTTCAGACTTTAGGCAAAACCATGCTTCCACATAGGGCATGGGAATTGTGTTATCAACAGATAACATTTGATTAGAAATGTTAATGTAGAGTTTATTATGTCTAGCTTTTACTTGGATAATTTCTTATTACACAGCCAAGTATTAGTATCATAAATGTTATGGGGAAAAAAGAACCATGGCAAGGTCATTGATTTAGAGTTTGTACACGTGTATATAATCTCTATAAATATTAATCCTTTTCTTTTCATTCCTTTGGAATGTACATTTTCAATTTTTTTGAAAGGATTCTTTAATTTTTGTACTCAAAGCTGACTCTTTTCTTCTGTTTTCTTGATAATGTAAGATATATGTGTTTGAAATCCAGAGCTTGTGTACTCACAGATCATCATGTACATCTTGGGTATGCAGAGTAATGAAAAGAATATTGCATGTGCATTCAAGTGTTGATACATCTGTTAAAGTCTTTCATGTTCTTCAGACGTCTTATTTTAAACAAAGACCCAGTTTCAAAATTTATCTATCTGCTGTCATCCTATATTAATGAAGTTAATGAGTTTGATTGTTTAATTTGTACTGACATGTTAATGGCTCTTATTGATCAATTATTGCACACTGTTAATGAGTGTATAATTTTCATGGCATACAATTTATTGCTTCAACATTTTGATATAATTATAACATCTTCAGTCTTTTTTCTAACTTCTCTCCAGCTCTCCTACAAAGACAACAAACTCCACTACTTGGTACAATGTATGTTATTCTAGAAGAGGTTTCAGATGCATTCTTTTAGACCAAGATAAATGGAAAGACCTATTAGTAGAAAAAAAAACTTGGGTATCATTTGAAGTAAATTGGGATTTGTCATTCAATTATATTTTTAAAGGTCATCCCCAAATTTTAGGTTGTGAGCTATATGTCAAGGTTTTTAACCAGCTGCAGTCATCAAGAAATAGCATAACAAAGAAATTGATTAACTGCATCTGTGTAAAACTATCCAAATTAGCATCTACATATCAGTACTATTTCTACCTCTGTCATTAAAGAGCCATTCCATTAAAAATTCTGTGTACCATTTTTCACACAACTGTGATTGTTTGCAATCCAATCTTTTGCAATGGTCATCATTTTAAAATATTTGTATTTTTAACTGTTTAGAATCCATATATATAAATTCTGTCATATAACAAAATATAATTTTGTTTCTATTGTACTAACACAGTAAATAAATCACATTTTATATTTAGTTGTTATTGTTATTAGCTTTAGTGATCATAGATAAAGTGATCTTAGTCAGTGGACTCTTGTCCGTTGTTGTTATCATGTCATATGTCTGTTGCACAATTTTGCCATCACCACTTTCCCCAAATATCTTGAACGCTTGCCATGAAACTTACTGACACAGTCATCCCAAAGTATAAAAAATGGTGACAAAGTCATCAAAAGTATAAAAATAGGTGCCCGCAAATATCCAGCATTGATGGCCAACATGATTATTTGCTTATTGCTACTTCACCAGAACGGATGGTCAACACATGATTTATACTTCAATATTTGGTCCTAAAATAAAAATGGTGCCATGGCAGCCAACTTGAAAATCTTTTTATCATTTGGATAATCATATTGAGGTGGGATTTTTGCTTAACAATTTCATACGATGACGAGAGTGACCAAACCTTGCGTCTGCACCTTGAAAATGTTGTGATCGTTACCCCTTCATGCACCGGTAGTTGTATCAACATGGGGTTTTGCACTACAAGACTTGCATCTAGTTGGTCCTAAATTAAAATGATGCCAATATGACTGCCACTGTGGCCCATGTGAAAATCGGTATTCCCGAAAGGATTGTCAACTAAACATGGGAATTTATCAAACAATCATTGAACAGCAAGCATAATTCATATGGGTCGGGATTTGTTCTCGATAAAAATCGTATCCATTACTGTTAGCACGGATTTCTATACAATGAATGCAGGGGGAACTTATAAACATCTGCCAGAATCAATCATTAAAACGAAATGTTGCATTAATGTTCAAAACAGCGATGATAAATACGTTATGGGCGTTGTTATCAACTCTTTATCCTGCTAACAAAAACGCAGATCATGTATCAAAGTATATACTATACAAGGAGAAAATTAACATGACAGGAATTAGTTTTCCAACACCTGAAAAACAACCAAAATAGAGCAGCAAAATCTTAATTTGTTTCCAGATGGTCTTAATCTTTTCTCACTTGACCCATCAAACAAACCATTTCCACTCGGAATATCACCGTTGGCAAAACACGGTACAAATGGGAGCACATTAAATTTATTATTACACAATAGCCATTATATTTGGATAAAAGATTTTAGTCGATTAGTCGTAAGTTTATTATCGAAACATGACCATGAAACCTTATTTTGCTACTGTTGCTTAAGCGGTTTTACAACTAAGGATAAATTAACCGAACATAGTAAATACTTCGAACAAGTACAAAAAATTACTATGCCCTACCCTGATAAAAATATTTTATTCTTCAGGAAATGGGAAAGAACCAAGAAACTTCCTATTATCATATGCGGAGATTTAAAGTCATTTGTTCAACCTTGTATCAACACGAGATGTCATTGTGATTAAACGTAATGCAAATGTGAACTACAAACAGTCCGAGTGCAACAGCGTGTTCCAGCATCATCAGTCCCATATTACCCATTAGGCAGAGTAGGCAACTGCCTATGGACCCCGCGACTTTTATGTGCCCCATTAGGGGCCCCCATGAGACCGTGACCGTGGGTCTGGGGCCCCAAAAGTTTGACTGCCTATGGGCCTCCACGGTGCTTAATCCGGCGCTGAGCATCATATTATTTAAAGGAGACTAGAAATGAAAATTTTTATTTTATTAATGTAATTCTTTACAAATTCTAATTCGAATATAATGTTTAAAAATATAATATCGTGTGCGGATATTGATTATATTGCGAAGAAGATACAATGATTCCGTAAATTGCCGAGTATTTACGAGTTTTAATGAGACGATAGATCACGTGGTCTCGTGACGTCATACTAGCAAGTCTTCGTATACAAACAGAAACATGGCAAGCGAGAGGCCATTGATAACGGTTTTCATCGGAAGTAATTTTTCACACACACACAAAATCAACACCCCACAAATAAATCTGCGAGGAGGAATATCATACGTAATTAATTTCAACATTAAGAAGCTTCCTTCTATGATTCAATTACAGTGTATTTTACATGCATGCTACAGTTAGCGTATTGACAAATCTGTAAGTATATACATGATTCGTTAACAGAGTACGTACTGTACTGGTCAGTGCTGAAAGAAATGTTTTAAGCACAGGCCCCGGGCTGATGACTTAAATAAACTTACTAGCCCTGACTGAAATTCCACAAACCCGAACAGTTCATATATGTTAACTTTCAAGCCGAGAGAAGAAAGAAAGAAAATAAATTCCAATTTTGGAAGTATTTCCTCCCTATCTCGTAATATCTCTCTTGATTTTTCGCAGTTAACTGCCGATTATTTCAATATGTCTCTCAATTTTCATTTCTCAGAAGAAGAAAATCCATATGTAATTTTTTCATCAAGTGTGTAGTCCACAAATGTCATATTCTATTTTATCACTTGTGAATATTGTAGTGAAGAAATAATTAATATCACAGGACAGTTTTTGTCTTCAGTAAATAGATTAAGATTAAACATTATTCACGTAAATTTCAGATTATTTAACTACTACAGAAGTACTTCTTGTAAAAAAAATTGTCACCAATTAGTTTAAAACCCATGAATTATCACAATGAAGGATGCGCAATTTTCTCTGCAAACAAAATCTCCATTTCCGCCCTAAAAAAAACTCGGCCAGTTAACACCTGACATTCCACTACCATCTATGTAAAGTTTCATTACCATGATTAAATTAAAAGAAGGAATAAAAAAAATACGACGCAGTATATGTGCCCCTAAAAAAACTAATTCAAAATAAATATTTAATTCAGTAAACAGTGTTACATATCTTAACACTTAAACTAATGGAAATAGGATGGGATATAAAATGTGGGAAAACAATGGCCACATACATGTACAGTAACGTTTGACTGCAGATTTGAACTCTTAAAATGAAGTCTTTGACATCGAAGTTACAACAAAATTCGGCATCGCTTCTTTGTCAATGACTTTCTGGTGCTTACATACACACTCTGTAGCACATGGTTTCTTTGAATTATGTCAGAGGGCCAGTCCTTTTCACAACATAAGTGCAATGATAAGGAATAATTGTTGATTTGTTAAACTGCCATTATGTTTGTGTACTTAATTCTAACCTCTAACTATTATGCAGACCAGAATATGAAAAAAAGGTCTTGTCCTGGGGTATAATAAGGCGTATCACAGGGAGAAATTGCACATCGGGGCAAATAGGTGGGGTCAATAGTCGCCTCCCCCCAATTTCTATTGTCAGCCAGTTAATGTGAAACTTTGATTTTATATCGGATCTCTTTTCTTTTAATCGCTGCTATTTAAACTGCCCAAGGGACAGTTTTATATCAGTTCCAATCATTACAGATTTCCGTTTATACATTTTACGAGTAATAGACATAGACTGAAAGGTTGTGTTGTTTTAAAATAATTTTTTAATTTTTTTTTTAAAATTACTTAAATTGTTTTTCTCAAAACACGACCGTGTCAAGGGTTGATTATCTTATTATTATTATTTTTTTAAGCAAAAATTCCATTTGATTAAAGTCAGATCTCAATTATACATAGGACAGTGGTGACTTTATTTAGATTGTAATCTTGAAGAAGAAAAAAAATTTACTCATTTCATCAGCACGATCAGGTGTCGGGCTGTCATATTTGTTATTAGCACTTACTCGACCTTCTGCCTATTTTCGTAACTCGTACGTTTGACACTCTACCAGGATTTAAAATATACAATGGTATGTCTGGAACAGTTTCAACTTTTAGTCTAGGCTTAGCATTCGTGTATCCTAGAGGTTCTATGTTTTTAGGATCCCTCTGGTAACATTCCTTTGTGAAATGTAATGGGCACGGATTGCTGTATGGTGTTGCATTGAAATCGACTCGCTTGTAATAATGTATCCAGACATTCTTTATCCCTTTATCATTTGGAAAAGAAGAAAAAAATGAACTCCACAGCCTTTTCTATGTATGCTATTACACCCGTAAGCAACGCAAAACGGCATGGTACTCTATATGAAATGAACCTTGCAACTGTAGGTCTGGATGCTGGAGTTGCTAGTATGACGTCACTTTCCGAAAGTAACCGAATAGGCGCGGAAAATATGCATACGAGGTCACGGAAACTTAGCGCCTAGAAGATATGCCAATATCTCAATATTGGCAGTACGGTCGCACATGACGCTTCAGAATCATGTTTTTCTCTGCAGTGTATTTAATATTATTGTATATTTCCACTGGTTTCTAGTCTCCTTTAAACACTGTGTCGATAGCAAATACCCTAAATTATGCCCGGTTCAAACGATTTACCACCTGAAGTTCATTTACTGCGCTATTTATTTGATGAACAAGCTCGAAAAGAATCAATTTTGAATAAAGCAAACGATGACGCTCTGTTACAATCTTATACAAAATTTCCTTGTTTTATACAAGCAGCCGAGTGCATATGTTATAAAATAAGATCTCGGTGATGACAAGGTTCCATACTGTAAAATGCTGAGTTTAGAATATGCTGGTGCAGTTCAGAGCAAATATCGAGATAACTAAGGTGATCATCCCAGTGGTTTTTCACAATCTTCGTGGATATAACGGTTATTTTGTTCTTCGCGCGTTAGGTCATCCTGAAATTTCTGATTACTGCGATAACAATCATACACAAATATCAGGGATACCGAACCGAACAATGGTGAAAACATTATGTCCATCACGATTGGCAAAATAAGGTTTATTGATAGCTGCCAATTTATGAAAGCGCCTTTAGACGTACTAGCGAAAAATTGTCCAAGTTTTCTCACGATGGCGCATCACTATACCAGTGAACAAGTAAAGTATTTAACTCGTAAAGGAATATTCCCACACGAGTATTTTGATTCTTATGAGAGATTTTCCGAAACAGCATTACCAAGTAGAGATGCGTTTTATTAATCGTTGTATGACAAACACATCATTGAAGCTGAATATAAAGACACTTAACGAATTTTGTAAATTATTCGGTTGTAAAAAAATTCGGTAACTACCATGATTTGTACTTGCGTGTTGATGTGCTGTTGTTATCGGATATTTTTGAAGAATTTTCTAAAACATCTCAAACCGAATATGTGTTAGATTCCGCGCATTTCCGCACCAGGATTACCATGGGACGCTTTATTAAAACTAACGGGGATCCGACTAGATCTTTTAACCGATATTGATATATATCTTTTTATTGAACGCTGTATCAGATATGGAATTAGTGTAATCGTTAAAAAAAGAACATGCAACTGCAAACAATAAATACATGCAGCTATTTGATCCGTGGAAACCGTTTGTCTTCATCATCTACGAGGATATCAATAATCCTTATGGCAGAGCAATTTGTATGACAATGCCTTATATTAGATTTAAATGGATCTCCATAGATGAATTTTGAGCAGAAACCGAAAACTTGACCGCGGAAATGCATTCTGGTTATTCCTATTTCGTTCAGGTCGATGTGGATTACCCAAAATCGTTACATGATTTGCGTAATGATCATCCTTATTTACCCACGAGTATGGTCGTTAACGAATATATGCTTTCACCGGAACAATTAGCGCTGCGAAGAACAGGACCGTGCAAAATAAGGGAACTTGTACCAAATTTACTGAACAAACAAAATTATGTTTGTCATTATGCGACGTTAAAACAAGCGATTGATGCTGGATTAAACGTCCAAAAGGTGTATCGAGTATTGCGATATAATCATTCCACTTGAATGAAAGACATGGAACATTTTATCGAGTATTGCGATATAATCATTCCACTTGAATGAAAGACATGGAACATTTTATCGAGTATTGCGATATAATCATTCCACTTGAATGAAAGACATGGAACATTTTATCGAGTATTGCGATATAATCATTCCACTTGAATGAAAGACATGGAACATTTTATCGAGTATTGCGATATAATCATTCCACTTGAATGAAAGACATGGAACATTTTATCGAGTATTGCGATATAATCATTCCACTTGAATGAAAGACATGGAACATTTTATCATTTTTCAGCATTAAATCTCATTTATTACAACTGCTTTCAGTAACCGGCAAAATAAAGAAAGGTTTATTATTGGGCATGTGTAGATTTTTAAGACGTTGGCAACCATCTCAGTAATAAATAAAGGAGCAAGTCGCTTTACGATATCCATCCAAAATGTGAATTTAAAATATACTTTATTTCTTTTAAAAAATCCAATATAGTGATAGTGTATACAAATGAAGCATAAAATTGTGTATTTTATATATTCAGCGTAAGATAGTTCTCTCTCTCTCTCTCTCTCTCGATCTCGATCTCGATTTCGACAATTCAAGGGAACTAATTTGAACTATTTTGCTATGAAATTTATTTCACATTTCAAATTTGATTGTTCTCCCCTTGTTCAACGTGTAGGATGAGCTCGTTGGCCTACAAGCACTACGTTGATGTCCTATGCTTAAATATTGAAATGTTATTATTTTCTTTGTCATGTAAAGAACTATTAAAATGCAGCTGGATTTATCGAGGCTTTATGCTACAGATTATTGTACGAATCATTACAAGCCCGTGTTCTTAGAAAAAAAGATAAGAGTCTAACAGTGTTGTAAATGAAAGTCGACCTAAACAAGTTTAAACTAAATCATTCATTCTTAAAATTCCATTCTTATAATCCATCAGGTAATGGTTCCAGCATCCAGACCAGAATGAAGTTAAGAACACCGTATAATCGGTCTTCTCAGCTTAACAACCAGATGTGATGTAATGTACGTGTTCGGAAATCTGTCGAAGATTTGTCTGAAACGATGGAACGAAGAGATTACAAACAAGAAAATCAAACTAATGATCCAATAGTTATAAAGGGAAGAGATTACAAACAAGAAAATCAAACTAATGATCCAATAGTTATAAAGGGAAGAGATTACAAACAAGAAAATCAAACTAATGATCCAATAATTATAAAGGGAAGAGATTACAAACAAGAAAATCAAACTAATGATCCAATAGTTATAAAGGGAAGAGATTACAAACAAGAAAATCAAACTAATGATCCAATAGTTATAAAGGGAAGAGATTACAAACAAGAAAATCAAACTAATGATCCAATAGTTATAAAGGGAAGAGATTACAAACAAGAAAATCAAACTAATGATCCAATAGTTATAAAGGGAAGAGGTTACAAACAAGAAAATCAAACTAATGATCCAATAGTTATAAAGGGAAGAGATTACAAACAAGAAAATCAAACTAATGATCCAATAGTTATGAAGGGAAGAGATTACAAACAAGAAAATCAAACTAATGATCCAATAGTTATAAAGGGAAGAGATTACAAACAAGAAAATCAAACTAATGATCCAATAGTTATAAAGGGAAGAAATTAAACATTACAGCAAATAAGGAACAAGGTTTGTTTCAAGTGATTTGCTTGTAACACCCATCACCCAGGGCTTCACCTAAATATTACTCTTTGCGAATAGCGAGTGAGGTACTTTGCGAATAGCGAGTGAGGTACTTCCATTTCGGTGCCCATGATATTTAACAAGAAACACAGACATGTGTTCTCACCGATCCACATTTAGTTAATCTGTATTTTATGTGAATGAAATAATTTCTTTTTAGGGCCCAGCTTCGTGATGCGATAACCCTCTTGTTATTTGTTTCATCTAACCATCTACCATCTGTCTTATTACGATCACAGTTCTAAAACCCTTACGAATGATTTGGTAGGTAAATCGCCACTAAATGTAGATGTGAATGTAAAAGACTTCCGTTTTTCGTGTCCATTTAGGACAGTTAGTACACCTTTTCATTAAAATGTGCCCCACTTAATTCGCTCTTTGTCAACAAATATGAACATTGGGTCGAGGGGCAGTCTACTTGTATGATGAAGTTTGATACGAGCATTGGGTCATCCATATATGGATGAACCTATTCTGGTTTCGTCTCAACTCCATTATTTATATAGCCATGAGCCTTGACGGTTTATATTTTATATCTTTACATGGTTATTCGTTTTAACTGTAAAACAATTCAACATATTCTGGTGTAGTTAAGAACATTGTGTCGTCGGTTTTCATGTGCTTTTTTAGATTTAGTCTTGTTTATTAGAGTTTTCCCAAAAATCGCCTCCCCCCCCCCCCGCCTCCTGATTTTATTTTCTGCGCAACAACTTCTCTATACTTTGTTGTATATCGGTAATATTTGACACTGATCAGGCCATACATTCTGATTTCAAGCTTTTCGATGATATTACTTTAAAATTTATTATATTGTAATAACTTTGGAGTAAGTGTTAGTGAATTTGAACCATGCTTGGGTCGTCAGTAGTGATTTTGGGTACAAGCCGAATGACTGTCCCTTTCGATAACATAGTCCATATTAAAATTCAGTGGTGTATACAAGTAGTGTGATTGAAAAGGCAGCATTTATGGTTGGAAATCAGTAAATTATAGAATGGAATCAATAAGTTGTAACTTGGTAGGTACCGTTTATGTGGCCATAGTGGAAAATTGGCGTATGTATATGAGTGTGATACGCCGGAAATTCTGTGGATGGACTGGCCTAGGGTCGCGCAGTTAAATATTTCCCAGTTAGTAAGGGAATACTGGTGTAATTTCTATGGCATGACAAGCTATCGGTACGGAAAACGGATGATAATGAAGAAAAACCATGTAAAGGTGCAGTTAATGGACGTTTGGGCAAGTTGTCTCCTCTGGGTCGCCCATTGATTACAGCAAAGATTAATAATTATAGCAGACACGTCTTTCTTTCCATTTTACAACTTAAGTTGTATGGAAGTCTTTGGAAATTTGGGGAAAACATATGACTTCCAGCGTGACTCGCGCCAGGGTTTTGACACCGCTCGGTCAAGTGAATACCCCTGTGCTTGTAACAAGAAAAATTTCTGGTGACAGCGTTTTGGGATATGTGTGAATAGTTATGTCATGGTTTGCAATTTATTCAGAGTTATTATGTGTGAAACTGACTATTGCTTCGCATTTGGAAAGAAAGAGGAAATAAATATTATGGCTAGTGCGACTTTAACTTCGTTTATTGAGATTTCGCGACATTTGGTCTGCGAGAGTAGATATATGCATTTGCTGCTGAGAAGGATTTTTAAGAGGAGTACTATGTCAAGCAGGATGGAGTGTTTTATCCGGGATATAGAACAGCGATGACAAAAGTATTGTATTTGGTAGGTCGCGCAGAAAGCGAAAAGTTGAGCAGACATTTTTATGATAGTCGGCTGTGTTAGTATTTTTACTTATGTTAGAGTAAAGGCATTAGCTGGTTATTATTTTTAAAGTTAGTAGTTTACAAGAACAATTAATAAAAGCAAAAGAACGTGTGTTTGACAACACCTTCTCCCCGCTGTATTTGGTAAATTCATAAACCTTATGCTGTATTTATTGAAATTCAATAAGGGATTAGGGGGCTTATAATAATAATAATAGCAATAACAACCGCATACGGTTTCATTGGTCTTAAATAGCAATTGGTAGTGTGCTACCAAGTACATCGACACAGGCAAATTGTGAGTATTGCAAGAGTATTATAAATTATTAGGATGGCTACAGGCAGAGGTACACCTACCTCATTATTGAATACGCCTTTACCACAGTCTGTGCATTGGCGACTCTTGTCGCCATTGTCGCCTATTGATAGGAGGCCAAGAAAGTTAATAGACGTAGACAGTGGTGTTCAATGCTATGCGACTTCAACTCCGTGCGAGGCCGATAGTGGCAATGTACGTGCACGTGATGGATGGGCTGAAGATCTGAGGTTCAGAACCATTAAAGAGAGTGTGCCTGAGAACGTGAAGGCAGACATTTATGATCGAACCACGTACTCAGTATCCAAGGGAGCGAGTAGTTCGCCTACTGATAGTCTGCTTCAGACCATTGACACACTCATTACGGACAAGTTTGACAGGTTAAGTACCACCATGGGTCATTTGTTGACAAAATGTTCGAATGGGAGCCGCAGTGAGGTTAAGGAAGTAAGGGAGACGCCAAACTTTCAGTTGAGCAAGAAGGTCGAAACTGCAAAAACAGAACTCTGTGCTTCTGCGCCTCCAACTAGAAATAAGGCAACAGTGAAAGCAGACATTTATGATGGTTCTCAACCTTTTCTCGACTATATGACACATTTCGAACACTGCGCTATGATTAATGAATGGAGCGAAACTGAAAAGGGATTGCGTTTGGCAGCGTGTTTAAGGAGAGACGCTCTCCAAGTCTTAACCGATCTCCAAGTCCAGCCCGGTCAAGTCGAATTTGAGAAATTGAAAACTTCATTGGAAGCTCGCTTTGCGCCTCGTAACCAAGATGAGTACTACAAGGCACAGCTTCGAAGCTGTTTCAGAAAAAAAGGAGAAACGCTCCCTGAATTAGGTCAAACGATACAGAGACTGGTTTCTTTGGCATATCCTGGTTGCCCGCCTGATATCCGCGATAGGCTTGCAAAGGACCATTTCTTAGGGGCAGTACAAGATGAAAACCTAAAACTTGAAATTTGGCGGCATCACCCTAGTAGTTTGCAAGAATCCATCAGAGTAGGGGTTGAATGGGAGGCTTTCCTGCGTGCTGGCGTAAGACAGAAGCCAGTAAGTTCTGCATGTAGAGGCTATGAAGAGTCAGAAGACAAGGACGACGATAGTACAAATATAACTGAAATAGCAAGGTTAGAAGCAAAAGTAGAAGAATTAATAAAACAAAATAAGAAATTGACTGAAAAACATCAAGATGCATTAGGTCGTTGGCACGAGTCGGGGGATAAGCAACGCCATTCAAGGCGAACAGGGGTCCAGTGTTGGAATTGTAATGGTCGGGGTCATTACCAAAGCGAATGCACCAAGCCTTTAAACAGATACAATGAACGATTGAGAACAAGAGGCCAAAGAGAGGGAGATTCTAGGAGGACAAGAACAGAAAACGCCAAACCTGTACGTTATGTAAACGAGGAGCCGGGACTATACACGCAATGTTGTGTTAATGGAGTGGAGCTCGCTTTACTAGCAGACACAGGCGCTGCTGTTTCGATCATCAGCAAGAGGCGGTATGAAACACTTGGTCATATAAAGCCAAAACTCAATGCCGTGGATAGTCAGCTAATCAGTGCATCCAGTAACAAAATTGAAACATATGGTCAGGCTGAATTTTGCATTGCTTGGACAGGTGTCAGAAGGCGACATGTTTTCGTTGTAGCTGACATTAGGCCCGATGGAATACTTGGGTTAGATTTTTTTCGGCTGCATAAGTGCGATATTAGTATTACGCAGTGTACACTGCAGATGCAGGGACTAAAACTCCCATGCCACTTTGCGGGGTCTATGGGCTGTCATCGTATCACCTTGGCTGAAAACATCATTGTCCCGGCAGAGACGGAAGTTATCACGCGAGGTTGGATGGCGAATGTTGGTTGTGGGAAGCTAGCTACAGAGTCAGTGCTAGAGCCTCTATCGATGTTTAGGCATGAAACTAAAATCCTTGTCGCGCGAGCCGTCATTAAGACGATGGACGGAACAGTGCCAATACGGTTGCTAAACCCGACTAAAGAGGTGGTAAACTTGCAGGCTGGTGTTTGTTGTGCCGAAGCCAGTGCGGCCCTATCGACACAAATTGTCGAAAGTCAGAAACCGGATTCGAACAGCAGTCTGCCTTCACATTTAACTGAATTGTTTGAGAAGTCAAGCGTCCATTTGACTCCGGATCAAGCACGAGGCCTAAGCAAACAATTAAGTGAATTTTGCACAGTGTTTGCTAAAGATGATGACGACTTGGGCAGAACAAACTTGATCAAGCACACTGTCAAAACAGGCAATACCGCGCCAATTAGAGTCCCACCTAGAAGATTACCGTTCCAGCTCCGTCAGGAGATTGACATACAAGTTGACGACATGCTTAGAAAAGGGGTTATAGAACCGTCTGTAAGCCCTTGGGCTGCCCCAGTGGTCTTAGTAGCTAAAAAGGATGGGAAGAAGAGGTTTTGCGTAGATTATAGGGCGCTAAATGCAGTTACAGAGAAGGATGCGTACCCTCTTCCTAGAATTGATGATAGTCTCGATTCACTGTCAGGTATGAGCTGGTTCTCCACATTAGATTTGATGTCAGGGTACTGGCAAGTAGAAATTGAGCAAGCAGATCGGCCTAAGACAGCGTTTGCAACGCGAAGGGGTCTCTATCAGTTTAAAGTCATGTCGTTCGGTTTATGCAACGCGCCTGGGACCTTTGAACGACTTATGGAAGCCGTCCTAGCCGGGTTGCAATATGAAGTTTGTCTAATTTACCTCGACGACGTTATAGTTTTCGGGAGCACATTCAATCAGTTGCTTGAAAGACAAGCGCGCGTCTTTACCCGTCTTCTAGGGGCTGGCCTAAAGTTGAAACCCAGCAAATGTACACTATGTGCGAGAGAAGTTAGATATCTTGGTCACGCTATTTCCGCAGCTGGAGTTGCAACTGATCCTGAGAAAGTGGCAGCTGTTTTGAAATGGCCTACTCCAAAATCAATTACCGCAGTGCGGAGGTTCCTAGGTTTTTGCAGTTATTATAGGCGGTACGTAAGAAACTTTGCCGATATTGCAGCTCCCTTACATCAGCTAACGACAAAGAATTCAGTTTTCCACTGGACAGAATTACATCAGGCGGCATTCGAAAAATTGCGTAAAGCGCTTTCCTCTGCACCAGTGTTGGCTGTACCGGACTTCAATAGCCCCTTTATACTCGACACAGATGCGAGTGGTGAAGCCATAGGTGCTGTCCTGTCCCAGAACATAGATGGCAAAGAAAGAGTGGTAGCTTACGCTAGTCGGTGTTTGGACAGGACAGAACGTCAGTACTGTGTCACTCGTCGTGAGCTGTTGGCTGTCGTACATTTTATTCGTCACTTTAAGACATACCTTTATGGGAGAAATTTCAAGATACGCACTGACCACAGTAGCCTGCGATGGCTCATGAGCTTCAAAGAGCCAGAGGGACAGTTGGCCCGTTGGTTGGAGCAGTTATCAGAATATGATTTTGTGATAGAACATCGCCCTGGAACTAAACATGCCAATGCTGATGGCTTGAGTCGCTTACCTTGCAGCGGGTGCAGATACTGTAGCAAATGTAGCGTGGGATTATCTGCTATACGGCTAGACAGTGGGATACATTTTGGAGGGATACAGAGACAAGATGCTACTTTGTCACGAGTAATTAGTTGGGTTGAGAGGCAGCAACGCCCTGCATGGGAAGAGGTATCTGGGAATAGCGCAGAAGTTAAGGCGTTATGGGGGACATATAAATTATTAGAGATGTCAGACGGGATACTTGTGCGAGTTTGGCTAGATCGTTCTGGAAAGCCAGTTAAAAGGTTCATCGTCGTACCATACAGTTGGCGGCGTGAAGTGCTAAAACAATGCCATGATGGAGCCGCCGGGGGACATTTAGGTGTCGACAAAACCCTCAGTAAAGTGCGTCAACGTTACTATTGGCCCGGTATGCGGGATGATATACGTGACTACTGTGCGACATGCTCCGTTTGCGCTCAGCATAAAAGTCCCAAGCAGAAGCGCCGGGCGAAACTTCAGGGCATATCGGCTGGTGAAGCAGGAGAGCTAGTAGCCTTGGATATTTTGGGACCCCTTACGAAGACAGACGAAGGCAATGCATATATCCTGGTAATTGGAGATCATTTCACTAAGTGGATAGAGGCGGTGCCTCTACCTAATATTGAAGCCATCACGGTTGCAAGAGCGTTGTTGGATAATTTTATTTGTAGATTTGGTGTACCTCGTGTACTATTATCTGACCAAGGCCGACAGTTCGAAAGTGCCGTATTCAAA
Source organism: Unio delphinus (assembly GCA_029339505.1). Taxonomy (NCBI): domain Eukaryota; kingdom Metazoa; phylum Mollusca; class Bivalvia; order Unionida; family Unionidae; genus Unio; species Unio delphinus. The sequence goes on from JAQISU010000055.1 coordinate 24,953,185, forward strand.
GAGCTCTGTGTAATGTTAGGGATTAAGAAAACGCGAACGTCTCCCTATCATCCGCAATGTAATGGGATGGTGGAACGGTATAACAGAACGTTATGCCAGATGCTTGCAGCATATGTAGATGATAAACCAGAAAACTGGGACCAGTACCTTTCTCTTACGAGCATGGCCTATCGTGCATCTGAGCACACTTCCTCTGGATTCACCCCAAACAAGCTGATGCTGGGTAGAGAAGTGATTCTCCCTACAGATCTTCTAGTTGGCAAAACACCAGACGAGGCCCCAAAGAATCTGTCTCAGTTTGTGGCAAATTATAGAAATGCAATGTGGGAGGCAAACGAAGAAGCACGAAAACAATTAGGCACAGCTATTCGGCATCAGAAAGTCGCCTATGATCTCAAGGTTCACGGCCAGTCTTTTAGTGATGGTGACATGGTGTGGTTGCACCAGACACTAAGAAAGAAAGGTAAATCACCTAAACTTATGGTCAAATGGACTGGACCGTGGCGAATTGCAAAGAAGATAACGGATGTTACATACCTGATTGCACGGACCGATCATAAGGCGACTCAGATTGTTCACTTCAACCGACTAAAACCATGCTTGGTGCGACCTGAGAGTGAACACCAAGACACCGATGGCCAGGAAAATATGCACGATAGCGGTGATGAAACCGATAGGGAAGAAGAGGAATCACCATATCCAATTACAGCCCAAAGGGCCAAGTTAATGGAACAAAGAAGGGCGCGACGAAGAAACGATGCTGTGTTGTACTAAGGTGCACACATACATTGTAAATGAGTTCAGATATGTCATGTGCTAGTAGCACTTACAATGAGTAAAACTCCAAAATTTTAATAAGCGTCATACACCAGTAGAAACGGCAAATAAAAGTTATAAATGGGTGGGTAATAATTTGTCCCCGTAATTATTACATGGATGGGTTGAGACATATTGTCTACGGGTGACAATTAAAAGCCGCGCAGTTACAATTAAATCAGAATGCGCCCAAAGGCTATGTAAATAATTTGATTATTGGTGTGATTATTTGTTTTATATTTTTAAATTCTGTAACGACAGATGTCGGTCTTGATTGGGGTTTTATTATTGTATGTATTAGTTTTATAATTTGCAATCATGTGGTGTTAGAGCAGAAAAGTTCTAGAAGTTGTTGCTGCATGAGACCAGGTGGTAAATTAAGTCTAGTTGTTTGAATTGTGCTTGGAGTTAAACATGGCTGAATTGAAAGAAAATAAGGGTATTATGTATGGGTGTTTGGAGGCTGGTGGACTATTTGTTTATTTTTATTTTTGTGTTGCTGTAGGGTACGGTTAAGTGGTGAAAAGATGATTGAAAAGGCAGTGTCAAGTCTAGCGTTCTGTTGGTGACAATAGGGTCGCGCCAGATGGGCGTTGAAGTCATGGTTGACTTATTTTTGAGGTTCCTAAGAGGTCGTGTTTCATTTGAAGAACGCATTCTCTAACCTCGTGGGGTAGTACAGGACGGAACCTGTATTTTGTTTGTCATTGAACTGTTAGCGACTTGCCAGTTGAGAATTGATTTATACAGAGCACATTAAGAAGGAAGAAAGAAATCGTCTACACGCATCTTCATGATCATATATGGTTCAGCGAGGTTTTCATCATGCATAGTTTGACTTGTCTGCATGAATGGAATGGTGTCAATTTGGAAAACTGTGAAGGACAATTCAAAGCACGTGTTAGTTATTTAGCAGCATGAAGAAATTGTAGTGCACACCACAATTATAGTTGAATCGTGATGTAATAGTGTTCCAAACTTTAGCGTTTGGGGATAGGTTTTCTTAGGGATTTAGGTAACAACTGGTGTGGAATTTGTAGTGAATTAACAGTGAAAGAAACAAATAGGATCGTCTGGCACAGACTGAGTTGAAAAATATTTGCGCATTGAAGTCATGGTTGACTTGTTGGAGGTTAGTAAGAGAAGGTGTCTCTGAAGAACGCTAACCTCGTGATATGTACAGGTGTACCAAGGTCTATTAGGAGAACGTGTGTCCTGGTGGAAACGCAATCTCCAGACCAGAGTTTTAATGTAAAGAGGAATGGTTCTGGTTGCATTTGATGTCTGTTGTTAGAGACCTATGCTTAGACAAGTCAATTTCGAGGAAGTCGTGAGGGAGTTTGAACCCGACTAAGTGGTTGAAACATTATTTCATCTTGGATTCAACTTGTTTAGATTTGGATAGTTTATGTTGTTGTATATAATCATATTGGTAATCGTTTATCGGGTGTGGGGTTAAATTTAGAAAAAAAAAAAAAAAAAAATACTTCAAATTGTGATTTAGATCACAGAAATGTGACGTTTGTGTCACTCGGGACGAGTGATCTTTTAAAGGCGGGGGTAATGTAATAACTTTGGAGTAAGTGTTAGTGAATTTGAACCATGCTTGGGTCGTCAGTAGTGATTTTGGGTACAAGCCGAATGACTGTCCCTTTCGATAACATAGTCCATATTTAAATTCAGTGGTGTATACAAGTAGTGTGATTGAAAAGGCAGCATTTATGGTTGGAAATCAGTAAATTATAGAATGGAATCAATAAGTTGTAACTTGGTAGGTACCGTTTATGTGGCCATAGTGGAAAATTGGCGTATGTATATGAGTGTGATACGCCGGAAATTCTGTGGATGGACTGGCCTAGGGTCGCGCAGTTAAATATTTCCCAGTTAGTAAGGGAATACTGGTGTAATTTCTATGGCATGACAAGCTATCGGTACGGAAAACGGATGATAATGAAGAAAAACCATGTAAAGGTGCAGTTAATGGACGTTTGGGCAAGTTGTCTCCTCTGGGTCGCCCATTGATTACAGCAAAGATTAATAATTATAGCAGACACGTCTTTCTTTCCATTTTACAACTTAAGTTGTATGGAAGTCTTTGGAAATTTGGGGAAAACATATGACTTCCAGCGTGACTCGCGCCAGGGTTTTGACACCGCTCGGTCAAGTGAATACCCCTGTGCTTGTAACAATATATCATGGTCTATCCCCCCACCCACCCCCAACGTGTTTCTCAATTGTAATTAGTTTTGCCCTATTACAATCAAATATAATATGCAGATTTCAATAGATACCGTAAACTTGTTGCTTTACAGAATTCCACAACATTAACTGGATCTAGTGGAAAAACTATAAAAAAACGTGAATAAGATGTTTTTTTTTTTTTTTTGTAATACACATGAATGATGAATGCATCTAAGAACTGGCTTAACTTATTTTCTTTTTCACACTTCTAGTGTCGTTTCTTAACATCGACAGCTACCTGTCAAGACGCATCTGTATTTTGATTAAATGGATAGAATTTGAACTATTAAGTACCTTGGTTGTCGCTACATCCATGGCCAGAGAACTCGAGGTAATCGGGTTTCGCAGCATCGGCACGTGCTAAGTTTAACAGTTATTATGAGGTCAATATTGTGAAATAGATAAGGCTTAAACAGCACATATCAGGGTAACGCTGTTCGCGACGTAACCACTCCGAAGGTCTAGTGGTTAGAGTGTCCGCCTCGGAAGTGGGAGGTCGTGGGTTCGAACCCCGCCCGAGTCATATCAAAGTCTTACAAACATGGTACTAACAGCTGCCTCGCTAGATGCTCAGCATTGAGAGGTTAGTGTTGTGAGTGGTCGGCCTGGTTTCAGAATAATGTGACTAAATGGGACATCATGCTACATGTGTGCAACACGATCTCCCAGTGCTAGACGTGACTCTAAACTGCCACACTATAGACATCGTAGCGATATGACTGGAAAATTGTTAAAGTTACGTTGAAAATCCTAATCACACACACACACACACACACACACACACACACACACACACACTGTTCGCGGCAAGAAAACTCACCAACATTTCCGTTAATAATTTTTACAAAGGTATTATAGTAAACACAGTTTCGTGACCATTGTATTTCTTAAATGTCTGTGATATGTGAAAGCATACCATGGGTTGGTGATTCTTTTATGTGGTTTTCCCGGGTTATTCTTCCACCAGATACCTATTCTGCCTGCCTTGTATAGCATGTCATGTGATGAAAATCGCGTTAAACCCACAGCAACAACAGTATCCAATGTCGTCATAGAAAAACAGTTATGGCCCCTGAATACGCAAGTTGTTCACTTTCCATACAGAAGTTCTTTTGTTTAGGACACTCCATGGCAATTAATAAGGAGAAGATCCATCTCAAAAATATTGGCTACCATCTTTCAAATCTTATCATCGTTACTTCTGACATGCTGTTACGACTAGGGCTTTGAACATGAGTTACAAGATAAAGAAAATCCAGCAAGTAATACAGTCTCCAAAATTATTAATTTAACAAAATAAATTATAAAATCAACTAAAGTCACTTACAGTGAATGGATTCCTATAATTCAATCCTAATAATGAACTATAAATTACTCATTAATCCGGAAACTGTTCGAAAGTATTCGGAACCAAAAGATTGTATAGATTGTTATAGTGCTAACACGGAATTCAACATAATAATTAATCCAAATGGTATTATTACGCTAGTTTAACCTTGTAAACGAAGAATATCACTGAAGTTATCCAAACGGTTTACATTATCCGATGAAATTAGATATTCAATTCCGTTAAGATCACTCAATCATAACTGTTTAAATCAACGATTATTCATTATGCTATATCTAAGAACATGAAATCACTAATTTCTCTCTGGCGTTTATTATATGGTTCTTGTATTTCATTATATAGTGTCCTTCTGCGTTCAAAATAATCAAATCTTAATCGCTAGAATTTCTGGAACAAGTAATTATTATTTTGTTCAACATAAGTCAAACACACGCTGAGCCATTGTCGCTAAATAAGTTACTCGGACGATTTACCATCCATATTTGGATTTTTATCCCTACACCGACCAACTCTAAAGTCACATCTGCGTATTAAAAGCAAACTTAGTTCCCAACACGCATACCCATTACGTTATTAATTTTCACGACTTATTGAAGTAAATTAAATAAACATCTCTTAGAAGTAATTATACAAAGCGAAAAATTGTATACATTTATTGGAACACTTCTGTTAACAAATCTTCAATTTTGGAGGTGCAAAGATTTGCACTAAAGCAAAGTCATGCGACGTCTGAGGTAAGCAAATGATGCGTGTAGTTCACAATCCCAAAATGTGTACACTATAAGTGGTCGATTTAGGAAAAACACGGGATCTTGCAACGTCTGAGATCAAACAGTCGTAAATAAAAGCAGCCATATTCTGACCTTCAGGCCTCATTGATCCTATCAAATCCAAATGTGTCCATGATAACCATCTACAGATCAAGTGTACGATCGATTGTACGTTTATATACATAACCCCCAATCAATACTCTTCCTGGCCAGCTTATTTATTGATTTTACCTTTGATAGACCTTATCATGAATGGAAATGTTACGACAGAATATACATTTACTTATACTATATTACTAGCCATTAAATTACAGGATATAAATTATTAATTAATAGTCGCAAACGAATTCAATACATATTATAAATTCAAAAGATTGTATACGATTCCATAACGACAATAATGAAGGAATGAAGGAAAGAATAATACATTTTCATTAAAAGTGAAGATTCTTATAATTTCGAACGCACACTAAAATCATGTTAAACAAGAGGATAAAGCAATTAATATTAATTGTGCAAAATCAGAAATTAAAAATAAACACTTGTTTATGATCACAAATCGATACTTCGTTTGGATTGCTGAAAACCATATCTTATTTATAATAATATTTTGTTTTCTGTTTTAGAAAATTAACTCAAAATAGCTAAAAATTAAATATTTGTATTTTTGACGGTCAAAAGACTTGCATTTTGCATTTCTAAGATCGCTATTGACTAGATGGAAATCGAAATGTGAAATAATTTTTGGTGTACATTAAAAGAACAACGAAGACTACTTTTCAATAGGTTTTAGTGTTTTGATTTAACACATCAGATAAACCAATTTTTTTTTCATCCCGTCACCATTTGTAAACGCAATAAACTTCAATATATCTGACATGCCACTAATCTCCCTCAGATAGAGAATCGGAACATACTTATTACGCATTCTAACGTGCTAGAAATTTGACACTAAAAGAGCTTACATACGAAATGCATCAAGAAATGTTCATTAAACCCGTTTTTATTGTATAAAACCTTTATCTATCGCGCCTGTTTATTAAACTTTACTTAACGCAGATAATACATTATGGTTGAAATTAACGAGATTAAATAATCCTCAACCGTTAGGAAAAAAATGTTTAAACCCATTATAAATTTATTTTAATGCCCTCGAAACATATTTAAAAGTGTTCAGTAAATATACTAAAGCGTTAGTGTTCGCGCTTTTAAATGAACGGTCTCTGATGACATCGTTAGGAAGACTCGACTAAGATAATTTAATCTGAGCCAAAAATCTTTGTAAATTTCTTTTTCTCAACATGGATTTACTAGTAACCTTTCTTTTACTGAATTTGAGCAAATAATTCAGTAATATTAATTAGTACTTTTGACAAAGTTCGATGCTGTCTTCTGGAGTAATTTAGCATGTGACTTAGTTTTTTGCCATTTTCTAAGATTTCTCTCTTTCTACGCTGTTTCACTTCATAATGGTCTTTCCAGAATGGCTTTTGATAGAAACGATACGAGGTGTTCCTAATAATTCGTTGTTTTGACTTTTTACCTACTTGGTACACGCGAGACTCATACAAGTGGCTTTAATATAATGATCTTTTTTTAATTTATTCAAGCAATTTACTTCCCTTGGAACCCTTGTTGTATATATAGGAATACACTTCTTATGTACAATATTACAAGATTTTTATTTTTTGTTACGGCTCTAAGTCAAAGCTTTCCAAACTCAACCCCAATGACTTTCTTCTCACGTCATGATCATACACCCAAGCGTGAAAATTAGCAACACGCCTCCATTGTGAGAGAAGAGTCTTTACGGTAGAAGAATTTATTATAGATCCGTAACCAACAAAACCTCTTTTATCATACATGTACTATTATTCTCTGTCACTCGAATGCAGACTCCTGCTAGTGATAATTATAACTCCACATCCTGAAAACATAAGTGCACTGTCAAACATGCAAACATTTACTCGATTTGTACTGCCTGTAAATCAAAGTTGTTAACACTACGGTCCCGTATCAATGCATTGAGTCGCCCATGGTTTTCCATTTCCTCCAACAAGGTGCAGAACTCAGCCATGCTAATCTTTTTATCCTATATAGCCATGGAATATACCTTGATAATTGTATTGACACTGATTTGTACCGCCGCGAGAAATTCTGAAAAGACATGTAGTCGCGAATGCATCCATGAAGAGATTATCTTACTAGCACCGCCATTCATACTGATTCATCACACACACACACACACACATTGGCGTCGCTAGGGGGTACGGGGGATGCAGACCGCACCGGATGACACCATCTCAGAGCGGTGACACCAAAATGAAAAATTGCAAATTTTACAGAGCACACACTGCTCGGTCTAGTCGGATTTCATAAGCGGATAACCGATCATAGTTTAATATGTGACTAGCAGGCACAGGTTGCCACCATATCATCTGCAGAGCGTTTTTGTTCTTGTCATTTTTATACTGTGGGCTTATTTTAAGAAGAAGAAATCCATGGTGGAAGTCTGGAGGGGTGACACCATGAGTTTACCGCACTGTTGTTACCTGTTTTATTAAACAGCTGTCATGTAATCATAAACACTATATATCTGAAGAATGTTTAAATCTTCGGCAATTGCGCTTTATGGAACACAACGTTCACTTAAATTTATATTGAGTGTGCCCTTGGTTTGTATCTGAAACGACTGTACTCTTCTTTGCCTTATAACTGTTAACTGGACAAAAGCGTCCTTGTTAAATAACACTCAAAAGCTTTCATATTTAAGCTGAGTCAATGTTGGTGGAACAAAAGTAACTGGCGATTCAACGAGGGGGAATCTGTCAGTGAACTCAACTTCATCTTTACAGAAAGAATCCCTGTATGTTTTCACTCCTGCTTGTTTAGACAGCGGCCGATTTTGTTTCATTTTATTTTATTTTTATTTTGTTAACCGCATAATAATTCTACAAAACCAAGGCGGTCTTGAATTAGTATTAGTCACTCTGGATGGTCCCGTGTATTGATTTTTAATTGGCCCTTAGCAAGATTACCTTTAGCGTAATCGAAGGTTTGTTAGACATCACGAAAGCAAATATTGGTCAACAAGTGGAACAAACTCACCTGTCAGCTGATCAAACACCCTTATCAGAGTGCATCACTTGTAGATAAATAAAAGTATAATGATAAACAAAAACGCCACAAAAACAACAAACGGTCAAGTACCTGTCAGGAACGATATTGTCTTTCGAATCTAACTTCATTCCTGGCAATTGATTACATTGATACCGTAAACATGAAACTTTTTTTTAATAATTCTACCTCTAAGGCAAGGTATCACAGCTAATCTGTCATTATTAGATATTTACCAATAATGTCATCCCACCCCAGTCTCATCTTGATCCATTTTCAATAAACAAATGCAGTGCTTGTACTGTTTCACTTTGTATTTTAGAAAAATAACATATTTTAATTTTTTTTAAAAACTAGTTGGTTCTTGCTCTGATGACAGTGCCACCGCAGCTAAACTTTAGACATTCATACCAGGTCAAATCACATCGGCGTGCGAGTTTGTTTGTTGAACCTTGACACACCACGAACGTCTGATTTGGTGCATTGATACCATTTTAAGTATTTATTGTCTCTGTAAACTGCCCCATGGACAGAAATGTCTTTAGTATATTCTGTGATGCGTTTCCAGAACTCGTAAGGACAACAAACGTAATCAACTTGACAAGCAGTCATGTCATCGTCGTGTCAAATCCCATCGTTGGAGGTATCCTTACTGACTAACATGACTGTATTTGGTTCTAAAAAAAAAACCTTGCGAATATCTCTTCGAAACCCTAATATATGATTGAGAGTGTGTGGCATAGTAAAACAACAACATAGTTCCATGAACCCAATCAATATTTTGCCCCCGCCAACACCGGATCTTTCAAGCATACCACAAAGTCAGTCAAGTAGGTCAATGTATGTTGTGCTGTCTTCGATCTGTTCTTTTGCTTGAGTCCTTGCAAAACATAATAGACTTGCCAGCGGTCCTTCCGTAATCAACGCTGTATTTTATCGGAGTCCAATAATCACCAAACAATGCCATGTGGTCGTTGTTTACACATGCAGTCATGGCATTGTCAGGATAAAGGTTATTATCTGCCTGTATCAGCTTTTCTCAATTTCCAAAAAAAGCCTCGCATGGAAGAAAAACAAGACGTATCCTGTACTTGTAATTCTTGTTTAATCATCTCTAGGCGGGAACGAACAATAGTAAACATTTTTACGATGAGATCAACCCAACATGCACACCTATTTGTCATACGGGATCGAGTGTATCTTGGATGTTTGCTATTATCACTTTTTATTGAGGATTTGGTCTAATACATTTTGCAAGACAAAACATAATTGCCTGATATATAATTTCTGAATGAACAATACTTTGTTGCGGAGCTTCATTGATGAGTTTACTAAGTCAGGCTGGCATCGTCGCTGTTCATTAAAGTGTAATCGGTTTTGGTGGTTCTAGAACCACACCAATCGTCTTAATCAGTCACAAACCAATTAAACCAACTAAAATCCTAGATTGTTCACCCGATCAGTAGCAACGTTTTTAAAAACTCAATGACTGACATTATAACTTCCTTAACGTTTTGCGTAACGTGCAAGGTCATGGCCGCGAGCTTCCTTAAAGCGTCTGTAAACAATCCCTGATAGTTATCAAAAAGGTCATTTCCAAAATATGTCCAAAACACGTATTGTCTCGAGTTAAGAATAAGAACTAGTATCACACTTCCACTTCAAACTATCATTATATTTAAATGTCAGGTCGATCACTAATATACAGTTGTGTTGGCAATATATTTCCGGCAGATCCAACATGGGCCACTAAAATAGAACCAATATATGCTAACAGACCATTATGGCAATGAAGGTACATGGGCACAGTTTTTAGCACTTGATATCAGATGACCACAGATCTCAGTCCGGGCTAATTCAAATAATATATAACCCCGTGGCGCTTGCGTTGTAGAGGCTGTAGTTTCATAACTGCAATTTTTAGCATCACAAATCAGATTAACCTGTGTCGTGATACTGCCAATGTTTTGTCCGAAGTAGTAACTGTTACCTTCAAGACCGCACGCATACTTCGTTTGTCCTCTGACAAATATCTTCAGGTCAAGCGATAACCGTTTTCCATGATGACTGCAATATCAACCGTGAACGTTGGTGATTTCATTTAGATAGCAGAGTTGAGTGTAAGACTGTGTTTGTGTATAAAACTTTTGGAATCGAGATAGGAAAAGAACGAGATCCGTCCTCGAATCTCTTCATTGTATCGAAACGTCAGAAAATGGTTTATGTTGAGTTAACGCCTAATGAATACACTAATGAGTTATTCGAAGAGAATCCGACACATTCCCGAGACAGAATATTAGGAAACATTGATAAACTAATTGCTAGTGCGATCTCGAGTTTGCTGAACTGTCAGGCAGTGATTGTGTAGAAAACGTCCAAAACTGCTGTTTTCATTGATTATATCGTAATCATCGAGATGTTCTCGGGGATATGTTTGTAACAACACAATGATTTCTCGTCATAATTCATCATCGCGTATTGAACTTAGTTGTTTGTATATATAACGTCGATGTCTTCAGTATGGCCATGCATCGATGCACGAAACATGCTCAGGTCCGTGTTGAAAAGTCTTTCTCAAACTAGTTAGCTACTGCTGTACGCGGCTTTGTATTAATTTGATTGTACATGGAAATTCACACGCTCTGCCCAAACCTGTGAAAAATACATACGTAGTTGATTTAAGTTCTGTTATTTTTTTATATACAGATGCTGATCTATATCAGCGAAAAACTCAGTTCTACCTTTGTCTTTAAAAGTAAATGCATTTGAAGTCATTCCTTGTGAATAAAGATGGCGCTCGGAGTCGAGTTTGTATACATGCATGGTGATATCAGAGTAACGTCTCAAAGACATGCGCTAGCAAAACCGGTTTTCAAACACAGATAACAATATTCAACAAGGTTTCGACAATGAAACGCGAACACAATTGTGTTTGCATGTTAACAGTCTTTCCCGGAAAACTTGTCGGTATACTTTTCTCATCAGCTCATGTACTGATATGGGTACACGTCGGTTTTACTTATCAACTTCCACTTGCAAGCATTAGTGATACCATATCTACTAGTGATTTTTGACTAGATCGTTGGCAGGTCATCATTCTCTTCCATCCACAAGGCTACTAACGAGCTTGTCCGAATTAGAATCCAAAAACTGAAGAATCATTTGAACTCTGTGTGACACAGCATGAACGAAATATATATTTCCATGTTGTCGTTAACGCTTCGGATGATGCGCCGACGCTTTCCATGAGTAGGTAACCCTCATATCCATGCAGGTTATGAAACAATGTGGGGATTTCTCTTTCACATACCGGTAGGTAAAAGGTGTGCGGCTCTTCTATGCATGCCAGTAATGTGAAGGTAATCGCTCACTTTAACATTAGAGTAGCTACTAGCTCCATTACAGATAAAAAAAGTGGCCACGGTAATTTTGCGCGTGTCATCATTAGTTATATTTCTGCGGAAATCAAACCTCCTGTGTGATGTCTTGCGCCATGCAATTGAGCGATTGTATAAACGTCTCCAATGAGCCATCGCTACTACACAACATAAGTGGTTTTTTGTTAGGCTAATTGCGTTGTATATCACAGAAACTCGGATCCTTCTGTTAGAATATTAAATCATTCTCAATGCACGAAGATGACATACGATACCTTATTTTTGTCGTTTTGTCGATATTAACTTCATAATGTTTTCACCAAGTTGTGGAATAATAGAATGATGCGACTGTTTACTGATTCCATCGCTGTTAATGTCATTATCATAATTTAGCTGTTGGATGGTGAACAAATACATGCAAGTTTTTTTCCCTCGTACGTACTATTTCAATTAAGCAACTGCACAATATTTGTATCCAATCATAATGGTATCGTGCATCTGAACTGTGAAACACTAACAAATCAATCTGGATCCACAAATGCGACATTTTACTATGTATATATATGATAGTGCAAGCACGCATGTTAACGGCAATGTAAATGTTGAGTTTCAAAACTTTCTGAGAACGGTCTTCGTAACCTACACCTGAAAATGTAAGTTACCAAATTTGAGTTTATTCAGATACTGCTGATATTGCTGTTCTTGATCTGTACTCTAGCGCATGGATGCTACGTAGCCCATTTAACACATTCATTGTCATTATTGTCCACGTTTATTACGGACCGCATGGAACACACCTTGGCATTGGAATAGAACTCAAATACAGAATGGTTGGCATGGTGAAATATACATCTGTCAGGAGTCCATCCTGACTAGTGTATGTTTATCAATTCTATCATTATGGTATGGGTGTCTTTCGATTTAGGATCATAAACTGGTGTCTATAAACCATGGATTTTCATCCTTCATCATTGTCTCTGCTAAGCGGCATAGTCACATATAATAATAATAATAATAATAATAATAATAATAATAATAATGAGGACTTTGTATAGCGCATAATCTATAAAAGCTCAAAGCGCTTTTCAACATCTATAAAGATATGACTACAATAAATAGAAAACAAAAACAAACACCATGAAGTTTGAAAACATAAAATATGCTGAAAACATTTAAGGTACAAAACATTATTTGGTCCCTAAGTTTGTTCCTGCAGTCGAAAAAGGTGCGTTTTAAAATAGCACTCTTAAAAGGGATAGCTGTTGCTTTTGTCTAATTTCAATGGGCAATTCGTTCCACATTGCCGGGCCCTGGTATGCAAAAGAATGGTGTCCATATGACTTCGCTTTCATAGTGGGAACAATTAGTATACGATTGTCAGAAGTGGCACGTAAGTATCTTGCTGGTGTATAAAGATGGGTGAGGCCGGATAGGTATGTTGAACTGGAGTTTGTCAGTGAAACGTAGCACAGAGAACAAATTTTGTGTTTGATTCTGTATCGAATGGATAACCAATGTAGAGTACAGAGCAGTGGTGAGGTGTGCTCTGATCGAGGTACTCTAAAGATGATCCGAGCAGCTGTGTTTTGAATTTTTTTGAAGTTTCTGGAGTAGATATTGAGACGAACCAGACAGAATTGAGTTAACAATAGTCCAGTCTTGAAAGTACTAATGAACAAGTGTTTTAGTAGCATCAACTGAAAGATATTTGCAAATGGAGCTGATGCGTCTCAGCTTAAGATGTGCAGCCTTGCATATATTCATGAAATGTTGGTGCAATATGAGAATACTGTCTAGAGTAACACCTAGGTTTTGTACTGACTGTGTGCATTTGATGTATTTGCTTCAGATATTTGATGTCTGAGGTAAAGGGTGTGAATGATAAAGTCTTTGTAGTGATCAGAATGACCTCAGTTTTATCATCATTCCTCTGCAGCTTGCTACATGTCATCCATAATTTCACATCAGCAATGCACCTCTCTACTGCTTGGATGGTATCATCAATTTCATTTGGGTGGCTAGACGTGATTATTTGGGTGTCATCAGCGTACAGTTGGTGAGCCACTGAGTGATGTTCTATGACGCGTGAGATCGGGTGAGTGTAATGAATGAAGAGAAATAGGTCCAAGAACAGACCCCTGTGGAACACCACAACATAGATCAACTGGGCTGGAGTTTATTCAATTTGCAGATACAATTTGTGTCTTGTTGACTGAGTACGACTTGAACCACTGTAAGGCTGTATTCTGAATGCCAAATACATGCTGAAGACAGTGATATAATAGATCATGGTCTATTGTGTCAAATGCTGCAGACAAATCATGGAGGGTGAGGATTGTACTCTTTCCACTATTCAAAGCAGATATAATGGCATTAACTATTTTAAGAAAAGCAGTTTCAGTACTATGGCAAGGGTGATATTTAGACTGTACATTGCTAAACAGACTGTTTGAATTCAAATTAGATACCAGTTGGGTTAGAACAACTTTTTCTAAGATTGTTTTATATGAACGGGAGATTGGAAACTGTGAGGCAGTTCTTTAAATCGTTATGGTCAGGTGATGGTTTTTGCAGCAGAGGCTTTACGATGGTTTGGGAAAATGATAAGAGAGAGATATTAATAAAATCCGTTAGTGAAGGCAATATTGGGTCTAAAAACTCAAGCAGAAGTGATGTTGAAATTGGATCAAGTTCACATGACTTTGGTGCGTTCTTCATCACGATTGTCCGTACTAAATAGAACACATAGAACAATATCTACTTTAACGATGGACGTATTTATGAGATGTACCTTTCATACAATTCCTGGACGCAGTTTTGGAAGAAGTTATTCCGCGTCTTTATGGTCACGAACATTCCCTGATGACCTTATATATCACCATGGTGTCTGTGTTTTGTGGCAGCCTGAGTGGTAATGGAACGTGCGATACAGCATCGAATCTCTTGTTCATTACTAACTAGCTGTGTTATTTCATCCGGCTTGACCCATGTAGGAATCTCGATACAATACTGGGCTGCCTTTTCACAAATTTGCTTCACAGTCAACCGTAATGTTTCTAAAGAAATTCGACTCTGAATAACACACATTCGCATAGACGTCTAATATGCTCGTAATTAGCTTGATTTATGAAGCATTAGTAAACATTATGAGGTAGCATTATGAGGTAGCAAATAAAAAAAAAATTCCTACGCGTTCAGTCAGAACAACGGGTACGAAGTCACGCGGCAGAAAGAGTGTATATGCCCAATTGTCGTTATACAGACTACTTTCCTTTGCTTCATATGAAAAACTAATCAGATCTTCCATAGTTATATTCGTCTCTTCGCAGAAACAAATCCAAGTGAACTGATGTCTAGTTTAGATCTATATGTTCCTTGCGTTCATATCCAACCAAGCTTTAAAATAAAGCTTACAAAATTACAATAAACAAGAAATGTAGTCACATAACACGAAAGCCAACCCAATGAAGAATGAAGTAACACAGCTGGTAGATAGTAGGAATCGTAATCTTGGAGTATCTGCTTCGATACACGTCTAGATCGCACGAGTCTTCTGGTTTTCAGAAATAATCTTTCAGAAAAAGGGAATTGGAGATATTGAAAACGCTTCCAGAATAAATCGTTTAAATCTACCAAAGGCTCAACTGAATCACAGTTGACTGGCAAAGAGCATTTAATAAAATGTACATGTAATGTGGGTTAGGCAGAACGGGTTTCGATATTTGAGATTGATAACCATTGCAGTAATTGGAAAATTCAAGTTCTGATATTTAAAATAGACATTGTAATCGCTTGTAATATTTCTTTCGTGTAACAGTGAGTCATTTATGATATGGTAGTTATTAGCAATTTCTCTGTCTTAATTCAGCAGAAATACCTATTATTTTCTATATCGGAAAGTATCCATATAATCTACCTGTGAACATAGAATGTCTATATTTTGCTTGTTGACAAAACCCAATTAAGAAGGCTATAGAAATAATGAAAGTTTTTTGGTTGTATTGAAATAAACGTTTATTATATCGCCGAAAGATTTACATTGGTTCCTGTCAGAATAATGTCAATTCTTTTAAATTAGAAAAAAAAATAATATATTTAGTGAATAAAACCACTAACGTTACTTATATGCATTTAACACATATCTAGGTCACCATATGCAGCACAGACAGGTGGCTGGACACGTAAACAATTAGGGGCTAGTTGATACTATTTCTAATGGAATCGATCATGTAATGTGGTAAAGTACTTAAGTCGGTAAGAAAAGTAAACAGCATTTAACTGCATGCATGTTGGTCTGTATTAATACCAAATATAAACAGGTTCAGCACGCAATACTAATGATGCCAGAAATTGAATCAAATATAAGACACTCTGGCGGAGTATCAAATGTTACCTCAGCCATTGTCGAATTCTTGGATTGGTTGGTTTATTTTGGGTGTTTCTCTGCACAAGTAAGCTTTTAGTGCTGAGACAACTCAGCAAAGTTTTCCTGCAAAGAGACACGTCAAGGCAACCAACTTGAACCAATCATATAGTAGGACCTGGACTCATGGCTGACTCACGACCTGCACTCTGATAACTAAATCACTTCTGCCGCCGCTTGTCTCCTGTGATGAAATGCATCACAGCGCATAGGACCAATTCTACATTCCATGGAGAGTTAGGGTGGAAAAATTACAAGTGCCCAAAAATTTCTCACTTTTGTCTCCCAAAAAATTGTTTTATGTAGTGACCTGTCATAACATTTTCTTCTATGAATCACAAACCGTTTTCAGAGTATTGTATTTTAAATTTATGGATGTCTTGTCTAAGGTAACAGATGTTTAAGCAACTGCATACACCTGTTTGGAAACTTTTAGGTTTGGATAAAAAGGCAAATGTTTGCAATATTCAGACTTTATTCTATATACGCTCCCTGCCATTAGGCACAATATTTTTTTCTAACATTGATGACGCTTTAAAAAAATCCATAAATGAGATATAAAAGAGATGAAATACCAAAGTCTCTTAAATTATGTTGTTTCGAGTGTCATGACAAATATACAAATTAGTTTTAAATTTTAGTTTTTAACTGAATAATTGAACATCAATTGCGACTAATGATTGAAAGATTCTTCTTCATGATAAAGTGGTGAAAGAAAGCAATTCTATCTTTGCTAGCGGACGTTAACATATTCAAAGCTGAGTAAAGCTCAGCATGCATATATATATATATATATATATATATATATATATATATATATATATATATATATATATATATATATATATATACATATATATATATACATATATATATATACATATATATATATATATATATATATATATATATATATATATATATATATATATATATATATATATAATGGTCTCCCTCGTAGTAAGAGGGCTAGTTAATTGGATTTAGCTACGTTATCTAGGAATTACCTCCCTCAATAATATTACCCGGTGTGAGTGAAAGACAAAATATCAACAGAGAACTTAGCAATATTATTTGGAAGAAATAATGCAATACGAACCCCCATAGACAAGAAAAAATAACAAATTTAATCAAACAAATTGATAATGGTCATTTCAGTTCAACTTAAATGATATCAACGGGATTTAATAGCAGTGTCTAATTTGGATTTATTACATCATCATAACGAGTGGTGAAAAGAGCGCAATGTCCACGACTGATCACATCACCTTCCCCTGGACTATGTTCCAATGTTCCAATTTCCTCGTGCCTTACCTTTCTGACTGCTTCCTCCTTCATGGACTTCCTAGATTTTACTCTCTGCTCGTCACTTTCCACTTCGGACATCACACGTCACTTTCTCCATTTTCTTATCTTTTTTCAGATTCCGTCTTCGGACCGTCGAGTTCGCTCTCCCTCGGAAAACTGTTTTCTTAAAGGACAAAGTTATCCCTAAATCACTATATGTACCATTTTGAACTTTATAGACGTTAGTAAAAATCCTGAATTTAATTTACTCAGAATAATCTTCATTCAGGCACTGCATAAAGCCTACCTACGTTAGTTACCTTGCCCTGAAGTACCACGTGATCTCTCTTTCGAAATTTTACTGTATGCTACTACAGGCTCGATTACAGTTGCACAAAATTCACAGAGCCTTATTCACTTCCAGATTATTTAAACATTACAAAAACAAATATAATAGGTAATTATTTATTTATGTGTTTATAATCTAGTGATCTGCATTACTCTGTGCACTGGCCTAAGGAGAATTACTCTTGAGAGATAATATTTAGAGGTCGGTTGGTTTCGAATCTGGGATACGTCATGCGAAGATATGGCATCCTAATTACCAGCCCACACGTTCCAGCATTCACACTACCAAAGCCACCTCCACATCAAAAGCAAATACAATAGGTAGTTATCGTTAGCTCACAATAATCAGTATCGTCCTATCAAAGTAAATAATTTCATAATTATTTATATAACCCTATAAATCTTGCACATATGAACATTTGGATCGCATGCAATTAATTCTGCTAATGAACTAATAACTGTAAAATTGAAAGATAAATTGCAACTGTAGCATCTAGACATGTCCATGCAGTTGAATAATTGCATAACAACTCTAGCATCAACACATTTCCATGAAATTGAATAAAAGATAATATTATGTAACCTAGTCATATCAACATGATGCACATAAACACAAAAAAAAAGAATATTAAGTGAAATTAAAATTGCGTACCTTAATGCTGTTAACTTTAGAACTTGTGCATTAGGCACAAAGGAGCCCCGAGTGGCCGAGTGGTCTAAAGCACTTTCCGTTACGGATCACTGTCATCTCACCTCTGTCTGCGTAGGTTCGAGTGTCAGATTCGGCTAATGTAGTTATGTGAGAAAGCTTGCCAGTAGCTTCTCGTGGGTCGGTGGTTCTTTTGGGGGGTTTTCCCGGCTTCTTCCTCCACCAATAACAGTGGCCGCCATGTATAGCCTATCGTGTGCTGAAAATGGCGTTAAACCTTACAACAACAACAACAACAACATCCGGCACAAAACTTTGTCTTTCTCGCAAGACAGACATTTGGTCTATCCCTTGTTCAACGAAGAAAGCACTACTATTTCTTAGGCTTCCCTCAGAGCCAAACTTATCTCTCAGGAATTTTCTGGCTAAAGAATTTCGACCATATTGTCACATTAAAATGCAAATTAGTTCAAAGATGTACGCCTTAATTTCACTCAGCCAATCATAAGCAGTGGCTTCTCAAAATGTTTCCTAAGAGAAACATTTCTTTCGTCAGTCAGAATCTCTGAACTACGTTATATAACTTTAGACCACTCGGCCACTCGGGGCCCCTTTAAAGAATGACTACTTGATACAGATCGGAATTTCATGTCTCTTTCTCAAACACCGTTTTAGAACATCCGGTCAATTTAATTGAATTGGGACACTGGCCCCTTTAAAGTTTTAACAATGATATGGAAGAAACTTAAGAATAAAGGTCGAAATGACCCTTCCCCAAATACCCCCTTGGTCTAAATGTGATAAAATTTCTAAGCTCGCCGCAGTCACTTTTAATGTTCAGTACTTATTCGAAAGTCGATACTGATCACATGCACATAAAGGTAAAATCATTAAATTAGTTCCCATCCTCTGCTTTTTTTGGGCAAGCAACTTAAGACAATGTTTCAGCACATCCTACAACATAATTTGTTTACCATTTTATTAATATCATGCCCAGAGCCGATTTCGCTAAGTTGTATTTAATATTTCTTATTTTTCACAAGAAGGCAGAAAAGCAAATCTACTGTTTTACCTCTATGTTCACTAATAGTAGTAGTAGTAGTAGTAGTAGTAGTAGTAGTAGTAGTAGTAGTAGTAGTAGTAGTAGTAGTATTTCTTTTTGTATTTTTAATTATTTTTTAATTTATTTCTCTTCCCCTTTCTTTTCATGGTATTGTGGCTGGTTTGATGTAACTTGGGGTCAAAACACTTCCTGTGTCCTTGACCTAAAATACCATCTTTAGTATTCTTGATGTTCCACTGAGTACCGATCTCTCGTTCGTCCGTAACAAAACTTGACCCTACTCTATATGCCTGGGTAAAAACTATTTTGACCAATCATGAGGCTGCATCTGTCAATTTCGAGTCATCATTCAAGTTCTGAATTAAATGTTTCCTCCTTAGTATGTTGCGTATTGTTGTTGTTGTTGTTGTTGTTGTTGTTGAATGGAGTTTAACGCCATTTTTCAGCACAAAATAAGCTATACCTATACATGGCGGTATTAATGGTGGAGGAAGAACCCGGGAAACAAGGAGCCCCGAGTGGCCGAGTGGTCTAAAGCGCTGTCCGTTACGGATCACTGCCATCTCACCTTTGTCTGCGTGGGTTCGAGTCTATGATTCGGCTAATGTAGTTATGTGAGAAAGCTTGCCAGTAGCTTCTCGTGGGTCGGTGGTTCTTTCCGGGGGTTTTCCCGGGTTCTTCCTCCACCAATAACACTGGCCGCCATGTATAGCCTGTCGTGTGCTGACAAATGGCGTTAAACCCTATATAAAAAATAACACATAACCACATTAGCCGAATCTGAGACTCGAGCCCACGCAGAGGTGAGATGGCAGTGATCCATAACGGAGAGCGTTTTAGACGACTCGGCCATTCGGGGCCCCAGTATGTTGAAATAAGTTGTGTGACGATGTATTCAACACTAAGTCTGTCCTGATCTCTGTGGGCTCTTGCCTGTGAGTTAACTCTTAGCATTCCTATTACAAGTAGTACGACCTCGATTTAAGTTTTCCGGACATGTCTGTCTGTCTGTCTGTCTATCTATCTATCTATCTATCTAATGTCAATAAATTTCAAGTGACCATCATGTTCCGTATCAAACAAATGGTTCAAAATGAAACGCTTATCTCCCTTGTTTCTTTAATTTTCCCTTTCTATACTTGCTTTCATTTTCTTCCTTTATTATTTCTTGACAACAAGGAGGAAACATGGGTGCATTTCCTTTATATCTGATTCGTTTGTATTATCTTCCGTAAACTTCCATGTAATGGTGTAACAATGATCTTGATTTATTCATTGTGGAATTCGAAGATCATGTCGTACCATGTGGTCGCATGTGCGTACGAACGCCAAAATGAAATTATCCACGGACTTTGCGACATTTGTATCTCCCATCCTTCACCCCACCCCACCGCCCCACCCAAAAAAAAAAAAATAAACAAAAAATCACCACCACCATACATTACACATAGCCGTCTACATAGCCGTCTGGTCTTCGTCCCAAAACCCATATAAACTGTCCTCGTCAATGTTGGTATTGTTCTATGACATTGATGACTTTTAATGTAAATGCGCTTCTTTTGCAACTGTTTTACCTCTGCCTTTAACTCAAAACCATTACCTATCAACAAAGTAACATCAAGTTATTAACGTTGCAACGCTTGACCATGTATCGCTGATTGAGGTTATTGAAAGAGAGTGCTTGATACGCCCCCTATGTTACCTGATTCATGTGTATTTAGTAACGTGTGACTATTTGTCTATTGACTCAACTCCAATGGCCCTGGATATACGATTTGCATAACGCAGTACATATAGCAGCCTTTCCTACACTCACTACACAGTGCAACACTATGGGGTACCACCTATGCGTGCTTCTGTTCGTCTGTTTCATGAGAGTTTTCGGTAAGTCATTCATTCTGTTTTTTTTTATATGTATACTACTAAAACTGATTTGGTTGATATATTATGTCAGCATGCCATAGATGTGATTATAAAAACCCATCGGCAAATCTAATGCACATAAAATCTGCATTTTAAATTAATCTTACTTACCCTATGATTTTAAGAAACTTCCTTTATTCTACTGTATACTTTTAAGCATACAAGAGGATAAAATAAGACCAGATTGTATTACACTCTATATGAGGTATATAAGATAATGAATATGAATAAAGCGAATCATATTGTTACATAATGGTTAACAGGGACTACCAAATTTGTAATTCACAATCTAAGAACCTGCAAATATTTTCGGGAGTCATGTGCTACTTGTATTGGTTGGATTTAAAAACGTTAGTCCCCTTAATGAAATAATGATTGGATTTAAAAACGTTAGTCCCCATAATGTAATAATGATTGGATTTAAAAATGTTAGTCCCCATAATGTAATAATGACTGGATTTAAAAATATTAGTCCCCTCAATTAATAATGATTGGATTTAAAAACGTTAGTCCCCATAATGTAATAATGACTGGATTTAAAAATATTAGTCCCCTCAATTAATAATGATCGGATTTAAAAACGTTAGTCTCCATAATGTAATAATGACTGGATTTAAAAATATTAGTCCCCTCAATTAATAATGATTGGATTTAAAAACGTTAGTTCCCTTAATGTAATAATTAGGTATATATGTTTTTCATCTTGAAGAAATGAACATGACAAGAGACATTCATGTGTTAATACTCTGGGTATTAAAATATGTAACAGACAGAAAGTGAAACCAACTATTTAAGTAAATTCAACCAGTAATGTATCTCCCTACAATATACAATGCGTTGTCAGCGTATAAAAGCAACATAACATTTTCTATATGTATATATTTACAAACTTAGTCTATTTGTAGAGTACGGCTCGTACCCAACCCTATTTGCTTATAAAAATCGATTCTATATTATTTGGGAATTTTGCGAATAATAATGGAGCTACATTTTCTTATTGTCTTACACCATTTTTGCAGGAGGAACAAAAATATGGAGTATCAATTATTGACACATACTCGCTATTTCATATAATTGTAAATATTTAATTTAATGCTACCGAATACAACATACGTCATAATCCAGTTTTCTGCACACTATCAAAATAACTTTTTAAGATCAACAAAAGCACAAAAATATTCGTGTTCTGTATCAATAATTTCTACATTTCAATCACAAAGAAATATACTGTATTTTGCAAAGCAGCCTTTACTGGATTCATTTTAAGTCTCTGATAGTAAATTAATATTATTAAGAAATTTTTAATCTTAAATTTAATATAGCTGATAAAGCTTTACCAAAATATCTAAGGTTATTGGTCTAAAGTCGGACACATATGTTTTATTACATCTTATAAATTGGTACAATAACACATCTAATCAAACTATCTAGTGCAAAGCCGGTATTCAAAATTATAAATAAAAGTTTTACATACACGTGTAATATTTCAGTAATTGCTCATTTTATAAATTCAATTGTTGCGTTTATGCTCTTAAAAATGCAACAATAAAAGAATAAAGACAACAAGCTTTGTAAAATTTAACAAATATTGTATTTCTCTAGATAAACACGGAAAAATGAGATAAAAAACTTACAGTTCTACGATCAAATCCAAAAATAATCCACGAATAAAAAATAGAAGTCGTAGTAATAAAAAGTCTTAATAAAACTAAGTTCAAATCCGGATGAAATCCAAAATGGAAGACGATTCCGTATGCTATTGTCAGCGTCGTACTGATGTGTCAACAGTTCTTTGTTGACTCACCGAAAATAATATTCTAGTGTTTGAATTCTTTCTAAATTTCGATAAATGGCATTTTACAAGAATTAATCTATAGATTAAGTATTTCCAGGGGAATTAACATTCTCTTGGAATCCAGATAATTTGATGAAAATATAATATTATTTTAAAACACTAATAAAAAAAATAATTAGACTTCTCCAGCATTAAATCACAGAATGACTATCCTTTCTCAAAACTACAATAATAAATCTGGCTACGGCGCAAAACAGATGTCCGGATGCGGATCAATCCTCCGGATATAAAAAAAAATCTAGAGGATACATGTCATTTGTCAGGAATTCCAGATATAGCCTCGATTTTACTTTATGTATCTCTCTATTATTAGTCTTTACGTAAAAACAGTCAGGTCAAAGTTTGAAAGAGTTGGGCAAACGTTCCAGTGCAAGGGCCGCATACACAAATTTACAACATTGGCGGGCCGCAAAGTTCATTAAGTAAACAAAATTAATATTTGAAATAGCAAAAACAAAAGGTTTTTCTAATAGCATCATAATTAATTTTCAGTTGTTAATATGTTGTTAATATTTGAACACAAACTTAAAAAGAAGCACATTTATTGGATAAACAGAGTAACATAAACAGAGTCGGTGCGAATGATGCAGCTGATCACATTTATTGACCAGTTTGTCAAAATTTGGTGACAAGTCGCTCGTGATGATCTTTAAAACTGAGTGACGATTTGAATCTGTGAGAAGCAATCTGTTCTTTGACTTCTTGACTTTCATATTAGAGAAAGTCTGCTAACAAATGTAGGTTGATGCAAACAACACAAACAGCTTTCTGGCAAATTTTTTTCAGATTTTGAAACTTTCCTGGGTGTAGAGAAGCATAAAACTCAATCAGAGGTTTGGTTTCAAAAGTTCTTCTTAAGGAGTTGTCGGCCTGCAAATCAATCAGTTCCATCTGCAGTTTTTCAGTGGCTGTTTCAATGTCACAAATAAAGAGTGAGCTGAGCAGGACAAACTCTTGTTCCATTCCTTTGAAAGCAGCAAACTTCCAGATAGTTTCTTCTTTTAAAGCCGTGATCTGACAACTGTACTTGTCAAAAACTGCTTGTAAAACAGTCTGCGTCTTCAAAAGAGGAATATGAGCAAAGTTCTGGTTGGGTATTTGGCAGGCCGCATGAAAGCACTTGGCAGGCCCCGTGCGGCCCGCGGGCCGTAGTTTGACCACGCCTGAGTCAAACTGAACTGAATTTCTGGAAAATGAATTTCTGGAAAATGAAAAATCTCGTTAATGTTGACATTACAATAGCATGTAATGGAATGTTAAAGAATTTAAACTAACAAACAAACAATTAAATTAAATCAAATATACATAACACTTCTCCCATGAAGAAAAAGAAAGATTTGTATAAAAAAAAGCCTTCTTTTGCCATATATTAATTATATATGAGGTTGTTGTTGGGTTTTTTTTAAATACAAATAATATAAAAAGAACTCTTATGTTATACAAAGTGTACATGAAATAATAATAAATGTCTATACACGGGAAAGTTGCATTTCACTTGCCAGTTATATATCTTCATTTTAAATTGAAATTCCCTCTCTTCCTTCTTTCTTTCCTCTTTCTCCGATTGTAACTGCATTTGCGTCTGTTTGTCCTCTTTCTGTAACTGCATTTGTTCTCTCTCTCTCTCTCTCTCTCTCTCTCTCTCTCTCTCTCTCTCTCTCTCTCTCTCTCTCTCTCTCTCTCTCTGTGCGTAACTGCGTTTGTTCCCTTCTCTATCCTGTAACTTCATTTGTTCTTTTTGTAACTGCATTCGTCTTTCTCTCTTTCATCCTTATCGAATTGCATTTGTTTTTCTTTTTTCTGAAATTTAAGTTTTCTTAACTCCGATTCCATATTGTATTTTAATTTTGATTCCTTTACTTTTATGTCAGAGTCTGATACAGACATACTGACCGAAGCCAAGACTCTTTTATCCAAAACATTCACCAAATACTAGACCAAAATAATTTTTTATTGATTGCTTCCTTAAGGAAGCTTTTGCCTCAGAAAGATCATATCTTCTGGCAAGTTGTATAAACTCATCGTTTTTTAAAAGGTCTAATTGTCCTGGATAGGATTTGAAAGAAAGATTCTACGTTTGATGACATTGTATAAAAAGTATGTTGATTTCACTTTAGATTTCTAAAGATGAAAATTATTACTTCGAATTGAAACAATGTTTAAAAAACTATGGAAATTTATAATTAAAAAAATAAAGTTTTCTGAATTTTTTAGCCATCATTCATTTATCCCAAGGACGAGCGCTTAATTTTCTTGCTATGTTTAGGCTCTTACGAAATACAAAAGAAAAGAGTGAAGACAACAAGCTTTGTAAAATTTAACAAATAATATATTTTCCAAGATAAACAAAGTAAAAATGAGAATAAAGAACTTACGGTTATACGAATCAAATCCAAAAATAATCAAAGAATAATCAAAGAATTACAAAATATTAACAATTCCTAATAAAACTGAGTTCGAATCCCGATGAAATCCAAAATGGAAGACGATGACGTATGATGTGGTCAGCGTCGTACTGATGTGTCAACAGTTCCTTTTTCTAATCACAGAAAATAATATTCCAGCATTTGATTTCTTTGTAAACTTCGATAAATTTCCTTGTCAAGAATTAATTTAGAGCACAAGTATTTCTAGGGAAACTAATCTCTTGGAATCCAAATAATTAGATGAAGAAAAAATGATTAGCCACAGAAGAAAAAATAGTCACAACAAAAATGCACTTGGACTTCTCCAATGTTAAGGTATATAATGACAGTTCTTTCATAACACATCAATAATAAATCTGACTACGGCGCAAAACAGATGCCCGGATGCGGGTCAATCCTTCGGAGGAAAACAAAACTTCTTGATACATGCTATTTGTCTCGTATTCCAAGTATGGACTCGATTTCACTTTATGAATTTTATTTTAAATTTTAGAAACGTTGTTTACTTCAATTCTTACTGATTCTGAATCAAGATCAGGAACCAAGCCACAATTAAATACAAAGTTTATAGTATTAGTATTTACGAAAAACATGTCAAACTGAACATCTGGAAAATGATGTTCTGGAAAATGTAAAATCCAGTTAATAAAGTTACATTACAACAGCATGTAATGAAATTAAAAAATAAAAACTAACAAACAATTAAATTAAATCAAATATAAGTTTAATCAAATATTGATTGCACAATATACATGAATAATCAATTGATCAGATACACCAATCAATTTCGTGCAGTACAAACGTTTAAAGCCTAAACAGCAATAAGTTCCGTACAGTACAAAGCTTTAAAGCCAATGCACCAATAAGTTCCGTAGAACAGAACAATATACTGAAAGGAGAAGCAAACAAACGCTACCTGCTATTTGTCTTCCTCTGTCGTAACCATTAAATAAAAGGTGCGATATGAAGACAAGATTCTGAGAAATGGCATTGGCTTATTTGGAGTATACAGTGACATTATCATTTTCTCAAGACCGATATTTATAATAACAAAGGGTTGAAGCATTTCTACCTGGAAAATTCAACTGTCAATCACTTTGTGACTAAGCCTTATCGCGTCTGCTTTTATATTTGAAGACATCCCTCTTCATCGTGCATTCCTTAAGGTTTTAAACATAACCTCTCTCTCTCTCTCTCTCTCTCTCTCTCTCTCTCTCTCTCTCTCTCTCTCTCTCTTTCATTTACGGTCCTTGTGCTGAGAGAAACTATACCCAGTAAAGGTTATAAAATTACTGAATCAGCTGTACGTGCAATCTCAAACGATGACACTGTGCAAAATGACATGGAAACAGTCAAGGGACATTGCAAATAACAATGCAAAATAAGGACGCATGTATACAATTTGAAAATCACTTTTGGATCTTCCTATGTTCAAATTGCCCGGGTCGATGAGTATGAAATTATCAGCTGCAACAATGGAGATCTGAAATGTAATCGATTAAATTAAATTTGATCAGCAACACCTACGATGTATAAAAGAAATTTACCATAGCATGTATGCACTTTAAATAGTGCAGGTGAATTCCAAACCATCGAAAGCGTACCCTTTTTATTCATCAGTATCGAGAACAGACGACAAAAGTATTAATAAAACAGATTGATCAGTGACAAATCACTATTTCCTGCGGTTTTGTATCTTCATCCAAAGTATAGCAGCCCTGAAAGTTTAGTTGGATTCAGTGGAATGCGACCTAGGAAGAAAGAGACTTTACCTGTCTGTGGGCAAAATGCTCATCATTTTCTTTGTTTGGTTGGTTTGCTTAGCTTTTTTCATAGTTAACGAAATCGTTTTCAAGAGGTGTAGGCCTGTAATCTTTAATAATTTGGGCTGGATTGAGAAAATATTCGCATCATTGGGTGTCAAGTGTGAGGTAGGAAAAGTTTGATATAGCATCATTTACGTACACAGATGGCCTGCAGTTATAATTTACAATAGACAGTCTTCGATTTTTGTGAAGACTGATTGACATGGTATCGAATATTCCATTACGCAGACACGATAGGTGCTTGTATTGAAAAAAGGATAGCATCAATATTGTCCCTAATACTCAACACAATATTGTTGTTGTTGTTGTTGTTGGGTTTAACACCATTTTTCAGCACACGATAGGCTATACATGGCGGCCAGTACTATTGGTGGAGGAAGAACCCGGGGATAAACCCGGAAAAAAAAACACCGACCCACGAGAAACTACTGGCAAGCTTTCTCACATAACTGCATTAGCCAAATCTTAGACTCGAACTCACGCAGACAGAGGCGAGATGGCAGTGATCCGAAACGGAAAGCGCTTTAGACCACTCGGCCGCTCGGGGCCTCTCAACAAAATATGAATGCATGGATGAGAAACACTGAGTGAAGCTGACGACATTTTCTGACAGATGTTAAGAATTTGTTTACGTGCATAGCTCTGAGGCAGAGTAAATGTATTTTTATATACAATTATTAAAGCTATTGGCAAGGCAGTAGTAATATTTACTATTCATACTTGTTTATACAATTACTAAAGCTATTGGCAAGGCAGTATATTTACTATTCATACTTGTTTATACAGTTATTAAAGCTATTGGCAAGGCAGTAGTAATATTTACTATTCATACTTGTTTATACAATTACTAAAGCTATTGGCAAGGCAATAGTAATATTTACTATTCATACTTGTTTATACAATTATTAAAGCTATTGGCAAGGCAGTAGTAATATTTACTATTCATACTTGTTTATACAATTATTAAAGCTATTGGCAAAGCAATAGTAATATTTACTATTCATACTTGTTTATACAATTATTAAAGCTATTGGCAAGGCAGTAGTAATACTATTCATACTTATTTATGCTGTATATGCTGTTTTTAAGTCGAGTCCAACTGCAAACTGAACAGGTCCATATAAGCTGTCACAAAATGCGTTCACCGATCCGAGTATATGCAATACAGTAAGCAATACAGACCACGGACTGCTGGCGCATTGTTCCAGTGGCAGATTCAGGCATATATTGCGTGTAGATTGCCTATATATTGCGTGCAGATTGCCTATATATTGCGTGCAGATTGCCTATATATTGCGTGCAGATTGCCTCAACTATTACGCTAGCATATAAGACTCCTAAGTGTATTATACCATCAATATTCTTTCGTGGATAGGTGGCATTTGTTAAATCCTTTTGAGAAAAGGATCCGGGTCGAACAAAAGATTGTTTACTGGGTCCGTTTACCCAGTGATATATACACTAGTTACATGAATAAAGGTTGTTTGTTCATAAAACATGATGATAGAAGTTTCTATTCATAAATAGACGCACATTACTATATACATGTATACTCAGGAAGATTTTTATTCACAGGGAAATAATTGGTAAATGGGCACGTGATTAGCTCATTCGTTGGTTGTTTGTTTTAGCTTGTTGTTTTGTTGAGGGTTGGGTTGGGGGGAGGTATTATTTATTTTGTATGCGCACACTAATATTTTAAGGGTGAATACAATAGGTTGGTGAAATCTACTAAAATATGCGGGCATATTTGCGGTCTAAACCTCAATATTATTTTTTCTCTGACCGCCTATATAATCGCATAGGAATATATAAAGTTTGGTATAGCGTACTGCAGCGTGTTCCTTTCTTTTATTTATTTCTATATATTTGTTATTATCTGCTTGACAGAATAAAGATGGTTAGGACCAAAAACGATTTCGTTTATGATATGTGTTATAGAATTATGATAAACCCCATTTTATAAAAACAAACTGAAAAGTGAATGTCATTTTGGAAAAACTAACCTGTAAATACGTCACAAATATATTGTAACAATTATTAACATGAACAATCTCTCTCTCTCTCTCTCTCTCTCTCTCTCTCTCTCTCTCTCTCTCTCTCTCTCTCTCTCTCTCTCTCTCTCTCTCTCTCTCTCTCTCTCTCTCTCTCACACACACACACAGAGATGTAGATTTGTTGCATCATGAATTGCATTTAAAAACGGATCTCTTAATGGATGCAAGTACCATAAATATGAAAGATCATCATATTTGATACTGGGTTTATGATAAATATACCAGGATTATGAAATTGGGGGTGGGTGAATTTCAAAATGAATAATTGATATTAATGATTGTTAAATAGCAAACCTTTCTGAATATAATTTAAATCGTTACAAGAGTTAATATGCTGTAAATAAAATGGGAGCATACCGTACAAAGCACAATAAATGTAATGGCCTCATACCTTACAAGATACAATAAATTGAATGGAAGCATACCGTACAAAGTACAATAAATTTAATCGGATCATACCGTACAAAGTACAAAATTTCATGGCATCATACCGTACAACGTACACAAAATTGAATGTGATCATACCGTACAAAGTACAATAAATTCAATGGGAGCATACATTACAAGGTACAATAAATTGAATGGGATCTTACTGAACAAAGAACAACAAATTAAGTGGGATCATATCTTAGAAGGTCCAATAAATTGAATGGGCTCATACCGTACAAACTACAATAAATTAAATGGGATCATAACGTACAAAATATAATAATTTGGATGGGCTCATATCGTACAAGGTAATATAAATTTACTGAGATCATATCGTACAAAGTACAATAAACTTGATAACGTACATGGTATATTAAATTAGATGAACTAATTTCGTAAAAGGTACGCTAAATTGAATGGGTTCATGCCGTACAAAGTACAATGAATTAAATGGGATGATACCGTACAAAATACAATAAATTAAATGGGAACATACCGTACAAAGTACAATAAACTAGATGGGCTCGTACCGTACAAAGTACAGTACTCCTACTACATCTTACTCTATTATTCTAGGTTCGACCATCATTTAAGACTTGTTAAATTTGTTAATTGCATAGCCAGCACAAGTGCTACATACGCCTCATTGTTTACTAAAATTAAATATTTTGCATTAGCGAAAGCATACGAGTCTTCCGGTTTTTAGAAACGATCTTTTGGACAAGCGTACATCGATTGTTCGAATAGTCCATACATGGTACACTCACTTCTAAATAAATGGGTCCCAATGAACATTCTGCTTTCCAATGCCTTAGGTTAAATGTAAAGATTCTTTTTTAGATTCCGTACAATCGACATAGGGTTTACCTGTGTCAAGGGCAGAGTTGGGTAGTAACAATCATTTAATATTTTCGAGAGATGGGGACGTGGCGTTTAGGTTTCGTGGCTAGCTACACTCTATCACATAAAAACTATTTATATACGAGACAGATTTCTTTGGCGGGAAGATAAAGTTGGGATTGACGTATGGAAAAAAGATTTCTGAATTATTGTGCAACGGGGTGACATTTAATAAAACAAGCTATTGATAACCAACGGGAGGCAGATACTGAAACGATTAAGAAACAACTGATATTATTTTCAATGCGATCAATGATACAGTGCTAAAAGCAAATTAAGGCGGTAAAAGAATGTTAACACCGCTGTCCTGTATGCATGCCGGTCTGCTTTCATGCAAAATGTAAACACTTCTGACACGCAATACCAATCAAAAGCAGAGTCTACGGTCCGAGCATTGAGTTTTACTTAGCAAGTATCACAATTCTTGATTTGGTTTAGCTTAGCCTGATGTTGTTTGTTTGTTCGGTCCCTTGTCTGGTATAACAACATTTCCAGTATAATCTCTGCCGTCAACATTAAATTAGAAATTTACGTCATCTGATTGTCGTTAAACAATACTGTCGACAAACTAAACGGGGTACCATTAGAAACATGCAATACAAAACCTCATGGTGAAATTCGTGTCCTGGATTATCCAGCAATTTCTTTTTGGTTGAGAGGATGGACTATAAACAACGTAACAACATAACGTTCATATTCTAAAGAATAAACAATTACCTTTAAATCCATACCAAGAATGCCTACATCTAATTCTTGCATCATCAGATCTGTTATACAATTAGACGGGAACCACGTGCGTGGGTACTGAATCGGAAAAAATAAATGTGACTAAAGTTCACTTGACTTGTGATATCCAACTCGGATAAGGGGGCCGAGTGGTGTAAAGCGCTTTCCGTTACAGATCACTGCCGTCTCACCTCTGTCTGCGTGGGTTCGAGTCTAAGATTCGGTTAATGTAGTTATATGAGAAAGCTTGCCAGTAGCTTCTCGCGGTTCGGTTTTCCCGAGTTCTTTCTCCACCAATAATACTGGCCGCCATGTATAGCCTATCGTGTGCTGAAAATGGCGTTAAACCCTAAAACAACAACAACTCGGATAATAGTCTATTATCCGAGTTTGTTGTTGTTTTAGGGTTCTATTAAATAGATACAACTACGTTTGCACACATACTATACACTATGCAATCAAATTGATTACATGTTGTGCTTACATATTTTGTATGGGTCACAAGAATCATCCGTATCTTATTCATTGTATCTCGTGTGTATATCAGTCGATTTGGTTGACATATCTTGTCAACGTGTCGCAGAAGCGGTTATATAGCCCATCGGCAAATCTGGTTTACATACGATCAGCATTTTTGTAACTAATATTTCTGTACTCGGTGGTTTAAGTAAAATTCCCACATGCTAATCTTTACATATAACAAGCATGCCAATTGGAGTCTATCAAATCAGTGTACTAGATCAGTATTAGGGAAAAAAAATGATTACTATTGTACGTATTAGCGTATGTTTTAGATAAAATGTGCAATTTTGTCACAAAATTTTGAGAGAGATATGCAGTGACATTATACTTTTCTTAAGTTTAACGATTTGTTATATAAGAAACGAAAATTTGAAGCTTTTATCATTTGTAACACCATGACGATACGGAGGAAACATCCTTGATATGCGGAAATGAAAACTTTGATAATTTACTAATTAAATTAACTTTTGACTATAATGAGTCGCATCAACATCTTGCTTTAAATACCCATCTCTCTCTCTCTCTCTCTCTCTCTCTCTCTCTCTCTCTCTCTCTCTCTCTCTCTCTCTCTCTCTCTCATCTGCATGGCTTATTAAAGAAAGTGTATCTAGGCCTTTACTATGATTTTGCCAAATGTCACAGTCGCTATAAAAGCTATACATGCATTTTATGCAATTCGTGGAATCAAATGATAGTGCTACTGGTGCAACACAAAAGACAACGAAAGAGTCATAGCGCCTTGAAGGGAGTTAAGAACAAGAAGGATACATGTGCTGACAAAATTTCTTCCCCAAATTAACAACCATTTTTAGATTAAAGTACATATATTGTATTGATGCTTATTGTAAGGTTATGGCGGTTAAAGCAGCTACATAAATCTTTAGGTGACATCAAGGCTAGAGTATAAATGTAAATTTCTAATTTTTACGACTATTTATATACATACAGCAGTATTGCAATGGCCCAATGTTTTACCTTTTAATACTAGCGTCCTTTATAGTCAATTACCACACTAAGACTTCAAAAAACTAAGAAATTAATCCAAACTGAAAACAGTTTCAGTGGTTGTTTGAAATTATACACTAAACATAATTTTGAATTTTAAAAATATACCTAGTAATTGAACATTAAAGTAGAGTTTCCAAGATGTTGAGCTACTTGATACAACATGTGACGAAAACGTTGTGAAATTTGATAACGGAGTTTAAAATAAAGTGAATAGAATTATTTAAATACAACAATTATCTAATTACAACATTTTCAACGACAAAGAGAAGTTCAAAGTGTGCAATCATATTAATTTCAATGCAAATAAACGAAGAACATCCCTAACCTTTTATGGTTACTTGACTTCGTGCGATATTTTTCAACCATCCCTACAATAAAATTCTACCACGATGCACTGAATTCTCTTCAGTTGTTTTGTAATTATAACCTTGCCAAAACAATAGTAACTTCCTTTATCCCACTGCATGATACAATTTCAATAATCCATGATATTTAATACTTCTTATCCTCCACAATAAAAGGCCAGACAAATCATCCTTTTCATATTTTCTTCTTCTTCTTCTTCTTCTTCTTCTCTCTCTCTCTCTCTCTCTCTCTCTCTCTCTCTCTCTCTCTCTCTCTCTCTCTCTCTCTCTCTCTCTCTCTCTCTCTCTCTCTCTCTCCACGGCCTGTTGATGATATATATACATGTATTTTGGTTGGTTTCTTGGAATCAAGATACCGCCTTTATCCTTAGATCTCATTCAGCCTACTTAGTTCAGTGGAGTGATATCTCTTGCCCCTCCATTATAACGATCTAGTCGGCTCCAGATCTTGCTTGAACATAGTCTATGCAATCAACAGTCTGTAATGGTCAATGGTTTAAATAACATTGTTACTCGAAATACAAAGTTTTATAGATGCCATAAGAATGTTGTTTCCAGTGGTATTACCATGCTGACGTTTACACCATCTTTCTACAATGTGTCTGATAACAAACTTACTACAAGATGATAAAATAGTGCCTAAACAATATAACTGATTGGTTTAAATTAATTTATTAACTTTCATATGGAACGGCGAAAACAAACTCTCAATTTGTTGCTAACAGAGTTTGAAGCTAATGTTTCATTAATTTTGGTGAATATTTTACAATGTGATATTTTTCACATATGCGTAAGAACGCAACATTTTTAGATCCCACAATCATAACCAATCATTACGTCTATCGTATGTCACCATTATCATCTATGCCCAAACATTTATAGAACCGTCAACGTCCTTGTTGAAACCGCTCCAGTGGCCTAGTGGTTAGAATGTCCGCCGCGGAAACGGGAGGTTGTGGGTTCGATCCCCGACCGAATTATACCAAAGACTTACAAAAATAGTGCTAACAGCTGCCTCGCTTGACGCTCAGCATTAAGAGGTTAGTGTTAGGACTGATCGGCCTGGTGTCAGGATAATGTGACTGGGTGGGACATCATGCTATATGTCTGTGGCATGATGCCCCAGTGCAAGACATCACTATAAACTGCCTCACTGCAGACATCGTAGCGATATGACTGACAAATTGTTAAAGATACGTTACAAAAATCCTAATCAAACAAACAAGCAAACGTCCTTGTTGTCTTGTTGCTGAAATTATGTGGCGGCCATGACAATGACAATGGTTTTTCAGACATGGATGAAGAGAATATTTTTTCTACATGGCCGTATCAGCGTCTATGATTTCTTAAAGCAAATATGTGAGTGCACACGATTTAAAATATCTAATACACGTTAAAACATGTATTATTTTTTAAACCTAATGAATATGTAGATGGAACAATAATTAATTACTGACAAAATAATCTAGGGCTTAGAAATGAACGGAAAGTAAATTTAACAGACCATTACCCATATGTGATTCCCATGAAATGAAATTATTTTTATTTTTACAAAAATTGTTGCCGATGGAGAAATGAAATCCACTTCTCTCTCTCTCTCTCTCTCTCTCTCTCTCTCTCTCTCTCTCTCTCTCTCTCTCTCTCTCTCTCTCTCTCTCACACACACACACACACACACACACACACACACACATATTCTTACTTTGATATATGTCAAGCATCATACATTGGCATTTTATTTAAAGACCTTACATTCACGAGTAATGACCAACTTCATTCCGAGCGAGACTGGTATGCAGTGGACTGATGTTCGAATCTTTTCCAGACCAGCATGGATTGGCCACCTGACCGGCCTGATTGCTTCCACTCTAAACAGTCCTCTATGAGTTAATGCAGTACCAATCACATAAATCAATCAGTAATTATATTGCCTAGCTTGCAAGTAACTTTTGCAAAATAACCTCTACCATCAACATTAACATCATCTGATTATCTGCGTGTTAGTTAACATCATAGTTAACATTAACATTCGACATCACTGTTGACAAGACAAAAGGATACTATTAGCATTTTGCAACTGTTTCTCCTGATTCACGAAAATGGTCTCTCAATTCGTAATGTAAAGTTAATGTTGCACCACTAAACTCTGTTTTAGTTATTCCGGTATAGAAAGTCAGCGCTAGCCACGCCCCTTCCCGAGCAGGTTAACTGATTAAGTCTCGTGTATTTAGTAACGTGAGACAGTCGGCAATCGACCTAACTCCAACGGTCCTGGGATATACAATTCGGATAATAGATTAACACGGCGTTTTTTTTTAATATACAATACACAAACCGTGCAACGCTATGGGGTTTAGGCTGTGCGTTCTTCTGTTCGTCTGTTTCTCAACTGTCTTCGGTAAGTTATTTAATTTTGTTTTACGTGCGCCTGTTTGTATTATCGATTTTGTTGGCGTATTTTGTCGGCATACCACAGTTGCCACTGAAAAGCTCATCAGCACACTTTGTGTTCTGAAATTTGTATTTGTATTAACTAAACTTACTTCGTTCATTGATTTGTTTTAAAGTCTATATTATACTGTTTGCATTGAAGAAGTACACCTATTTTTACTAAATCAATTCAGTACACTGAAAGGCAATCAACATATTTTCAATAAATTGTGCAGTATTATGACAGAATTCTGAGAAACCCAATGGTTTATATTGATCATTTCAATCGCCATATAATGTCTAATGTTTAATATTCATTACATAGCAAATTAAATTTGTATACTTTGTATCATAATATTGTGAAATAAGAAGGTACACGTACATCTCATACCATGATTCTGCGTTTAACAAAATTATATCTAAATAGTGCAGTGAATTAGGTCATAAATAAAGTTATTAAGAAAAGCATCTCTCTCTCTCTCTCTCTCTCTCTCTCTCTCTCTCTCTCTCTCTCTCTCTCTCTCTCTCTCTCTCTCTCTCTCTCTCTCTCACACACACACACACACACACAATCTGCCCTGAGACACTTTATGCCAAAGCATTTTCTCGTTTTATGCCAGATGTTAAAATTAATAGCAGTCAGTGCAGTGTGTACATTTAGTAAAACAAAAACTCGGCGCTTTGCAAAATTACACGGAATTAATTAAGCACGCTACAGATGGCCTAGAACAATAATGATATTTGTGCAAAAATTTGTGAATCATTATTGGGCCTCATTATTTTTCAATCTGTTGTATTGATGACCATGCATGTATTGACAGCTAATAAATATCTGAAACTTATTGATTTATTGAAATTGAATCAACAACGCTTACTGTATATAAAATATCATTAATTCACTTTAGCATATCCACATTTTGAATAGTACAAATAAAATTCCCACCGATCGAAAGGGTTTACGTTTTATACATCGCTGATCTGGGTCATATCACAACTAACCCTCAGGGAGGACATACCACTATGGCAAACAGTATACAAAAAATGTTTATATCCGATTATTCATCTAAAATAAACGCTTTAATACACGTAGCACTTTAAATATCCTATAGATATCGCTGGAGATCAATATACAGTAACCGTTGAACTGTATGTAGTTGGATGAATTAATATCCGAACTAGAGAGAAAGTGTTTTTTTTTTATTGCAATATAATTAAGGGTGTGATATTTAGTTAGACGGTGTGCAAAATACAGAGGAGACGTTTTTTATGGTTCATAATGTGGGTAGGATTAATACAGTCTTCGCATCAATAGGTACCATGTTTGGAGTAGGAGAATTTGGTTATACTGGCATAAGCACTTGATCTTTGTGGTATTTCTCTCCTAGACGTAAGAACCGGTTAAACTAGCAACAATCGACCCTTTTATGCAAATAAGACAGATAATATTATTGCGATACGGGCATTATTATTCTTCTAATATCCAACAAATCATGAATACATGAATTAAAAATCCTCCTTGCAGTATACTACTTCCTGTTGGGCTGACGACAGTTTTTAAAAAAAAAAAAAAAAATGTGACTGCAAAAATAACCTTCTACGCTGCTTACCTGTATTATGTACACATTTTGGAAACATGTATGCACTGAGTATAGCAAGCACATTTACTTCAAATATTTGTTTCCTTAATAACCTCTCCGGTGGCCCAGTGGTTAGAGCGTCATCCGTGGAAGCGGGAGGTCGTTGGTTAGAGCCCCGGCCGAGTCATGTCAAAGACTTACAAAAATGGTACCAACAACTGTCTCGCATGACGTTCAGCATTAAGAGGTTAGTGTTATGACTGTTCGACCTGGTGTCAGGATAATGTGACTGGGTCTGCGGCATGATGCCCCAGTGCTAGATATCACTATAAACTGGCACTGCAGACATCATAGCGATATGACTGAACTTCTTTTTAAAGCTACGTTGAAAATCCCAATCACACACACACACACACACACTCTCACTCTCTCTCTCTCTCTCTCTCTCTCTCTCTCTCACACACACACACACACACACACACACACACACACTGTTTCCTTTAATATATTAACATGAGTGTTTTACCATCCTTAGTTCATTGATGATCGGGTTAAGTAAACATAATTTGACGTCTCTATTGGCAAAGGACAAAAGACGAACAAGAAAGATTGTTTACTGAGTATGCATACTCAGTGACACATGTTCTGTTTACTTGTATAGAGGGATTTTGTTCATGAAACGTAATGATAGGTGATTGTTTCATTTTATTTTTAAAAAGTAACAATCCATTCAAGTAGGAAGGTCGATGTTCACAGGAACTTAAATGCTTAATTGGTAAAATGTCAAAAGCTTATCTCTTAGCTTGTTCTTATTTTTGTACCTTTTTTAATCGTATTTGTTTGCACTAACTTTATTGGAGATTTCAGTCTGTAAATGAAATGGACTGAATGAAATAGGCGTACGTTTACAGTTACAGTGATTTGTGTTCATGGCTCATGCCAAGTTGTGACTTCGGCAATATATTTCTACTCTGACAACAAACAATTACAATGGTATAAAATATCGTTGGTATATCGTATTTCTGCGTGTTCTTTATTTCAATTCTCTGCCTTTCTTTTTTTTTTCTTATTTTTCTGCTTAAGATGCCATTTGAGTAAACATCATTCTTTTACTTTCTGTTATGGCAACATTTCGAAAGGTATTTCAAAAATAAGAACATAGGTGGAAAGTTATTCACTTTATCATTATATGACGGCTACACTTGCTGTATTGATTTCCCTGTGCAAATATCGGTAGGGTCGTGCTTTGGATTTGTACACGATGGTGGGGTCTACAAATGGTATCAGGTCTTTGTAAAAGAGCTAAGTAAATGAAGGTACAAGTCAATATTTTGCTTAAATAATAAGTTAAATAAGATTAACTTTGCTATTGATAAAGTTTCTAGTAATATTTGTGAGGTCGAATACATAATTTGAAAATATTGTCGGCATGCGATATAAATATTGTCCTGTTTGAATAGTGTGTATTTTTTTTTGTATACCTCCATTATCATGTGTCACAGCTCCATCTGCGTGCTATACATGCAGCCCTAAAATCGGATTGTTCTACAACCCCGATTATACCATGGCTTTGTCTGAATGTTATACAGCCCTCAATTTTATCACGGATTCATAAGAGTGTTATACAACCCTCATTATATAATGGCTTCGTCTAAGTGTCATACAACCCTCATTATCCGTGGCACCATTACCTGTTTAAATTGTTGATGTATTTAAGAAGCATTAATCTCAGTAATATCATATAATAATGCATCTAAATATCAATTTTAATTGACCAGTTGATAATTTGTGCAAATGTATGTATTGACATTTTAGTCATTTAAATTACTTTTCAAATCTCATGCCTCGTCTTCTTTATATTTGTCTGTCATGTCGTTAACTTCTTTTTTCGTTGCATCTTTGAGGACTAGTCTCCGAAATTTGACTATATTTATATAAATTACGTCAGGAAAAGAATATTATTTATATGTACTACGACGAGAAATCGGACACGTGGCTAGAAATTTAAAATAGGGAGTGTGGACAAGGAGGAGCCCACTGGCAGCTGTTGAATTTTTCAAAATTTCAAAGTGTTTTGGCAGCATAATCCGTCCTGGGTGTAGCGCTTGATAAATTCAAAACTTCTAAATGAAACTGCATTGGACAGACGGCGAGCCAAACACGTGGTGACATTTACCTTGCGATCAATTGCGAAGAAGATAACGTGCTATCGGGACAAACATGTCATGAGGAGACTTAGTGTCTACTTGCTAGTAGCGTGATTTTAGATGCATTAGTTCAGTTTATATCCATACAAGTCACTAAATAATTAGTCGACATATGACAGAACGACGATGGTTAGTAAATATTATTGGCAGGTTTTATATTCTTCGTTCCGAAAGTCACGCAAACGTGTGGTCAGGACGGGCTGCATTTTGTGCTCCCGGGCAACTTAACGCATACTCGTTTTTTTTTTGTTTTTTTTATTTATATGTGAGCCCCTCATTAGCTCCCAGTTATGTGGTTACCACTGAGGCGTTTCCTCACCCCCATGTTTCCTAAATTTATAAAGGATTTTATATGTTCGAGTTACCTTCAAAGGTGTTTGATTTAGCGTACAAAATCAAACAAACGTTGGAACATGATTTGTGTAAGTCCCTGTTGCTAAGTACCATTTAGTCCATATGGTGACCCCTTCAATCGATTTTTATTGAACATTTCTTTATGGCACAAATAAGTTATAAATACACCCTCATAACGTGTAAATTTTCAAATAAACTCACCTTTGTAAGTCATGTCAGAGTATGTTTGCTGTCACTAAAGCGCACCTGTCTGGGTAGTGCAATGTTCGACTTTGAGAGAGCTGAATAACAACATTCCACAATTATTACTATCATGAGCGTTTTAAGTCACGAATATTTATTTACATGGTGTTTAGTGTGACAAATATGGTTTCAATAATGCATCCTGGGATGTAAATCAATTGATCTGCCGAGTGGACAGGGGCAATAGAACACGAAAGCTTGGCGAATTAAACCGGTATTCACGCGCCGTTTGATTCCTGTTAAGAACGAAATATATGTTTGTCTAATCTGCTGGATCATGTTTGTGTCAAGAAATAAAAAGGTACTTTACACTATTACCCATCCGGTTTGGTACATGGGTGTCGATTTATATATGCATAAGCTAAACTACAGCAATGTCTAATTTAATTTGAACTAGTTTGCCGTCGCTGTAGGTATCGATTTATATATGCATAAATAAAACTACCACAGAAACTACCACGCTGTCCAGTTTATATGGCCTCGTGTGCTGACCGTTACGGATCACTGCCATCTCATCTCTGTATGCGTGCGTTCGAATCTCTGGCTCAGCCGATGTGGATATGTGAGAAAGCTTGCTGGTAGCTTCTCGTGGGTCAGCGGTTCTTTCTGGGCTTTTCCTAGGTTCTTTATCCACAATTGATACCGGCCGCCATGCATAGCCTATCTTGTGCTTGTGCCCTGTAAAAACATCAACAAATGTCCAGTTTCACTTTAGCTAGCGTACTGTAGCTGTGACTCAGTGTTTAGGTTGTTTGACTCACAACCGGATAAGTACGGGTTGGAATCCTGCTCAAACAATGAAATTTGTATTGTCCTTATGACGAAATGCTGAACACTAATAAATTCAAAAGTTTTTCGATATGTCATCATTGGCACCTTAGTCTCGGGAGACCATGCGGATAGCGCCCTTGGGGTGTCGTCTGTCTCTGGATTGTTGGCATCGTCTGTTGTGGCTGTGCAGGCCTATGCGCGAGAGGCAGTCCCTCTTGCAGTTTGTGCAGACATGCTGGGAAGCCTGAGTTGCTGTGGTTGCAGTCACGTGATCCTTTCTTACACGTTTCTCTGCCGCCAACTGGCCTCTCCTGGTATCAGCGACTGATATACCCTTATTTACTGTCAGTCTCCACGTGCCTCGGTCCTCGGCCAGCAATTCCTAGCCATCAGGTGCGATGTCACATGCCTTCAGGTCCCTCTTGCACGCATCCTTTAAAACAAATATTATAATGCTTTAGTCAAATATGATCCAGTGTAAATAGATCACTCACGTTCTGAAGTGGACTATGTATATATGTACATATATGTATGTATGTATGTATGTATGTATGTATGTATGTATGTATGTATGTATGTATGTATGTATGTATGTATGTGTGTGTGTGTGTGTGTGTGTGTGTGTGTGTGTGTGTGTGTTACAACACCACAGCACAAAATAGCTCTTTGGTGCCAACAAAAATGTTTCGTCCGAAAAGTGTTAAATTAAAGTGCACAAAACAATTTAGTAACATAAAACCTTCCAAATAAATTTATAATAAAAAAGATGAAAATTAAATATAAAACACAAAGGTGTTAAAATTATATATATATATATATATATATATATATATATATATATATATATATATATATCTATATATATATATATATATATATATATATATATATATATATATATATATATATATATATATATATATATATATATATATATATATATATATATATATCAGAAGTGACAGATGTATAAAAATATCTTCAACACTTGTTTATAGAAAACAGAATTCCCCAAAAAGACTGATTTTCTCAGGTGGCTTTTACATTTTCGTCAAACTGTGACACACTTCGGACGACTCTTACCCATCGTGGGGTATGCATATGTCAAGTGCGCAGTTGGCACCTTATCCCTCGGATTTGTTCAATCCGATTAATACGTAGGTGGCCAGACATACAAAGGCCCAGTAAGCTTAGCAAGAAATTCTGCCCCCACCTCCAAGACTGAATTAAGGGGTCCTATCCCAATTTGCAAAGAAAGTTAATTGGTAGAAATTTGGAACATATCACCTTCCTCTCGAGATTTCAACTGAATGATGAACAGAATATTTACTAAAAAGAACCTTTAAAAAATGTTTATGTGATGGTTATTTACATGCTATGGAAGCTCTTTGTTATTCGATTGAATAATAAAAATGCTTGAAATAAAGACTGAAACAGCTTTTATGTAAACATGAGTTATAAATTAATTGCAATGCAGCTTTTCAGGTTGGTTTTAATCTAATATACATCGATTGGACATGCGTAGGACAATTGAATTAATCATCAGTGGATGTCCATTAATAGTTTGTCCATTTTGATCAGTTTTAAAACAAACTACACTATTAAAGAATTCCATCTTTCGTTTAAACATACAACTCATTGCATACGAGTCTAAACTGATTATCTCCCTTAAAATTGCGTTCTATTACTTCTCGCATTTTTCAAATATAACAACCTCAAAATGAGAATGTAACAACCACGAAATGAGAATGTTACAACCTAAACAACGAGGCACACAATCACACTAGAACTTACTGTGAAGTGCCAAATTTTCGGTCGATCTATTAATAAACCATTAGTGGCCAGATAGCCATTAGTTAGATTTATGAGACATATCGTGCAAAGGAGAGTTATCGGTATAGTAGGATGTGGCCGTTGTACTAATTAACCGTATTTGTTCGGCAGCCAGGACTGACCGACGGCGACCTTGTAAAGTTTCATATTATCACGAAAATGTCAGAATTGAGAGAATACAGAGATTCTGTTTCTTAAAAACCAAAGCATGTCATATTGACCATGACGTAAGCGACCTTTGGAGGGAAGCGGGAGGAAATACGTTTGACTCTGATTGGTCGCAGTTAAATAAGGGGTGTGTTTTACACGAGAAATCTTTAGAACATAATATCGCACTAGCTAAATTAGAATTTAGTCTTTAAAAATTCATCTGCAAGAGAGGAAGAAGTGTTATAATTATTTTAATAAGGCTCCTGATCGTATATTAGAGAAGTACATCCGTAAAATTGTAGACCAGGGGAAAAAACCGCCAAAAACAACGGTTGAGTGACACACCAAACCACAGAGGAAGAAAATAGCTTTTTTGGGAAGACGTGTAGACGGAAATAGAGACGTATACGTGGGAAAAAAGAATTGAGAGGTGTATACATTGATATAGTGGACAAGTCCGTATTCAAGCTGAACATTCACGAGGGCAGATTATATAAAGAAAGGAATGGACTTCTAGAGCAACATTGGATTGAGAAGTGAACGTGGTTCGAGGATAACAGGTTATGAAATCGAACAAAGCATTGACTTCGATTGTACCACTCGATCCTATGATAATTTTTAAATATCAGTGATAGAACGGCTAATTTGTTTTATTCTATTTTAAATCTATTGGTAATTCGGTGAAAGTTTATTTAGAAACCGCGTGTATTCCTAATGAAAGGAAATTTCATTATTGTGTATGTATTTGATTCAATTGTTTATTTATCTTTACGGGGGCTCGGAGTTGTTTGGTTCAATATACCCGCTCAGGTTACCATATACATTCTCTTACTCGAACCAGGCAATTATACCGAGGGCGGTCATCTCTTAGATAATGAGTATCAGAGGGGAGTGGGTTATAGTATTATTATTATATGTTGTGCAATACCCCATGACAAAGTGGGATGTAACACTTACCCTTTGACAAGTGAGACTTATACAATATTATATGAGTAACGCTCATGACCCGCGAGAACTTGACACTTGCTGTTTTATCGGTAAATCTTTTGACCATCACACTTTTTTTTAAAACAGAGAAAACAAAAGAATTTTTTTAAAAAAAGAGAAAAAACAAATAATTATTTAAAACAGATATCTCTGGAGTCTGATATAACTGTTTTATAATTACCTCTCTAACCCCTCAACTCCATTCTAAATGTTGTTTTTACGTTGGGATTTCTGTCCAATTAATGTGGGTGTTTTTCATACCCTAATCTTGAAAAAACCATTCTGGTTCTTTTTAGGGGTCTTGGAGTGTAGGGTGAATGGGATTTTTAATTATTTCTTTAACTACATTTTATTATTTCACCTGCTAAATAGCTTGGTTCATCTCTGTGTAGCGAGTAAAATAAAATTGAAAAATCCTATGAAAGCCATTTAATAAGTTTAGTTGTTGATTCTTTGGATTTGACGTCATTTCTAGCATAAGTTAGGCCATTCATGGTGGCCAGTATCATTTCTGGAAGACGAGCCAAGAAATAACCCTATAAATACTTCCAGGAAGAATTACCAACCAGTGGGAAGCTACTGGAAAACTTGTCTGACACATCCACGATTGTCGAGCTGTGACTCGAACATACGCAGGCAGATGTGAGATGTGAGTGATTTGCAAAGATGAGGGCCTGAGGCCTCTCGGTCAGCAGGGAGCCGCTACTATATCCAACTAAACTCTTCCTGAGAAGCACAGATTATTGAAGCTCATACACAGACTGGGACGGGAAAGGGAACAATATCAATATAGTGTAGTTCTTCACTTGGATTCCTAATGACAAAT
Source organism: Unio delphinus (assembly GCA_029339505.1). Classification (NCBI taxonomy): domain Eukaryota; kingdom Metazoa; phylum Mollusca; class Bivalvia; order Unionida; family Unionidae; genus Unio; species Unio delphinus. The sequence continues at coordinate 24,998,039 of JAQISU010000055.1, forward strand.
CATTTGCAAAACATATTTGCACGGGCTATGTGTGATAAATTCACCTACACTACACATACCCACTAATCCTATTTCTGAGCTCCAGGCTAGTGGAGAGATCGGGTTGAAATTCGAAAACAGTGGTGAATATACATGTCAAACCATCACACATTGTAAACTTTAGTACTGTCTACATTTAATTCACAATTGCTCGACGCAAGCTTAATTTTAAAAAAAAAAATCAATATTCTCAAAGAAAAGATAATAATACCGAGTAACAAAATTACCTCAGATTACCCCATGACATTCTGACATAGGACCCTGTCTACCATACTATAAAATAGACAAGGTAAGTAACTTCCATAAACTTCGTTCCACGCCTGACCTTCGATCCCCTTCTTCTAATTCCGTCTTTGAAGTCACACAGCCATATTATGAGGCTTGTTTTACTCCTGACATATTTTTCTATTTATCATGAGGCTAATCGGAAATAATTTGGTCACTCAGTATGATGTTGTTTCCGCTTCAGATCACTGTTGGATTTTTTTTCTCTCTCAACATTAAGCTCGCGACGAGCACCAGTGCTTACTTTAAAGGATTTTTGATGAACACATAGCATGCATACACACGCCCGGAACTTTGACAGGGTTGACACAAAGTACGTGGATTTTGAGGAGAATTCCTTAGTTTCAACAAGATAAACTGAGAATGAAAACTCTTTGTCAAGGACAAGACTGGGTATAAGAATGCTATTCACCCTAACTTTTGTCCTTTCCGAGCACGCGTATCTATCCGTGAATGCGCAATTAAAACAATTCATATACTAATGTTAAATTACATTAGAGAAACAGGCGCGAAACTTAGGAATTTGTATGTAGACGGTTTAGGTATAGGCTTGTCGACGAACTTGATGTTTTATCATAATATAATTTTTACCGTTTTCAGGGGCGAGGGATGGGCGGCTTGTGGAGGTTGCCTAGGCATTTGTGAGAATGTTGAATGTTTATAACATAGAACTTCGCAAAGACTTTCCTGTCTCTTTATGGTCGTATTCTTTAGACGATCCTCGTATGTACACACCTCATTTATCACTCATAAATGACCCCTACCTGCAGGATAGATCCATTGTCTGGAACAATTCTAAATGGGTATACAGACATCTTTAGCACATGTACTATCTCTGTCTCTGATAGAGGTGCTATGGCCGACTTTGAGAGATCATATCTTGCTTCCAATACAAACTAGAACAACAATACGATACGGTTAGCGATGACAGAACCATTGGGCTTGAATTGGCAATAACAAACAGGATTATCAATGTCATCTTTAATATTTCTGACACTGAAGTGCTGTTTTGGGGGCTTCTTTAATTGTAGTCGCTATTGTACATTTAGGATACTGTTTCTCATCACGTGAAAAAATGTGTGCGCTTCATTTAAAATTTCCGATCATGCTGGGCTCTGGTATTCTCGTTACAATTGGCAGCATTTATTTTGTCGTTTGCATTCAACAACGGGGGATGGGGGGCGTGTAAGTGTGTCAGTGTGCTGTGTTGTTTTCTGCTGGCTATAATTTATCATGGGGAACATAACACAAAATGAATTATTTTTTCGTACAAAAAGTCACCTAGGAATAAATTAATTTGCTCAGTCTCCGTTGGAGTTAAACTAAAATCATAATAAATCCGAGACGTTTACATACTTATTCACAGAACAAGTTGTCAGAAGAAATAAATTGCAGTACACTGTTTACCTGTCTGCGTTTGTCTACGATTTTAAATTATCTTGTTTACGAAGTACGACAAACTTCTTGCCTCAGTAGACAAAAATGCTAACGCTCCCTGTAAGTTAGTTATTAAATCACGAAAATTGTTGGACTTGCGATAGTTTGTTATCTATCTATCTATCTATCTATCTATCTATCTATCTATCTATCTATCCATCCATCCATCCATCCATCCCTCCCTCCCTCCCTCCCTCCCTCCCTCCCTCCCTCTCTCTCTCTCTCTCTCTCTCTCTCTCTCTCTCTCTCTCTCTCTCTCTCTCTCTCTATATATATATATATATATATATATATATATATATATATATATATATATATATATATCTTAGCCGACTAGAGTGTACATCTCACTTAGTACCACACCAGATATAGTGACTGTGACCTATATTTCAAATTTTGCTTAAGTTGGTACATAATCTATCTATCTATCTATCTATCTATCTATCTATCTATCTATCTATCTATCTATCTATCTATCTATCTATCTATCTATCTATCTATCTATCTATCTATCTATCTATCTATCTATCTATCTATCTATCTATCTATTAGTGTGCCTGTCGTTCAATCTATCTACCTATCTGCTCCAATTGAATCGGCGGTATATAGCCTTTAAAGTGTTGCAGTGTCGTAAAACTCCAACATCAAACGTATATGTCAGCCCCTTTCCCTATCTTTTCTTGTCTGTCTATGAATCTCAAAGATGAATAAAAACAATTGTGTTATAAAATCACCGTTCATGGAAGGCAACCACTCACTCATGACTTTATAGCAGTCAACAACTCTGCTGGCATGCTTTCAGGAGAACGGACATGTTTTCATGAATTTTATGATAACCATTTTTTTATAGAATGGGGCAAGTAAACTAAGCATGTCTAATTAAAACCAATGTTTAAAGATCATTGATCTTTCAAGTGTCATTCAACTTTGTTGCTGTTTTAATGTTCTGGATTGGATGTCAGAGAGGTGATCATTCCATTAACAGACCAGTTCATCTAGTTAAAGAACACTCTCGTCCCCATTCCATTAATTAGGGATATTATCCCTTAGCAACTTGCATCGCCCATGGGGTTCATTGTATATGCATTTGATCTCTACGGATTTCTGTTTTATACCACCCTGGAGCGCTTTAACGTTTTCTGATCTTGTATTTAGTTACCATTTTGCACGTTAGCTATTTGATGGATCTTGTGCATGGAGCGTGCCCTTCATGTGGTTAAAAAAAACTTTTCTGATTTAAATTAGATGTTTGTAAAGTAAGATGGAAACTGAATACATTGGAACTTAACTTTATTTCCGACTCGGATCCAGTTTTATAAAAATGGGATTAAGTGCCAAAACATTTATTTTAATATGAGTGGTGTAACAGGGATAGAGACAGAGGAAAATATTAAGGATGAGATGACTTGTAAGTCTGATTAACAAAACAATAAACATAAGGTTATGGAATAATTAGCATTGCATTGGTTGAGATAAGACTCACAATGATTTGAATCCAATTTTAATTGAAAATTATATATATATATATATATATATATATATATATAATAATAATAATAATAATAATAATAATAATAATAATAATAATAATAATAATAATGATAATTTTTAAATAGGAGCTCATCATAGGCCCCTAAAGAGGTTCAGAGAGGTGCGGGCCACTTCAAGGGCTTGGCCCTGGTTATATGAAAATATGGAATACCAAAACAAGCCCATATAATTTACTATATTAAGATTTAAAAGACATCCAGGTTCATAACCAAGTATATTTATTATTTTCAAAATTGTTTATTTAAAACCGCTTTTTAAATCAGTATATAGCAGATCCCAACCAGACCTGGTAGTGATATCTTATTTTGGCCAACTTGTGAGTTGTTTGGTCACAACCGTGATATGGAGGATACTGTTGGTAAGATACGGTATTGTGAATATGTATCTTTGGTTTTCCATGGGCGTCTTAGGAAAAAAAGTCTAAAAAAAGCCAGCACTCTGTGTGTAGATCAAAATTAGGCGGCACTGTTTCGTACAATATCAATATACTAGTTTAAAAAACGTCGAGGCCAATGTCAAACGTCTATATTATCATACACCTGCTTTCAAAATCATCAGTTTAAAAAATAAATAAACTCTGCGTGTGTGTGTGTGTGTGTGTGTGTGTGTGTGTGTGTGTGTGTGTGTGTGTGTGTGTGTGGTTATATTAACTCTCTTGTTTTATGGTTATTCTGTTATTCGAAATTAAACAAATTTGTTACATATAATTGTATAAGTGTACCATATTATTTGACCTCTAAGTAAACAGACTGGGGATAGCATTCTGCTTCCAATTTTCAATAGTTCGCATGTTTTTGTTGTTTTTTTTTTTCATCGGGAGAAAAGTGAAAATACTCAAAGTAAAAACATTACACATTTTATCATTTTTAGGGACGTTGAAGCCATTTTAGTTGCCGCTGCATTTGTTAATTTTTGTTTGATCAGTTGTTGTTTTTTTTTTATTTTGTTGCTTGTTTTGTTGGAGTTATTTTGTTGGAGGAAGAGGTCTTCGGCACAGGGCAAATGAAATGAAAGATGTGACCATTTCAGAACCCTTCAGAATATTGACGATGCTCCTTTATTAACGGGATTTTATAAATCGTATTTAATATCTGTCTTTACATGTCAGCTTGACTTAATTTTATAGAGAATTTTTGAGGCATGGGCAAATGTATTTTACTTCTAATTGCTTCATATTCATGTAAGCAGTATAAGTGCAACGACAGGTCACCGTTATCTAATGATTTAGTCTGTGTAATTTTTCTTTATGTTTTGCCAGCAAAACAAAGTAAGCCATTTGCATGAAAATATGGCAACTGTCGCGTGGGACGTTAAGCTACTGCATTATAAATATAAGAACGGAAAGTATTGCTTCACTGACAAATCCCACACAAAAATAACATTCCAGTTTAATGTTTAATGTACAGGTGAGTAGTTTTTAGGTATTTTATCTTTTTCCAAGCAAAAGGTCCATAAATTCATTATTAGCCACTGTTTTAGAATTGAGTAGCCCCATCTGACACAATTGCTTTAGTTCATCTAAACTGGAAAACTATTTTACACACAAAGTAGCACGAAATATTTGTATGACCTATTACAGACATATAGCCAGCAACTGATGTATGATATCTGCAAAGAGAGCCGTCCACTTTTTTAAAACTAAAATTATTCAGAGCAGTCATGCAGTCGCTCATTTTCCTTTCCTTTTCTTGGCGAGTTTTGATTCCTTTTTTTTTTTCGTGATTACCTCTTAATTTCATGATGGAGGTGAGATCTTCTTCCATTGCTCCTTTAGACTCACACTCTCGCCATTATCACACACCATCCCAAGCATAAAAAAGGATTTGCCCTCTCGACATTATCACACACCATCCCAAGCATAAAAAAGGATTCGCCCTCTAGCCATTATCACACACCATCCCAAGCATCGAACAGCCTATCCCCGCCCGGTCATCACTGAAGTTAACTGCAGGGATAAGTAAATAAAAAGAGAAATAATGCATTCACTCCAAACATTTCAGTTGAACCTCAGCAACTTATAAGCAAGAGTTTACACGTGCATGTTAATTTACACAAGTATATTATGTAGATTACGGTATTGTGCGCACCCGTTTCACCCAGCCCATAAGCAGACAAAAGGTAAACTTGACAGTCAGTCACCCAGCCCATAAGCAGACAAAAAGGTAGTTTGACAATAATTCATGAACGATTAACTGGTCCGAAAATGTCTTGTGGATGACGCTTTTCACAAATAACCTAAAGGTCGCAAGTTCGAGTATCGCCTTCAGCACTTCTCATATAACTTAAGCATGTTTTTTCAAAGACAAAATTTTAAACCGGGTGTTTTTTTACACACAGGTAAGAGGCCATGACTGGTTACCAAAACAATGAAGCACATGGCTAATTGATCAGTGTCTATTCAGAATATGTTCACCATGCTCACCTCAATAGCCAGGGATAAAATAACACAGCTGCATAAATTTGTCTTTTGTATCCCATACCCAGTCTTGAACCCTTAGGCTTATTAATCCAGGTAGATGCAGACAGACATCACTTTAGAAGCGGGCTACCTTCAAGGCTGCAATATGTTATTTTAATATCCTTGGGGAATTTTAGTCACTTGAATCCGTGGGAAAAGCGACAAGTTCTGAGTTTTAGAACATGTATTTGGAAGATTCCAAGTTGTAATAAAGATTTACAAAAATGGTACTATCAGCTGCCTCGCTTGGCGCTCAGCATTAAGAGGTCAATGTTAGGACTGGTCAGCCTGGTGTCAGGATAATGTGAATGGGTGGGACGTCGTGCTACATGTCTGCGGCATAATGACCAAGTGCTAGACAGCACTATAAACTGCCTCACAGCAGACATCGTAGCGATATGACTGAATTCTTTTAAGTACGTAAAACCTTTGTGTAGTCATTTAATTTCACTAGAATTTTTTTAACTACGTAAAAAAAATCACACACACACCTTTAAATCCCTAAAAAAATTCATAAATATAACTCTTCTATCACCACCAAAATGAGAGGAAAAATGTTCTATAAATAGACTAGAACTACATTCGTGGGTACAGAACTGGAAATACTAATTGAGATGCGATTCCCACTGTTGAATGGCCATTACTGGTGGAGAAATTCAAGATGGCGGAAGTAATACAAAATACATTGCAATAAAGAAATAGCATTCAATAATTATTTTCAGTGGTGTCTCTACCTGCTTTTTGGTTGCATTGTCAATAGTATGTCACTTTAAGAAATATTGAGTGCTATTTAAAGTGTCAATTGTTTTTTAAGTATCACTTTGAAGTACTGTCATTTTCAGCCATTGTATGTGTAGGGGGATTGCAAAATGGTATGGTTGTGCTTCTTGCGTGTTAAATAACAATTTAATAACAATTCAATAGTCATGTGCTTCAAATTTCCCAAGTGCTCTCCTTCCGCTCGATCCTATGATAGCATATTGCATTACTTGATTAGTAGTGTGAGATCGCTTTCCACCTCTCCTTGTATTCTACTCGTTTGTGTATTATTCTCTCCTATTCCATATCCTCTTCCTCCTGACTTCCTCATGACTTCCTCCAAATTTCTTATACTCTCGACTTCTCTATACTCCTTCTCCACTTTCTCCTCGACTCCTTTTCCTCCTACTCCTCCTTGACTCTCCACCAGCGCCGGATTAAGCACCGTGGAGGCCCATAGGCAGTCAAACGTTTGGGGCCCCAGACCCGCGGTCACGGTCTCATGGGGGCCCCTGATGGGACCCATAAAAGTCGCGGGGCCCATAGGCAGTTGCCTACTCTGTCTAATGGGTAATCCGGGACTGCTCTCCACCGACTAGACGTAGACGGTTCGATTCCAACTGCTCTGTTAGCCTCACTTCCTTCCGTATCTTCTCTTAGAGACTCGTGATTCAACTGAACCATAAGTTGTCCCCAGAAATGCTTCCTTTACGAAGCTTTGTCTTTTCTTTGAATCTCTCAAGTTTTACCGCCAAATTACGATTGGCTTCTTTAGACTAATTCTATATTGCCCAGCAATCTTCCTAGGCGAGACTGAATTTTCGCTTGCTAGTTAGAAGTTATAATTTGGATTTAAATTGTCATCACATCCATTATCTCAATTCCTTTTGGATGTCGCTGTGACCCGATCCAATCAACCTTAGCGCAAAATGTCCCTCTCACTGTCTGTCCACGCGGTGACGGATTTAGAACGAGCATGTTCCCTATCGTTGGTTGTTCTAATCTTAGGACTAAGCTGTAACACATAGATGGGAATTTACGTGATCTAACGCATGTGTAGAATCAAGATGCTGGGTCTTCCCTCTGATCACGGTAATCTCGCGCCAATGTTTAGACATCAAAACATGGCTTGTAATAATACCTTAGTTTATACACGATTTGCTAACTGGGGCTGAGCAAATGTCACACACACACACACACACACACACACACACACACACACACACACACACACACACACACATATATATATATATATATATATATATATATATATATATATATATATATATATATATATATATATATATATATATATATATATATATATATATATATATATATATATATATATATATACAGGATGGGTGTGGGTATGTTTAGTAGTTCTTCTCATTTGTGTATTCTTCTCTCATATTCCACCCAATTCCTTCTCTCGACTTCTCTATACTCCTTCTTCACTTTCACCTCCTGCTAATGTTTGAAACCATATATATATATATATATATATATATATATATATATATATATATATATATATATATATACATATATATACATATATATATATATATATATATATATATATATATATATATATATATATATATATATATATATATATATATATATATATATATATATATATATATATATATAAGACGTATCCCGAAACCTTTTAAATATATTTTGCAGCATCAGTGTTTGGGGGTATATTTTTATTTTTCGAAATATATACGCACGTTTATACATACATACTTTTGCTGATATGTGTGTTTATGTATATAAATATTCGCACCTACAATATTGTGCAACTGATTCCCGTATTTGAATTCGATAACCTTAAACTAGAAAATTCAATTTCACTATGATGATAAAATACTTTATTTAGCAGGAATGATACATTGGAAGCCATCATCTTGTTTAAATATATAGAAAGGCAACCAACCTACTATAAACGAAACAAATATCCAACTCGATGAACTGAGTATTAGACACTAGTTACACATCTCTGAAAATTTTCAAGACCTGAACGAGTAGCATAGTGATAAATTTGTACTGTCTCACTTTAAGAAGCAATCCTATTAGGTCATGGACAACCCTAGCAACTCTATTAGATCATGGACAACCTTAGCAACTCTATTAGATCATGGACAATCCTAGCAACTCAATTAGGTTATGGACAACCCGAATAAATATATTAGGTCATGGACAACCCGAACAATTCTATTAGGTCATGGACAACCCGAACAATTCTATTAGGTCATGGACAACCCAAACAACACTATTAGGTCATAAATAATTCGAACAACTCTATTATGTCATGGACATCCCGAACATCTCTGATAGGTCATGGACAACCCTAATAACTATTTTAATTTATGGACAACCCAAACATTTATGTTAGGTCATGGGCAACCCTAACAACTCTAATAGCTCATGGACAACCCTAGCAAGTCTATTAGGTCATGGACAACCCTAACAACTCAATTAGGTAATGGACAACACTAACAACTCAGTATAGGTAATGGACAACCCTAACATTCCTGTAGATTTGCATAGTTTTACTCTTCAAATTAAAAATTAACTGAAGATTAAAACTTGAAGATTTCTTTCTAAATTCCTGAAGTGGGTGAGTTACTTCATTTGATACATCTATTTTGTAACTTATCTTGTAGCAATAAATAAATGTGCATTACGAGGAGCTTGTATTCATTCCTTTTTCATTAACTCTGTTGGTGCATTCTTCACATTCGTAGTCTGTCTACAAGACACGATATTTTCATGAAGTCAAAATATCATCTATTCCTGACTAAATTAATGGAAAAATTTATTAAGTTCTAAGATGAGTTCTTTAGTTTAAAAAGCTCCTTAGATCGCCAATGGTCAACAACGACCAGCTAAGTCTGATGTTTTCTTTTCTCATTATAACATAGGTAAGTCTAACGTGTTATTTTTCTTTCCATTATAAATAACATAGCTAAATCTAGCGTGTTACTTTTTTCATTCGAAGATAGCTGTCTGACGTGTTATTTTTTAATTATAACACAGCTAGATCTAACGTGTTACTATTTTCATCATAACATAGGTTAATCAATAGCTACTTAAATCTAACAATTTTTCGTTTCAAACCAATCAGTGCCTTAAAACATACACACATAAGGGCGAGGAGAGAGGGTCACCTCTAAACATGGTTGGCCTACATATGCAAACCTCAATAGCTGAACACTATACGTTTGCTCCGCTCCTCCTGAAAATAATTCTGCGAGTGCCATGCATGCTCAGTTATATTTTCTGTATTTCATTTATTAGTAATATTATTACTGGACATATCAAAACTGACGTTGCATAAATAGGTATATATTGCTGTGACCATCCACTCCAACCTCATTATTTGTTCCATTTATCTATTTTAATAGACATCTATGCTGCACGACATGACGATAGGTATACTCGAACGTGTTGAAATTTAATGTAAAATAGCAATTTAAACACAATCGATACAACTTTCATTTAAATAGAGCATTTTTGACACAGTTAAAACACAACCATGTAATTGTGCAAAATCTCTCACCGCTACCCCACCCCTGACCCCGGGGATTTTCATACAGTATTGCTGAAAATTACAGTACCATAAAGTGACACTATAAAAAAAACATTCAGTACTTCTTAAATTGACACTATTGTAACTAACTGATTTAATGATTTTTTTTTATTGACATTGCATTTTATATTACTTTCGCCTTTTTGAATTTCTCCACTGGTATCAGTAATTCAAGGGTGCTTGCCTAAGCTCTGGGGCACAATGAGAGGTCAGAGTACCAGATTATCAGGTGTTCTGATTTACCCATCAATCACTGAATGTGTCAGGTTGTTTCCAGGTTTAACAACCAAACAGTTACTAGAAACCAAACGGAGATTTTTCTCTTGAGCAATACTAAATTCAGACTAAGTGAAAAGAGGAAACTAACTCTCTCTCGTCTCTCTCTCTCTCTCTCTCTCTCTCTCTCTCTCTCGCTCTCTCTCTCTCGCTCTCTCTCTCTCTCTCGCTCTCTCTCTCTCTCTCTCTCTCTCTCTCTCTCGTCTCTCTCTCTCTCTCTCTCTCTCTCTCTCTCTCTCATACTGGGGAACCTTGGATCTTTAATGTCCTAATATACCGACAGATCTGTTTTGGTGTTTTGTTTATTCGTTTGCATGTTGTATTTTTGGGTGAGATCTAAGCCTCAGTCTATATGTCTGTCTATCAATGTCTGTATTTTCTCACTGTTTCCTTATCTATCTCCAATTTACAATCTAGGACTCAATGTCTGTCTATATTTTCTTATATTAGCATAAAAAACAACACACGGTCGCATTGGGTGTCTTGCTTTAATTAATTTGTACATAAAATGTCTAAAATGATCAGAGATAGTGTCTGCATCTATGATTCGATTTTTATAATACACACACAAACCAACTAACAAAAGAAAATATTTGTAAACGGACGGACATAAAATGTCATCCCCAGAGGTATTCGAGTTTGAGATGTCAGATGCTACAATCAGAGTGTTTCTGAAAGGTAATATTTATAGTTTTATTATGATATTTTTATACCAAGAAAATCTTAATGTTAGGGGTGTAAATAAAATGTTTTGTTTTCTCTGCTCATTATTATGTGTAAGTACATGTAATGTATATGCTTTGATGACGAAAGCTTTAATAACATCTTCCTAGCAACGATTGCCTTAGCTCTTTTGTGATTAGTGACGCAGACGACTTTATAGAAAGGAACACTTGTACGACCAGAGTAACGTCACATGTGTATTATATATGGCCTCAGAACACATCAAAATTTACTATTTATTCTCTACATTTTACTATTTTACATTTATTTCTCAGTGCTGACCTTTTCACTGCGTCACAATCAATAAAAATCAAGTGTTAATCTAAAATACCTTCAATGAAGACATCACTGTGAAGTTATTGTCATAGTTCATCGGTATTTCTATGAGAGACTGGACTGTAAACAGAGCAGCCTGCAATGGAACATCTATTTCACCACCGGATCATCACCAGTACCTAATTACTCACTGTGTACTGTCGCTGAAACACAAAAAGACAACCACGCCATAAGTTCATATTTTAAAGAATAAACAATTACCTTTAAATCCATACCAAGAATGCCTAAATCTAATTATTGTATCTCAACCCAAAAAAAGAAACAGGAAACAAAATGCTCTAAAAATAGACGGGGACAAATGAACCGGAACGAATAATTGTGATCTGATTCCATGCGTGCTAAATGGAATGGGATAATAATTATGACTTCCGGTTTAATACGAATGTAGTCTCAGTCTATGTTCGGATTTTTATATTTTTGTTTTTGTATTTTTTTGTTGTTGTTACCTCTCAGATTTTGGTGGTTACGCAAGACATGGATTCATGCATTCTTAG